>CM058239.1:94529807-95729807 GCA_030180135.1 Orychophragmus violaceus | reverse complement strand
AATAGTTGATGCATAAATTATTTAATTATATTTATCAATTTATTTAATAATTGTATATATATTTGTTTTAATTTTAATTAATTAGGAAAATGGGACCTATTATGTTTTGGTTGTTTGGCTACATGTTTAATAATTGTCTTGTTTGGAAACATGGATTGTAGAAATAATGTTATATCCCCTAATTATCCTTAATGAAATTTAATTAAATTATTAATGTGCAATGTCATAACTTGTAAATAACAAATGAAGTAAATGTTAGTTTTCTTTTTACTCTAATTTTTTAATAGTATTGATATTTTGTTGTTCGCATTTGTTGTTTTTTCGAGTTTCTTTCTTTGTTCTTTTGACTTTTGAACATCCTCTTCCTTTGACCAAAAAAAAAAGAACATCCTCTTCCATGCGTGACAAAAAAAACATTCTCTTACATAATTATGTGTCTTCTGAGTTAATTGGATTTTTTTCTGTCAAAGGAGTTTCTTTGATTTTTTTTGGTCAAACAAGTTTATTCAATGTAACATTGTGTATTTCTTCGCACAAAACAAATGTTCGAAAAATCGGCTTAGTCAGTTATAGCCATATTGATTTTGTTAAAATTGGTGAGCACAAACAGTTGCTGATGGCTGATATGAACTATTACAATTGTCTAGAGACTCTACACTTTGAGGAGCACAAACAGTCCCAAACAGATTTTGTTACAAGTACTTCACATGAGCTGGAGTCAGCCGAGTTCCCGTGTTACCATCCCAGACCGTTCCAGGCTGGGCGACAGACTCTCGCAATGAATTCCAGATGAGACAGGGTTCGATCCCGAGATCTCTTGACTTGTTCCACACACCATTGGCGAGTTTCTCAATCTCCGAGCCCGTAGATATCAATGAGAGAGTACCAGTTCAAACTAGGCCGACGCCCACCGCACCTCTTAGTGCACCCGCACTTGAAAACTTGTGCTGCGCCCTTGATCGAAGGACCCAAACACTAGACTGTGAAATCTGATACCTCGAGAGGATAGGTCAGACTGATGGACCTATTTCCGACACCGAGCCAGACGAGCCAGACGGTTAGACATCGCCACACAGTTCATGCCCATAATCTCTACGGTTTATTCATTCTGACCCTTATCTTTTTATTTCCGCTTTTTCCTTTTACTCTAATTTTATTGAGTATGTTCCATCCACTCACCATTATTTCCCATTGAGGATAATGTGATTTTAGTCTGGGGGTGGATTTATCCAGTTTTGTTTTGCTTTTTAGTGTTTATAATTATCGAGTCTATTTTCGAATTACTTTTGTGATATTGTTTTGGATTTGAGTAGGTTGAGGACACAAAATATGACAATTACAATATGCGTGCTTTTACGCTATTCTAAGTGACAAATTTTTCTACGACATCAGCCTGAGGGATTTATCTATAGAGATTACCTCTGAAGGAATATGCTAGCTCTATAATATACCCTAGCATGATCTTATTTATTTCTCATCTTAAGTTTTAGGCTTGACGATGAGCCAGACATTCATGACATTTTTCACCTTTTCACTTTTCTCTTTCATCACTCTTTTTCACCACTCTTTGATGTCCATGAATGGCCAGCTCATATTTAGTTGGTTCCCTACCCAAAATTTAACCATCTTTTCGAACCTCATGCATTCTCTCTTTTTGTTTATATGAAAATATGTGCAAAATGCTAGAGAGACAAGAACGACTCAGTTCTCAGTCACTGAAGACGGAGACATTGGAGTAGGAGAGACGAAAACAACAAAGGGGCTTTGTTTTGCCTTCACTATCTCATAAAAACTGGTAAAAATCGTTTTTCTCATGGCTCTATAACTATAAGGCGTTTACTATAAAAAAATGTGAATCAAAGAAGAGAACGGAAATAAAATCCAATAAGAGTCATGAGAAAACAAAACAAAAACCAAGACAAGCAATGTTTCGATCACAAAGAAGTCTCGGAGCCGTTTCTATAAAAGAACCTGTAGAAACATCTAAGTCTAGGGGAAGAAACATGAAAAAATAAGAACGAGTAGCTGACTTGTTCAATAGTGACTGAGGGCTGTGGACATCAACAATTCCGTTCTCTCTTGCTGTTTTGTGTGATATCTAGGGTCCTCCATAAAAACCGTAACCAAAACACTTTTAGCCTCTCCAATAAAATGTCTTTTAATACTTAGCGACATTAGTCATGCTTAGCTCTTCTGATGATAAATCCACATACCACCACTAATGAATGGAGAGAACTAGTTGACCTAATTTGGGAGTCTAGATATTTAAAATTATATGATGGCATTATTGACTAGTGTTGTAGGGCTTTTGTGAAAAATTTCTAGACTGAGTTTAGATTGATGCATACCCATGGTTATGGGTTAGAAGGACGGTCTCTGAGCTTTTGGGAAATCACCGAAATAAATTCCCGCTTTCTAAACTTAATTCCTAACTTAGATTTCTAACTTTTTAAGGACAAACAAAGGTTTAAGTATGTGGGAGTTGATATAACCCGTTTTACAGTATTTTAGCTATCGTTTATATAATTTTTATTGGTGTTCTAACATGTTATCTAATGGTTTCAAGTGTTTTCTATCATTTGTAGTTTTATGTGACTTTTCAAGAAAAGAGGGTAAACCAAGCAGAAAATCCACATTTTGATATTGATGCTTTCCGTCACAAGTTCCACACCAAATGGAGGACTTCTCACCGTTAGATCAAACTCAAATTTGGATGCAATATAGAGGGATCTACCATCAATACATAGCAACTTGTTTAAAAAGAATCCAATAGCTAGATCTCAAGAGCCGCTAGGAGAAATCTGGCTCGAGGAGCAGCTGAGACATCCCTTGGCCACGATCTCCACCTCCCAAACCGTGTGGAAGGACCTATTGGCTGCGACCAGGAGGGTCGGAGCCAAGGCATATGACATACGAATACCCAGACTTTATACCACTTTTTGGACTGTTTTTGCCAACTTAATCTCACCAAATGGAGAGAGCAAAGTCCAACATGGAAAATAAGTGAAAAAGCCCCTCCTCTTCAGCACCAATATAAAGACATGCACCCTTTTTTCTTAAATCACCACCTCTCATATTTAACACAAAAGTTTCTAAGTAGTTTTTAGTTTTTTTTTTCTTTTGGTTTTTGGTAGTGTATAGAGATTCTAGATCTCTAGCTCTGGGATTTTCCGAGCTAGGATCCGAAAACCTAAGCTACAAGTTTATTTGATTTATTTATTCAATGCAACCTTTTATTAAGGTTTCCATTTTAAAATCTGATTAGTTATCTTGTTGGGTTTTTAGGGAAATATTTCGATAGGGCTAGTCATGGATACGGTCCTTATGGCTGATGTATAGAATTAGGGTTAATTTATATGGTTTTTCGACCATTGACTTATGTTTAATGCATGATTAAAGGCTGGTCACTTTGAAGCATCATATGACTGATAGATCTACATAAGTATTGCAGCTATTAGCTGGAATTAGGATAATCGAGCAGATTTACAGTAAGCTGTGATAGTTGACTCAAAGGGCACTATGGATGTGGATGAACTAGATATTAATGCATGAGATTCTTTGTGGCCAGCTGCAAGAGTTGACTGGTCGATTTGAAGAGATTATGTGTTTAATGTAATGAGAATAGGTTAGGCTTAATTCCGTGTTTCCTAAAACCGAAGAAGACTAATTCATTGAACCCTAGGTATAATTCTAAGTAGATGTCGAACCCATGATCCCTTGAGAAATCCCTAACAACCCAATGCTTCGTTTTTATTTCTTATAAACCACTATTTACATTTAATTTCAAACTTAGTTCTTTCCGTGACAACCCTAATTTCCATTAGATTTTATCAAAATTAGGTCATGATAAGAAGTATAGAGTTCGTCATTTCCCTTTGGATTCGATACCTTTAATATATTACACACGACTGTTATAAATTTACAGTAGGTCTTAGGGATAAAACCTGGTACACATCATAGACTTAACCCCTTCTATGATACTAATTGTAACTCCCCATCCCTTCAGATCCCTAGCACAACCTTTTCAACTTCCCCACCACACATCCACAACCTCATAATCCACATCCACATTCTCAATATCCCTTAAACCTTAAACATAACACTTTATTAAACTCCCAGCTTAAAAGTCTTACAACGAAATCCAAATCAACTCCAAATGAATACTGAAAGAAATAACTTAAGTCTTAATCAAATGAAATAAGGAAAAACACTGATTTTCCCAAAACATAGCAGCGCACCTGATCATCTACTTCTGCAACTCTTCAAGATTACCTGAAAAAGAATGAAGGATGAGCAATTTGGACTATCAAGTGTGTGTAGGTCCTAAGGACCCACAAACTCATCTCTCACACACATCAATATCAATATGCAAAAGTCATAAGCTAATATTTGATAACAAACATCACCCCGAAGGACACTCATGTACCAAACAATGGCTCTTCTATATGGTATCAGACAAGGGCACTACCACGGGTGGCTATATATACGGGCATTGTCAGAGGTGATACCAGACACGGGAACTACCACCCCCTACACTATCCATAATTTTACAGGCTCGCCGAAGCCCCAACAATGGCTAAGGTGGCAGAAATGGGCCCGAGATTGGAAATTCAGGTAATAGCATTGTTGAGTTTTCTATTGACACAAAATTAATTTCTTTTTGAACATTCATTTGTAATTCTTCCCTATTATCACATGCTGTTAAAAAGGATCTCCAGTTCTTCCATCTTTCAAAGGCCTATTTGATAGCTTCAAACGCTTTTTCTTATCTTTGTCATACGAAGAAATATCGATTAATACTAATATACAACCTAATAGCAATATATAGCTTCAACGCTTGTTCTTATCTTTCTCTATCCGCATGTCGTCTAGTGGGAGTGGGAAATTGGGGAAAAAGTTTTTGTAACCAACTTTTTTTCTTTTATTTTTTTTATCGCCTTTCGATCCTATTTTCTATACATTCTTTTTTTTACACGTCAGCTCGTGTTTATTCATATATTTTTATTCTAAACTAGGTTTACTATATAATAGCGATAAATAATGATTGAAAAAAATGAAATTTTTAGGGTTTCATTTAATTATGATAAAACTAACTCTTCTATTTTATTTAATTTTCATATAATAGCGATAAATAATGATTGAAAAAAATGAAATTTTTAGGGTTTCATTTAATTATGATAAAACTAACTCTTCTATTTTATTTAATTTTTGTTCAAAGTAAAAAAGCATGGAGCTGAAATAACTCACTTACAACACCTATTAAAGGATTATGTAATAAGGTGATTCGGTGTATGGATGATCACCTTGAGCCACGAATTTAGCAATGCAAGGCAGGCCTGTTTCTCCCCTTGCGTTGCTAATTTTTCATAAAGCCCCTCGCTCCATACGCCTAGCTGGTCATCCCGAATTGCATCTCTGTCTTTCCCAAGAGAAATTTGTCGCTCCAGCTCGCGCACCTCCTGATCTATGCGCGCGGACGGCGGTCGGGATCTCTCTCGTTCTATAGAGATTCCTCCGCATAGAGATTCTGCGCTCGTAAAGAGTCGAAAATCTCTATTTCGTTGTATAACGACAAGAGGGAGGGCCGAGCATTAAGATCCATTGGGTCGCCATTACTATCAGTAGGTAGGCCCCATAACTCTACAACTATTAACTCATTCCTCATATCTCCTATTATATTATCATATCACTTAGTTCGTTATCCCTTTTCCCCTATTTCATATTCATATCTCATAGTCCATATTCCACATATTTTCCTCACACAATCGCAAACACCGCAATCATTGTTATATACAATCATCTGTATTCAGTTTAACGGTCCTATATATCTAGTTTTGTCCACCACATCAACAACAATAACGACATACTTATAGATATATAATAGATAGGCGCCATATATGTGTTTACACATCACACTCAGCTATGCGTAGTCATATAGCTATACATAGGAGGCATGCATTATTAAGGTACTAAAACTCGGGAGAAAGATGAATGAAAGAGAATGTTTACAACCAGTCCTTACCTTAGCCACAACGAAGAACAACCACCTTATTGGACATAATTGCTACTACCGTTTAGAAGACATGATTCCATATGTTCCAGAGGTCCTCATCGTTTCTCCTTCAACAAGAATCTAGATCCAAAACTCCAGAATGTCCCTGCGAAGTTTTAGGTCAAACGGACCACGATTGCCCAACCAAAACATAAATCCTAACGAACTGTTACAGATTCACAATACACAGACATGTTTTGAGAAAACGGTAATAACTCCCAAATGGTAAGTCAGATCGAGATGATTCATACCTTTCTGGAAATAGGATACCGAGAAATATCCAACGACATAATGTGCGTTCCGTGGATCTCATAGTTATCCGGGAAAACACATTTTAATATAACGGTCGAAATGACGACACAAATACGAAAAGGAATCTCCTGGAACGTCTCTTCTTGTGTCTCCAACACAACCAGGCTTCCCCTTGATGGATCCAATGATGTCAAAAGGTGACATCTGATGTCTCGAAATTTTTTTTCAGTGCTTCGCCGGAGATTTCTTCTTATGGTTTTTTTTTGGTGGCCACTCCTGTAAATAAAAAAGAAAAAGAAACCTAAATTTACTAATGGGCTAAAAGTTTCGCATTCATTTCTTTTATATTTTTTAATTTCTTGGCCCAAAATTGTGTTTTCACATTCTTAATGAGACAAGTAGATAATATACATATTGGGAAAATGGTCATAAAAATCATGAAAATTCAAATTTCGGCCAATTTAAAGCTTAAACTTTCAGCTCGGCCATTTAAAGCATGAAGTTACAGTTGACTGTTCGATTTAATATTAAACTTATGATGACTAGCCAAATTAGCACAAGGTTAAGTCATTAAACGGAGATATTACACGGTGTTAATCAAACGTTAATGGGGTTATGTTAGTCATAAAACGACGCCGTTTTAACTAATATTTAAATGAGAAAATTTCAAAATAACCACGAACTTTCAAATTTCGGCCATAAGCTCCAACTTTCAAATTTTGGCCATTTAAAACATTTAAATCTTGAATTTCAATAGCTCATACCTTGGTTCGACTCTTGAACTCTTTCTTTTCAATCTCTTTCATAACATCGGCATGTATGCCTCTCCCTTGCCATCTTGAAGCCCTTCCACTTTTAGCCTCAATGCTAAAACCTCTCCTACAATATATGTTGCTTTGGCATTGCAAGTACGGCCACACTCTAGTTAGTTCTTGATCGCATGATCTGCATTTGAAGCTTTTGTCACTACTCTCCCACTGTTTTTTTGTCGATTACGTTTGCTGTTATGTACTTGATCATCATGAACAGACTTAGGAAGTACCTTTTTAGAACTGTCATTGTTACAACAAAAAAACTGTTTTATCTGAAAGTTCAAGAAACCTCAAGATATTGGCTGTGCTTCGTTAGCACTTTTACTTTTAAGGCTGTTTAAAATAATGATTGTAAAAAATTTGGACTTTATTTTTAAGGCTGTGACTTAAAAAAAAAAATAAAAGCCAAATATGCTAGCTTTAAAAAGAAACTGTCTTACGTGAACAAAATTGAATGAAAAGGACTGTGAGTGTTTTTAGGATGATTTATAGGGCTTTGAGGGCTGTGTATTTTATAAATTCTGCTTGGCTAATTTTTTACTTTAAAAACTGTAGATATTTTTTACAGCTTTCACAGCTTTCACAGTCTAATTGCCAATCAATGCCATTGTAAACATTGAAAAAAATTTAAAGGTCATAAAATAAGTGAATTTTGGATTGATAAGTAGTTGTGCAGAAAATCCGATCAAATTGAAACACTACAAGCTAGACATTAAACTAGCCAATTTGACACAAAATATTTGCATCAAAGGCTCCTCATTTGTACTCTTAAAAATCCCAAAACAAAGTATTCAAGAAAACTAAGCAAACCCAATCAGAGCTTAAAATATCCATATACGAAGATGATGATTAGAAGAAAAGCTAATGACTTATATTGATTAACTTTCAATGGACAAGTCAAATGTTGGAGCTTTAAATGGCCGAAATTTGAAAGTTGGAGCATTAAATAGCTGAAATTTGAAAGTTCAGGTGATATAGGCATCAGAACTAAACAAGACTCAGATTTAACCAGTGATGCAAACCCCAAACCAATCACTAACGATGGTGCTATCCACAACAAACTAAGGCGACAAGAGAAGACCTATGTGCCTTGTTCAGCACAAATAAAGTCCAAGATCAACTGGTCCAGCTCAACGACCACTTGGATTATTACGTTTCTACTTCATCTAGGGAACTCCTCAAAGTTAAATCAGTCCAAACAAAGTTCAGAAAGGAAAGTTATTCAGTTTTCACATCAATGGACCTGTTTCGGACCAACTTATGCATCTAGGCCAAAGATCATGCTACACAGCCCAGATCAGAAGCGATCTCGACCCAGGACCACTTGGAGAATATTATTGCGTCTCTAATGATTCCAAAAAGTTGAAGAAGTAGACAAATTTCCATCAGAGTCTCAAGATATTACCCTTTCTCCAAAACAAGGGGAAAAGGCTAATTAATACATGAACATTTTTAGATGGTATCGATTAGACCTTACATAATTTTGGTGTGCAAATTCGTATATTTTTTCTTTTTTTTTTCAATGAAAATTCGTATCTAAACACTTAATTATTTGAATATTCATATATATACTTTTTTTTCTTGGCCGAAACATGCATTGACTAAATTCCGTTAGTCAACTCCATCAAATTATTAATATAAAATCTGAGCTGGCATTATAAATCCGTGTTGGCACTACTAAATCAAAACGACGACGTTTTGATAAGTTAAAAAAATTACTTTGTCTAGGCTTGAACCCATAAGCTCTAGCTTCTATCTCATAGGGCTTACAAACCAAGCTAATCAATATTTATTGTTATAGTTATCAAATGTAGTATATATATATGTTACGGATTTTTTATCATCTTCCCCATTTAGGTAAGTTTGTACAGAGCATCTGAGATTCGAGTTTCGTAAAGATTTTTGCCTTTATTTTTTATTTTATTTTTGGTGAAACCTTTCATTTCATTTCATTAAAACTAAAACGATGTTACAAGATTTTGTAAAGCCTGTTTGGCAATGCCATCAGCTTTATCATTTCATTCCATTTCATTCCATATCGATTGTGCATATGGGCATGTGAAAAATAAATTGTCAGATGTTTCCTCTATATCACAACACGTAGCACACATCGGGTCTACTCGAATCCGTCTCTTCCTTAGGTTTTCTTTAACCGGTAAAGTGTGTGATAGTAACCGCCACATAAAATGTTTGAGTTTAGGAACTGTATCCAAATTCCAAATCCCACCAGAATAAGGACATCAAACTATCAAGTTCAGGACATAATTCTTAAGGCAATTGGAAAACATTAATCGACAACACATGCATGGCATAAGCAACGGATTTAAGGGGTATTTACTTTCCCGCAGGCAAGAGAAAACGGTTTTGCCAACCTGATATCTTGTTCTAAACATTTGTTTTTATGCAGGAAAACATTTCTTTTTCCGTCGACCAAATTGTTCCGACAGACCCAGATATTTACCTCCACCACCCATATTTGAAATGCCCAGTTGTATAGTCAGATGAGCACAAATGTGCTGGAAAACCTTGCTGCCGAAAGTAATGGATGACTTTTCATAATTTATTTGTTGCCCGAAAGATTTCTCATACGCATCAAATATCTTCCTCAATACTTGTCCATTATGGCTATTGGCTTTAACAAAAAATAGAGAATCATCGGCAAGGAGGAGGTGAGAGACAGGTGGTCCTCCAACACTTAGTCGCAATGGTATAATATCATTGTTTTGTTCAGCCTGGTGTAACATCGAGCTCATGATATCAGCACACAGTATAAACAAGTAGGAAGAGAGTGGGTCGCCTTGTCGAATGCCTCGGGTTGGAGTGATATGACCATAAGGACCTCCATTTATTAGAACCGAGAAAGTAACACTAGAAACACAAGCCATAATCAAAGATATCCAATCTTCACTAATGCCCTTCTTGCGCATAACCTCCTCTAAGAAAAGCCATTATATACGGCCATACACTTTGCTAATATCCGTTTTAACAGCCATGAAAGATTAGGACACTCGTTTGCGTACCTTTAGCGCGTGAAAAGCCTCATGTGCAATTATAACATTATATGTTAGCTGACGTCCTGGAATGAAAGCTGCTTGATTCTGTGACACCACATTAGAAAGTATATATTTTTAGCCACCAAACAAGGATCTTCGAGATGACTTTATAAAGGACATTACATAGTGCAATGGGACGGAAATCTTTCATAATGGTTGGCGGTACAGTCTTTGGAATAAGGCAAATGTTAGTGTGATTAAGATCACCTCTAATGCATCCATTGTCAAAAAAGATTTGGACCTCCTCTGTAATGGTCTGTCCGACTAGATGCCAATATTTATGATAGAAAGAAGTGTTAGAACCATCTGGCTCGGGAGCTCGTGTAGCATTAATCGTGAAAACACTCTTTCGTACCTCTTCAAGTGTAACCGGACGTGCTAAAGTGTCATTCATTTGGGGTGTTACTACGCTATGAATATTGGAAAGAGCTTCTGAGATGTTTTCTGTTCCCATAGAGGTAAAGATATTCGAAAAATATTTTTCCGCCTCTTTAGCTATACCTCTGTTTCCTTCTACATCAATACCATTATCATCTTTGATGGATAGAAGTCTGTTTCTGGCCCGTCTATTCTTTGTTGCAGCGTGAAAAACTTCAGTGTTAAAGTCACCTTTGTTTAACCATTTAACACGGCTCTTTAAATGCCAATAAGTTCCTCATCTTGATAGGCTTTTATCAACTCCGAAAGCATCCGATAAACTTCCTTTTGGGATATCCGAGTATCAGAATGAGCCTGGTCAATCTGATGCGTTATATCTTTAATTCTCTGGGCTGAATTTGTTCTCATTCCTTTCCTCCATTCTGCTATTGCGCGGCGAGTATTAGTGATACGTTTGAATATGTCACCAGTACTGGATCCCGACTAACTCATTCAAACAATATCTTCCAGTTCAGGATGCTCAGTAAGACGATCATCAAAGTGGAAACATTTCCGGCCTTTATCATTCTCCTTGCGAATTTGGATAATTCCTTGACGATGATCAGCCTCGACCATTCAAGAAAACAAACTTGTGATTCCGGGAACTTAGCTCTCCATTCATCATTTGCAAAGCCCCTATCTATCCATGATTCAATCAATTGATCTCGCCTTTTATTACTCCAAGTCATACTGTTTCCTATTAATGGTAAATCCTTCGTATTACAAGTTGCAATCATGTTTCTAAAATCTTGCAAACTCCAGAAATCACGTTTTTTTCTCCTCTCTTCTCACAAGGGTTGAGTATTTCATTGAAATCTCCACACATTAACCAAGGTTCTGATCTTGTGGAAGCCATTCTTTCTAATCTTTCCCATAAAATGTGTCTCAAAGCTCTTATAGGATGGCCATAAACACAAGAAATAGAAAGCAAACTCTTTATTCATAATCTTAACATCTATCATTCTTTCATCAACAAAGTTGTAAACCAAATCAACATTCTTTTTCCAAAACAAAGCTAGATCTCCTCCTATACCCAAAGGAGAAACACATCTCACATAATCATAGCCTAGTTGAAAACCAACATCACGGATCACATCATCAGGATTCTTCGTTTCGACGAGAAAGAGTATGTCTGGGGAATGAGTCGCCTTAATCCCTTTGAGGCGTCGAACTACCAGAGACCCTTTCAACCCTCGGCAGTTCCAAAACGCCGTATTCATTTCTCATCCGGTGGCTTCTGGCCCACCGTGCCTTCTCAATGTGGTTGTTGGTGATGTGTTTGCTCTGTTGCAGCCGCTGAACTTTCCCCAGTGAAGTGTTGATGTACGGGTCCATACCAATTCCTGCACTCCCGGATATCTTCTTATGTTCTTCTACGTTTGGAGAATACAGAAATACGTTCTTCATAATCGTCAAGGATCCCGGTCTGACGCATCTCAGAATACACCACACTTGCCTTATGCAGTCGACCAGTCTCTCATTTCTTGGATGCAGATTGGTCTTCATCTCCTGTAGTCCCTTCTTCTCTTCCAACATTTGTATTCTCCTGCTCTGACTCAGCATCAAGACATGCATCAGGAAATCCCTGAGGTGGGCCATCAGTCGGATCGTCATCATCTCCATTATCATCTGGGGCTACATTAGTACCTTCTCTGTTGTTAAGTGGGCAATCGCCTGTATCATGTGTTATAAGCCCACATGTGTTACAAAATCCTGCAGATTCTCATAGCGGAATGTAGGGACCACCTTAGTGTTACCAAATTGGAAGGCTCTTTGAAACCTTAACGGGTTATTTGTATTACAGAGGAGTCGTACCCGTACGAAGTAGATATTTGATGCACCATCTCTGTTGAAATCAGTCTCCACAAAGTTGCCCAGGGTCCGGCCAATGTAAGTGATCATTCCTTCAGTAATATATTGGATCGGGATACCCCATATTTGAACCCAGAACGAAATGAAACTGAATTCTTCTTCTGAATGATCTTCATGCCAATGCTGAAGGACAATCATCCAATCGTTAAAAGACCATGGACCTCTTCTTAGGATCGAGATCATAGATTCTTCGGTTGGGAAAATGAATTGAACCCTCTGGTTAGGAAGTACTCACCCAATGACATCATCTCCTACACCCCAGACCCTTAGAAGAGTTCCCATCATTACTCGGAGGTTTTGCTTCCTTGGATTTACTGGCCTCGCAATAAGGCTGAAGCGATTAACATCCAAAGCTTCTTCGCACAACTAATGTGGTAAAGTAATCACCATCCAAAGCTTCTTCGTTGAAACACTCTGTTCACCACATAGAAACAGAGACATGAAACATTGATTGTATAGGACTTGGGAGACAGTGATGAATTCCGTAACCGTTTGTCGGTTATTCATTGACATAACCGTCAGTAGCTGACGACAAAAACTCTCCGGTGAGAGAGACAAGCGACGGTTATTGCCGAAAAGGTGTGAAAATTGCAAAGGCACCGATCACCTCAAAATCTCCTCTTTTTTGCTCTGAGGCGACATTTTTTTGAGTTTGCTTTTTCAATATCTTTAAAAGATATACGCCATTAAAATTGAGTAATTTTTGGAAAATTAGTAAAATTGCTCATTTGTGATAAATATAACGGTTAAAATTAAAATCTTTAGTTTTTGTAGTGATGTATTTTATGGTGTGTTGGGAAAATGTTGCTCATTTTAGATAAATATAATGGTTAACGATCAAACGTTGCCGTCGTTCTGTTTCCTAATTACTATAATATTTGGGCAGGCTTCGGATGCAATTCTTATATTAATTTCAGATGATTAAATTTATTTTTCTTTTATTAAATTATATATGTTGTTGGTTTTGTAATTAATTGTAACCGATCATGTTATGATCATATAAATATACATATGTTTCTGTTATTCGTTTCTCTGTTTTAACAAAACTTTCGAGATATTTTCACTTTTTTTATCATGAGAGTGAATGTCACATTTTTATTCAATTATATCACTTTTTGCAGTTTTTATCATACTTTGTTGCAGTTTTATGACCATCGTACATGGTTAAGGGCAGGGGTTAGTCGTAACTCATTTCTAGTTCGAGTCCCGGTGAGAAAAACATTTAATGACATGCGAGGTATTGAATATAATTGATAGTACCAATCTAAAAGAAGATTACGACCCAAAAACCCCAAACCCATTTTAATATTAAAAACAAATTATTTTATTACAAATTATAAAAATAATTACAAAATAACCCTTCACTAGAAAATAATGTTCGTTTCACAAAAACTACAACAAATGAAATTTACCGCCATCATCCTTTGATACATATTTTATTCTTAATATGAGGAATTACGATAAACATCTTTACTTTTACCGTGCTAGAGACATCTGAATATAGAGTAGACTAAAGTAGTTCTTGTAGCAGTCAAGAAATATATAAGAGGTGCTATAAAAAGTTGAGTTGTGTGAATATTGTGGAGGAGTCAAAGTATGATCAGGACAAGGTAATACGGACCAGACAAGAGGCGGTTGCTTAGGAAAAAGGCTTCTTGGATAGCTTAATGAAACTTGAAGAAGTTTTTTTCTGAAGTTTTCTTTATTATTTGTAGAAAAAATGACAAAAAAGATTAACAATGAGATTCCTAGATGTCAACTTGGGGATTCGGTTAGGGTTAGCCACAAACACCTATAGTGTATAAATAGGAGTGAAAAAATGTTGTTTGTGCTTCGACACGCTTGAAAGAGCTTTTAGCAAAAAGGCTTTTGAGATTCTTGTAAGAAAGCAAACAATAAAAAGACAAAGAGCTTTTTTTAGAGGTTCTTAGATTATTTATAAATATGTGAACATAAGAAGTTACATCAAGTATTCAAAGAATGTCTTGAACTTATTGAGAAATTGTTTTAGGCTAAACTTGTAAATATACTTAAAATTTTGCTAAATTCATCATTATAGAGAATCGACCGTGTTATTTTGTAGTTCTTACACTAAGTAATTTTCGCACTTTAAACATTTTCGTAAGTTTTCCTTCATTAATATGAACAAATTATATCCTTTGAGAATTGAAAACCAAATCTCCTAGTGTAGAAATAATAATTAACCATCTGACTAAACCACTGAGCTAAACAAGTTTTGTCAAATGATCCTTTTGTGTCTTTATTGTTTCCAAAACAGGATCCACCTTATAAACAGGAGGATTAACTAACCCAAGTAAACTATGTAAAATCTCGTTTTGGTCACTGTAAGATGTATTGTTTTCTTTAGAAATGTTATACCTACACCTCCTTACTTGAGGTCTTGGGCTCAACACTGAATTCTATGTTTTCTGTAAGTTTCAATAATCGTTTTTTTTTTCTTGATCTATTTTTCTTTAAAAAAAAAATATTAGTTCACAGTTTCCTTTATCAAATCATTACTATTAGTATCAAAATCCTTTCCTAAATTTGGCATGATAAGGCCCAAGATCTTATTATTTAACAAATTAGAATTAAAACATCTTCTCCGGCCAAGAAAAAGCCCAACCAATTTTGGTTTCAAGAACAAGAGAACGATTGTGTTTTAGAGAGGACACACTTAACCTAAAGATCAACCGCCAATGAGCTGATTTAGTAAAAAACAACTTATTCTGAGATCAACTTAACTATTCGGAGATCACGGAAGTCGTTCAAACGAGTGCATCATTAGATATGCGGAATGAGGAGCTCGACAACAAAGCTATAAAAGAAGTGCAAGGGCTTTAATTCGAGGATATTCTTTTCATATGCTTTGATATGCGAAACAGCTCTATGACCTCATTGTAAAACTCTCATTTGAGATCTTTCTGTGATATTTTTATCATTCAATACAAGATAATTACGAAACAAATTTCGTTTAGATAATTCTTTGGAATATCGTGGGATTTCCGAGAAGCTAGGCTATTGATTCTTTCCTTAACCAAATTATAAATTCCTACTGTGGATTTCTAGATCCACACATACAAACACTTATTTTTATTTTTATATTATGTTTCCCCCCTAAAAGAAAATATAATAAGATTATTCATCATTTAAAATTTATTTATATTTTAGAGTTTTAACAAATTAATTTAATTTCATGTATTTGAGTAACTTTTTTCTTTATTTATCTATAAATTTGGATACATTTCCCAAAACTCAGATCAGTTTTAGATATAGTATTTTTTTCAAGGGGAATCGAACTCAGGTTCTTCTAAATGTATGTACTTTCATCTTACCTAGATTCAATCACTAACCTACCCTCACATGGATATTTCTCAGCTAAGCGTTCCCTTGGACCAGATCCTCTTTTTCAGCCAGACGTTGGTTGAGACAAATTATTTTTCCGAGTCAGACACTACTTGGGCCATATGTTCTTCTTCAGCCAGAGGCCCCTTCAATACCAAATAACCATTTTGGGTCAGATGCTCATTCAGAGTCATACACCCCTGCAAGGCTAAATGCTCATCCGAGCGAGGCAATCCTTCCAGCCAGATGTCTGTTCATAATCAACAAACCAATCAACCAAATTTGTTATAAAACCACTTTTAAGAAATCCTAAACCTAACTATCAAATTACTTGACATTCAATGGAACAGAAATCATAGATAAATAATATTGCATAAAAAATCAATGGGAAAAACAAAAAGGTAATTGAATTATTCTCTATATAGCCCGGACCGTACCCATGTTGTAAATTTTGAAACATTGGACTAGGGTCTAATTTTTTTTAACTACCTAGGGACCTAATTAAAAAAAAAATTTGAAAACAAAAATACATATTGTATTGTATTTGAAAGCACATTTATATTTTGAAACTTAAAACATATCCTTTTCAAATTTTAAGAAAGTTTATAAGATTTTTCTCATATAAAAAAATTAAAACCAAAAGAAAATATTAAAGAAAAATTAAGATAAAATGTTAGAAAAATTTCTACTTAATGTTATTCTAATTTTCTGTATAAATTATATAATGAATATGACAGTTTTATGTCTGATTTAGATAAGATACTTGCTTCTGAATGAGTTTGACATGTTTATTCCATATATATATGCATGAATTTTTTTTTAAATAAAATTGTGAAATTAACTCATCTAGGGTAGATTTCTTGCAGAAGTCTACCATTTTATTTAATTTTTAAAAATGCACTTTATTATTGAATTATGAAGAATTTTTTAGAAAATTTATTCTCCAAGAAAATGGCTAGATATTAATGGTATTTATGATTAAGTTTCGTAAGATTATTTGGTTTAGTTTTAATTGATTTTATGATTTTAACTATATTTTCATTTCGAATTCTAATGTGTTTGATCATGTTTTGTTTTACAAGAATGGCTCAGCTGGTGGTTGTTTATGGAAAATGAGTGTTGAAAAACATAGATTGGTATTTTGATGTTGACAATCTCAAAGGATGTAGAATGTTCTTCTTGAGAGATGGTTGTCACATTGTGAGCTTCTTGAAATGGCACATGATGATTTTGGTCTGAGCAAGGAAACCCATGTAATTGAGGTTTCATATTCGTTATGATTCTTCAACAAATGCGTGCTTATACCTCTCCTACATATTTCTTCAATAACATACAAGTCTGTAGCTTGATCCAGTTTAGTAAGATACATATTGTACGGCTCTGTGTTTTTAGTCGGACCATGTATGTGTGATTGCTATAATTTTGGCAGATTTCTGTTGGAAATCGACACATGGACTTGTTCGAGAAGTCTATTATATGTATGTTGGATCAATATGCTAGGTTTTATCTTATTTAGACATCAAATATGGTCAATTTATACACTTTTCTCAAAAGTCTACCATATGTAACCCATTCTGTTATACCTCTTACAAATGTGAGTAAGATTTTATAGCAATTCAAACATCAAACTTAAAATTGAACATCATAGTAGAATAAACTTATATCATAATATCAGTAGGTCCAAAAAACAAGGTGCAGAAGACAACATAAAACAAAAAAACTAACTAGGATTTTTTATTACAAGAGAAATATTCGACAAAGATAATAAACTAGTCGTCAATTGGACATTCATGAACACACTAGTGTATGTCCACACATAATTTCCATGCCTCATACTGCCAGAAACAACGATCGCACATCCAAATAGTTGTAGTTCCATCGAGTCTCTCTACCCAGCTTGGTTCTGCTCTAAAGCACCAGCAATCGAAGCATGTGTTTGCATCTATTCTTTCCAGTATTTTCAGAAACTGCGCAGGTTTCTCGTAATCCCAATGGCCTTCAAGATCCCATCTATTGATCATGTTCGACATGCGATCAACATGCTTCCTCTCTCAACAACGCTAAACGCTAAGTCCATCGTAACATTTACATAAATGGCCAACTTGAATCCTCTCTCACTAGAAAGACGTATTTTTCCCTTCTTCAAGTAAATGAAGCACGATGAACTCATACATTCCTCGCAGATAAATTGCCTCTGGATTCCCCACCTGGTAGCACCTAAGCCTGAAATTTCTCACAAAATTTAACTCCCATCTCCAGTCGTTCAAGAAGATGAAATTTGAAGTTCTGTAGAAAAGATCTTCTCTACCAACTTCATTGAATCCACGGAAAGCCACTCTTGCCGCACCGTGATCACGGACACTGTTTTTGCACACCTTTTCCAAAATCTGATGATGCATCGAAGGAGGTAGGGAAGCCAAGTTGAAGTTCACCATGACTTCTCTGAAACAATACTGAAAAGTTTAAACAATTAGTGCTTAGAACGATAGAAGAAACAAAAGGGTGATGACATTTATATATAAGTTAATACAAGCTTTAATTTAAATAACTGCTTACCCATGGAGACGGATGCCTCGAAGAGACGCACCCTTTCATATGCAACATTCACCACAATCATCATTACGGCTGTAATGTGAAGTCTTGTCAGCAAGAAGTACAACCTAATCCGTATTTGAACGAAAAGTAATTAAATGCAGGATTAACCATATGATTCCAACGAAAAGACACATTATCGAAGTATTCTTGAGAAGAGTACCAAAGAAGTCTTCTTGAGAAGTCTACTATAGAAGTCTACGATATAAGTTTACAACCTAAGTCTCCCTAATAAGTCTACGATATAAGTCTAAGCATGATGAATAAAAAATAAAAAATAGAAAAACAAAGGTTTTAGAATTTTTACCCTTTGCAGCGGTAGAGATTACGATTTACACACGAAATTTCAGAGAGGCGGCCTGGCACAGAAACCGAGCGACGGATATGGCGAGGCCGACAGAGATGGGAAGAAAACAGTGTAAGGTTATTTTCAAGTCGTTTCAATATTCAGAATAAGAAGAATAGATAAAGTCGGCAAGAGAGGTTACCGATGCCGAGAGTTAGGGATTAGAGAGGGGAACGCATGGGGGGAGTACGATGTCAAAAATGATGCTAAGACGAAGAAATGGATGTCAAAGTTTACCTTTGCCATTTCGAGAACATTGACGGTGAGACTGCTCTGACAAGAGAGGTGATATGCGCCGCCGATAGTGAGGGATTAGAGAGACGGAATAGGCTGCAATCAAATTAGGGTTAGGAGTAAAGCTTTGAATGAAATTTATATAGGTAAGTTTAAAAAACCGATATGTATCGGTTATCATCGTTTTAGCGACGGATTACATCAGTTTAGATTAAATTAGATATATGATTTACTTATATTTTATATTAATAAAAAAATTTGGAACATATCGGTAGAATAAAATTGCAATTCCCGCCCAAATCGGTGTTGTCAAAATATCGGTTCCAGCCCAATTTTTTAAAATTAGACTTCATTGTGAAGTCTAGTGTAAAGAACTCCAAAATTTAAGTTACCGGTTAACTCAATTTGGTTCGATTAAAATCTTGTTCTTATATTGGTTCAATCAAAAATATTTTAATTTTCGTTTGTAGAATTCAATGTGAAGTTTAGCTTCAATTGATTTTATTTGAAGTCTTCCGCGTAAACATCCAAATAATTAGTAAACTTCTTAAGTGTTAATACATTTATTTAAACTTCTATTTTATTGTTTGGTCGCGTGGGTGCTCAAAGTAATTTCTTATCCCAAAGATCTTTTTGCATTTCTTTTTAAAAAAAGTATATTTTAATTTTAAAAACAAAATAATGGTCTAAAAAGATCAATTCCCCATATATATATATACTCTTTGTTGAACGGTATACTGCATATTATAACAAGATATACTATCATAAATTTTCATTTCATCTCTATAAATACTACTTTACTCCCCAACAAATATTATAACAGAAGAAGAAAGAAAAAAAAAGACAGGGGCTTTCTAAAGGAATCACAATTTCATTTTCATGCTAATACCATTTCTAATCATCTTTGCAACGACATCATTTGCGTCTGCGGGGCTTCTGCCCTTCTCAGCCAAACAATGATTGTGCATTAATTGTTAGAACAAAGATGAAGATAAGAATGTGATTTCATGTTTCGTGTTAACCTTCTCAAAACAACATTATACACTTGTAGTTTTGCTTGGCCTGGCAATACAACGACATTTGATATATTTAGAGCTGATCGAGACGATAATCCGAGAAGCAAAGTTGGAGTCTGCAGCGAATGTACTTAGAACATATACGAGCCAGAACCATGCAGAGATAGACGTGATGGGAGTCAATCTAATTGTTTCCCGTGGACTTCTTAAAATATTTGACTATCGCATCTGTTTTTACTGGCGTGTTTCGTTGTATTATAATATAAATTATAATAAATTAAGTTCTGAAATAACTACATATTTATCACAATTTATTAGATACATATATGATATAATAACAAGTTGTCAACTATAAATTTACGATATTTTCCATCATGCATGTCATTCTAGGCCTAGCATGAACCATTCGTAATATTGAACACATCCACAAAATGTAAATTATCATCCGTAATATTTTTTTTGGTCAGTGATCATCTGTAATATTTAATAGTAGATCGTAAGATGGGATTTAATGGTTATATATTCAGTAATTAGAGTGCTAGCAAGCTTTAAGCAAAGTAGTGTTTACCTTTGTAAAACCCTTGAGCATGAGAGTTCGACTCCTTATTCTCGTATAAGATTGAGAAAGGTCCAGTGACCCATGTTTTTTTTTTATGATTAGGAGGTTCGTGGTCTATACACCAGTACATTTTATAGTGTGAGGATCAAAACTATGATAAACTTACCTTTTTATAGAAATGAGACTTCTTCCAACATAAATCAAACCATATACTTCCAAAATATCTATATTATCGGTGTTCATGTGGATTACCCTTAGATCATTGGACCGTGTGAACACAAAAGTCAACTGGTATTTTTGCACAGTGTTTTCTGAAATATATATTGTTAATTTTCAGTCTTTCCTATTATTTTTTGAAATAAATATGTAAAAAGTTTTCAATATTTTTTGTTATAGATATACTCCATTGAAATTGAGTAATTTTTGTCAAAAACTAGAAAAACTGCTTTTTTAATAGATATAACGGTTAAAATTTTTAGTTTTTGTAATGATGTATTTATGGTGTATCGGGAATTATAATTATCAGTCCTACAGAAATCATTTTTAATGTGGACTTTATTTAAATATTAAAGTAACTACTTAAAAGTATATAACCAAAAAAATGTTTCAGTTCTATGGATGAGAAATTTGTTGGATTTTTCGCTTAATTTATCTTTTGGACAACTTTTTGGCTTATTTAAAGCCAAACATGCTAATTACCATCGCTATTGCAAAAGATAGACCGTTTATATTGATGTAAAAATATAATATTAGTTACCCAGCTCTCTTTACTCATAACATCCATTTTCTAAAAACAATGTGGTTACTAATCATCCAAAAATTAACAACTTAGAATCTACTCTCTACTATATAAACACCAATAAGCTTTCCCTCATAATTCCATAGAGCCAACTCCAGATACAATTAAATATATAAATATAAAATAAATTAAACTCCTAACCGGGGTTTCTTTTATAACTTATTTATTTATTTAATTTATTTGAAAAAATAAATAACAAATTATTAGTAATAATATGGGGATATCTAAAAGTGTCAAAGTTATTGTCTCTCTCGCTCTTGTAGTATTCTTGGCTCTTACAGTAACCAATACTGAGGCAAGAGGCATAGATTATCCAGTTCAAAAAAACAAAGAAGCCATAGATTATGACGATCTTTTAATTGGAGATCACGCTAAGCATTGTGATAAAGCGAACCCTAGCAACTGCAAGAAGCAAGAAGTCAATCCTTACAGGAGAGGATGCGAGACGATCAAACGTTGCCGTCGTTCTGTTACCTAATTACTTTAATATTTGGGCAAGCATCGGATGGAATCCTCATATTAATTTCAGATTATTAAATTCATTCCCCTTTTATTTCATTATATATGTTGTTGGTTTTGTAATTGATTGTAACTGAGCATGTTATGAGAGTGAATGACACATTTTTATTCAATTATATCATTTGTTGCAGTTTTTATCATACTTTGTTGCAGTTTTATGACCATCGTACATGGTTTAGTGCAGGGGTTAGTCGTTTAGTGCAGGGGTTAGTCATAATTCATTTCTAGTTCGAGTCCCAGTGAGAAAAACATTTAATGACATGTGAGGTATAGATAACTGATAGTCCCAATCTAAAAGGAGATTATGACCGAAAGAACCCGAACCCATTTTAATATTAAAAACAAATTATTTTTATTATAAATTATGAAAATAATTACAAAATAACTTTTCACTAAAAAATAATGTTCGTTTCAGAAAAAACTACAAGATATGAAATTTACCGCCATCATCCTTTGATACATATTTATATTCTAATATGAGGAATTACGATAAACATCTCTACTTTTACCGCGCTAGAGACATCTGAATATAGAGTTGACTAAAGTAGATCCTGGAGCAGTCAAGAAATATATATAAGAGGTGCTATAAAAAGTTGAGTTGTGTGAATATTGAGGAGGAGTCAAAGTATTATCATGACAAGGTAATACGGACCAGACAAGAGGCAGTTGCTTAGGAAAAAGACTTCTTGGATAGCATAATGAAAAAAAGAATTTTTTAATGAAAGATAGATTAAGAGGTGGTTGACAAGGTTGACCCAAAAAAAAGATAGCTTAATGAAACTTGAAGAATTTTTTTTTCCTTAAGTCTCTTTTCTTTATTATTTGTAGCAAAAATGACAAGAAGATTAACAATGAGATTCCTAGATGTCAACTTGGGGATTCGGCTAGGGTTAGCCACAAACACCTATTGTGTATAAATAGGAGTGAAAATATTGTTTGTGCTACAACACAATTGAAAGAGCTTTTAGCAAAAAAGGGTTTTGAGATTCTTGTAAGAAAACAAACAATAAAAAGACAGAGAGCTTACACTAACTAATTTTCACACTTTAAACATTTTTGTAAGTTTGCCTTCATTAATATGAACAAATTTTATCCTTTTGAGAATTGAAAACCAAATCTCCTAGTGTAGAAATAATAATTAACCATCTGACTAAACCACTGAGCTAAACAAGTTTTGTCAAATCATATTTTGTGTCACAACAAGAAAATGGTATATTACATCAATTAAATAGTATCACAAAATTAAATGATGCTATTTTGAATTACTTTTTAACAAATGATACAGGATATGTTATTTAACATCACTTATCATAAGTGATGTTGTAAAGGAAATTTTTTACATCAGTTTAATAAAAATGATACAAATTTTTATTAGTTTACATCACTTTAACGAAATTGAAGCAAAAATATAATTTCACATCAATTACGTAATCGACGTATTTGTTAACATCACTTAAAAATGATGCAAATTTATATTTTTGTATGATAAGAATAATATGTTATAATTAATGTTTGGTTAAAAAGAATAGTATATTTTGTAAAAAATAGAAAAGAACAATAAATAATATATTATAAGAAATCATATATGTTGTATAAACATTTTGAAAAAAAAATATTATGTAAAACTTATTATGTGAAATGATTATCTTTATGTTGGAAAAGATTTGTGTTAACTACATTTAAAAATTTGTTGACTAAAATAATATTTATTAAATTATATGTAATATAAAAATATATGTTATAAAATATTATTACTCAAAAATATTAATCTGATTAGTAATGCGACCAACAAAGGAAAAAAAGAAAAGAATTGCAGCTATGTTATAATAAAAAAAAGAGTCCCACATCGGTTAGATCAGAAAGGAGGAGCATAACCTTTTCTCTATATATTAGAATCATGTCTTCCTTTAACGTATGACAATTAGTTACTGGGACCCAATAGAAATATTTTTATTTTAAAAATATCTAAGTTGTCCAAAGTAAATATTTTGGTATATATTTATTCTATAAAACAATATATATAAGGTTCATCTAAATAAAAAATAACGTTTAGAAAAAAGAAAAAAATCAGGTTAAATCTAATATATTTGTTTTTCATTCATTTTTTATTTAATACCATTTAATTTTCTTTAAATTATTATTTTAACTGAATTAATTACTCACAACATTTCTATGAATTGATGCAAATATCTAGTATCACTCTTTTACAATCGATACATATTTACATTAATTATAATAATCGATGAAAATATTTTTATCAATTGTTTAAAGTGATTCAAGTATTTGCATCATCACTTTCAGAGTCGTTTACATAAATGATGTAAATACTTTTGTATCAATTATAAGTGATGCAAGAAGATAAAATAAATGATGCTACAGACCTTGTTTTTTTGTAGTGTGTCTTTATTGTTTCTAAAACAATATCCACCTTATAAATAGGAGGATCAACTAACCCAAGTAAACTATGTAAAATCTCGTTTTGGTCACTGTAAGATGTATTGTTAAATGTTACACCTACACCTCCTTACTTGAGGTCTTGGTCTCAACACTTAATTATATGTTTTCTGTAAGTATTAGTAATCATTTTTTTTCTTAATCAAATTTTCAATTTTTCTCTTAATCAATTTTCTTTTCTTTTCTATAGAGCCAATGCCATAACCATGTTGTAAATTTTGAAACATTTGACTAGGGTCTAATTTTTTTTGAACTACCTAGGGACCTAATTTAAAAAAAAACATTTTGACAAAAGTATAAAACAAAAATACATACTGTATTGTATTTGAAAGCACATTTATGTTTTTGAAACTTAAAAGATATCATTTTCAAATTCTAACAAAATTTATCAGATTTTTCTTTATAAAAACTTTTAAAAACCAAAACAAATAATTAAAATAAAATTACGATAAAATGTTAGAAAATTTTCTACCTAATGCTGCTTCTAATTTTTATGTATAAATTTTCCAATAGAAAAATGGCTTGGGTCTCTTTAAATGTAGGCACGGCTCTGTTTAGAGTCTCTGAATTGTCTTCTTAGAAGCCTTTTAACGAGTTTCTGTCAAAAACGGAAAGTAAAATAAAAGCATGGCCTAAAAAGTGGCTCACAAACCTAATTTTAACATAAATCATGATATGTGTTTCTTTTGTAAATAGGAGAAATTTCTAGGAAATTCTGCAGTTCATGAATGATCTTTTAAAACGCACGAGAAATCTTTTTTTGCGTAATGAGTGTGAGTGTCGACCGACACCAAATCCATAAATCGTCTTTAAGCTCTAATTTTCTCTAACTTCTGCAACTCAGCTCTAAATGTCCCCAAAATCTCCAAAGTAGCTAGTCCATCATGTACCTATACCTACAAAGACCCTAAAATACTCCAAAAATACGAAAAGACTTAATACAAAGACATATATCGTGGTCAAAAACCAAGATATATAAACTCTCTCATACATAGCTTTTTCTTTCCCTCAAGAAAACAGAAAACCAAGACCTACAACAAAAACTCAGAAACTCATTTCTTCGTACAAAAACCATATCAAAAATCACCATAGTAATCCACATGAAACACACTTGATAAGATTGAGACCATCATGTACTTCCCTCAGACTTAGCAAATGTCTCAAACAAACTCCACAATCAAGACGACAAATCTAAAATCATGATGCTGACCTCTGTAAGGTTTAAGTGCAGTCTCAGCAATGTAAAATTGATCAAAGAACCTATAATGTCTTTTTAACTTTATTTTTATTGAAAGGAAGAGAGAGAGAGGGAAACCATATTCACACATACAAGTTCTTTCAGGACTGAAACAAAAATCTGGTTCAGTGTATTTCCAAGCCCCATTATGAGAAAATTAAGTTAGATAGGTGTAAGGTCAGCAAATGGATCCTTCAAAGTATATAGGTATCATTGATAAGTCAATTTTCCTTAAGGTTTTCTAATAGTCATGGATCATTGTTCAGCTCGAATCAATGGTCACTTAATTTCATGCATATGTGGTTATTCCTCTAAAATCATTGTTTCCTAAAATGACTAACTCAAAAACAAATTGACACAACTGACTCTGAGAAAAACAAAAACAATGTTAGTAACTACATCCCCCAGACTAAAAAAAAACATTGTCTCCAATGTTATCAAGCATAGAGTCGGAAAAAAAAGAAACATAAATGAATCAGAGAAGAAGCAGATCCTTACCTCGCGGAGGGTGTCGACCGACACACAACATTTGTGTCGAGCGACACCAAATTTGGTCGATGCTTCTCCTTTGGTTTTTAAAGTTTTCGAGCTACACTTGTCTCGTCGATTCTCCTCCGGTGCGTTTCCGGTATCGATCAACACTGTTTTTGATCGATTCCTGATTGTTTTTACTCAAAATCAAAGAAAACAAATTTAGTTGAAAATGAGAATAAAAGTATGTATAGTCTCACCATTGGGTTCCTCCCATCAAACGCTTGTTTTCAGTCATTTGCTTGATTTTGTCTGGGGATCATGCTCTAATGGATTCCACCAAGCAAAGGGTGCATATGCGAAGGTATCCTCGTCCATGGTGGTTTGTAAGAATTATAATCATGAGAGCGAACAAGGAATGTAGGAAGAGTATTTGGGGTGGGGTTAAAGCTTGGGTGGGACATAACGATTTCCTGCATGGACATCAATGAGGTTACAAGATTTAGACTCATGATATACATACCATTGCTTTGGTGGAAGTATTTGAAGTGTGATATATGGAGATTTCTGCTTAAGATCAGTTGCTCGTTTTGAAAATGTCCTGGTCAACCCATGTTGGACTACCATCTTTGCTTCTCCACCATTAAACAATTTCTTCTCATAAATTTGAACTTATGGTGCCAGATCAACTATGAGAGTCTGATCATATATAGTTGATCTCCTTAGCTTATTCACCTTGAAATTTATAATCTTTTCTCCCAAATGGAGATCAATCATTTCATGCTTTACATCAATCTTTGCTCCAGTTGTAGCCAAGAAGGATCTACTAAGTATTAGAGTATCCTTTGGTTCAGCACCAAACTTCAGCACCACAAAATCTTTGGGAATCAAGAAATCACCAACCCTTTTGGGAACATTGAATACCTTGTCTCAAGAATTGGTCAACGAAAAAAAAAGGTCAACGGAAAGCCGTCAGAAATAATCAAAAAGGTGTTTCTGTAATTTTGGGTACCTATGGACATTTTGTTAAATTTACCAAAAAAAGACGGAAAGATTAGATGGGCCAGTTGATTCTCTTTTTAATTAAAGAAATCACCTAGAAGACGATTAATGATGAAAACGGATTCAAAAAGGGTTTATACAGATTTTCAGGATGGAAACCGATAAAAACTTCGAAGGGATGTTACAGTAGCTCCAGGAAGCCAAATTTAAATAAACAAATTGTGTAGTGATCCTCATTTAGTCTACTAAAGTTACATGTCACTTTCTCATCAAGGTTCACCCCCCTCCCTTCGTTAAGATTCAATGTACAAGAATAAGGTTAATTCCCCTTAAACATCCAAGTTCAACTCACTTTCACCTTTTGAAATGGCACCTGGCCTTCTACATGTCCATTACATGCCTCATTGTGTTGCCACCTAGCTTCTCAAGTTCAATGAACCATAAAATACATGCACCTTACCATTATAAAACATGGGCTTCTCCTTCCATCTTCTTCATTCCATTAAGCCACAAAACACGCCCAGCTCTCTCCTCTCTCCTCTCAATGTTTCTCTCCCTCCCTCTCTCCTCTCTCTCCCTTGGCGATCATCACCTTCTCTCTTCTTATTCATTATTCTTCAATAGCTTCATCCCCAAGTTTCCTCCATAACTCCTAAACCTGGTTGAATTCCTTCAAGTTATTTACAGATCTGGAAGCTAGAGAAGAAGCTGATTAATAACCGCCATAAATTGCCGTGCGCCTCCTGAGAACTCGCCGGAATTCTCGCCGCCGGCTATACCTCCGCTGGGACTCTTTCTTTGATCGGTCAGATCTCTCCTCTATCTCATCATCTCTCCAGTTCATCTCTCCACTTTGATGATGCAAGATGGAAAGCGTGTTTGACGTAGAACAGGGACTGAAGTCTCTCTCTTCTAGATCGTGGGTGATGATGTGGTGAGATGGATCCAACCGTGGGTCTCTAGACTCCTTAGGATGAACGTTGAGATGATTAAATGGAAAGAGGAATGGATGATGATGAACAACTCGCTTGTTCGATGGGCTGATTGACTCTCTCAATCTGTGGTTGAATCAGTTCTGCTTGAATCACACAAGCAATCCTAATCCAAGGTTTTCTAGAGAATAGGTGAATCACACACTTATTCAAGAGAAGGAATAAACTCTTAACAAAGAAACTCTTTGAAAGAACTGAATAATACTTTGATTAAATGATTGAAAGGTGATTTACAAATGAACAATACAATGAGACTTTATAGGACTTAAGACTAACGGTCATATTGACCTTGAACAAGAAATCGCTATTTTAGAGGAAACTAGCCGTTAGGCCGAGTTTGGTAAGGATCCATGCTCTTGATTGTTCCTTTGTATCTGGATGGTTTTAAGGGATAAGTGAGGATCTCTGGAACATCTTTATTGGCATAAAAGTCGCAGCTTTTATTCTTGGAAAGAAGCCGTTGGTGTTTGATCTCCTTCTTCTCCAAAAATGGTAAGTATGACTTCTTGAAGTTATGGAGAATCTTGTATGGTCTTGTGCAGCTGGGGACGTCTAGACTTGATGGAAAGGAACTCAATACACTGTAGTTTTGATAGGTAAACGTTTGGTGCTGAATTGACCTTCCAAATGTGAATGCTTCCATATATGGCAAGTCTGCTGAGCTAGTCGTTGAGTTATCCGCTGAGCTAGTTGTGATGCTACATATGGTTAGCTCCTTTTCAGTATCTTCTTCTTGTGTCATCTTTTGGGGATGATTCTTCTTAGTGGCATGCTGATGATGAGCTGAGCTAGATGTCTTGACCTTGGTCTCCACTTGAGCTAAGATAAGCTCATAAGTCTTGTTAGATCTTCTCGGCTCCATAATCTCTCCTCCATATGTTATGATTCCTCCTGGGTCATATGTCTTCTTAGGATTGATTGTTGGATGTATAATCAGTCCTATGCCTGGTTTTGGATCAGAACTCATTGTGGCCTTGGCTTCTCTAAGTCTCCTTGCGCTGCTTGACGTAGTGGTTGAGTCAGTGATTGAGTCAGTCAGCGCCTGGTTTGGTTTGGTTCTGATGACCTCATCATACCCTCCCTCTTCAAGAAGTTTTGACCTCAAAACTTGATAACCTGCACATAGATAAGTCAAGTTAGTCCAGTGAAGTGAATGAGGGTTTAGAAGATTACCTTGGGAATCATTTTGATTCCGGTTGAGTTGTGGAGCATCCGGTGGATCTTCTTTGAGCAAATATGATAGCAATGCTCCTCTTCTTTGAGCTGGCTTGACGTCTCCTTTGCTGATCTTGCTCCTGCTCTCCTTTAGACCTGAAATATTCTCAACACTTTGGCAAAGAGGAAAGTGCATTATGGGCTTCTTATCAAATAAATATCGGTTTGAATCATTTTCCTTAGATTCATCTTCATGTGCTACTGATATCTCATCCTCTTGTAAGCTTAACAAATCCTTCAACACAGCTGTTGAGTCATGGGAAATGAAGTGGATCAAATAAAGACTCACAATGTTATTTGATGTAGTGTCCTCGCTGTGGTCTGGTGGCTCTTCCTTGATCTCCCATTTGGCCTTATCCTTAGATCTAATCCATGTCTCAACACTTAACTCAAGAAACAAGTGCATTATACCAGTGGCTTGACAATCAGTGTTAGGTACTTTAAGTTCAGAAATAACCTCATGTTTGGTTGAAGCATGATATAACTCAAGCCTTTGATTTGCTTGTAGTTCATGTGTGGAAACATGGCTCGGTTTTGGTCTCTCTTTCAAGACTCCTTTTGCCCTTGGCTTCTTGATCTTTATCAGACCTGTACCTAAGTCAACTCTTAAGGGAAAGAGCAAGTGTATTATATCTGAATTTAGTATCATAGGAACAGATTTGGTGAAACTTAAACTCACAGTGATTGCATTGGTGAGTTGGAACATGATATTCTCCTTGTTTGCTTTCACCTCACGGTTGATGTCTTCTTGACTTGTGTGCTCTTCTTCTTGTCTTATTCCTGGATCAAAACTCTTTGACAAAGACAAGTGCATGAGTCTTGAATTGGAAATTAAAATATCAGATTGCACAAAGCTATCATTTGTGTCAGTTACTTCCAATTTCAACTCTGATGTTATATCATTGAGCAACTTCTTAGATGGACAATTTGCAGCAAAATGCCCTCTCCTATGGCACCTATAACATGTTGGCTCTTTAGAATTTACAAGGTTAGAACACTTACCTTGTGTTGGCGTGTCTCGCAACTTGAGTGAGGCATCAAAACTGTGTCCGGTTGCATTGGGTGAGGGTTTGTGACTCTGCTTCTTCTCTGGTTTCTTTGGGCGTAACATATCCATGATCTTCTGCCATTGCTGATCCTGCCTTGCTTGAAGAGTTGCCATAGATTCTTGATGGCAATCAGACTTTGGCTTAGGAGCAGCTTGTGCTTCGGATGCAATCTTCACTCTCTTGGTTGTGGTTTGAAGCTTCTCCACAAATTCCTTTTTCATCCTTGACTTGAGATCTCTCCAATCCAGTACTGGCTCTTTAAGGATGGTTGGTGTGTTCTCCTTTAGCCACCATTCATAAGCCTTTCCTGTGAAGGCTGAGACAGCTAGTGCTAACCTCCTTTCTTCTGGAATTTTGTTAACTTGTAACCATTGCTCCATGTTGCTTTCCCATTGTAAGTATGCTTCAGGGTTACTGCTTCTTCCTAAAAACATTAAGGAACTTCTTCCTTGGTTTGTTGGCTGCCTTGTGCTGGTTCGTTGGACTGTCGCATTCCTTGTACCAGTGAGCTGTCGTTGAGCTGGTACATGGTATGAAGTAACTCCATGGTTCTTGAATCCAGTCTTGCGCCTAGGTGGGTGGTGCTCTCCATACATGTCTGCTTCTGAATCTTCTCTATCCTTCATGTCACTGATTCAATACCTGAAACAATAAGCTTATAGTGTATCAATATGTTCTGAAGTTATTTATTTTAAGCGCTGAACAAGTAGTTGCAATTGTTCAAACTCAAGCAACTATACACAAAACTTAGCACACGGTTTTAAACAGGCTTTTAGGGGTTTGAAAACCGACTTAAGAAGATGTAGGAGATCTTTAGAAAATTTGAAAAGATTTAGAAAGTTTCTTTTTTTTTTTTTTTTTGAAAACAAGATTTAAACAAAATTAGAAACAAGAATATCTTTTTAAAGATCTAAATATTTCGAAATCCTCTTTTTTTTTTTAAATTTGAAAACACAAAAACTAATATGGAAATAACAATTTTTTTGACTTTTGGTTTAAGAAATCGAATCAAACAATGAAAACTTCTCCTCTTTCTTTTTAACTTTTTTCTGGTTTTATAAAACAAAACAAGAACACAAAACAAACTTTTTTTTTTTTTTTTAAAGATGCAAACAAAAATCAGAGAATTAAGAAACTAAATGAAATGAAACCGAAAGGTAAAGGATAGATAACACCTGATTAGGAACCTTTCGGCTCTGATACCAGATGATGCAATAACAAAACAAATCAGAGAATATAAACTAAGAAATAACCGAAAGGTAGGGATAGATTACACCTGATGTAGGAACCTTTCGGCTCTGATACCAGATGATGCAAGATGGAAAGCGTGTTTGACGTAGAACAGGGACTGAAGTCTCTCTCTTCTAGATCGTGGGTGATGATGTGGTGAGATGGATCCAACCGTGGGTCTCTAGACTCCTTAGGATGAACGTTGAGATGATTAAATGGAAAGAGGAATGGATGATGATGAACAACTCGCTTGTTCGATGGGCTGATTGACTCTCTCAATCTGTGGTGCTTGAATCACACAAGCAATCCTAATCCAAGGTTTTCTAGAGAATAGGTGAATCACACACTTATTCAAGAGAAGGAATAAACTCTTAACAAAGAAACTCTTTGAAAGAACTGAATAATACTTTGATTAAATGATTGAAAGGTGATTTACAAATGAACAATACAATGAGACTTTATAGGACTTAAGACTAACGGTCATATTGACCTTGAACAAGAAATCGCTATTTTAGAGGAAACTAGCCGTTAGGCCGAGTTTGGTAAGGATCCATGCTCTTGATTGTTCCTTTGTATCTGGATGGTTTTAAGGGATAAGTGAGGATCTCTGGAACATCTTTATTGGCATAAAAGTCGCAGCTTTTATTCTTGGAAAGAAGCCGTTGGTGTTTGATCTCCTTCTTCTCCAAAAATGGTAAGTATGACTTCTTGAAGTTATGGAGAATCTTGTATGGTCTTGTGCAGCTGGGGACGTCTAGACTTGATGGAAAGGAACTCAATACACTATAGTTTTGATAGGTAAACGTTTGGTGCTGAATTGACCTTCCAAATGTGAATGCTTCCATATATGGCAAGTCTGCTGAGCTAGTCGTTGAGTTATCCGCTGAGCTAGTTGTGATGCTACATATGGTTAGCTCCTTTTCAGTATCTTCTTCTTGTGTCATCTTTTGGGGATGATTCTTCTTAGTGGCATGCTGATGATGAGCTGAGCTAGATGTCTTGACCTTGGTCTCCACTTGAGCTAAGATAAGCTCATAAGTCTTGTTAGATCTTCTCGGCTCCATAATCTCTCCTCCATATGTTATGATTCCTCCTGGGTCATATGTCTTCTTAGGATTGATTGTTGGATGTATAATCAGTCCTATGCCTGGTTTTGGATCAGAACTCATTGTGGCCTTGGCTTCTCTAAGTATCCTTGCGCTGCTTGACGTAGTGGTTGAGTCAGTGATTGAGTCAGTCAGCGCCTGGTTTGGTTTGGTTCTGATGACCTCATCATTTGGTCTCTCCTTACCAGAAGATTCTTGACATCGCCGGAGAGTCGCCGTTACCGGAATCCAATTATCATCGCCGGGAAGCTCTTGTCGTGAATTCTCTTCGTCGGATCTCCAATTGCCGTGATCTCTCTATCCGGATTCCTCACCGACGGTTAGCTTCACACCGGTTAAGTCGTCGGCAGTCTCCCCTTGTCGCCGGTCAACTCCACAGCGGACCGATCAACGCTGGTAAACACCGAACAAGCCGCTCTCCTCCCCCAGTCAACGCCTCCTTCGCTAGTCAACAGTTGCGGTTACCTCTCTATCTATATGGGTCAACGGTAGTCAACGGGTCAAAGCTTTGGGCCAATATCTGGTTCAATGGGTCAACATTGTGAGATCCCGAATTCACACCAAGGATTTGTTTTACGTGGATTTGGACTTTACAGAATGCTAATGTAAATTTCCTATGAATCAATGATGTATTTATGTATCGGTTATCATCTTTTTAGCGACGGTTTACATCAGTTTAGATTAAATTATATATATGATTTACTTATATTTATATTAATCAAAAATTTGGACCATATCGGTAGAATAAAATTACAATTCCCGCCCAAATCGGTGTTGTCAAAATATCGGTTCCCGCCCAATTTTTGAAAATTAGAATTTATTGTGAAGTCTAGTGTAAAGAACTCCGACAATTTAAGTTACCGGTTAACACAATTTATTTCGATTAAAATCTTGTTCTTATATTGGTTCAATCAAAAATATTTTATTTTTGTTTGTAGACTTCAATGTGAAGTTTAGATTTAATTGATTTTATTTGAAGTCTTCCGTGTAAACATCCAAAAATATAATAGTAGAATTCTTAAGTGTTAATACATTTATTTAAACTTCTATTTTATTGTTTGGTGGCGTGGGTGCTCAAAGTAATTTCTTATCCCAAATATCTTTTTGCGTTTCTTTTAAAACATAGTATATTTTAATTTTTTTTTAAAAAAAAATAATGGTCTAAAAAGATCAATTCCCCTATATATATATTTACTCTTTGTTGAACGGTATACTGCATATTATAACGAGATATACTATCATAAAATTTCATTTCATCTCTATAAATACTACTTTACTCCCCAACAAATATTATAACAGAAGAAGAAAAAAAAAAGACAGGGGCTTTCTAAAGGAATCACAATTTCATTTTCATGCTAATACCATTTTTAATCATCTTTGCAACGACATCATTTGCGTCTGCGGGGCTTCTATCCTTCTCAGCCAAACATTGATTGTGCATTAATTGTTAGAACAAAGATGAAGATAAGAATGTGATTTTAGGCTTCGTGTTAACCTTCTCAAAACAACATTATACATTTGTAGTTTTGCTTGACCTGGCAATACAACGACATTTGATATCTTTAGAGCTGATCGAGACGATAATCTGTGAAGCAAAATTGGAGTTTGCAGTGAATGTACTTAGAGCATATACAAGCCAGCACCATGCAGGGATAGACGTGATGGAAGTTAACCTAATTGTTTCCCATGGACTTCTTAAAATATTTGACTATCGCTTATGTTTATACTAGCGTGTTTCGTTGTATTATAATATAAATTATAATAAATTAAGTTCTGAAATAACTCTACATATTTATCACAATTTATTAGATACATATATGATATAATAACAAGTTGTCAACTATAAATTTACGATATTTTCCATCATGCATGTCACTCTAGGCCTAGCATGAAGAGTTTGTAATACTGATGACAAATCCACAAAAAGTAAATTAACATCCGTAATATTTTTTTTTGGTCAATGATCATCTGTAATATTTAATAGTAGATCGTAAGATGGGATTTAGTGGTTATAAATTCAGTAATTAGAGTGGTAGCAAGCTTTAAGCAAAGTAGCGTTTACCTTTGTAAAACCCTTGAGCATGAGAGTTTGACTTCTTATTCTCGTACAAGATTGAGAAAGGTCCAGTGACCCATGTTTTTTGTTATGATTAGGAGGTTCGTGGTCTATACACCAGTACATTTTATAGTGTGAGGATCAAAACTATGATAAACTTACCTTTTTATAGAAATGAGACTTCTTCCAACATAAATCAAACCTTATACTTCCAAATATATATATTATCGGTGTTCATGTGGATCACCGTTAGATCATTGGACCGTGTTAACACAAAAGTCAACTGGTATTTTTGCACAGTGTTTTCTGAAATATATATTGTTAATTTTCAGTCTTTCCTATTATTTTTTGAAATATATATGTAAAAAGTTTTCAATATTTTTTTAGTAAAATTGCTTTTTTTAGTAAATATAACGGTTAAATTTTTTAGTTTTTGTAATGATGTATTTATGGTGTATTGGGAATTATAATTTTCAGTCCTACAGAAATCATTTTTAAAGTGGACTTTATTTAAATATTAAAGTAACTACTTAAAAGTATATAACCAAAAAAATGTTTTCAGTTCTACGGATGAGAAATTTGTTGAATTTTTCGCTTAATTTATCTTTTGGACAACTTTTTGGCTTATTTAAAGCCAAACATGCTAATTACCATCGCTATTGCAAAGGATAGACCGTTTATATTAATGTAAAAATAAAATATTAGTTACCCAGCTCTCTTTACTCATAACATCCATTTTCTAAAATCTATGTGGTTACTAATCATCCAAAAATTAACAACTTGGAATCTACTCTCTACTATATAAACACCAATAAGCTTTCCCTCATAATTCCACAGAGCCAACTCCAGATACAATTAAATATATAAATATAAAATAAATTGAAATCCTAACCGGGGTTTCTTTTATAACTTATTTACTTATTTAATTTATTTGAAAAAATAAATAACCAATTATTAGTAATAATATGGGGATATCTAAAAGTGTCAAAGTTATTGTCTCTGTCGCTCTTGTAGTATTCTTGGCTCTTACAGTAACCAATACTGAGGCAAGAGACATAGATTATCCAGTTCAAAAAAACAAAGGAGCCATAGATTATGACGATCTTTTAATTGGAGATCACGCTAAGCATTGTGATAAAGCGAACCCTAGCAACTGCAAGAAGCAAGAAGTCAATCCTTACAGGAGAGGATGCGAGACGATCAAACGTTGCCGTCGTTCTGTTACCTAATTACTTTAATATTTGGGCAAGCATCGGATGGAATCCTCATATTAATTTCAGATTATTAAATTCATTCCCCTTTTATTTCATTATATCTGTTGTTGGTTTTTTAATTGATTGTAACTGAGCATGTTATGAGAGTGAATGTCACATTTTTATTCAATTATATCATTTGTTGCAGTTTTTATCATACTTTGTTGCAGTTTTATGACCATCGTACATGGTTTAGTGCAGGGGTTAGTCGTTTAGTGCAGGGGTTAGTCATAATTCATTTCTAGTTCGAGTCCCAGTGAGAAAAACATTTAATGACATGTGAGGTATAGATAACTGATAGTCCCAATCTAAAAAGAGATTATGACCGAAAGAACCCGAACCCATTTCAATATTAAAAACATATTATTTTATTATAAATTATGAAAATAATTACAAAATAACTTTTCACTAGAAAATAATGTTCGTTTCAGAAAAAAACTACAAGATATGAAATTTACCGCCATCATCCTTTGATACATATTTATATTCTAATATGAGGAATTACGATAAACATCTCTATTTTTACCGCGCTAGACACATCTGAATATAGAGTTGACTAAAGTAGATCCTGGAGCAGTCAAGAAATATATATAAGAGGTGCTATAAAAAGTTGAGTAGTGTGAATATTGAGGAGGAGTCAAAGTATGATCATGACAAGGTAATACGGACCAGACAAGAGGCGGTTTCTTAGGAAAAAGGCTTCTTGGATAGCTTAATGAAAAAAAGAATTTTTTAATGAAAGATAGCTTAAGAGGTGGTTGACAAGGTTGACCCAAAAAAAAAAGATAGCTTAATGAAACTTGAAGAATTTTTTCTTTCTTAGGTCTCTTTTCTTTATTATTTGTAGAAAAAATGACATGAAGATTAACAATGAGATTCCTAGATGTCAACTTGGGGATTCGGTTAGAGTTAGCCACAAACACCTATTGTGTATAAATAGGAGTGAAAAATATTGTTTGTGCTACAACACAATTGAAAGAGCTTTTAGCAAAAATGGGTTTTGAGATTCTTGTAAGAAAGCAAACAATAAAAAGATAGAGAGATTTTGTTTAGAGGTTCTTAGATTATTTATAAATGTGAACATAAAATGTTACATCAAGTGTTCAAAGCATATTTTGAATTTATTGAGAAATTGTTTTAGGTGAAAACAAACAACAAAAAGACAGAGAGCTTACACTAACTAATTTTCGCACTTTAAACATTTTTGTAAGTTTGCCTTCATTAATATGAACAAATTTTATCCTTTTGAGAATTGAAAACCAAATCTCCTAGTGTAGAAATAATAATTAACCATCTGACTAAACCACTGAGCTAAACAAGTTTTGCCAAATGATATTTTGTGTCTTTATTGTTTCTAAAACAAGATCCACCTTATAAATAGGAGGATCAACTAACCCAAGTAAACTATGTAAAATCTCGTTTTTGTCACTGTAAGATGTATTGTTAAATGTTACACCTACACCTCCTTACTTGATGTCTTGGTCTCAACACTTAATTCTATGTTTTCCGTAAGTATCAGTAATCATTTTTTTTCTCAATCAATTTTCTTTTCTTTTCTATAGAGCCAAGGCCGTACCCATGTTGTAAATTTTGAAACATTTGACTAGGGTCTAATTTTTTTTATGTACCTAGGGACCTAATTTAAAAAAAAAACATTTTGAAAAAAGTATAAAACAAAAATACATATTGTATTGTATTTGAAAGCACATTTATGTTTTTGAAACTTAAAAGATATCATTTTCAAATTCTAACAAAATTTATCAGATTTTTCTTTATAAAAACTTTTAAAAACCAAAACAAATTATTAAAATAAAATTAAGATAAAATGTTAGAAAAATTTCTACCTAATGTTGCCTCTAATTTTTCTGTATAATTTTCCAATAGAAAAATGGCTTGAGTCTCTTTAAATGTAGGCACGGCTCCAAGCTCTAATTTTCTCTTACTTCTGCAACTCAGCTCTAAATGTCCCCAAAATCTCCAAAGTAGTCCATCTTGTATCTATACCTACAAAGACTCTAAAAGCTCCAAAAAGACTAAAAAGACTTAATAACAAAGACATATATCGTGGTCAAAAACATATAAAACCAAGATATATAAACTCTCTCATACATAGATTTTTCTTTCCATCAAGCAAACAGAAAACCAAGACCTACAACAAAAACTCAGAAACTCATTTCTTCGTACAAAAACCATATCAAAAATCACCATAGTAATCCACATGAAACAAACTTGATAAGATTGAGAAAATCATGTACTTCCCTCAGACTTAGCAAATGTCTCAAACAAACTTCACAATCAAGACGACAAATCTAAAATCCTGATGCTGACCTCTGTAAGGTTTAAGTGCAGTCTCACCAATGTAAAATTGATCAAAGAACACATGGACTCAGAACACATGGACTCTTACTTATTTAGAACCTGATCACACATATAGTCTCACTTCTTGTTTTTTTTTTCGCTCTGTTTTATCACTTCACCAACCGATTTTCTATACTTACCTAAGATATCATTTTTTAATATCGGTTTCTCTTCTCTTCTTATGGGGTTTCTATTTTTAAACAATTCATATCATCACTTTTGAAGACAGATGTGATTACCTCCTATATCCAAGCTCACTACCTATAATGTCTTTTAACTTTATTTTTATTGAAGGTAAGAGAGAGAGGGAAACCATATTCATGTAGGATTATGTGTGTTCATTGGTGTAATTATCAGGTTACATCCTAGCACATAATCAACTAGGATCTAGGTGATTACAGTTGAATCATAAACAGATCAGATTCATTACCTTGTGATTGCAGCGGATTGATCAAAGGAATGAAGAGATCTGCAAGAGCTGATAGAAACCGGCTCCTCCTAGGTATCCACACGCTTACAAGCTACTGGATCAGGCTGCTAGACCAAGTTGGAATCAACAGAGAGAGAGAGGACGGCTGCTCTTAGAAATCGCAGATGGGGTGATCCATTACCCTAGGCTGAGCCTCTAATCCCTTATATGGGCCCAAGGAATTATCCTAATGGCCTATTGGGATTTTGGGCCCAAGACACAAATCAGACAAAAGCCTGTATTTTGTCTGGCCCAATTCTCTGTACTAATACAGTAAATGCCTTGCATCTTACCGTATTAATTCCTTGTTAACTTTCCCGTTAGCTATGGTGTGTGACCCTTAGGGATCATACAATACTGGTAATAAGTCCTAAACTTATAGATCAAGAGCGGACTCTAGCAAGTCATCATGATCACCCAGTATTTATGACTTATGTCTGATCTCGACACTTATCATACTTTCTAGAGATAGTACAGTAGATTTCAGGACATTCCCAACAATCTCCCACTTGTACTGGAATCCTACATTCCCTAATCCTTTTGTCTCAATATCTCGATCTGGCATAAGGCAAGATGCGTGTCATCCTTATATAGCCAGACCATGTTCATCGGACCAGATTTGATACTGACAATGCAAACGACTTGGGCAAGTCCGTTTGGGAGTGGCCACTCTCTTACCAGCTATCAAGTCTCCGATTGGCCTAGAGATATTACCTCCGTTAAACGGCAGGGACAAATCCCATCTTGTTCCATCACTATGAACTACACACTTCATAATACACCCAACCAAGGTCCTTATAGCTCCCAGTTACGAAACAGCGTTAGACAATGATCAAAGCGCATCACTCCATGTGCAGCCACATGCATGCGAACTCAGGTCTAAGGACTATACTCTATAGTCGTATATGAGAACCTCTTATGACACAGATATTAATATCTTGTAGAGTTCTCATCAGCGGGCCATGTCCGGTCATATGCTCCCCTACATATACCTATGTGTCGACTTTGATGCCGCGCATCTATGACCCCTCGAAACTTGGTCATAAGTCTCAACACAATCTAGTCTCAAGTGGTTGTTGGTGTTCCAATTTCAACAACCTTCGACTATGGACACTATGATTTATGTCATTTCGTTAAATATGGGGTTTCAGGATCAAGTCTACTCATGTACTTCGATGGCCCATATATAATGACATGAATCATTTTGGAACGATTATTTATATCACAGTTAAAATAATCCAGAAATCATAAATTTCATAAACATAAAATATTATGTTTACATGAACCTTTCAAAACAACTAAATAAAGCCCTTTACAAACTCCCACTGAAATTAAGACTACATCTTAATTTCACTTATCCTACAGCTACAGTCCGCGACTCGTGCTTAGGCCTAAGGAGTGGCTTCGTTAATAGATTAGCAACGTTCTCATTTGTTGAAACTTGCTGATCTACTTAACACCTCTGTCATTTATCTCACGGAATAGGTTATACCTACCCTCAAGGTGTTTGGACCTCTGATGTGCAGCTAGTCTCATCTATGCTGGGAATCACATCAAGTTCAGTGATGAACTCTTCTTTCCAAACAACCTCTTTCGCCGCTTCCCAAGCTGCGAAATGTTCAGCTTAAGTCATGGAGTCAGCAACAGTGCCTTGCACCGCCAGACAGACACAAGATATAACCGGACTGTGACCGGAAATCATCTTTGTCTGTTGGAAACTTGCCTTTCAGACTCTACCGACTTGTAGCACCTCACTTTCTCCGTAAATCAAGAACTTATCCTAAGTATTTTCCAAATACTTGAGGATATTCATTACGTCTATCCAGTGATTCTTTGCTGGATTTGACTGGTCTTTACTTGTCTTGCTTAACATTAAAGCAACATCAAAACAAGTACGTGTCATGGCATACATGATAGATCCAATTGCCGACGCATATGGAATCTCATCCATGCATTCAAGCTCAGCAGATATCGTAGGACACTGTTTCTTGCTTAACGTAATGCCATGTGACATTGGCATAAAACCCTTCTTGGAATGCTGAAAACGTGTAGGACTTTGTCAATATAAGAATCCTGACTTTGTCCTATCAGCTCTTTTGGATCTCTATCTTTAGATCCAAAATCCAAGAACATACGTGGCTTTACCCATGTCAATCATAAAACCAACTCCCAAGCCAGTCCTTTACCGACTGCAGCATTGGAACGTTATTTCCGAGAATCAGTATGTCATCGACATACACTATGAGAAATGCAACATCGCTCCCACTTATCTATTAGTAAACGCACAGTTCCATCTCGTTCCTGTTCAAGTCAAAACCTTGACTACTTCAACAGAACGAAGATTCCAACTCCGATATGTTTGCTTCTATCCATGAATGGATCGATGAAGCTAACTTACATACAGTATAATTTTTCGGAGTCCGGGCTCACTTTCGCTTCTGTGAATTTCGCAGGTTCGTCACTTTCAATGATCATCAGATCATGGCAACTAATCACGAGAAATCACTCTCGGATTAGTGACGGATTCATTCAGATCTGCGAACTTCAGGCTCTACAGGTGTAGATTCTACAGAAATCTGTAAATCCATCCGCTGCTCTCCCTCAACAGGTTGAGCAGCCTCCTGTATTTCTCGAATTTCTTCGAGTTATACTTTTACTCCCACTGTTCTTCTTGGAAAGCAACTTTCCTTTTAGAAAACAGAATTCCGAACAACCTAACTTCGTTTTCGGAATGGACGTAAAAAGTAACAAGCCTTGGTTTCCCTAGGACAACCAGCGAAGTAGCTCAACTACAAATACTCAGTAAAGACGAATTTGGATCATTTCCAGTCCACATTTATGTGGTGTCTTTCAACTGATATTGGTGGAACTATTTCAGCGTAAACTTAGATATTTCTAGAGCGTTATTCTTAAAGAATATCATGGAAGATTCGTGTGACTCATCTTTAATCATTTCTAATAAGATCTGATTCTTTCTCACAGAAACACCTCAAGGTTTTCAGGAGAAATGAGCTGTGAAACGACTTCACACTCATTCAGATGATCACACCATCAATGACTTAAGTATTCTCACTCGTGATCTAATCCAGAGTCTCAATACTTCTGTCACTCAGATTCTATACCTCATTCTGGAACTCTTTCGACCATTTCAAAGAATTCCGACTCGTGTCTCATCAAATGAACACAGTCATACTCACTGAAGTAATCAGTAAAGATAATGAAGTACAGGAAATTTTCTCTGGCATTACTGCTCATCGGGCCACATACATGAGTATGTTCAAGGTCCAATAAGCCTTTGGGCCTTTCTCTAGCTCGGCTAAGATGGGCCCTTTGTCTTTTGGTCCAGTAAGCAGAATTCAAGTCTCATAAGATATCCGATCAAATGAGCCCAAAAGTCCATAACTATGGGATTTCTGAATCCGACTCACTCTATGTGACCAAAACATTTACGCCAAGAAAAATCAGGTTTAATTCATCAGATTTAAACCAATTCGGTATTTATGTTACTTTTAGGCACTCTTTGGTTTAAGATATAAAACCCATTCCTTGAATAGGGTGCTACAATCAATATTTCATTGAGATCAAAAGAACAAAACTTGTCTTTTATCAAAATGAAAAACATTCAAATTCTTACAAGAAAATGAAAGACAACTCTGCTTAAAGCAGGTACATTGTAGCAATTACTTAATACAAAACCAAGCCTCAAAGGCATCTACGAGTGAAAACCCTACGGCTGAGGCAGCATCCATAGCTCCTTCCAGACATGCAGTTCCACTTGTCCTTCCTTCAACGTTCTACTGTTGCTTAGGCTCTGCATATTATAACAAATATCAGTGCCACAACCAGTATCCAATACCTATAAGGTAGAACTTGAAGTAATAACATGAATACCTGAGGAAGTAGTCTCATACATCAACTTCAACTCCTCATAATCTTCCATGAATTTAATGCAATCTCTCTTCCAATGCCCAGTCTCTTTACAGTAGCAGCACTTACCAACGTAAGATGTATCTGACTCGGGCTCAGAAGACACACGCTTGCCATGATTCAAAATCTGGACAACTTTGTCTTCACCCTTGTCAGCATTAGGTTTAGTAAACCTACCCTTCTCCATTATGAGATTATACAGGGTACTCTTCACGTTTGGCTCAACTGTCTTGAGCATATCATGCAGTTCAGTCAGCGTCTTCGTTAAGCCTTTCTTGATATAGTTCCTTCTGAACTTATCATAGCTTGACGGCAGTGACTGCAGAATGATCTCAGTTGCCAATTCTTGGCTAACTGGATAATCCAGTTTCCTCAGGTTATCAATGTAACCCATCATTTTACTGACATGAGGACTCACTGGATGATCATTTGGTAGCTTGCAGCTAGTGAGAGACTTAACCAACTGGTATCTCTCCACTCTTACCTGCTCCTGAAATTTCAATTTCAGGCTGCTGATCATCTCTATTGGCGACTCCATGTTCTCATATTGCTTCAGCAAATCTGAGTCCATGGTAGCCAATATCAGACCACGCACATCTACCGCATCATTATAATGCTTATTCCAAGCATCATATACTGCATGAGAGGCATTGGACCCGATCCTCTCGGGGAGAGCTCTCTCAAGGACATAGTCCTTTCTCTCCTGCCTGAGGACTAGCCTCAGGTTCCGCGACCAAGTCAAGAAATTTGATCCGTTCAGTTTGTCCATCTCAAGGACAGACCGGATCGAGAAAGTGTTTTGATTGTTTGTGCTAGTCATAACTGAAATTTAGAGATAAATAGAGTTTTAGTTATTCAGTTCATAAAAGAGTAATCTTAATAACTTATAAGAAAACTCGCATTGCATTCAAAATTTCTTTGTTTAACCTCATAAGAATGCAATGATTCCGAGACCCATGTTCAGCTAAATCCAAAGTGGGCCACTGGCCGTCACCCAGAAGTAGCTTTACTTGGTAAGCATACACACAGCTAGTTATATCCAATAACTCTCGGTTGTGAATTGGGCCCAAGGCCCAATACACCAGATGTCTCAAGGCCCGGGACTCCCGATGGCCCAGTCAAGGAAACCAATCTCTTACAGCCAAATAATCACTAAAGTCTGGGACTCCCAATGAAATTAGTGACTATATACTACTTTACTTACGCAAAAACAGACACCTCACACTGTAAGCCATATCTGTAATTGAATAAGCGTTAAGTAGCTGACAAGATTGGGCAAGACATCCAAGCTTGATATTGTTTTTGAGGATTTTAGGTTTCAATAGATTTCCTCCCAAAAATAGAAGATTACTATTTTGGGAAACTTTCCATTTCAGGTAACTTACTAAATGTGGAAACTTTCTATTTAGGGAAACTTACTATTTTTAGAAACTTTCTAAATTTTAGGAAACTTACTATTTCCAAAAATTTCCTAACATGCCAAAATTAGAAACTTCTAATATTAGAAGCTTTCTAATTTAATGTTTTATTAAAGTTTTTGGATGGGTCACAAATTATAGGCCCAATTCTTGGCCCAAGACCACAGAATTCCAATTGGCCCAATAATTTGACATAACCGAGTCGGTTCATTAATTCTGGTCCAAGACCAAATTAACTACTAAATCCAACTGGTTATTTACTAAACCAGACCAGCTCTAAATTATTTGGTCCAACCAAATCAAACTTAGACCAGCCTTCGGTTTAGGTTAAAATTCAATTTTTGAATTTAAATCCGGTTTAACCAGAAATTAAATAATACCAATTGTATTAAATAATTTCCAGCAAACCGCGATTTGGGTTAACCGCTTGAACCACCAATTAAATTGGATCGGTTCGGTTAAGTCCAAAATCAGGAAGAAACACCTTGTGTTTTAGCCAATTTTGACCTAACTTGCGGTTTAAGCTAAAGCAGACAATGAACCACAATCGGTTTGATCGGTTCATTGTCGCGGGTTTGGGAAAAACGAACCACAATTATCAAGGCTTTGAATCTTGACGTTTTTGTCTTTGCTTTGAGACAAAAAATTGCTTATTGTTACATCATCGATCGCTAACCAATTCACTTATGCCATATCGTTTGATAATTAATTCAAATCGATCATAACAAACCTTACTCAAGCGATCATGACAAGACAACAAACGATTTTGACCATTGACCAATTCAATAATCGTTTTTGTCAGCTAAGACAAAACCGACTTACATTAACAAACCCTTCGACGTTTCAGTCATAAAGACAAAGTCGATTTTGACATTCACTAAAGACAAAACAATTTTTCCTTATACCAATTAACAAGCGATTCTCAATTACGATTCAATAATGCGATCGTAATATCGTTTTCATAATTCAACAATTAAACAATCGATTTGTTCAATTCGCTTATGACATTCAAATCACGATCAAGAAAAAATTAACATGCGATTATACAAATCAACTTTAATCATTAAGCTTTTCTTATTTCTAGGTTTTCCAAGTTTCAATCAATTTTACTCATTAAAATCGATTCATCAAACTAATAAACAACCTAGTATGATCCAAAAGGCAAAAACCTAACGACCTAGGCTCTGATACCACTGTTAGGATTATGTGTGTTCATTGGTGTAATTATCAGGTTACATCCTAGCACATAATCAACTAGGATCTAGGTGATTACAGTTGAATCATAAACAGATCAGATTCATTACCTTGTGATTGCAGCGGATTGATCAAAGGAATGAAGAGATCTGCAAGAGCTGATAGAAACCGGCTCCTCCTAGGTATCCACACGCTTACAAGCTACTGGATCAGGCTGCTAGACCAAGCTGGAACAACAGAGAGAGAGAGGACGGCTGAGGTATGAAATCGCAGATGGGGTGATCATTACCCTAGGCTGCGCCTCTGATCCCTTATATGGGCCCAAGGAATTATCCTAATGGCCTATTGGGATTTTGGGCCCAAGACACAAATCAGACAAAAGCCTGTATTTTGTCTGGCCCAATTCTCTGTACTAATACAGTAAATGCCTTGCATCTTACCGTATTAATTCCTTGTAATGGTCACTTAATTTCATGCATATGTGATTATTCCTCTAAAATCATTGTTTCCTAAAATGTCTAACTCAAAAATAAATTGACATAAGTGACTCTAAGAAAAACAAAAACAATGTTAGTAACTACATCCCCCAGACTAAAAAAACATTGTACCCAATGTTATCAAGCATGGAGTCGGAAACAAAACAAAAATGAAACATAAATGAATCAGAGACGAAGCAGATCCTTACCTCGCGGAGGTGTCGACCAACACACAACATTGGTGTCGAGCGACACCGGATTCGGTCGACGCTTCTCCTTTAGTTTTGAAAGTTTTCGAGCTACACTTGTCTAGTCGATTCTCCCCCGGCGCGTTTCCGGTGTCGATCGACACTGTTTTTGATCAATTCCTGGTTGTTTTTACTCAAAATCAAAGAAAACAATTTTTTGTTGAAAATGAGAATAAAAGTATGTATAGTCTCACCATTGGGTTCCTCCCATCAAGTGCTTGTTTTCAGTCATTAGATTGATTTTTATATCCTCGTCCATGGTGGTGTGTTAGAATTATAATCATGAGAGCGACCAAGGAAAGTAGAAAGAGCATCTGGGTTGGTCAAAGCTTGGGTGGGACATAACGATTTTCGGCATGAACATCAATGGGGTTACAAATTTAGGCTCATGATATACATACCTTTGTTTTTGTGGAAGTATTCGAAGTGTGATATATGGAGATTTCTGCTTAAGAGCAGTTGCTCGTTATGAAATTGTCCTGGTCAACCCATGTTGGACTACCATCTTTGCTTCTCCACCATTAAACAATTTCTTCTCATAAATTTGAACTTATGGTACCAGATCAACTCTGAGAGTCTGATCATATATAGTTGATCTCCTTAGATTATTCACCTTTAAATTTATAATCTTTTCTCCCCGATGGAGATCAATCAATTCATGGTTTACATCAATCTTTGCTCCAACTATAGCCAAGAAGGATCTACTAAGTATTAGAGTATCCTTTGGTTCAGCACCAAACTTCAGCACCACAAAATCTATGGGAATCAAGAAATCACAAACCCTTTTGGGAACATGTAATACCTTGTCTCAAGAATTGGTCAACGGAAAAAAATAGAAGTAAACGAGAAGCCGTCAGAAATAATCAAAGGGGATTTTCTGTAATTTTGGGAAGCTATGGACATTTTGTTAATTTTACCAAAAAAGACGGAAAGCTTAGATGGGCCAATTGATTCTCTTTTTAATTAAAGAAATCACCTAAAAGACGGTAAATGATGATAACGGATTCAAAAAGGGTTTATACAGATTGTCGGGATGGTAACCGATAAAAACTTAGAAGGGACGTTATAGGAGCTACGGGAAGACAAATTGTATTAAAAAAATTGCGTAGTGATCCTCATTTAGTATACTAAAATAAAAATGGGGTTTGAGAAGCTGTTTCAGAATTTTTAGAAGATATCGGAAAGTTCGGCTCAAGATCGTTTGTGCCACGTGGCACTCACAAATTGGCCACATGGCTGGTGCATGTATTTGGGAGTTCCCTTAAGCCACAAAACACGCCCAGATCTCTCCTCTCTCTTCCTACGGTTTCTATCCCTCCCTCTCTCATCTCTCTCCCTTGGCGATCATTACCTTTTCTCTTCTTATTCATTATTCTTCAATAGCTTCATCCCCAAGTTTCCTCCATAACTCCTAAACCTGATTGAATTCCCTCAAGTTTTTTACAGATCTGGAAACTAGAGAAGAAGCTGATTACTCACTGCCAGGAATCGCCATTTGCCTCCTGAGAACTCTCAGGAATTCTCGCCGCCGGCTACACCTCCGCTGGGACTCTTTCTTTGTTTGGTTGGGTATCTCCTTTATCTCATCATCTCGCCGGTTCATCTCTCCACTTTGGTCTCTCCTTACCAGAAGATTCTTCCCATCGCCGGAGATAGTCGTCGTTACCAGAATCCAATTATCGTCACCGGGAAGCTCTTGTCGTGAGTTCTCTTCCTAGGATCTCCTCTTGTCGTGATCTCTCTTGCCGGATTCCTCACCGGCGGTTAGCTTCACACCGGTTAAATCGTCGGTAGTCTCCCCTTATCGCCAGTCAACTCCACGGCAGACCGATTAATACTATCAGGTTTTAATCCCCAGATCTACACTGCAAGTGCACAGACATGAACCAGTAGAATATAGGGTATCGAATCCACAGAGACTCTAGATTCTTGCGATAGATTGTAGAACATCGAATTAAGCTAGGTAAAGCAGTATGAAAGCAGTAAATTAAGCAATAAAGTAAATAGATCGGTTAGTAAGCAAGAAGGCAAAGCGTCAAGTCTAGGGATTTCTCAGAAAATCAGGAACATAAGCTAATCAATCAATCCGGATCTAATTAAGAACTGTTCTTGAACTAGAATCACAGAAATATAACAGACCAACTTTCGTTGCGAATATTAACTATGTTTAACAATCCTAGCAAGCCAACTTTCGTTGTGAATCCTAGAGATCTAGACATGCATTAATCTCAAGTTCTTTCATTCACAATTCTCCTAAGCCAAATTTCTTTGCGAATAGTCAAATTGCTCATCTAGGTTCTTTCTAGTTAATTAATCAACTATCTTTGCAGAAATCAACCTAACAACATAAATCTGGGTAGCTAATTCAGATTAAGCATTAAGAACAACCCTAGATGAAGAACTAATAGATATGAATCCCTACAGATTGATCAACCTATAATTCCATGAAATCCCTTGTGAGAATCCCAAAACCTAACAGGTAAACTACTCAGACATGACAATCATAACAAAATACATGATGAATATCATAAAACAGAATAAGAAACAGGGGTTCGAAATCTTCTCTCTGTCGAGTATCTGATCAGCCCCTAAAACTCTCTGAATGTAAATTAAAGCGTAAGTAAAGCGTCGCCTAAGCAAGTGGCTAAAAACCCTAATATAATGATCTAAACTCATCTGGGGCCTTTTTGCAAATCTGGGAAGTTTCTGGGCAAAAACTGTAATTTCAGAATTTTTGCGCGCAAAACCTTGGAATCACCCTGTGTAGACCAATGCGTCGACCATGCACATACTACGTCGATCGAAGCAGTACGAAAACGTAGCCAGTGAACTCTGTGAGATCTCTAAATAGTGCAGAATTGACCCAAATGCTTCCAAAACGTCCAATTAGACTCCAAATGTCCTTAAACCTGTAAAACACTTGAAAAGACTCCAAAACACATAGAAAGACTCGATAACAAAGACAAATACCATGGTCAAAAGTCCTAAAAACCATGATATATCAACTCCCCCACACTTAGCTTTTGCTTGCCCTCAAGCAAACAGAAAACCAAGATCAGGAGAAGAAGTTTGAAAACTTCAGAAACTCGTTTCATCGTAGGAGCACCACACTCAGATTCCCCTTAGTAAGCCACATGAAAGTGAACCTGCAAACATCATGACCAACATGTACTTCCCCCACACTTATGTCCTGAGTAAACTCCACAATCACATTCAGAGCATCCAAATTCACCATACCGACTTCTATAAGCTAATAAGTGCGGTCTCACCTATGCACTTACTCTGTCAGCACCTAACCACTCAACTGTTGCTTCTGGTCCCTTTCTTCTCTTTTCCCTTCCTTAGCACTGATTTTTCCCCACTGGGTATTATTTTATTTTTTCTATCAGTGCTCTTCCCTTACTGGGGTGTACTTTGGACATGTTTCCGTGGATGCACAGGAGGTAATAGGGGTCTCTACCACTCCCGCAACCACCTCGAAGCTACTAGCTTATCCTCATTTTATCTCTCTTTTTTTTTACTTTCAAGGAAGGAGAGAAGGAACAATAATCAGAAAGGTTTACAAGTTGTGCCAGAACCAACAGAGGAATCCGACTCAAAGTATACCAAGCCCATAGGAGAGAAAATTAAGTCAAGTTAAAGTGTGAAGTCAAGTAATGGATCCTCCGAATACCTGAAGTGATATGGGTGTCCTCGGTAAGCTGGTCTGTGTTGGGTTTTCTAATAGTCATAGATCATCTGCAACTCATCCAATGGTCACTTAAGTTCCTGCAAGTGTGGTAATCTCCTCAAAAAGTCCTTGTTTCCTACTCAATTTTACTCAATAAAACAAATTTGGACTGACTCTAAGAAAACAAAAGTGGTGCGTCAGTAGCTACCTCCCCCACACTTGAAACACACTGTCCCCAGTGGTGCCAAGCTCAGGATTGGCGAGAAAAATCGGAATTAAGAGAATCCAAAAAGAGTCAGAACACTTACCTGTCGTCGGCATGCGTCGATCGATGCCAGAGTGGTGTCGATCGATGCGAGGTGATTTTGCTCGCGGTTATGAAGATAACTGGTGTCTGAACCGCAATTGAATCGACAAACTATAAATCGCATCTGCGTCGACCGACACAGAGTATGTGTCGATCGATGCTAAGCGATTCTGCCTGTTTCTCACGCCTTTGAACACACCAAAACAGAAAAATCAAAAGCACCAAATCAAAACGAAAAATGAAAAGAAAAACAAACCTACTAGTGGGTTGCCTCCCACTCAGCGCTTGTTTAAAGTCAGTAGCTTGACTATGGGAAGGAGATCGGACTTATGGGGGATTCAGTAGAGACTTGGAGTGTCTCTGTGAATGTCTCTTCATCCAAGGTGGCGTATATGCATTGTGATCATGAGATCTCCCAAGGAACGTGTGAACAGAACCAGGTCGGGAGCGAAGCGTGGGTGGGATACTGCGTTTTCCTGCAGTCAGAGCTGATGGTTTAGGAGATTTAAGTTTAGAAGATCCATACATGTGCTTTGGTGGATGAGAGAGATGTGGAGCTTTCTGCTTAAGAGCAGTTGCAGGCTCTGAAGATGTTAGAGCAAGTTCAGAATGAACTGCCATCTTCCCTTCTCCAATAGGAACCGCTGGTTCCACCTCAACACTGAAGCTCTGTCCATCAATGGTGGCTCTCTGCTTCTTGTCCATCTTGAACTGCAATGGCTTGTCTCCCAGGTGGAGATCAATCAGACCACGTCTCACATCTATCACAGCTCCAGCAGTAGCTAAGAATGATCTTCCAAGCAGAATAGAATCATCTGGCTCAACATTATACTTCAGCACCACAAAGTCCATTAGAACCAAGTAGTTTCCAACTCTGATATGTATGTCCTCAAGAACTCCTTCTGGATACCTCTTTGATTGACCAGCTAGGATGAGAGAGATCCTAGTAGGCTGGAAATCCATCAGTCCCAATCTCTTAGCCACATAGTATGGCATGAGATTCACACCAGATCCTAAATCACAAAGAGAATTCTTGAATCTGTCCTTTGAGATGGAACAGTCTAGCACAAAGACTCATGGGTCTGGAAGCTTCTCTGAAATCTGAATCAGCTGCTTTTCCATCACTTTCATGTAATCAGCTTCGTCTAGCTCTTGTTTGGATAACTTACGAGCCTTAGGATATGGCGTGGAAGGCTCATAGATTCGTTCAAGGACTGTTGCAGGTTTCTGGTCTCGTCTGCGATCTGTGTCGATCGATGCGAAGGATGTGTCGATGGACACATGGCGATTTTTAGCAGTTACGTCAGACGTATCGGGCCTGCATCGATCGACATCCAAAATGTGTCGATCGATGCTTGTCTCAGACAAACAGAATTCATCCAAAAAGTCCGAGATGATGCTCTCTTCTTCTCCTAGCAAGTTAATCTCATCTCCTATGATCATATCATTAACGTATTGCTTCTGTTCAGCTTTCCCAGCTCCATTTTGCCTTTGTACTGCTCTAGCTGTCTGTTGAACTTGGACATCTAACTTCTTCACATGAGTGCTCAAAGATTCAAACTTCCCATTCAGATCTTCATACACATCATCCAGCTTCGTGTTGAAGTCTACATCAGTCTTAGTCTAACCCTCCAGCAACTGCTCCATCATGGCTTCCATCTTGCTCTAATGAGCACTAACAGCATGAGGTGTCTCATAGGAGGATGATCCATAAGTCCTCTGATAAGAATTACCTTGCTGAAAAGGTTTCTGATAACCAGCAGTCTGTCCATATCCAAAAGAGTTCTGGTTGCTTGTGAAAGCACTCTTCTGTCCACCATTAAACAACTTGTTGCCTTGCTGATTTCCAAACCTGTTTCCTTGAAATCCAGAGCCACTGATGTAGTTCACATCCTCTTCCTGGTGACCTTCTTCAGCCTCAAACACTTCAACTTCCTGAGCAAAGTGGACAACTTTCTTTCCAGTCAACAAACTGTGTACAGTGTCCATCTTATCCTGATATCAGAAATCTCCAGATTATCGATCTTTCCACCAGAATCTTTCCTTCTTCTATCAGTAGTCTTGGTGCTATTACTGCTCACAAGTTGCCAATCAGCGTCTTAGCCTGCTCATGAGTCCTTGTATTGAAATTGCCATTGTTGGCATTATCCAATGCAGACTGGTAATGGAGATCAATACCTCTGAAGAATATGCTCAGCGGCGTCACTTCAGAGAATCCATGATGAGGACAGTCACGTTGGTACTTCTTAAACCTCATCCAAGAAGACTTAAGAGGCTCTGTAGGACCTTGGGTGAAGGTGGGAATATCCTGTCTCGACTGATCAGAGCGAGCATGATCATAAAAGTGCCTCAAAAACTCCCTCTTCACAGCGTCCCAAGTAGTAAACTTCCCAGGTGGAAGTTGTTTCAGCCAAGCTGCAGCATCTCCAGCGAGAGAATAGGGGAAAAGTTTGAGATATAGGTAATCATAGTTTACCCCATTGTACTTCATTCCAGTGATGAAGTCTTCAAATTCATCAACATGATCCATGGGTTGCTCATGTGGGGAACCATGGAAAGGATTCTGCATCAGAATAGAGTAGTAGACAGTCTTGATCTCAAAGTCATTCCTGTCAAAGCCAGGAGGTACAATTGCTGACCGGTTAGCATAGAACTCATCGTGACGGTTGTAGTCTGCAAGAGTCCTCTCAGCAGCAGGAGGATTAATCATCTGCCCCTGACCTTGAGGCTGTTCAGGATCAGGGATTACACGTCCATCAGCATCGATCGTTTTCCCCTCATCGTTGTACGGGTTTTTCTGTCGGTCTCTCAGAACTCCCTCAGCATCAGGTCTCAAAATCAAAGGCACATGATTAACGTTCGCCATCTTAGCTTTCTTCTGAGCTTTTATGTTCTCTCTCTAACTTAGAAAGCTCCTCAAGTTCAAGTTTCACAAGCTCTTTGTCCGTATTACTCCTTAGGTCGCGATCGGACATAAACTGTCGGTAGTCGTCAAGCGTCGATCGATGCACAAGACCGCAACGATCGTTTCAGTTCGTGTTTCGTTTTGTGTCGACTGATGCAGAAAGAGCGTCGATCGATGCTTTGCGAAACGATGTCGATCGACACACAGGACCGTGTCGATCGATGCAGTGCGATTCTAGGCGTACCTGAAATGCAAGAAGAAAAGAAAAATCAGTAACCAAAAATGAAAAACCTAGTCTAAACCCTAAGTTCAAATCTATCGAAGACTCAAAAGAGTCCCCGGCAACGGCGCCAAAAACTTGATACGATCAGGTTTTAATCCCCAGATCTACACTGCAAGTGCACAGACGTGAACCAGTAGTACATAGGGTATCAAATCCACAGAGACTCTAGATTCTTGCGATAGATTGTAGAACGTCAAATTAAGTTAGGTAAAGCAGTATGAAAGCAGTAAATCAAGAAATAAAGTAAATAGATCGGATAGTAAGCAAGAAGGCAAAGCGCAAGTCTAGGGAGTTCTCAGGAAATCAAGAACTTAAGCTAATCAATCAATCGGGATCTAATTAAAACTGTTCTAGAACTAGAATCACATAAATATAACAGACCAACTTTCGTTGCGAATATTAACTATTTCTAACAATCCTAGGAAGCCAACTTTCGTTGCGAATCCTAGAGATCTAGACATGCATTAATCTCAATTTCTTTCATTCACAATTCTCTTAAGCCAAATTTCTTTGCGAATAGTCAAACTGCTCATCTAGGTTCTTTCTAGTTAATTAATCAACTGTCGTTGCAGAAATCAACCTAACAACATAAATCTGGGTAGCTAATTCAGATTAAGCATTAAGAACAACCCTAGATGAAGACCTAATAGATATGAATCCCTAGAGATTGATCAACCTATAATTCCATGAAATCCCTTGTGAGAATCCTTAAACCTAACAGGTAAACTACTCAGACATGACAATCATAACAAAAGACATGATGAATAGAATACTGAATATCATAAAACAGAATAAGAAACTGAGGTTTGAAATCTTCTCTCTGTCGAGTATCTGATCAGCCCCTAAAACTCTCTGAATGTAAATTAAAGCGTAAGTAAAGCGTCGCCTAACCAAGTGGCTAAAAACCCTTATATAATGATCTAAACTCGTCTGGGGTCTTTTTGCAAATCTGAGAAGTTTCTGGGCAAAAACTGTAATTTCAGGATTTTTATGCGCAGAAACCTGGAATCACCCTGCGTCGACCACTGCGTCGACCAAGCACAAACTGCGTCGATTGACGCAGTGCGAAAACGCAGCCAGTGAACTCCGTGAGATCTCTAAATAGTGAAGCATTGACCCAAAGGCTTCCAAAACGTCCAATTAGGCTCCAAATGTCCTTAAACCTGTAAAACACCTGAAAAAACTCCAAAACACATAGAAAGACTCGATAACAAAGACATATACCATGGTCAAAAGTCCTAAAAACCATGATATATCACCGATGAACGCTGGTCAACCCCGGTCAAGCTGCTCTCCTCCGCCGGTCAACGCCTCCTTCGCTAGTCTCCAGTCACGGTTAACTCTCTATCTATTTGGGTCAACGGTAGTCAACAGGTCAAAGCTTTGGGTCAATATCCGGTTCAATGGGTCAACGTTGTGAGATCGCGGATTCACACCAAGGATTTGTTTTACGTGGATTTGGACTTTACGGAATGCAAATGTAAATTTCCTATGAATCAATGATGTATTTAGGTATCGTTCACCATCGTTTATGCGACGGTTTACATCAGTTTAGATTAAATTATATGTGTGATTTACTTATATTTTATATTAATCAAAATTTTGGAACATATCGGTAGAATAAAATTACAATTTCCGCCCAAATCGGTGTTTTCAAAATATCGGTTCCCGCCCAATTTTTGAAAATTAGACTTCATTGTGAAGTCTAGTGTAAAGAACTCCAACAATTTAAGTTATCGGTTAACTCAATTTGGTTCGATTAAAATCTTGTTCTTATATTGGTTCAATCAAAATTATTTTAATTTTCGTTTGTAGACTTCAATGTAAGTTTAGCTTTAATTGATTTTATTTGAAGTCTTCCGCGTAAACATCCAAATAATTAGTAGACTTCTTAAGTGTTAATACATTTATTTAAACTTCTATTTTATTGTTTGGTCTCGTGGGTTCTCAAAGTAATTTCTTATCCCAATGATCTTTTGCATTTAAAAAAATAATAATATATTTTAATTTTAAAAACAAAATAATGGTCTAAAAAGATCAATTCCCCTATATATATATATATATACTATCATAAAATTTCATTTCATGCATATTATTTCAATTCCCTCTAAAAATAATTTTACTCTTTGTTGAACGGTATAATGCATATTATAACGAGATATACTATCATAAAATTTCATTTCATCTCTATAAATACTACTTTACTCCCCAACAAATATTATAACAGAAGAAGAAAGAAAAAAAAAGACAGGGGCTTTCTAAAGGAATCACAATTTCATTTTCATGCTAATACCATTTCTAATCATCTTTGCAACGACATCATTTGCGTCTGCGGGGCTTCTGCCCTTCTCAGCCAAACAATGATTGTGCATTAATTGTTAGAACAAAGATGAAGATAAGAATGTGATTTCATGTTTCGTGTTAACCTTCTCAAAACAACATTATACACTTGTAGTTTTGCTTGGCCTGGCAATACAACGACATTTAATATATTTAGAGCTGATCGAGACGATAATCCGAGAAGCAAAGTTGGAGTCTGCAGCGAATGTACTTAGAACATATATGAGCCAGAACCATGCAGAGATAGACGTGATGGGAGTCAATCTAATTGTTTCCCGTGGACTTCTTAAAATATTTGACTATCGCATCTTTTTTTACTGGCGTGTTTCGTTGTATTATAATATAAATTATAATAAATTAAGTTCTGAAATAACTACATATTTATCACAATTTATTAGATACATATATGATATAATAACAAGTTGTCAACTATAAATTTACGATATTTTCCATCATGCATGTCATTCTAGGCCTAGCATGAACCATTCGTAATATTGATGACACATCCACAAAATGTAAATTATCATCCGTAATATTTTTTTTTGGTCAGTGATCATCCGTAATATTTAATAGTAGATCGTAAGATGGGATTTAGTGGTTATATATTCAGTAATGAGAGTTCGACTTCTTATTCTCGTACAAGATTGAGAAAGGTCCAGTGACCCATGTTTTTTTTGTTATGATTAGGAGGTTCGTGAGGATCAAAACTATGATAAACTTACCTTTTTATAGAAATGAGACTTCTTCCAACATAAATCAAACCTTATACTTCCAAATATCTATATTATCGGTGTTCATGTGGATTACCGTTAGATCATTGGACCGTGTTAACACAAAAGTCAACTGGTATTTTTGCAGTGTTTTCTGAAATATATATTCTTAATTTTCAGTCTTTCCTATTATTTTTTGAAATATATATGTAAAAAGTTTTCAATATTTATTTTATAGATATACTCCATTGAAATTGGGTAATTTTTGTCGAAAATTAGTAAAACTGCTATTTTTTAGTAAATATAACGGTTAAAATTTTCAGTTTTTGTAATGATGTATTTATGCTGTATTGGGAATTATAATTTTCATTCCTACAGAAATCATTTTTAAAGTGGACTTTATTTAAATATATTAAAGTAACTACTTAAAAGTATATAACCAAAAAAATGTTTTCAGAGTTCTAAGGATGAGAAATTTGTTGGATTTTTCGCTTAATTTATCTTTTGGACAACTTTTTGCCTTATTTAAAGCCAAACATGCTAATTACCATCGCTATTGCAAAAGATAGACCGTTTATATTAATGTAAAAATAAAATATTAGTTACCCAGCTCTTTTTACTCATAACATCCATTTTCTAAAAACTATGTGGTTACTAATCATCCAAAAATTAACAACTTGGAATCTACTCTCTACTATATAAACACCAATAAGCTTTTCCTCATAATCCCACGGAGCCAACTCAAGATACAATTAAATATATAAATATAAAATAAACTGAACTCCTAACCGGTGTTTCTTTTAAAACTTATTTATTTATTTAATTTATTTGAAAAAAATAAATAACAAATTATTAGTAATAATATGGGGATATCTAAAAGTGTCAAAGTTATTGTCTCTCTCGCTCTTGTAGTATTCTTGGCTCTTACAGTAACCAATATTGAGGCAAGAGGCATAGATTATCCAGTTCAAAAAAACAAAGGAGCCATAGATTATGACGATCTTTTAATTGGAGATCACGCTAAGCATTGTGATAAAGCGAACCCTAGCAACTGCAAGAAGCAAGAAGTCAATCCTTACAGGAGAGGATGCGAGACGATCAAACGTTGCCGTCGTTCTGTTTCCTAATTACTATAATATTTGGGCAGGCATCGGATGGAATCCTCATATTAATTTCATATTATTAAATTCATTCCCCTTTTATTTCATTATATATGTTGTTGGTTTTGTAATTGATTGTAACCGATCATGTTATGAGAGTGAATGTCACATTTTTATTCAGTTATATCATTTGTTGCAGTTTTTATCATACTTTATTGCAGTTTTATGACCATCGTACATGGTTTAGTGCAAGGGTTAGTCGTTTAGTGCAGGGGTTAGTCATAATTCATTTCTAGTTCGAGTCCCAGTGAGAAAAACATTTAATGACATGTGAGGTATAGATAACTGATAGTCCCAATATAAAAAGAGATTATGACCGAAAGAACCCGAACCCATTTTAATATTAAAAACAAATTATTTTTATTATAAATTATGAAAATAATTACAAAATAACTTTTCACTAGAAAATAATGTTCGTTTCAGAAAAAACTACAAGATATGAAATTTACCGCCATTATCCTTTGATACATATTTATATTCTAATATGAGGAATTACGATAAATAGGAGTGAAAATATTGTTTGTGCTTCAACACAATTGAAAGAGCTTTTAGAAAAAATGGGTTTTGAGATTCTTGTAAGAAAGCAAACAATAAAAAGACAGAGAGCTTTTGTTTAGAGGTTCTTAGATTATTTATAAATATGTGAACATAAAATGTTACATCAAGTATTCAAAGCATATTTTGAACTTATTGAGAAATTGTTTTAGGTGAAAATTGTAAATAAAATTTTACTAAATTCTTTATAGAGAATCGACCGTGTTATTTGTAGTTCTTACACTTAACTAATTTTCGCACTTTAAACATTTTTGTAAGTTTGCCTTCATTAATATGAACAAATTTTATCCTTTGAGAATTGAAAACCAAATCTCCTAGTGTAGAAATAATAATTAACCATATGACTAAACCACTGAGCTAAACAAGTTTTGTCAAATGATATTTTGTGTCTTTATTGTTTCTAAAACAAGATCCACCTTATAAACAGGAGGATCAACTAACCCAAGTAAACTATGTAAAATCTCGTTTTGGTCACTGTAAGATGTATTGTTTTCTTGAGCAAATGTTATACCTACACCTCCTTACTTGAGGTCTTGGTCTCAACACTTAATTCTATGTTTTCCGTAAGTTTCAGTAATCATTTTTTTTCTTAATCAATTTTTCAATTTTTTTCTTAATCAATTTTCTTTTCTTCTCTATAGAGCCAAGGCCGTACCCAAGTTGTAAATTTTGGAACATTTGACTAGGGTCTAATTTTTTTTAACTACCTAGGGACCTAATTTAAAAAAAAACATTTTGAAAACAAAAAATATAAAACAAAAATACCTACCGTTTAGTATTGGAAAGCACATTTATGTGTTTGAAACTTAAAAGATATCATATTCAAATTCTAACAAAATTTATCAGATTTTTCTTTATAAAAACTTTTGAAAACCAAAACAAATTATTAAAACAAAATTAAGATACAATGTTAGAAACATTTCTACCTAATGTTGCTTCTAATTTTTCTGTATAATTTTTCCAATAGAAAAATGGCTTGGGTCTCTTTAAATGTATGCACGACTCTGTATAGAGTCTCTGAATTATCTCCTTAGAAGCTCGTTATCGAGTCTCTGTCAAAAACCGAAAGTAGAATCAAAGCATGGCCTAAAAAGTGGCTCACAAACCTAATTTTAACCTAAATCTTGATATGTCTTTCTTTTGTAAATAAGAGAAATTTCTAGGAAATTCTGCAATTCCTGAAGGATCTTTGTTGGGGTCAAAAACTCTCTCGACGAAAACAATACCCGAAAACAGAATCGGACAATCTGACACAGTTAAATGTCCACTACGGACAAACAATGTTCCATATGAACGACCAAGTTATACGAAGTGCCAACAACTTCATTTTGAACAACTTATTGGAAAAATGGTTTCGACGACATTTCATACGAAGCAGACGACATTTCATACGAAGAAGGCGACATTTCTTATAAAGCTGACTAATCGGACAAGCGCACCTTTCGACAGGAACTACGGATCGACAAAACATCCGAACGGGCAGAAGATCGAGCTGAATCAGCTCGGAAGTTCCGAGCTAAATCGACTCGGATCTGAATCTTTCCCTTCTCGCTTCTCGACTATGATTTACCCCTTCGGAGATCCCGAGCTGAATGAATATATCGTAAACTTTCGAGCTGGACTCTGCTTCTCCGAACTTCCCAAACGGATAATCAAACGTTCGTTGATATGCACAAACTTGCCGTGATCCACCTTTGCAAATATCGGCTTTAACCTTCTTGGACAATAAACTAAGTTAACGGACCAAGTTAGAGGAAATACGAACTTTGGCCAAAATGTACAACTTTTGTATGACCGAAACTTTGGGCCGAATAGAGAAGTTTGCATACAAACAGACTCGGAGTGTCCGTTCTCAGCCCATTCGGCAAATAGGTCAAGCCGCGAAAAGATAAACTCGAAGAAGTAAGGATCAAGGAATCTCCGAGCTAAAGAGGAAAATCCGAGATAAAAATGTAAATCTTAACGGAAAAAGGAAGGAGATAACAACATGAAGATTTCCGCAAATCTTGCGGAAAATATCCTCGGAGCCGACTTGCCGCTACTATATTAGAAGATGGTGGTCATACGATTTAAATATAGCAAAAAACCCTAGCATCTAGACTTAAGAACTTAGCAGTTTGTCTTAGCCGTTTCGGTTCTTTGAATTCTCTTTTCCGATTTTTTTACTCTCTTTTCCGATCTTTGTACTCTTTTCTATTTCTTATCAATAAAATATCCTCCGAGTCTACTATTTCGATTGGTTTATCTTTGAGGTTTCTGTTCCCTAAAAGTTTGCTCTACAAGTTTTGACAGTGTGAGTTCCGACTCTCACAGTTTGGCGCCGTCTGAGGGGACATAGAAACTTTCGACACTCAAAAATCACCGATTAGCATATCCGAAGATATGGGTACCACCGGAAACGGAGACGAGATAGATCAGCAGCTACCGATCGACGACAACACACCCAACGTTACCGCTGGTAACACCTTGGCAAGTGGCAACGTTACAAACACGGCCGCATCGGACACGACAATCAACACGACTCTTGCCGAGCTGAAAGAGATGGTAGCTGCGCTGAGACAAAGGGCAGACGAACAGGAGAAGGCGAACAACACTCTCACTGAACATATCAAAAGGTTGAAAACCGGGAACTGTACGCGGACAAACCGAACGGTGAATTTTGCCCCGACCGAACGAAGGCGTCTGGACTTCTCAACGTTCGGAGAGCCGACAAGGAATTCGTCGCAACATCGCGAGGAAACCATGGGTGAATGAACCCCACCAACGACAAGACTCAACACCTTAGATCCTCCTCCGATAGTTCGAGGTTGAAAATCCGCGGCAGCAAGCAACGCAGAATGAATCGATGCAGATCGATACATCCCACACCTAAGCGACGATGAACTATCATAAGAAGGAGACATGGAGCGAACTCGCCAAAGCGGGCCAACTGAATGGAAAAGAAGCAGCAAACGGAGCAAGCTCGATGAACTCAGGGACGCGCTGGCTCAGACAACCGCGGAGATTAAAACTGTACGGTCACATGTTCACCGGGTGACAAGCGCCGCACCAAAAATCGATCGCGTCCTGGAAGAAACACGGAAGACACCATTCAAAGCTCGAATAACCGGAACCCGAATTTTCAATCCGGGCAAGCTCAAAATCCCATTCTACGACAGAACGACTAATCCAAAAGCTCATATGATGGCTTTCCAAATCGCAATGGGAAGAGAGAATCTCACCCGAAAGGATAAACACGCCGGTTTCTGCTTCTTGTTCGTAGAACATCTAAAAAGAGCACCCCTCGAATGGTTTTCAAGGCTAGAGCGCGATTCCATCGGAAACTTTCAACAGCTATAGGAGGAATTCATGAAGCAATACTCGATCTTCATGGATAGGGATAGTTTTGACGTCGATCTATGGGCTTTGAGTCAGGGTGAAACGAAAAGCCTGAGAAAGTTCATCGAGCGATTCAAGAGAGTCGCCAGTCGCATTGAAGGTTTAAGCGACAAAGTGGGTATCCACACACTAAAGAAAGCACTTTGGTACGAGTAAGATTTTAGAAGAGAGATTTCGCTAAACCGACCACAAACGATGGCGGATGCTTTGCACAGGGCGATAGACTTTATCGTGGACGAAGAGGAAATGAATGTCTTGTCTGAGAAGCACAAATCGAAAAAGCAAGCAAGCAAGGAAACTCGTTTATCGACAAGCACAAGCAGCGAGAGGCGAGTCTCGAAGCCAACTAGCACTTCGCGGCCCGAAAGGACGATTGGATCGCATAACTACCAAATCGGATCAGACCAATAAGAAGACAGGCCGACAAAACGAAGGAAAAGTTCATGGAACACTTGGACGAGGAATCCCATCTCCTACGACGAAAAAGCCTTCTGCGACCACCACCAATTCTACGGACATAACACCGCCAACTGTCGCAAACTGGGAATAAAACTCGCGGCAAAACTCGTAGCAGGAGAACTGGGAGATACGATAACTCCGAAGGACCTCGACGATGGTAAGATCGGAAACCAGTCAAACAGGCAAAACAAAAACAACGATCCAAACGAAACGGATCAGGCATGACAAACCTCGACGGGCAATAAAAAGTGAAGGAAAGGAAACAATGAGGATCCTAAAGCAATTGGCAGACAAAGGATAAACATGATCTGAAAAGGCCGCAATACCGCCCGAGGCCAAAGCTATCTATCGATCCTTATCCTCGGCGGTCATGGGATGCAGCTATCCCGAGAAGAAAGGTCAGACAGCACACGTCGAATCGTTACCCAAATCCTACGATAACATTCGACGACGTACGGATCTCGAAAACCATCAACACAGGCAAACAACCACTAGTCGTAGAGTTGATCATCAGGAATCGTCGTGTACCAGACATACTTATCGACACCAGAAGCTCTGTGGACCTAATCTTCTGTGAGATTCTAAAGAAAATGGGCGTAAATTTGAGTGAAGTGACACCTTCCCAATCGTCCCTAACAGGATTTTCCGGAGACCCCATAACCACCTTCGGAAAAATCGAGATGCCGATAATCGCCGGAGGAGTCTTCAAAGTCATCGAGTTTACGGTGGTAGATCGCCCAACAATCTATGGAGCAATTCTCGGAATTACGTGGATAAACTCCAGGAAGGCGGTCCCGTCGACTTATCATCAATGCATCAAGTTTCCAACCCCCTTCGGAATTAGCACGATTTGGGGAAGTCAAGAACACCGGATCCCTGACGATCCCCAGAACGGAGAATCAAGCCATCAGACAAGTGCAACGGAGAGAAGCTGCCCATCTCACCGGACCAACGATCGCAATCAACATTTCTCCGTAGGAGATCTTGTCCCGAGAAGAGTCTGGCGAAGCTCGGCGCTTCGGAACACCGGAGCGAACTGGGAAGGACCTTACATGATTACGAGAGAGATTCATCCTGAAGTATATGAGCTCGAAACCATGGACAACACCAAAATAGGATGGAACGCGATGCACCTAAGAAGATTCCGATATTGAAGACTTCGAAACGTCAAAAAAGTTTTACGGAACATTTTGAACTACTGGACGGCTTGATCCCCGCAAGGAGTACGTAGGCAGCCGATCTTCTTGATCGGCTCAACTGTCTCCCCTGTCAAAAGGGGGGGGGGAGTGGGTCCGTATATATCTATACTTGCATATCGGATCTTGCAAGTTTTTTAAGCAATTCTAGAAACTCAAACCTCTAAAGAACCATCTCGGAAATTTCAAAGCAAATCGGCTAGAAAAAATCGGAGCAAATCGGCAAGGAACTTCCCAGCAAACCAGCTAGGAGAATCCGAGCTAACCGAACTGAACCAGCTCGGACATCCCGAGTCAAACCAGCTCAAAAATCCCGAGCTAAACCAGCTCGGAAATCCGAGATGAACCAGCTCGGGTCTAGGATGAACCAGCTCGGAAATCCCGAGCTGAACCAGCTCAGAAATCCCGAGCTGGACCAGCTCGGAAATCCGAGCTGAAATAGCTCGGGTCAAGCTGAACCAGTTCAAAGATTCCAGGCCGAATCATTCTCCGAATAAATCCCAAGCTGAACCAGTTCATTTTCGTTTTATTTATTTTCCTTTAGATTGAAATTAGGATACGAACTTTATAACTTAGAACCCGCCTACTAGTTTATCGCATGCATAGTTGTTAGGAACGACTTACCTTGTCCGCTGACGGCCGCAGTGGACAAACTCATACATCCTTTACGGATATTAGCCAACACGTCCTATATGGATTAAGGCTCCATACATCCAACAAACGGATAAAAGCGTGCTATAAAAAAAATTAATACCGCCAAGGTATGTTTATTATCGGCAAAGGGAATATAAGTCGAGAGGTTGACGTAAGATCCTGAATATGGGTTGTTGACAGGTCTTCAAATCCACCGCACCAGTAATGGAGACGATAATAAACCCCCAAAATCCAGTATGACGCTACTCAGCACACTGGAAAAGGACGTTCTAACCAAGTATATCTTGGCTCGGTATCTTTGAAAGGTGGTCCTGCGGATACCGGTTTATTTTAAGTGAACGAAAGACGAGAGGCGAGAGTTTCGCAGAAGATCGGGATCTAAAATCCAAACCCAATAAAATACAACACAATAGGCTCGACAACGTCATTATCAAGTACACAACCGACTCGGGAATGTAAGACGGCAAACCCCGCACTAGTACTGAAGTCGACCGCAAAACACTTAAAAACCCAGTAAGACGCTTCCGAGCACACTGGTCTAATCATTGCGAAACCCGGTAAAGACGCTTCCGAGCACACCGGTCAAGTCATCATAAGTCCGCAAGGCAATTTACCTTTTCTCAGACACAATAATAAAGCCTGGTAGTACACTTCCAAGCACGCCGGTCAGAACATCATGAAAGATACATCTTACAAGTTCCCGGGCCAGACCAGCTCAGAATCACCGAGCTGAATTCGGCTCGAACCGAGCTAAACCAGCTCGGATTTCCGAGCTGGATCAGCTGGGGTCTGAGCTAAACCAACTCGAATTTCTGAGCTGAATCAGCCCGGACCCTAGCCAAACCAGCTCGGACCAAAGCCAAACCAACTCGGGTCTGAGCTAAACCAGCTAGGATTTTAGAGCTGAATCAGCTAGGATTCGAGCCAAACCAGCTCGGAACTAACTCGAACCAAAGCCAAATCAGCTCGGAAAATCCAAGCTGAAATAGATCTGATCCGGCTCAACCAGCTCGGATTCCTGGAATCAAACTAGTTCGGACTTCCCAAACAAATCACGGCGTTTTCAAGCCAATACGGTTTATAAAACAAGTTTGAAGCTCTTTCAAAAAAACCAAATCAAACACAATACATTCAAATGACATCTCACTTAGAAAATACAGAGAAAACTAAAGGCATTGAAATCACCCGAATAATCAAAGACAAGCTAAAACACAACAAGACAACAAGAAACGATTCAGATCTGCATCCTAAGAACCAAGCATCTCCCTGGGATGATCTAGCAACGTCACCTTGAAACAAAGAAGGATCGACACAACCCTCGGCTTCGGCAATCAACCGGTTGTACTCAAGGGCGTCTCCCTCTTTCGGCTGGATTCTCGACATCAGGTCCGCTTCTTCAGACTCAAACACAGGAGGGTCCTCGGACCTCAAATCGGCGATCAAATCCAAATTGCTCCTCGTCGCGACAAATTGACTTTGTCTTTCTATTGCCAAAGTCAGCCTCGAGAAGATTTTTCAAAACTTAGAAAATCGAGATACAATTTTCATCAACATCCCTCTTTTCCCCCTTTCGGTCGCGCCCCTAAGGGAAATCTCACGAGAAGCCTCCCTCTCGGCAAGCTGAGTTCTCAAAGCCTCGACTTCGGTTAGAGCCGCGTCCCTCTCAACACCGAGGAAAATCCTTGCCGCCTCGAATTCATTTCTTCCATCTTCGATAAAAGCTCTCATAGTAGCAACAGACTCCACCAAGCACGCGTTGTCTACGGAACGCCTCGCGAAACGATCCCGGATTCCTCGCAGTTCATATCGGACTCAACAGCATGACGGTTAACCGAAGCCCACACCTTAAATAAGTTCAAACGAATTAACAAAATACCAAGACAAGACCACGCAGTTTACGGCAAAGTGAAGAAACTAACCCTCAACATATCCTGCCCAGCGCTAGCGAGCGATTCACCGCAAATCATATCTTTGTATTGAACCGGAGGATCTCCAGGATGACGAACATCCGCACCAAAGCTGGCGACCTCAGCAGCGTTAGTGTACATGGAACCACCGCTATCGCGACTAAACTGGATCGGATCAAAGTCAGGTTGCGGGACCTCGAAATCCTTCCTATGTCTTTTTTTGGACCTGCGACCGGATTTAGGCGCAACAACCTGATCCAACGATTCCGATAATGGAACTTGCGGGATATTTGACCCCTCAACATTATCTTCGAGAGCACAAGCGCCAGGAATACCCTCACCCATTGTATGATCTTGATCGATCCATTCATCACAGACATGGTAATCAAACTCAGGAAGCTCGACCCCTTCTGCAAGCCACGGGGAGATCAAATCATCGACTTGGATAACCACGTCATCCGGATGCTCATCGTCAACATTTGCTTTCCCATCGGCCCTCGTCGCTTGACGAATCATGTCCATCAAACAAGCACAGTTTACACGCTTGAATGAAAAGTGTTGATTCCAATTCGTACCCCCGTCCTGAAGCGCCCAAACAAGAGGAACCAGTTGCGGCGGACACGTCAAGCAAACGTCCTTCACTGAAAACGAAAAAGAAAACTTTTTTTAGAAGATCAACAAGATATAAGTTTAAATTACGGAAATAACTAAGTCCGCTACCAAGCTTTCCCCATTTCGATATCATCAATGGATACATGCATCTCCAACGGAAGCCTCATCAATCAAAACATAGAAGAAATGATGCCTCCATTGACGATCGTAATTTTCAAAATCCGATATGACCGCCCGATGCACATAGGGCCTGAGGTAGTAATCGGGGCCACGCTTTATCGGAACCACGTGTAACATATTCCAAAGGTGCAACACTCGAAGATCGACCTCACATTCAAAGCTGCGAACCAATACGCCTATCATATGCCTCAGGCTCCAAGGAGTAATTTGCATGAGAGCCAGCCCGTGACGACGAAGGTAACGGACGATGAGTTCATGAATCGGAAACCAAAGGAAGCACGATTCGATGAAGAACTCGTATACCGAGAAGTATCCCTTCGGGGGAGAGTCAACTCGATCACTGGGAGACGGTATCCTGATCGTTACATTCTCCAAAATTTTGAAATTGCGCCGAAGCTCCGCAATCGATTCCGCCGAAGGCAGTGTCGAACCAACAGGGTCCAGGATCAACTTCTTCTTCCTCGGACGGTTTTTCTTTGGATGATCCGGACGAAGGTCCCAATAAAGCAAGAACTCCTCTCGACTAATGCGAACGTCTTCAAACTCGTCTTTAAACGTTGCACTTGGGTCTGGAACATGTCCCCGAAACGCGGCCTCCGCCGCGGCCGAGGCTCGAGGTCGGCCTGCACGAGACCTGGTCGAATTCTAAAATCCGGACGACTCTCCTTCGGAGGAAAAATTAGCGTGATTACTGTTTGACTCACGATTCACCATCTTTTCCGAGAACACCGTCAAACAAAAATTTCAATCTTGGAAAGATCCAAAGTTGTGAACTCACAAGAACAAAGTAGGGAATCTTGACAAAACTCACAAAAACTAAGAAGAAGTTAGAGAGAGAAGTTACTTTGGGTTACTTTCTTTGGAGAGAGGAATGAGAAATGAAGAATGAAAGAGTAAATACTTATAGAATTCACCAAGGCATGGGATTTCAAAATGATTACAATTCAATCATTTTGTCGCAAGTATGCCCGATCAAATCATGGCAGAACAAGTGATGATTAGGCTGAAGGAATGTTTAGTTGATCCTGATTCAATTCTTAGATTCATATCAACCTAAACATGCGGATCTAGGTTCTTCTCGAATAGAAACAAAATGATGATCTCACCTTATACCTGTTTGCAGCGGAAAGAGATGGTATGTCTGAGATCAGAGAAACACCGAGAGATGAATCCTCCAGAGGTTCACACACGCGATCACAGAAAACGGCTGCTAGACCACTAGGGGAACTCAGCGCAGAGAGAGAGAGTTTTCGGCTAAGGTTATAGGGTTAATCGTTCTGAACTCGAGTTTTATCTCATAAAACTTGTCCGGTTCCGTTTGGGCCATTTGGCCCAAACACCAATTAACTCGACGGCATTCGCGCACTGTGTCGATCGACACACCATGTGTATCGATCGACACACAGTGCCTAAACCGTTTTATTCTCTCTAAGTACAGTAAATGCCTAGCACTTTTACCGTACTTCTGCTAAACCGTTCCTACACATTTTCCTGTTAGCTTAGGCGTGTGACCCATATGGGATCATATAATAAAGGCAATAAGTCCAAGACTTATAGATCATGAGCGGACTCTAGCAAGCCATCATGACCCCCAGTATTATATGACTTATGTCTGATCATTGACATACTCTTACTTTCTAGAGACAGTACCGAGATTACTGGACACAATTCCAACAATCTCCCACTTGTACTGGAATCTCTGTATTCATAATCCTTTTGTCACAATATCTCGATTAGTCATAAGGCAAGATTGGTGTCATCCTTATAAAGCCTAATCTTGTTCATCGGACTCTTATTCGATACTGACAATCCAAACGACTCGGGACAGTCCGTTTGAGCATGGCCATGCATTTTTCCAGTATTCAAATCTCCGATTGGCCTAGAGATATTCACTCCATTTATATTGGAGGGACAAATCCCGTCTTGTTCCATCACTGTAAACTACTCATTTCATAATGTACCCAAACAAGGTCCTTATAACTATCGCAGAACGACAGCGTTAGACAATGATCAAAGTGCATCAGTCCATGTGCAGTCACATGCATGCGAACTCAGGTCTAAGGACTATACTCTATAGTCGTAGTAAGAATCTCTTATGACACAGATATAAATATCCTGAAGAGTTCTTATAAGCGGGTCTTGTCCGGTCGTATGTTCCCCAACATACACCTATGTACTGACTTTGATGCCGCGCATCTATGACATACTGAGACTTTGTCATAAGTCACGTACCAATCCAGTCTCACACGGTTGTTGGTGTTCCAATTTCAACAACCTTCGACTAGGGACATAATGATATAAGTCATTTATCAAATATAGGGTCTCATGATCAAGCTAAATGACTTTGATAACTCAAGATCAAGTCATTTACTTCGATGTCCTATAAAATGGTTTATATCACTTTGGAACGATTATTTCATCACAGTTAAAATAATCTTGAAATAATAATTTCATTAAACATCTTAAATGTTGTTTCAAGAACATATCCAATAACTAAATAAAGCCCTTTAATAACTCCCACTGAAATTAAGACTACATCTTAATTTCACTTATCCTACAGCAACAGTCCGCGACTCGTGCTTAGGCCTAAGGAGTGGCTTCGTTAATAGATTAGCAACGTTCTCATTCGTTGAAACTTGCTGATCTACTTAACATCTCTGTCATTTATCTTACGGAATAGGTTATACCTAACCTCAAGGTGTTTGGACCTCTGATGTGCAGGTAGTCTCATCTATGCTGGGAATCACATCAAGTTCAGTGACGAACTCTTCTTTCCAAACAACCTCTTTCGCCACTTCCCAAGCTGCGAAATGTTCAGCTTAAGTCATTGAGTCAGCAACAGTGCCTTGCACCGCCAGATAGACACAAGATATAACCGGACTGTGATCGGAAATCATCTTTGTCTATTGGAAACTTGCCTTTCAGACTCTACCGACTCGTAGCACCTCACTTTCTCCGTAACTCTAGAATTTATCCTTAGTATTCCTCAAATACTTTAGGATATTCTTTACGGCAATCCAGTGATTCTTTGCTGGATTTGACTGGTCTTTACTTGTCTTGCTTAACATTAAAGCAACATCAAACAAGTACGTTTCATGGCATACATGATAGATCCAATTGCCGACGCATATGGAAACTTATCCATGCATTTAAGCTCAGCAGTTATCGTAGGACACTGTGTCTTGCTTAACGTAATGCCATGTGACATTGGTATAAAACCCTTCTTGGAATGCTGAAAACGTGTAGGACTTTGTCGGGATAAGAATCCTGACTTTGTCTTACCAGCTCTTTCGGATCTCTATCTTTAGATCCAAAATCCAAGAACATACGTGGCTTTACCCATGTCAATCATTAGAACCAACTCCCAAGCCAGTCCTTCATAAGTGGTGTCTTTCGACTGATATTGGTGGAACTATTTCAGCGTAAACTTAGATAATTTAGAGCGTTATTCTTAAATAATATCATGGAAGATTCGTGTGACTCATCTTTAATCATTTCTAATAAGATCTGATTCTTTCTCACAGAAACACCTTCAGGTTTTCAGGAGAAATGAGCTGTGAAACGATTTCACACTCATTTAGATGATCACATAATCAATGACTTAAGTATTCTCACTCGTGATCTAATCCAGAGTCTTAATACTTCTGTCGTTCAGATCCTATACTTCATTCTGGAACTCTTTCGACCATGTCAAAGAATTCCGACTTGTGTCTCATCAAATGAACACAGTCACACTCACTAAAGTAATCAGTAGAGACAATGAAGTACAGGAGATTTTCTCTGGCATTACTGCTCATTGGGCCACATACATGAGTATGTTCCAGGTCCAATAAGCCTTTGGGCCTTTCTCTAGCTCGGCTAAGATAGGCCCTTTACCTTTTGGTCTAGTAAACAGAATTCAAGTCTCATAAGATATTTTATCAAATGAGCCCAACAGTCCATGACTATGGGATTTCTAAATCCGACTTACTCTATGTGACCAAGACTTTATGCCAAGAAAAATCAGGTTTAATTCATCAGATTTAAACCAATTCGGTATTTATGTTACATTTAGGCACATGTTGGTTTAAGATATAAAACCCATTCCATGAATAGGGTGCTACAATTAATATTTCATTAAGATCAAAAGAACAAAACTTGTCTTTTATCAAAATGAAAAACATTCAAATTCTTACAAGAAAATGAAAGACAACTCTGCTTAAAGCAGGTACATTGTAGCAATTACTTAATACAAAACCAAGCCTCAAAGGGATCTATAAGTGAAAAACCCCACGGCTGAGGCAGCATCCCAAGCTCCTTCCAGACATGTAGTTTCACTTGCCCTTCCTTCAACGTTCTACTGTTGCTTAGGCTCTGCATATTATCACAAATATCAGTGCCACAACCAGTATCCAATACCTTTAAGGTAGAACTTGAAGTAATAACATGAATACCTGAGGAAGTAGTCTCATACATCGACTTTAACTCCTCATCATCTTCCATGAATTTAATGCAATCTCTCTTCCAATGCCCTGTCTCCTTACAGTAGCAGCACTTACCAACGTAAGAGGTATCTGACTCGGGCTCAGAAGACACACGCTTGCCATGATTCAAAATCTGGACAACTTTGTCTTCACCCTTGTCAGCATTAGGTTTAGTTAACCTACCCTTCTCATTCATGAGATTGTACAGGGTACTCTTCACGTTTGGCTCAACTGTCTTGAGCATATCATGCAGTTCAGTCAGCGTCTTCGTTAAGCCTTTCTTGATATAGTTCCTTCTGAACTTATCATAGCTTGACGGCAGTGACTGCAGAATGATCTCAGTTGCCAATTCTTGGCTAACTGGATAATCCAGTTTCCTCAGGTTATCAATGTAACCCATCATTTTACTGACATGAGGACTCACTGGATGATCATTTGGTAGCTTGCAGCTAGTGAGAGACTTAACCAACTGGTATCTCTCCACTCTTATCTGCTCCTGAAATTTCAATTTCAGGCTGCTGATCATCTCTATTGGCGACTCCATGTTCTCATATTGCTTCCGCAAGTCTGAGTCCATGGTAGCCAATATCAGACCACGCACATCTACCGCATCATTATAATGCTTATTCCAAGCATCATATACTGCATGAGAAGCATTGGACCCGATCCTCACGGGGAGAGCTCTCTCAAGGACATAGTCCTTTCTCTCCTGTCTGAGGACTAGCCTCAGGTTCCGCGACCAAGTCAAGAAATTTGATCCGTTCAGCTTGTCCATCTTAAGGACAGACCGGATCGAGAAAGTGTTTTGATTGTTTGTGCTAGTCATAACTGAAAAATTAAGATAAAAGGATTTTAGTTAATATGTTCAATATGATTAATCTCGTATTAAATTTAATATGATTAATCACGCATTATATTCAATAACATAAGTTACCCTCAATAGAATATAATGATTCCAAGATCCACATATAACTAAGATTAAAGTGGGCCACTGGCCGTCACCAAACCTTAGCTTATATCGGTAAGCCCTATATCGGCTAATTATATCCGTGATATAACTCTTGGTTGTGAATCTGGGCCCGAGGCCCAATCCACTCTGATGTCTCAAGGCCCGGGACTCCCGAAGGCCCAGTCAAGAAAACCAGACTATACAGTCATGTAATCATTAATGTCTGGGACTCCCAATGACATTTATGAATCACAAACCGTCTTATCCACACAAAAGCAGACACCCTCACACTGTAAGGCCATGAATACAATTGAATGGGCTTCGACAGCTGACATAGAATGGACAAGACATCCAACGCTTGATATTATTTGAGGTTCGTAGGTTTATTTAAAATTCATTCCCAAAATAGAAGATTACTATTTCGGGAAACTTTCCATTTTTGGAAACCTACTATTTTGGAAACTTTCTAAAATTGGAAACTTTCTAAAAACGGAAACTTTCTAACTTTAGAAATTTCTTTAAAATCCAAAACCCGCAAATCCAGAAACTTCTAATTTAAGAAACTTTCTAATTTCAAAATTTCGGAAACTTTAATTTAAAATCGACTTTATAATTTTATAAAATAAATTTTAAATTAATCTGAAGAAAGACTCAAATAATTGGCCCAATTGTTTTAACTTCTTGGCCCGAGGCCCAAGAATTGGTCCATGTCCAAGACATGACCCAATTGTCCAATTAAATGACATAACCGGTCTGGTTCATTAAAATTGGTCTAACCAAATTTTAATTACTACGATGACCACAATTGTCAACCGGTTATTTACTAAACCGGATTTTCTCAATTTATTTGGTCCAACCAAATCAAATTAGAAAATCCTGGTTTAGGCACTAAATCCAATAATTCTTTCGACATTGGATTTCTTGTCCCGGTTTAACCAGACTTAATAAAATTATTAAATCTGTTTATTAAACCAGGACGAATTAATTTTAATCAAAATTAAACCGAGCCTTAAACCAACCATGTCGATCGATGAACCAACCGTGTCGATCGATCCATCAACCACATCGGTCGATGCTCTCAGCATCGATCCTGCATCGATCGTGCATCGATCCTGTATCGATCGATGCTCTTTTGCATGCACGGAACCGAGCCAAAACCCTAACCGTGTCGATCGATGCACCAACCGCATCGGTCGATGCACCAACATCGAACCTGCATCGATCCTGCATCGATCGATGCTTTCACGCGTTAACAGGTTTTGCCGATAGACTGTATCGACCGATCCATGCGATCGTATCGATCGATCCATGCGATCGCAGTCGATACTGACTTTTGAGAATCGCATTCTACCAAATCATATAGCTTGGTTTCTGCGATTTTATGTGTGTTTAGGTTTCAATTCCTTGTTGCTTAAGTGATTTCTCTTATCAGTAGTTGATTCAAAACACTTTTAAACAAGAAAACAATCCTAAACATGAACCTAAACAAGAAAAACCAGAACCATTGGCTCTGATACCACTGAAGGAATGTTTAGTTGATCCTGATTCAATTCTTAGATTCATATCAACCTAAACATGCGGATCTAGGTTCTTCTCGAATAGAAACAAAATGATGATCTCACCTTATACCTGTTTGCAGCGGAAAGAGATGGTATGTCTGAGATCAGAGAAACACCGAGAGATGAATCCTCCAGAGGTTCACACACGCGATCACAGAAAACGGCTGCTAGACCACTAGGGGAACTCAGCGCAGAGAGAGAGAGTTTTCGGCTAAGGTTATAGGGTTAATCGTTCTGAACTCGAGTTTTATCTCATAAAACTTGTCCGGTTCCGTTTGGGCCATTTGGCCCAAACACCAATTAACTCGACGGCATTCGCGCACTGTGTCGATCGACACACCATGTGTATCGATCGACACACAGTGCCTAAACCGTTTTATTCTCTCTAAGTACAGTAAATGCCTAGCACTTTTACCGTACTTCTGCTAAACCGTTCCTACACATTTTCCTGTTAGCTTAGGCGTGTGACCCATATGGGATCATATAATAAAGGCAATAAGTCCAAGACTTATAGATCATGAGCGGACTCTAGCAAGCCATCATGACCCCCAGTATTATATGACTTATGTCTGATCATTGACATACTCTTACTTTCTAGAGACAGTACCGAGATTACTGGACACAATTCCAACATAGGCATGTGGTCGGGCTGACCAAGCGTGGGAGAATCAACCGCGGTCGACGACTTGTTATCGCAAGGACTATAACAGGAAGGCTGGTTGATTATAGCTCTTTCGAACAATTGTTTTCGCCACGAATACACAATAACCTCGCCATTATCGCATTCGAGTCTGGTAAGCTGGGGGGCTAACTGTTGGGGTCAAAAACCCCCTAGACGAAAACAATAGCGAAAACAGAATCGGACAATCAGACACAGACAAATGTCTGCTACGGACAAACAATGTTCCATACGAACGACCAAGTTATACGAAATGCCAACAACTTCATTTGAACAACTTATTGGAAAAATGGTTTCGATGACATTTAATAATTCATAATTGAAAAACAAAGCGTTACATTTTTATTTATAGCAGTACATTTTATTTAGTTCAGTTATTATAATTTGGGAACTGGTTATCGAACCAATTCCCTGCGTCCGTATGTCTCCACTGGCGGATCATACGTCTCCAGGACTGTGTATAAATCTATTCGGTTTATCTTTGCCAGTTTCCCATAGTGTCTTCAACCGGGACATTTTCGTCTGAAAAACTCTGCGAGCGGTCTTATGGAATTCACTCCAAACATTTAAGAGGTCGTTACGAGCAAATGTAAAGTGATCCTGTAATGATAATACAAATGTTAGAAAATCAAGGTGGCTTTACAATTAACTAGTAAAACAAGTAACAGCCTACCAGAAAATGTTTGAACCATGCAGCTTTAAGGTCGTCGGGAACCGCATAGTACGTGACATAACTCCCCGACCAGTGATTCTCGATGGTTTCGCTGATTGCCTTCAAGATGCTTGCATGGTAACCGAACCAAATAGAACCGTTTTCTCGGGACGTGCTAAGAACGGTAAGATGTTCCCGACCCCGCATACGAATTTTCCGCAGATAAGAATCGCGGTGGTGAGGGGACATGTAGACAAAATTCATTTGTGTTTAGTGTATAAGTTTTTGTAATGTCGTCGGTTGTGGAAAAAATGGAAAGAATGGTTACACTTTTATACAAAATTTTCCGACGGAATTTTCGACAGCAGCCGTCGGAAATTTTATGAAGGGACGTTTCGATGAAACGCAGCGTGAGGAGTCAGAGTTATAGGCCTGCGTATTCACAGCCTTTGACTGGTTTCCGACGGATTTCCGACAGAAATCCTAACAACCGTCGGATATCCGTCGGAAATTACCGAGAGAAAACCGACATAATATGTTTAGGGTTTGTTTAGGGGTTAGGGTTCAAAACCCTAAACCCTAAAAAATTATTCCTGTCGGATAGCCGTCGGAATTTACCTACGGATTATCGACGGTCTACATCACCTGTCGGAAAGCCTTCGGAAATTATTAGATAACTTTCTAAAAATGGTGCCGCTAGTACTCGAACACGCGACCTAGTGTTTATTAAAGTAGAGTTAAGACCATATGCGCCGGTTGTGACGTTATTGTTTCCTTGAAACTTTAATTTCTTATTGATAGCAATCTATCCACATCTACATTTTTTTAATGGATTGTAACTTTCATTCTAATTAAGGATTTAGTAAAGTTTAAAATTACAACAAATTAACAAAAAGTACGAAATATTTGTTTGTTTTTAAATAATCGAAAACAGATATTCCAATATACTTTAGTCTGAATCGCTTTCTGAATCATAATCAGTAGAAATCGAATCTTCGTCGTCGTCAAATTCACCTCTCTCCTCTTCGGAATCTGAATGGAGAACAACATTCTCGAAATGACTAAAATCAACGACGAGATTAACCTCAAGGGATTCTTCAACCGGAGCTATGTAATCACTTTGCCTAGTTTGTAGTGGTTCTTGGAGTACTACCCCTTGAACTCTTCCTCCCGTGTAAATTTTTGTAACGGTGACCCACGGATCGTTCTTTTATGTTACCCGAGGATAAGGGATGTAACTCACCTAAAATTACGTAGGTGAAATTAACATACACTGCAATGAAAATATTATCGAAACAGGTAAATCACATGAAGGTTAAGACAAAAGTATTTACCTGATTTGCTTGAGATGCAATAATGAACGGGTCATATTTTTGCAGCTTTCTACTCGAATGTATAGACGTCACACCAAACTCATCTATTGAAACACCTTTCCCGATGATAGGGTTGTACCAATCACAAAGAAAAACCACGCACCTCATGCCGAGCTTTCCTATGTATTTCACTTCAAGTATTTCTTTAAGAACACCGTAGTACACAACTTCGCCGGATGTAGATGAAACTCCGTGGTCGGCCGTTGTTCTAGAGGACCCTTCCTTATGCACTTTGAAAGCATATCCCCTCGTGCAATATCGTGGATAAGACTTTGTGTTGTAGTGGAGTCCGTTGAGTATGTCTACTAACCAATCTTCCGGTGTGCGACCATATTTGACTTCGTTTTTCACCTAAATAGATAACATGTAAAACGTTATAATAAATGTACGAATTTAATAGCTTTTGGGTGATACAAAGTTAAAAACTCACATAGTATTGTAACCAAGCGCAAAAGTATGTGTCTTTCCACTGTTCACACTCTTCCTCGGTCAATTCAGGATGTTTATGTTTTAGTGACGCCATGTATAACCTGAAAAAATCCACGAGCACATAAAAATAGGCAATTAGGAAATACAAATTCAACGTTTTAAACAAAATATAGTATACATACCTCTCGTACTCAAATAATTCTTCGCAGTTGTTCAAAATATATTTTTGAAGGTGTGCGTGCTCTTCGGTCGACAGTTGACGCTTTCCAACTTTACCGCTTAACCGACCAACTTGTTGAAAAATGCTGGGAACAACTGACGGATAAATTTGTCTCTCGCCTCTATCATCGTTCCTAGCCGGGCGCCGACTCTTTGTGCGTATTTGTGAAGGGAAATAATATCCGGCATATGTCGCCGCTTCTTAAGGTGGAACATATAGCGCTCAAAGGGATACATCCACCGATATTGTACCGGACCACCTACCTTAGCTTCTCCCGGGAGATGAATGGGTAAATGCTCCTTAACATCAAAGAACGACGGTGGAAATATCTTCTATAGATTTCAGAGAATTTTAGGAATGTTATCCTCTAAACATCGAATCCCGTCTACTGTAAGAGATCTCGTGCATATATCCCTGAAAAAGCACCTACCGCGGCAATTGCTTTATGAACATCTTTGGGGAGGAGATAAGCAAATGCAAACGGAAGTAGTCGTTGCATCACCACATGACAATCATGACTCTTCATCCCGATAAACTTATCCCCATCAGTGTCCACACAATTACGCAAGTTAGATGCGTAACCGTCAGGGAATTTAACTCGTCGCGCAATCCACTCGAAGAACTCTACCTTTGATTTCTGATCTACCCAATATGCTGGAATTGGAGGTTTACCGTTCTTCTGAATATGAAGTTCAGGCCGATTACAAATTTCAGGCAAATCAAGCCTAGACTTCACATTATCTTTCGTCTTCCCTTGCACGTTGAGAACAGTGTTAATGATGTTATCAAAGAAATTTTTCTCAATGTGCATGACATCTAGATTATACCTAAGTAGATGATCCTTCCAATATGGTAAATCCCAGATGATGCTCATCTTGTGCCAGTTGTGGACTACACCAGCTCTATATACATTCTCATGACCGTTACCACCACATTCACGAGTTCTAATGCACCAAATCCGTCTAAGAAAACCAAAGTAGACGACCCACTGTCTTGGAAAATAGGATCATCAAACACTTTCTTCTTCTTTGTAAAAAGTTTAGTGTTTTTCCGGTATGGATGATCTTGCGGTAGAAATCTCCTATGACAATCAAACCAACATGATTTGCGTCTGTTCTTCGGCTGAAATGCATCAGTTTTTTCTTGACAATAAGGACATGCTAACCTTCCATGCGTTTTCCATCCAGATAAAATACCATAAGCCGGAAAATCGCTTATGGTCCACATTAATGCAGCCCTCATCCAAAAAATTTCCTTGCATGAGACATCATAGGCTACAACACCGGGCAGCCATAACATTTGCAACTCATGTATCAATGGCTGCCAGAATACATCAAGTGATCTTCTAGGATACTCTAGACCCGGAACGAGTACGGACAGGAAGAGAAGCTCTCGCCGCATACACATAGATGGCGGTAGGTTGTAAGGAGTTAAAATAACAGGCCACAACGAATATGGTGTCCCATGTCTTCCAAACGGGTTGAAACCATCTGTGCATAATCCGAGGTATACGTTACGGGGATCGTATGCAAAATCTGGATATACACTCTGAAATTGTCGCCACGCTTCAACATCAGACGTATGTGCAATCTCTGCTCCTCTTATATGCTCAGCATGCCATCTCATTTCCCCTGCAGTTCGCTCTGATTGGTATAAGCGCCTCAGCCTATCGGTTAACGGCATATACAACATTCTATTGAATAGAACCCTAGCTCTTCCCCTTGTATCCTCAAATCGCGGTTTCTTACAGAACTTACATTCCAATCGGTATTCATCTTCTCGTCAATATATCATACAGTTGTCGATGCACACATCTATTATCTGTTATGGTAATCCAAGCCCTTTAACAAGTTTCTCGACCTCGTTGTATGAACCTGGGGCAAGGTTATCTTCAGGTAGAACATCTTTCAGGAATTCGCAAAAAGCATCAACACATGGCTACGCCAAATTATAGTCCGTCTTTATTCCCATTAGTCTAGTTGCAGATGATAATGGCGAATGTCCGTCTTTGCAACCATCATAAAGCGGACGCTTCGCTGCATCTAACATATCAAAAAATCTCCTAGTTTCTACATTAGGTTCCTCCTCTACTCTAGGAATTTGATATTAACCTACTTCCTGTATATTTTCTCTAAATGCATCATTAATCATCTGAACGGTACCTACACTAACATCTTCATCCGCGATATTATAATGTTCGCTAGTACTACCAATAGGTTCCCGCGTACTAGTACTACCAAAATGATTTCTACTACTACTTGCGCCATCAAATGTTTCCCCGTGAAGATACCAAATCTTATAACCAGTCATAAACCCAACTGAGTACAAGTGATTCCATACTTCGCCAATCGTAGCATTTCTAACATTTCAGCAGTGAGTACATGGGCATTTCATCTTACCGGGTTTCGGCGTATGAGGTTGATTGTAAGCCATTGTCATGAATTCCACAATACCGAGTGCATATGGTTTATACACTAAGTCTGTCGTCTCATTAACCCTCGGTCCGTCCGTCCACGATCGGAAATAATTGGACTAAGACATTTTGATCTCGTATGAAAGTGAGAGAGAGAGAGAGAGAGAGAGAGAGAGATATAAAGAGAGAGAGAATGGTGTAGAGGTGAAGGGAGAGATGCTTGATATATATTGGAAATTAACCAAGGGGAAACCGACGGAATTAGCCGTTACCGTCGGTTTTCCGTCGAAAATTATGTCAGCCCAACAGTGACAAAACGGCTATGTCGGCCCAACGGTCATATTCATGGTTTCCGACGGAATCCTGACGGTAAGAAAACCGATAGAAAACCGACGGATAATCTAATCTAGATTCTGTCAGAAATTTGGTAAACGGTCAAAAAGAGAATTAACTCTCTTCTCTTAGTGAGGCATCGAGTCGGTAATTGTTCCTTCGGAAATAAATCCAGATTCTGACGGGTTTCCGACGATTTTGCCGTCGGAAATTTTTGTTTATATATCCACCGAGTTTCTCCCTTTTTGCCATCATCAAAAAAAAAACAAATTATGAATTACGTCTTTCTTTCTGCTGAATCCCGCACGACTATTCTGCAAATGATCGCGGAACCTGGTCGCGAGGCGTTGCCAAATCTCGACCCAACTCGTCCAGTTCATCAGGCCGTTTGGTTTGGATCCAATGCGGTGATTCCGTCCGTAATCAGCGACATCTTCGAGAATCGCTGGTCTGGGAGATATCTGACGTACTATAACGTCCTGACGACCCTAAAAGCTTCTTGGTTCATTGATTTTTTGGTAAGTTATTTTTGTTATTTAAATAATACTTTAATTTAAAAGTTTGAGTTACACAACTAATATTTTCCTTTTTAGGAATACTTTACATTCTCTCCAGATAACGTTTTATTGTTTGGCGGGAGTTTCACCGGACGGCAAGAAAAGTTTTCCAGACGAAGATGCGGCGGATGAAGCTCCGGTGGCAACGGGGTGAAGGAAGACCGGCTTGGATTCCGGCAGGAGAATGGAACATCATGCTCAACCAGTGGAGGGAGACAAACGTCGGAGATTGGTTCGGGAACCAACCACAGAATAATAACAATTAAAAAATTTAATAATGTAATTTTTATTTTAATTAATAATGAACTTGTGTTTTTTTATTCATAAATAATTTTTTTTTTTTAAATAATATACTAATTTCAATATATATAACTAACGCTGAATTACATAAACGAATAACACAATGTATCACAGTGGTTTAGGAACCGACGGCTTACCGACGGATTATCGACAGACTAAGGGTCCTGTCGGGAATCTGTCGGAAAATAACAGACGGATTTCCGACAACTCTTTTACCGTCGGTTATCTGGCGGTAAACTGTCGGAATTTCCGACGGCTAGTTTTGCTGTCGGAAAATCCGTCGGTTAGGATGATGTTTTCTTGTAGTGTGTCCATTTGGGGATTCGGTTAGGGTTAGCCGCAAACACATATTGTGTATAAATAGGAGTGAAAACTATTGTTTGTGCTTCAACACAATTGAAAGAGCTTTTAGCAAAAAAGGGTTTTGAGATTCTTGTAACAAAGCAAACAATAAAAAGACAAAGAGCTTTTGTTTAGAGGTTCTTAGATTATTTATAAATATGTGAACATAAAAAGTTATATCAAGTATTCAAAGCATATTTTAAACTTATTGAGAAATTGTATTAGATGAAACTTGTAAATCTACTTAAAATTTTACTAAATTCTTTATAGAGAATCGACCGTGTTATTTTGTAGTTCTTACACTAACTAATTTTCGCACTTTAAACATTTTTTGTAAGTTTGCCTTCATTAATATGAACAAATTTTAATCTTTGAGAATTGAAAACCAAATCTCTTAGTGTAGAAATAATAAATAACCATCTGACTAAACCACTGAGCTAAACAAGTTTTGTCAAATGATATTTTGTGTCTTTATTGTTTCCAAAACAAGATCCACCTTATAAATAGGAGGATTAACTAACCCAAGTAAACTATGTAAGATCTCGTTTTGGTCACTGTAAGATGTATTTTTTTCTTGAGCAAATGTTACACCTACACCTCCTTACTTGAGGGCTTGGTCTCAACACTTTCTTCTATGTTTTCCGTAAGTTTCAGTAATCATTTTTTTTCTTAATAAATTTTTCAATTTTTTTCTTAATCAATTTTCTTTTTTTTCTCTATAGAGCCAAGGCCGTACCCATGTTGTAAATTTTGAAACATTTGACTAAGGTCTAATTTTTGTTAACTACCTAGGGACCTATTAAAAAAAAACATTTTGAAAACAAAAAATATAAAACAAAAATACAAACTGTATTGTATTTGAAAGCACATTTATGGTTTTGAAACTTAAAAGATATCATTTTCAAATTCTAACAAAATTTATCAGATTTTTCTTTATAAAAACATTTAAAAACCATAACAAATTATTAAAACAAAATTAAGATAAAATGTTAGAAACATTTCTACCTAAATGTTGCTTCTAATTTTTTTGGTATAATTTTTCCATTAGAAAAATGGCTTGGGGTCTCTTTAAATGTAGGCACGGTGATGTCAAAAAAAAAATGTAGGCACATCTCTGTATAGAGTCTCTGAATTGTCTCCTTAGAAGCCCTTGATGCTGCTTCTAAAATCATGATGCTGACCTCTGTAAGGTTTAAGTGCAGTGTCAGCAATGTAAAATTGATCAAAGAACACATGAACTCTTACTTATTCTTTTCGCTCTGTTTTATCACTTCAGCAACCGGTTTTCTATACTTACCTAAGATATCATTTTTTTAATATCGGTTGCTCTTCTCTTCTTATGGGGTTTCTATTTTTTAAACAAGTCATATCATCACTTTTGAAGACAGATGTGATTACCTTCTATATCCAAGCTCACTACCTATAATGTGTTTTAACTTTATTTTTATTGAAGGGCAGAGAGAGAGGGAAACCATATTCACACATACAAGTTCTTTCAGAACTGAAACAAAAATCTGGTTCAGTGTATTTCCAAGCCCCATTATGAGAAAATTGAGTTAGATAGGTGTAAAGTCAGCAAATGGATCATTCAAAAACCGAAAAGTATATAGGTATCATTGATAAGTTGATTTTCCTTAAGGTTTTCCAATAGTCATGGATCATTGTCCAGCTCGAATCAATGGTTACTTAATTTCATGCATATGTGGTTATTCCTCTAAAATCATTGTTTCTTAAATGTCTAACTCAAAATAAATTAACACAACTGACTCTTGATAGGTTGTAAGTTTTACCCTATTCTAAACTGCAAGTGCACAGTATCGTCAAAGTAGTATATAGGGTTATCGAATCCACAGGGACACTAGGTCTCAATAGATCAGAACAGTAGAGATTAATACTAGAAATAAGCAGATGGTGAAGTAAATAAATTGCGAAGCAAGAAAGTAAACAGTAGCAAGTTGGTTGTGAAAGCAATAAACTAAAAGCGTCAAGCCTAGGGTATTCTCAGGAAATCAGACAAGCAGACAAGTTAAACAGTCATGATCAAATTAAACTCAGTTCTAGAACTCAAATCACGGAAATAGAATTAACCAAATCTCTTTGCGAAAACTCTCTAAGTCTAAGTGCAGTAACCCAAATCTCTTTGCAATTACTAACAGATTAAACTAGCATTAAGTTCAAGTTCGATATGTTCACAATTAAACTAAACCAAATCTCTTTGCGAATAATTTAATTGCTCAACCTAAATAGTTAAGATTCTAAAACACACTCTCGTGTCGAATTTAGCAACCTAAGATCTAGATTCTAATTGATCAGGTTAGAACTAGCATTAAGCACAATTTAGTTTGAATAACATTCTAATCATATGAATCCTTAACTGAATTAAACAAGTCTAGCAAGTCATCAAACCCTAATGAGAAACCCTAAACTTAACTATGGATCTACTCAGACATGATTAATGAAAACATAATCATAGAAATAATAGATTGCATATAAGAGAATAAAATATCAAAGGGGTTCGAAATCTTCTCCAAAATAAGTGAATACAGGAAATAGATCAGCCCCAAAAGCTCTAAAAATCTCTTAGCTCTAAGTATGAAAGCGTAAGTAAATTAAACACCAAAATCCTCTATATATAAGCCTAATCTCGGCTGGGACTTCTGTGTAAATACTGGAACTATTCTGGGCTTCTCTGCAAATCTTCATAACTTGTTAAACCGACGTGTACGGCCCATCTCGCTAGTGTGTCGACCGATGCACAAGGTGTGTCGGTCGATGCTTGATCAATAAATCGGACAGTGAGTTAAGCTCTCGGCCAAAACGTCCCAAAAGTCCCAAAATGCTCCAAATATCTCCAATTAGCTCCAAACCTGACTAAACCTGTAAAAGACTCTAAACGAACACAAAAGACACTAAAAACACATCTATATCATGGTATAAAATGGGTAAAAACCATGATATATCAACTCCCCCACACTTAGCCTTTGCTTGCCCTCAAGCAAAACAGAGAACTAAAATGCAGTAGAAGCAGCAGCATTCAGATTCCCCTTAGTAATCCACATGAAAGAATCAATCTACAGAAATCAAGACCAACATATACTTCCCCCACACTTAGCAACTGTCCTAAGTAAACGCCACAATCACATTCACGCATTCAAATTCTCCCTACTGACTTCTGCAAGTATTTAAGTGCGGTCTCACTTAAGGGGTATCGATCTAAAGGCACATGGATTCTTTCCTTGCCAGCTCTAGACCACCAAACTGTCTTTCTTTAGTCCCTTTTCTTCTCTTTTCCCTTCCTTAACAACTGATTTTTCCCCATTGGGTATCATTTTATTTTTTTTATCAGTGTTCTTCTCGTTTTGGGGTGTACTTTGGACACATTCCATGGATCACATGAGAGAAAATAGTGTTTGCTACCATTCCCATGACCACTTCGGAGTTACTAACTCATCCTCAGTTTATTATCTTTTTTTTTTTTTTTTTATGGAAGGGGAGAAGGGAACCAAATAGGACAGGTTAACAGGCTGTGTCAGAACCAACAAGGGAATCCGACATAAAGTATACCAAGCCCTTAGGTGAGAAATCTAAAGTCAGGATTAAATTGAAGTCAGTAAAAGATCCTCTGATACCTGAAGTGATGTGGGTGTTCTCAGTAGGCTGATCTGTGTCTGGGTTTTCTAATAGTCATAGATAATCTGCAGCTTCATCCCAGTGGTTACTTAAGTTCCTGCAAATGCTGCTAATCTTCTCAAAAAATCATTGTTTCCTACTTGAACAAATTTTGACTCAAAAACAAATTTTTAAAATTTAACTGACTCTAAGAAAACAAAAGAAAGTAATTAGTAGAACCTCCCCCACACTTAAGACACACTGTCCACAGTAGTGTCAAGCAAGGGATTGGTTAAAAGAAAGAAAATAAAAATTTGTTAATGGAATGGTTAGTTCTCTCGGGTTTTTACCTCTGTCGCAGTCAGGCATCGATCGTTGCACTAGGTGCACCGACCGTTGCTGTGCGATTTCCATTGTAACGATCGACACAATGGTGTGTCGATCGACGCACTGCGATTTAATCCGAGACCTGCAAACAAATCTCACCAAAACCAGAAACAAGCGTAAAATCCTATGAAAATACTAAAATCAAAATGCAAAAACGAAAACAGTGGGTTGCCTCCCACTCAGCGCTTGTTTAAGGTCATTAGCTTGACCGGACGCACAAGATCTTTCAGGCACCAAGAGAACCTGACAGAGACTTTTTCTGTCTCTGTTCAAGTCTCCTCATCCAAGGTGGAGAATAGGCTGTTGCAGAATGCTCATGTCCAAGAAAAGATGGAGTAAAATGTGCTCCAGGATCTAGAATCACAGTGTCATCCGGCTGCTCATCATCTGCCTCCATGATTGTGAATGTCTGCCCATCTATCAATGGCTTTCGCAGCTTCTCCATCTCATATCGCAGCGGCTCATCTCCCAGATGGAGGTCTATTAGACTCTGTCTAACATCTATCACAGCTCCCGCTGTAGCCAAGAATGGTCTTCCAAGTAGCAATGCTTCATCAGGATCGCAGTCATATTTCAGTACAAGGAAGTCTGTCGGAACTAAGTAGTTTCCAACTCTCACTGGGATGTCCTTTAAAAGTCCTTCCGGAACTCGTATAGACTGATCGGCTAGGACAAGAGAGGTCCTAGTGGGAGAAAAATCCAGCATCCCCAGCTTCTCTGCCACAGAATAAGGCATCATACTTCCAGCAGCTCCTAAGTCACACAGAGAGCGTCTAAAACTGTCCTCGAAGATGGAGCAGTTAAGCACAAAGACTCCAGGGTCAGGCAGCTTCTTCGGGATCTTGTTCAGTAGCACCTCACTAATGTGTTGGGGAACTATAATCACCCAGTCTCTCAGCTCTTCATCTAAAGGCAGCATCCTGTTTAAGTACCTCTGCACACAGGGATGATAAGGCGGATCATCAGACGGTGGAATTTCTTCTAAGTCTTCACCACTTTCTTCTAGCTTCTTAAGCTCTTCAATTTCTTCCTTAATCACTTCAGATACTGAGGAGTGCTGTCTAACAATCTGTGCGTAGATCTCCTGTTGAGTAACCTCAAAGGCTCCAGTGAATAAGTGATCGAGATCCAACTCAGCATCTATGCCATTATCATCCGACAGGTCTGTCCGTTCACGCCTTGCAACGACCGACACTAAGGGTGTGTCGATCGTTGCAACACTGTGTTCACAACTTTCACCCGAGAGTTTTTCTCCAAAATCCGAAAATTCTTCCTCCTCTACCAATTCAGCCGTACTTAGCTCAAATTTTTCACCTTGGTGAGACCCATCATTAATGTACACAGACCAAGCTTTAATGTGGGTGTCTGCAACTCCTTTTTCCTTCATAGAACTGGAAATCTGATTCACCTGAGTGTCCAGCTGCTTCACATGAGTGCTCAGAGTCTCAAACTTCCCATTGAGATTCTCATAAACTGCATCCAGCTTCTTGTTACTGTCCACAGAAATCTTGTTCTGGCTCTCCAGTACCTGTTCCAACATCGTCTCCATCTTAGTCTCGAAAGCAGTGGGTGCAGGAGGTGTCTGATAAGATGAAGATCCGTAGGTTCTCTGAGCACTTTGTCCATAAGGCTTCTGAAAATTACTGGTCTGTCCAAAGCTTGAAGAGTTCTGATTGCCTGTGAAGGCACCCTTCTGTCCTCCACCGGAAAATCTGTTCCCAGATTGATATCCAAATCTGTTTCCTTGGAAACCAGATCCTCCGATGTAATTCACATCTTCTTCCTGAGTGTCCTCCTCAGTCTGAATTACTTCTACTTCTTGAGCAAAGTGGACAGCTTTCTTTTCACCTAGAAGATTGCAGATTTTGTCCATCCTGGATCTCAATTCAGCCATCTCTGAGTTATCAACACTTCCACCAGATTTCTTCCTCCTCTCATCCATAGTCTTGCAACTGTTGCTGCTTACTAAGTTCTCAATCAACTGCTTAGCTTGTGCAGGAGTCCTGGTGTTGAAGTTTGCATTACTGGAGTTATCCAGCGCATACTGATATGGCAGATCTATGCCTCTGAAGAAAATACCTAGCAATGTGACTTCACTGAATCCATGGCGTGGGCAGTCACGCTGATACTTCCTAAATCTCATCCAAGCAGCTTTTAAAGGCTCCACAGCTCCTTGGGAAAATGTGAGAATGTCCTGTCTGGACTGGTCTGAATGCGCATCATCGTAGAAATGTCTCAGGAACTCACTTTTCAGTGATTCCCAAGTGGTAAACTGACAGGTGACAGTTGCTTCAGCCATGCACTAGCGTCTCCAGCGAGACTGTAAGGAAAGAGCTTAAGGAACAGATAATCCTGGCAAACTCCATCATACTTCATGCCATTGATTATGTCCTCAAACTGATCAATGTGATCCATAGGCTGCTCTGTTGGATGTCCATGGAAAGCATTATGTCTCATCAGCGAGTAGTAGATGGTCTTGATCTCGAAATCCTCTCTCTCAAAACCAGGAAGTACTAAGGCTGTTCGGTTTGCATGAAACTCATCTGGTCTGTTGTAGTCAGCCAAAGTCCTTTCACGGACAACCATCTGTCTACCTTGAGCTTGACCTTGGGCTTGCGCCTGCGGTTGTGGCTCAGGTGGGTCAGGGATCACGTTCCCTTCAGCTTCAACCCGATGCCCAGCAGCATTGTACGGGTTATTATCTCGGTCCCTCAGGGTACTGTCAGCATCTGGTATCAAAATCAGATGATCTCGTACCATTCTCTCTTTCTTTTCTCTTCTGATAGTTCTTTCTAGACGTCCAAGTTCCTCTAGTCCGAGATTAACTAAGCTCGAGTTCGGATTACTTCGAGTTTTCTGCGTTGGCATAAACTGTCTGTAATCGTCCAGCAACGATCGATGCTATCAGTGCAACGATCGATTCAATCTCAGAATCGCCTAGTGACGATCGACGCAAGAGATGCAACGATCGACGCAAGGCAAAAGTCGTACCTGCGACAGAAAGAAACAGAGAAAAAGTTAGCAAATTATGAAAATAAAAACGAAAAAAAAGCAAAAACAAAAAGAAAAATTTCCAGTAAAAACCCTAAGTTCGGTCCTATCGAAGACTCTAAGAGTCCCCGGCAACGGCGCCAAAAACTTGATAGGTTGTAATTTTTACCCTATTCTAAACTGCAAGTGCACAGTATCGTCAAAGTAGTATATAGGGTTATCGAATCCACAGGGACACTAGGTCTCAATAGATCAGAACAGTAGAGATTAATACTAGAAATAAGCAGATGGTGAAGTAAATAAATTGCGAAGCAAGAAAGTAAACAGTAGCAAGTTGGTTGTGAAAGCAATAAACTAAAAGCGTCAAGCCTAGGGTATTCTCAGGAAATCAGACAAGCAGAAAAGTTAAACAGTCAGGATCAAATTAAACTCAGTTCTAGAACTCAAATCACGGAAATAGAATTAACCAAATCTCTTTGCGAAAACTCTCTAAGTCTAAGTGCAGTAACCCAAATCTCTTTGCAATTACTAACAGATTAAACTAGCATTAAGTTCAAGTTCGATATGTTCACAATTAAACTAAACCAAATCTCTTTGCGAATAATTTAATTGCTCAACCTAAATAGTTAAGATTCTAAAACACACTCTCGTGTCGAATTTAGCAACCTAAGATCTAGATTCTAATTGATCAGGTTAGAACTAGCATTAAGCACAATTTAGTTTGAATAACATTCTAATCATATGAATCCTTAACTGAATTAAACAAGTCTAGCAAGTCATCAAACCCTAATGAGAAACCCTAAACTTAACTATGGATCTACTCAGACATGATTAATGAAAACATAATCATAGAAATAATAGATTGCATATAAGAGAATAAAATATCAAAGGGGTTCGAAATCTTCTCCAAAATAAGTGAATACAGGAAGAAGATCAGCCCCAAAAGCTCTAAAAATCTCTTAGCTCTAAGTATGAAAGCGTAAGTAAATTAAACACCAAAATCATCTATATATAAGCCTAATCTCGGCTGGGGCTTCTGTGTAAATACTGGAACTATTATGGGCTTCTCTGCAAATCTTCATAACTTGTTAAACCGACGTGTACAGCCCATCTCGCTAGTGTGTCGACCGATGCACAAGGTGTGTCGGTCGATGCTTGATCAATAAATCGGACAGTGAGTTAAGCTCTCGGCCGAAACGTCCCAAAAGTCCCAAAATGCTCCAAATATCTCCAATTAGCTCCAAACCTGATTAAACCTGTAAAAGACTCTAAACGAACACAAAAGACACTAAAAACACATCTATATCATGGTATAAAATGGGTAAAAACCATGATATATCAACTCTAAAAAAAAACAAAAACAATGTTAGTAACTACATCCCCCAGACTAAAAAAAACATTGTCCCCAATGTTATCAAGCATGGAGTCGGAAACGAGACAAAAATAAAACATAAATGAATCAGAGAAGAAGCAGATCCTTACCTCGCGGAGGGTGTCGACCGACACACAAAATTGGTGTCGAGCGAAACCGGATTCGGTTGATGCTTCTCCTTTAGTTTTAAAAGTTTTCGAGTTACACTTGTCTCGTTGATTCTCCTCCGGCGAGTTTCTGGTGTCGATCGACATTGTTTTTGATCGATTCATGGTTGTTTTACTCAAAATCAAAGAAAACAAATTTAGTTGAAAAATGAGAATAAAAGTATGTATAGTCTCACCATTTGGTTCCTCCCATCAAGTGCTTGTTTTCAGTCATTAGCTTGATTTTTCAGGGGATCATGCTCTAATGGATTCCACCAAGGAAAAGGGTGCATATGCGAAGGTATCCTCTTCCATGGTGGTGTGTAAGAATTATAATCATGAGAGTGAACAAGGAATGTAGGAAGAGCATCTGGGGTGGGGTCAAAGCTTGGGTGGGACATAACGATTTCCTGCATGAACATCATTGAGGTTACAAGATTTAGGCTCGTGATATACATACCTTTGCTTTGGTGGAAGTATTTGAAGAGTGATATATGGAGATTTCTGCTTCAGAGCAGTTGCTCGTTTTGAAAATGTCCTGGTCAACCCATGTTGGACTACCATCTTTGCTTCTCCACCTTTAAACAATTTCTTCTCATAAATTTGAACTTATGATACCAAATCAACTCTGAGAGTCTGATCATATATAGTTGATCTCCTTAGCTTATTCACCTTGAAATTTATAATCTTTTCTCCCAGATGGAGATCAATCAATTCATGCTTTACATCAATCTTTGCCCCAAAGTATTAGAGTATTAGAGTATCCTTTGGTTCAGCACCAAACTTCAGCAAAACAAAATCTGTGGGAATCAAGAAATCACCAACCCTTTTGGGAACATGTATTACCTTATCTCAAGAATTGGTCAACGGAAAAAATAGAAGTCAACGGGAAGCCGTCAGAAATAATCAAAGAATTGGTCAACGGGAAAAAACAGAAGTCTACGGAACGCCTCGCGAGACGATCCCGGATTCCTCAGAGCTTCATATCGGACTCAGCAGCATGACGGTTAACCGAAGCCCACGCCTTAAATAAGTTCAAACAAATTAACAAAATACCAAGACAAGACCACGCAGTTTACGGCAACGTGAAGAAACTAACCCTCAACATACCCTGCCCAACGCTAGCGAGCGATTCACCGCATATCATATCTTTGTATTGAACCGGAGGATCTCCAGGATGACGAACATCCGCACCAAAGCTGGCGACCTCAGCAGCGTTAGTGTACATGGAACCACCGCTATCTCGACTAAACTGGATCGGATCAAAGTCAGGTTGCGGGACCTCGAAATCCTTCCCATGTCTTTTTTTGGACCTGCGACCGGATTTAGGCGCAACAACCTGATCCAACGATTCCGATAATGGAACTTGCGTGATATTTGATCCCTCAACATTATCGTCGAGATCACAAGCGCCAGGAATGCCCTCACCCATTGTAGGATCTTGACCGATCCAGTCATCACAGCCATGGTAATCAAACTCAGGAAGCTCGATCCCTTCTGCAAGCCACGGGGAGATCAAATCATCGTCCTGGATAACCACGTCATCCGGATGCTCATCGTCAGTATTTGCTTTCCCATCGGCCCTCATCACTTGACGAATCATGTCCATCAGACAAGCACAGTGTACACGCTTGAACGAAAAGTGTTGATTCCAATTCGTACCCCCGTCCTAAAGCGCCCAACCAAGAGGAACCAGTTGCGGCGGACACGTCAAGCAAACGTCCTTCACTGAAAACGAAAAAGAAAACTTTCTTTAGAAGATCAACAAGATATAAGTTTAAATTACGGAAATAACTAAGTCCGCTACCAAGCTTTGCCCATTTCGATATCATCAATGGATACATGCATCTCCAACAGAAGCCTCATCAATCAAAACATAGAAGAAATGATGCCTTCATTGACGATCGTAATTTTTGAAATACGATATGACCGCCCGATGCACATAGGGCCTGAGGTAGTATTCGGGGCCACGCTTTATCGGAACCATGTGCAACATGTTCCAAAGGTGCAACACTCGAAGATCGACCTCACATTCAAAGCTGCGAACCAATATGCCTATCATATGCCTCAGGGTCCGGGGAGTAATTTGCATGAGAGCCAGCCCGTGACGACGAAGGTAACGGACGATGAGTTCATGAATAGGAAACCAAAGGAAGCACGATTCGATGAAGAACTCGTATACCGAGAAGTATCCCTTCGGGGGAGAGTCAACTCGATCACTGGGAGATGGTACCCTGATCGTTACATTCTCCAGAATTTTAAAATTGCGCCAAAGCTCCGCAATCGATTCCGCCGAAGACAGTGTTGAACCAACAGGGTCCAGGATCAACTTCTTCTTCCTCGGACGGTTTTTCTTTGGATGATCCGGAGGAAGGTCCCAATAAAGCAAGAACTCCTCTCGACTAACGTGAACGTCTTCAAACTCGCCTTTAAACGTGGCACTTGGGTCTGGACCATGTCCCCGAAACGCGGCCTCCGCCGCCGCCAAGGGTCAAGGTCGGCCTGCACGAGACCTGGTCGAATTACAAAATCCGGACGACTCTCCTTCGGAGGAAAAATTAGCGTGATTACGGTTTGACTCACGATTCACCATCTTTTCCGAGAACACCGTCAAACAAAAATTTCAATCTTGGAAAGAACCAAAGTTGTGAACTCACAAGAACAAAGTAGGGAATCTTGACAAAACTCACAAAAACTAAGAAGAAGTTAGAGAGAGAAGTTACCTTTGGGTTACTTTCTTTGGAGAGAGGAATGAGAAATGAAGAATGAAGGAGTAAATACTTATAGAATTCACCAAGGCATGGGATTTCAAAATGATTACTATTCAATCATCTTGTCGCAAGTATGCCCGAGCAAATCATGGCAGAACAAGTCATGATTAGGCATGTGGTCGGGCTGACCAAGCGTGGGAGAATCAACCGCGGTCGACGACTTGTTATCGCAAGGACGATAACAGGAAGGCTGGTTGATTAAAGCTCTTTTGAACAATTGCTTTCGCCAAGAATACAAAATAACCTCGCCATCATCGCATTCGAGTCTGGCAAGCTGGGGGGCTAACTGTTAGGGTCAAAAAACCCCTCGACGAAAACAATAGCGAAAACAGAATCGGACAATCAGACACAGACAAATGTCCGCTACGGACAAACAATGTTCCATACGAACGACCAAGTTATACGAAATTCCAACAACTTCATTTGAACAACTTATTGGAAAAATGGTTTCGACGATATTTCATACGAAGCAGATGACATTTCATACGAAGCAGGCGACATTTCGTATACAGCTGACTAATCGGACAAGCGCACCTTTCGACAGGAACTACGGATCGACGAAACATCCGAACGAGCATAAGATCGAGCTGAATCAGTTCGGAAGTTCCGAGATAAATCGACTCTGATCCGAATCTTTCCCTTCTCGCTTCTAGACTATGATTTACCCCTTCGAAGATCTCGAGCTGAATGAATCTCTCGTAAACTTCCGCGCTGGACTCTGCTTCTTCGAACTTCCCAAATGGATAATCAAACGTTCACCGATATGCACAAACTTATCGTGATCTACTTTGGAAATATCGGCTTGAACCTTCTTGGACGATAAACTAAGTTAACGGACCAAGTTAAAGGAAATAGGATTTTAGTCCCAAATGTACAACTTTCGTATGACCGAAACTTTGGGCCGAATAGAGAAGTTTGCATACAAACGGACTCGGAGGGTCCGTTCTCGGCCCATTCGGCAAATAGGTCAAGCCGCGAAAAGATAAACTCGAAGAAGTAAGGATCAAGGAATCTTCGAGCTAAAGAGGAAATTCCGAGATAAAAATGTAAATCTTAACGGAAAAAGGAAGGAGATAACTTGATAGGTGTCTAGTTTTATCCCTATACTAACTGCAAGTGCACAGTAATGTCAATGTAGTACTTAGGGTTATCGAATCCACAGGGACTCCGGTTTTCAATAGATTCAGAACGGAAGAGAATTAAACTAAGATGAAAGCAATTTGATGTAAATTAAATAGCAGTGCGAGAAAGTAAGCAAGTAGCAAGATTGGTTGTGAAAGCAGTAATTAAGGGAGCTAAGTCTAGGGTGTTCTCAGGAAATCAGATAAGCAGACAAATCATTCAGTAAGTATCTAATTAAGCACAGTTCTAGAACTTCATCGACCGATGCAAGTGTGTGTCGATCGATACATGATCTCAATTCTGGACAATGAGTTCATTCTCTCGGACCAAATCTCCAAAATGCTCCAATAAGCTCCATAATCACCACATTAGCTCCAAACGCGTGTATTCCTAATAAAACCTGTAAAAGACTCTAAAAAGACACAAATAGACTCTAAAACATACTTATATCATGGTCTAAAACTAGTAAAAACCATGATATATCAACTCCCCCACACTTAGCCTTTGCTTGTCCTCAAGCAAAACAAAGAACTAGAATGGTGAAGAGGTTTTAAAACTCTTCAAAAACACTTTTCATCGTTGAAGCAATAACACTCAGATTCCCCTTAGTAATCCACATGAAAGATTTCACCTGCAGACATCAAGACCAACATATACTTCCCCCACACTTAGCAACTGTCCTAAGTAAACGCCACAATCACATTCACACATTCAAATTCTCCCTACTGACTTCTGCAAGTATTTAAGTGCGGTCTCACCTAAGGAGTATCGATCTAAGGGCACATGGACTCTTACCTTGCCAACTCTAGACCACCATATTGTCTTTCTTTAGTCCCTTTCTTCTCTTTTCCCTTCCTTAACAACTGATTTTTCCCCACTGGGTATCATTTTATTTTTTTTATCAGTGTTCTTCCCGTTTTGGGGTGTACTTTGGACACATTCCATGGATCGCACAGGAGGTAATAGTGGTAGCTACCACTCCCGTGACCACTTCGGAGTTACTAACTCATCCTCAGTTTATTACTCTTTTTTTTTGTTTTTTACTTTATGGAAGGGGAGAAGGGAACCAAATAGGAAAGGTTAACAGGCTGTGTCAGAACTAACAAAGGAATCCGACTCAAGGTATACCAAGCCCTTAGGTGAGAAATTAAAGTCAGTATTAAGTTTGAAGTCAGTAAAAGGATCCTCTGATACCTGAAGCGATGTGGGTGTTCTCAGTAGGCTGATCCGTGTCTGAGTTTTCTAATAGTCAGAGATCATCTGCAAACTAGTCCCAATGGTTACTTAAGTTCCTGCAAGTGCTATAAAACTTCTCAAAAATTCATCGTTTCCTACTTAAACTATTTTGACTCAATAAAACAAAATTTTGAAAAACATACTGACTCTAAGAAAACAGAAAGATAAATGTCAGTAGCAACTCCCCCACACTTAAGACACACTGTCCCCAGTAGTGTCAAGCGAGGATCGGTAAAAGAAAGAAAAATAAAAGTTATGTTAATGGACGTTTAAGGTCTGTCTGATTTTACCTCTGTCGCACCTGCATCGACCGCTGCACATAGTGCATCGACCGTTGCTGGGCGATTTTCGTGTTGAAACGATCGAGACAGTGGTGTGTCGATCGACGCACTGCGTATATCGGATCAGTCAACAAGTTAGCAGGTTAGTCCGTTGGATTTTGTCAAATTTCGAATCCTGCAAGCTGAAAACACTAAAAAGTAAGTAGAATCAAAGCAACTAGTGTACCAAATCAAGCACAACATCCAGAAACAGTAACCTCTTAAGAAAAGTAAAAGAAAAAGTGAAAAGAAAACAGAAAAGATAACAGAATACAGAACTGTAGTCGGAAATATGGAGATCACTCTCACTCGTCATCTATACCAGCATAGGGATCAGAACTACTCGAAGTACCGGGAGTCGGGGAGCGCTGTCAACGTCGACTGGCAGGAACGGGCTGATGAACCTGTGGCTGTCTCCTGCAAGTGCAGCCACGCATGAAATCCCAAATAGTCCGAAACATACCTTCCTGCCGCTCTCTCCAATCACCCTCAGACATCTCACGTACAGGCATGGCTGGAGCTGGATAAGGACCAACGTCAAATGTAGCAGCTGCAGCAGGCGCAAGAGGTACAGACGAAGATGAAGCTCTCGTAGAAGGCTCTCCCTGCGGATGAGCCATAGAAGGAACCCTGCGCCTATCTCCCGGAGGTGGTCTGAATGTCAATGCATCCAGCGTATCTATCCGTGTATGAACCGAAGCCGGAAGATCTATACCATGCTTCGCAGAGGCAGGGTCGTAGTAGACCCATACGCGCCCCTCCTTGAGCCATGTAGCGCTCTGCAGGTGGTTGATGTTTAAGAACTCCTTGGCAGTGTTACACTCTATACCCTGTAAGGGAATCCTGCAGTGCATGAAGATAGGAGTAAGAACACTCCCTACTGTCTCAGTGTCCACGCCATCAAATGGCTTCTTCTGCAGGTCGCACAAGTGCTGAGTGAAAACAGCTCCCAGGTTGAGTCCCTTAGTCGGATCTGTCACCTGAGTCCCCTCAAACTGGTCTCGCAGGCCGATAAATAGCATCTCCATCTCAAGCTTGTGCATCTTGTTGGCTTCATACTTGCACAACAAGGTCCATCCTAAGATGCGCAGAACATATCTCAGAACCGGATGCCTAACCTGTTTCACCGGTGTCTGCCTCGAGTTATACTGACCATTGCCGATATACTCCCGGAAAGATTTAGCCTCATCCACATCCCACTCAAGACTCATGCCAATACGTCTAGGCTCAATACTGAATCCATGGATCTTGCAGATATCAAGAAGAGGAATCTGATATCTGGCTCCTAAGCACATGAAGGTAAAAATACCTCCTGAAGCAGTCCTGCAGTCTAGGTCCGGGTAAACCACTCTGCAAGTGGCTAGCAGCTGTCTCACTAACTCCGGATACAAGTCGTAAGGCTGCATAGGCATTGTCCCTAGACCAATGCCATTACATAGCTCAAGAACCTGATCAGCAATGCCCAGACTCTTGCAAGTAGAGAAGTCTGCAAACTTGGTTGGTTTGAGTGTCATACCGCACCAACCGTTGTACAACAACGTGTCATAATCGTCCCAATGATCAAGCAGTGGTCTCTCTGTGAAATCAGCGGTCTTGAGGAACTCAGCAATATCCTCTGGCCACACTCTGGTTGACGGGATATCTGTCTGATCTGCTCTAGGCCAAGGCGGTGCTATCGCGTGTCCAACTCTCACATAAGGCTCGGGATGCGGTGATTCTTGGTGGAACCACTCTGGTGGTGGAGCGTGATGTCTGGTAGTAGCTGAAGCGATGGCTCTGCGTTTACGGACGGTCGTGGAGGCATCTGCAAAAGAAAAATAAAACATGTAAGTTCACGGCAGAAACTCCCTGTGAAATCGCAGAGCAACGACCGTTGCTCCAGGTGCAACGATCGTTGCTAGGCGAAAACACAGCCGATGATCAAATCCTAAAATCGTTTCCAAATTAGTTCAAGAACCACTAAATCAACAAGAACCCATCATTAAACTGTTGGGATAGTGTCCTGAAATCACACTTGTACTCACTCCTGATCATAGTTGTGTCGAGATCAGACATTCGTATAATACTGGGCGGTTGCAATGTTTTGCTAGAAGCCTCTTGCAATCTGTAAGTTGTAAACTTAATGCCAGCATTATATGATCCTATAGGGTCACACGCCTAAGCAAACTGGAAGCTTAAAATATGGGAATGATCATTATGGTAATGATCATGTTAGTGTGTATTCGATACACATTAATATCGAGGAAATGGTGTTGTGTCGATCGACACAGTATGTGTGTCGTTCGACAAATTTCGGGTTTCGAAATAAACTTTTCAATTCAAACGAGTCTGGCCCGTTAAGAGTGATTCGAGGTCTGAATAAAACCTGAGAGTTTCGACCTGAATCAGTAGCCGTCGTCTTTTTCTTGACAGAAGAGGCAGAAACACCATAACCCAGAGATCCCAAAGATCCGGCACTAGCATCCCGATTTCCAGGATTGTGTGCGTGTGTATCTGGTAGAGGCGAAGCATCTGAGTCGCTAGATCTCGTTCACCAATCATTCCGCTGCCAGTTCAAGATAAGAACGAGGTTGGTATTTTCAATATAACAAACCCTAGATCCTAGGAGATCCAACAGTGGTATCAGAGCGTGTTAGGGTTTAGACTATTGAATCTGAGGCTTTTAAATCGAAAACTGATGATTTTGATTAGTTGATTGCCTGCCAAATCGTGTTTTATAGAAGTTAATCTCAGATTAAAGTTTCAGTTGAAAACGACGAACTGCTGTTGTCGCACTGTGTCGATCGACACTAAGCGTGTGTCGGTCGACACACCGCGAAACATATAATAAAATTTTAGGGTTTGTCGCATGATGTCGATCGACACTAAGCTTGTATCGGTCGACACACCGCCAAAACTCGTAAAAGATTTTGAGGTTTATCGCATAGTGTCGATCGACACACCGCGAAAACACTCACTCGGTCTTGGAGATCTTTCTGTGTCGGTCGATACACTGGGTGTGTCGGTCGACACAGACTATGCGGATGGATAGATCGGTTCAATTGGATTGAACCGGTTATCTCGCTTGGTTAATTTTGTTAACCGATTTGGTTCTGGTTTGGTAATGTCGATCGACACAGAGTCGTGTGACGATCGATATGGACCATTAAACCGGACCGGTTCAATCAGATTGAATCGGTTAAGGAAATTCGATCCGGTTTGACCGGATATCGAAGACCGGTTTAAATTGGGTTGTGTCGACCGATGCCAATGGTTGGCGTCGATCGACACACCGATCGCAAACTTGATGGTTGGACCTCAAATTTGTAAATACCAGACCAAATTTAATCCTAAAGTTCTAGATGAACATAAACTTAATAAAACTAAATGTTTAATTAAATTAATAAATTCTTGGATGTATATTGGATATACATCAAGATTAAATAGTTCCTTTCCTCAACTAAATATCAAGTGATATTGATGTCTTGCCCGATCTTGTCTACTGTCAAGACTTGTTTCGTTGTTGGATAGCCTTGGAGTCCTTGGTATCCACAGCAACATGAGTAAGGCAGGTGGTCATTGATAGACTTGCAGTGCGACTGTCAATGATCACAAGACAGAAGAGATTGGTTTTACTTGACTGGGCCATCAGAAGTTCTGGGCCCAGAGACATCAGAGTGGATAAGACATGTATTGTCTTATCTGCGACCAAGAATTGTACTGGATACAATTAGCAATGATTTTCTTACCTAGATAACTAAAGTTTGAGTGATGGCGAGTCGCCCACTCGAATTTTGGTGATCTGAGGATCTTGGTTCATTGTATTCATCTGAGGAAACATAGTTTTTTGAATACAATGCGAGTTTTCTTATTAGATAAGAATTCTCATTTCTTGAGCATTGTAACTAAAACCTCTACCTCTTTTAATTACAGCTATGTCTGTCTCAACTCACATCAACACTTTCTCGCTAAGATCCGTCCTTGAGAAGGACAAGCTTAATGGATCAAATTTCTTGGAATGGTATCGGAACCTGAGAATAGTTCTCAGGCAGGAGAACAAGGAATATGTCCTTACAAGAGTTCTCCCCGACAGGCCACGTTCCAATGCCCCGCAGACAGAAAAGAATGCTTGGGATAAGCATTCAGCTGATGTCAAAGACGTTAATCGTCTAATGCTGGTGACTATGAACTCTGAGCTGCAGAAGCAATATGAGAACGTGATGTCACCCATTGCGATGATTAACAGCCCGAAAGCTTTGTTTCAGGAGCAAGCTCGCACGGAGAGATACCAGACGGTTAAATCTCTCATGGATTGCAAGCTGGCTAAGGATAGTCCAGTAAGTCCTCATGTCCTTAAAATGATGGGTTACATTGATAACCTGGGGAAACTTGACTGTGCCATTAGCCAGGAGCTAGCCACTGACATGATTCTGCAGTCTTTGCCGTCGTGTTTTGATCAGTTCATCATGAACTACAACATGCAAAACATGACTAAGACATTGACTGAGTTGCACGGCATGCTGAAGACAGCAGAGCCGAATCTCAAGAAGGCAACTCCCAGTGTACTGATGGTACAATGGGGTAAAAGGTTTAAGAAACCTAAGAAGGATAAGGGAAAGGTCCAAGTTGTCCAGACTGAGAGTCGGGACAAGCCCAAGCCAAAGCCCAAATCCGGGCCTTCTCCTGAGGACAAATGCAGCTACTGCAAGCAGTTAGGGCATTGGAAGAGAGACTGAAAGAAGTTCATGGAAGATTACAAGAAGCTGAAGAAGACGTATGATGCGTCTGACTCAGGTATTTATGTTATCGAACTTAATGTTATGTCTTCTAGTTCTACTTCGTGGGTATTGGATACCGGCTGCGGTGCTCATATTTGTACTGATGTGCAGGCACTAAGAAACAGTAGAACGCTGAAGAAAGGACAAGTAGAGCTACGAGTCGGGAATGGAGCTAAGGTTGCTGCACTGGCCGTAGGCACTTACGATTTGTCTTTACCTTCGGGCATGGTTTTAGCTTTGAATAATTGCTACTTTGTACCTGCGATTAGCAGAAACATAATTTCAGTTTCCGTTTTGGATTTGGAAGGTTTTGATTTTGCTGTTAAGAATAAAGTTTGTTCTTTTAATCTTGATGGTATGTTTTATGGTAGCGCCCCATTAGATAATGGGTTATATGTTTTAAACCAAGAAATGCCTGTCTTTAACATAAATACAAAGCGGTTTAAGTCAAATGACGAAAACCCGACTTTCTTATGGCATTGTCGTTTGGGCCATATCAATGAGAAACGCATTCAGAGACTCCATCGAAATGGGCTTCTGGGCTCATTTGATTTTGAATCATGTGAAAAATGTGAATCTTGCTTGATGGGCAAAATGGCTAGGACCCCTTTTAACAAACCGAATGAAAGGGCCAGTGACTTATTGGGACTTATTCATACTGATGTATGTGGGCCGATGAGTACAGTTGCCAGAGGAAGTTACAAGTACTTCATTACCTTCACTGATGACTTCAGTAGGTATGGCTATGTCTATTTGATGAGACACAAGTCAGAATCCTTTGATAGATTCAAGGAGTTCAAGAATGAAGTACAGAACCAACTTGGCAAAAGTATTAAAGCTCTGCGATCGGATCGCGGAGGATAATACTTGAGTCAAGAGTTCAGCGACTATCTGAGCGAGTGTGGAATTGTTTCACAACTCACTCCTCCTGGAACACCCCAATAGAATGGAGTGTCAGAGAGGAGGAATCGAAACTTATTGGATATGGTTCGGTCTATGATGAGTCATTCAGATCTTCCATTATCCTTTTGGGGATACGCTATAGAAATGTCTGCGTTTACACTAAATCGGGTGCCATCTAAATCAGTGGAAAAGATACCACACGAATTGTGGACTGGGAATGTTCCAAGTCTGTCTTTCCTGAAGATTTGGGGTTGTGAGGCTTATGTCAAACATTTAATTTCTGACAAACTCACACCCAAATCAGATAAATGCTACTTCGTTGGTTATCCTAGGGATACCAAGGCATACTACTTTTTCAACCGATCTGAGAACAAAATTTTTGTTGTTTGGGACTGTTCTTTTCTTGAGAGAGAATTTCTTTCTAAGAAAAACAGTGGGAGTAAAGTACATCTCGAAGAAATTCAAGATGCACAGGAAACTGCTCAACCTGTTGAGGAAGAGCAGCAGTTGGATCACCAAAGTTCTGTGGAACCCGCGCCTGTGGAGCCTGAAGTTCGCAGATCAGGAAGGATCCGTCACGAACCCGAGAGATACTATTGATTTCTCGTGACCAATTGCAATGATCTGATGATCATTGAAAGTGACGAACCGGCGACCCTCGCGGAAGCAATGATGGGCCCGGACTCCGAAAAGTGGCTTGGAGCCTCTAAATCCGAAATGGGATCCATGTCAGAAAACCAAGTATGGTCGTTGGTCGATTTACCTAATGGTGCTAAGGCCATTGAGTGTAAATGGATCTTCAAGAATAAGATTGACGTGGATGGCAATGTCCAAATTCATAAAGCTAGGTTGGTGGCTAAAGGTTTCAAGCAGATTCATGGTATTGACTATGATGAAACCTATTCCCCAGTCGCTATGCTTAAATCCATTCGGATTCTTCTAGCAACTGCCGCTCATTATGACTATGAGATTTGGCAGATGGATGTCAAAACCGCTTTCCTGAATGGTATTCTGGAAGAGTATGTGTATATGACACAACCTGAAGGTTTTGTAGATCCTAAGAATGCTGGGAAGGTATGCAAGCTTCATAAATCCATTTATGGATTGAAGCAATCATCACGGAGTTGGAATCTTCGTTTTGATGAAGCAGTAAAACAATTTGGTTTCATCAAGAACGAAGAGGAACCATGTGTATACAAGAAGACTATTGGGAGCGGAATTGCGTTTCTTGTACTGTATGTCGATGACATACTCCTTCTCGGTAATGACGTTCCGTTGCTTCAGTCTGTTAAGACTTGGCTCGGAAGTTGTTTTTCCATGAAAGACATGGGAGAAGCCGCATACATCCTTGGAATCAGAATCTACTGAGATAGAGTGAACAAGCTGATTGGATTGTGCCAGGACACTTATATTGATAAGGTGTTGCACAAATTCAAGATGCATGATTCCAAGAAGGGCTTCATACCGATGTCTCATGGCATTAGTCTCAGCAAGAAGCAGTGTCCGGCGACACAAGCTGAGCGAGAGCGCATGGATAGGATTCCTTATGCTTCTGCAATATGATCTATCATGTATGCCATGCTCTGCACTCGTCCAGATGTAGCTTACGCGTTAAGCATGACGAGTAGATACCAATCTGATCCAGGTGAAGTTCACTGGACAGCTGTCAAGAATATTCTCAAGTATTTGAGACATACCAAGGATAAGTTCCTAGTGTATGGAGGAAGTGAAGAACTTGTAGTGAATGGATTCACTGATGCGAGTTTTCAGACGGACAAAGACGATTTCCGATCACAATCTGGATATGTCTTCTGTCTGAATTGCGGTGCAGTGAGCTGGAAGAGCTCTAAGCAGAATACCGTAGCTGATTCCACAACGGAAGCTGAATATGTTGATGCTTCAGATCAAGAAGTTCATGACTGAACTTGGTGTGGTTCCTATTATCTTGAAGCCAGTGGCTTTGTTTTGTGACAACAACGGAGCCATTGCTCAGGCGAAAGAACCCATGTCACACCAGAAGTCCAAACACGTAGAGAGGAGATATCACCTGATTCATGATATTTTCAATAGAGGTGATGTGAAGATCAGCCGAGTTCCGACGGACGAGAATGTCGCTGATCCTCTGACTAAGCCACTCCCAAGGCCTAAGCATGAGAGTCATACGACTGCTGTAGGCATTAGAGATCTTAAGATGTAATCTTGATTCTAGTGGGAGTTTTAGTTTTATTTTAGTTATGATAAGATGCTATTGTAAACATACTTTGGAAATGTTTAATGAAATTTGATTTCAGCATTATTTATTGTGATCTAAATAATGGTCCCAAAATATGTTTATGTCATATTATAGGTCGTCAAGTTGAGGACTTGGTCATGAAACCCTATAAGTTATATATGACATAAATTATGTTTTGTCCCTAGTCAAGGTTGTCAAAATGGGACACTGACAACTGCGAGAGACTAGCTTGTGAGGTGACTGTTGACTAAGTTTCATGGAGTCAATGATATGAGTATCACAGTCAGTCACATAGATATATGTTGGTGAACATATGATCGGACATGACCCGCTAATGAGAAGTCTCCAGGATAGTTATATCTGTGTCATGAGAGGTTCTCATTACGACTATAGAGTATAGTCCTTAGACCTGAGTTCATCATGCTTTCTTGCATATGAATTGGTACACTTTGACCTTGTCAAAAGTCGACCCGTAACTGGCGACTATAACGGCACTGTTCAGGTATATCATGAAGTGTGCGTTGAAATAGGGATGGAACAAGATGGGATTTGTCCCTCCTGAATAACGGGAGATAAATATCTCAGGGCCTATCGAAGATTTAATACTGAGAGAATGTGTGGCCACACTCAAACGAACTGTAGTTCAGTTGTTTGTATTGTTCAGTATAGATCAGGAGTTCGATAAACACGATATTGGCTTAATAAGGATGACACCAATCTTGCCTTATGCCAAGTCGAGATATAGAGACAAAAGGATTATAGGAATTGATGATTCCAGTACAAGTGGGAGATTGTTGGGATAGTGTCCTGAAATCACACTTGTACTCACTCCTGATCATAGTTGTGTGTCGAGATCAGACATTCGTATAATACTGGGCGGTTGCAATGTTTTGCTAGAAGCCTCTTGCAATCTGTAAGTTGTAAACTTACTGCCAGCATTATATGATCCTATAGGGTCACACACCTAAGCAAACTGGAAGCTTAAAATATGGGAATGATCATTATGGTAATGATCATGTTAATGTGTATTGGATACACATTAATATCGAGGAAATGGTGTTGTGTCGATCGACATAGTATGTGTGTCGGTCGACACAGTTCGGGTTTCGAAATAGGCTTTTCAATTCAAACGAGTCTGGACCGTTAAGAGTGATTCGAGGTTTGAATAAAACCTGAGAGTTTCGACCTGAATCGGTAGCCGTCGTCTTTTTCTTGACAGAAGAGGCAGAAACACCATAACTCATAGATCCCAAAGATCCGGCATTAGCATCCCGGTTTCCAAGTTTGTGTGCGTGTGTATCTGGTAGAGGCGAAGCATCTGAGTCGCTAGATCTCGTTCACCAATCATTCCGCTGCCAGTTCAAGGTAAGAACGAGGTTGGTATTTTAAATATAACAAACCCTAGATCTTAGGAGATCCAACATAAACATCCTAAATTACGTTCATATCAGTGCAGAATCATCAATCTTAAGCTAAAAATCCCTAATTTCATAAACATCCTAAATGAGGCTCATACCTTGGAATCTTTGCAAATTGGTTATAGAAATATCTAGAGGATGTAAAAACAAGTGGATTTAAGCTTTGAAACGCGAGAAATGATGAAGAATTGAGAGATTTAGGAGTGGAGATTCTCGGTTGTACGGACGGCGGAAATGGAGAAGAAAAGAGAAGAGAGGGTTTAAGGCACTTACCTCGGTCGTGGGTGCAACGACCGTTGCAGATGAGCAACGATCGTTTCTGGTTGAACCAAATCGATTCCGGTTTTGCGCGTACCTTAATTTTGCAATTGAACCAATTGCAACGACCGTTGCACAGGGCCGCAACGATCGTCACAATGCGATCATCTCTCCTCGTCGTAATCACCCTGCAACGACCGTCACAATGAAGCAACGATCGTCACACAACTCCAGACTCGAGTTTTGTATCTGAAACTTAGCAAAAACAAATGAAAACGTAAATTCCTAAGAAAAACACCAAAAATCAAAAAGAAAAATACTAAAACCTAACAGTGGGTTGCCTCCCACTCAGCGCTTGTTTAAGGTGATTAGCTTGACCGGACGAACAAGATCTTTTAGGCACCAAGAGATCTTGACAGAGACTTTGATTGTCTCCGTTCAAGTCTCCTCATCCAAGGTGGCGAGTAGGCTGTTCCAGAATGCTCTTGTCCAAGATAAGAAGGAGTAAAATGTGCTCCAGGATCCAAAATCACAATATCACTCGGCTGCTTATCATCTCCATCCATGATGGTGAATGTATGCCCACGTATCAGCGGTCTGCACAGCTTATCCATCTCGTAATGCAGCGGCTCATCTCCCAGATGGAGGTCAATCAGACTGTGTTTAACATATATTACCGCTCCTGCTGTAGCCAAAAATGGTCTCCCAAGTAGCAACGCGTCATCAGGATCACTGTCATACTTCAGCACTAAGAAGTCTGTTGGGACTAAGTAGTTACCAACTCTCACCGGGATGTCCTCAAGAAGTCCTTCCGAAACTCTTATAGACTGATCAGCTAGGACAAGATAGGTCATAGTAGGCGAAAAATCCAGCATACCCAGCTTCTCTGCCACAAAATATGGCATAAGATTTCCAGCAGCTCCCAGATCACAAAGAGAGCGCCTAAAACTATCCTCGAAGATAGAACAGTTCAGCACAAAGACACCAGGGTCAGGCAGCTTCTTCGGGATTTTGGTTAATAGCACATCACTAATCTGTTGAGGAACCACAATCACCCAATCTTTTAGCTCTTCATCCATGGGCAGCATCTTTCTTAAGTACCTTTGCACACAAGGATGATAAGGTGGATCATCAGATGATGGAATTTCTTCCAACTCTTCACCAATCGCTTCCAGCTGCTTAAGCTCTTCAATCTCTTGCTTAATCACTTCAGACACTGAAGGATATAGTCTAATGGCATGTGCATAGATCTCCTGTTGAGTAATCTCAGAGACTCCAGGGAATAAACAATCAAGTTCTAAATCCGCATCAATGCCATCAGATTCCTGTGAGTCTGTCTGTTCACGGCATGCAACGACCGATGCTTGAGGTGCGTCGATCGACGCAACACAGTTTACACAATTTCCACCCGAGAGATTTTCCTCAAAATCTGAAATTTCGGCCTCTTCTACCAACTCAGCAGTTTTCAACCCAAAATTTTCACCTTGTGTTGATCCATCATCAACGTATACTGACCAGGCCTTGATATGAGTTTCCGCTACTCCTTTTCCCTTGACAGAACTTGATATTTGGCTCACCTGAGTGTCAAACTGTCTAACATGAGCACTTAGAGACTCAAACTTACCACTGAGGTCCTCGTAGACAGCATCTAACTTCTTATTGCAGTCCAAAGCAATCTTTGTTTGTCCCTCCAGCAGCTGCTCTAACATTGCCTCTATCTTACTCTCATTAGCGCTTGTAACAGGAGGTGCTTGGTAAGAAGAAGAACCATAAGTTATTTGAGTACCTTGTCCAAAAGGTTTCTGGAATCCACTTGTCTGTCCAAAGCCAGAAGAGTTTTGATTGCTGTTGAAGGCATTCTTCTGTCCTCCACCGAAAAATTTGTTCCCAGACTGATACTCAAATCTGTTACCTTGAAATCCGGAACCACCTATGTAGTTCACATCCTCCTCTTGGTTCTTTTCCTCAGCTCCTAAAATCTCAACATCCTAAGCAAAATGCACTCCCTTATTCTCAGCCAAGAGATTGCATACAGTGTCTAGCCTAGATCTAATATCAGCCATCTCCACATTCTCTACCTTTCCACCGGATGTCTTTCTCCTCTCATCAGTAGACTTGCAGCTATTGCTGCTCAGTAAGTTCTCAATCAACTGCTTAGCTTGTGCAGGAGTCCTGGTGTTGAAGTTCGCATTACTGGAGTTATCCAGCACAGTCTGATATGGCAGATCTATGCCTCTGAAGAAGATACCTAGCAATGTGACCTCAGTAAATCCATGGTGCGGGCAGTCACGCTGATACTTCTTGAATCTCATCCAGGCAGCTTTTAAAGGCTCCACAGGACCTTGGGAGAATATCAGAATGTCCTGTCTGGAGTGATCGGAGCGCGCATCGTCGTAGAAGTGCCTCAGAAACTCGCTCTTAAGAGCATCCCATGTAGTACACTGCCCAGCTGGCAGTTGCTTCAGCCACGCAGCAGCGTCTCCAGCGAGACTGTGCGGAAAGAGCTTAAGAAACAGATAATCCTGGCATACTCCATCATACTTCATGCTAGTGATTATATCCTCGAACTGATCAATGTGATCCATAGGCTGTTCCGATGGGTGACCATGGAAAGCGTTCTGTCTCATCAGCGAGTAGTAGATGGTTTTGATCTCAAAATTGTTCCTCTCAAAACCAGGAGGTACTAGAGCTGACCGGTTTGCATGAAACTCATCCGGTCGATTGTAGTCAGCCAAAGTCCTCTCATGAACCACCATCTGCCTACCTTGGACCTGTCTTTGGCCTTGCGCCTGCGGCTGTGGTTCAGGTTCCTCAATATCAGGGATCACATTCCCTTCAGCATCAATCCTATGCCCATCAGCATTGTAAGGATTGTTTTGCGGATCCCTGAGGGTTCCGTTAGCATCGGGAATCAGAATCAAACGTTCACGTACCATCCTTTCTCTTCTTTCTCTTCTGTTGGTTCTTTCTAGACGCCCAAGTTCCTCAAGTCCGAGATTAACAAGGTTCAAGTTCTGATTACTTCTATCTGTGTCTGCATAAACTGTCTGTAATCGTCAAGCAACGATCGATGCTATCAGTGCAACGATCGATTCAATCTCAGAATCTTCAAGCAACGACCGACACAAGGGTGCAACTGTCGACGCTATGCGATATCGGTACCTGCGACAGAAAGAAAACAGAGAAAAATTAGTAACTAAAACAAAAAATAAAAATCTTAGTAAAAACCCTAGGTTCGAATCTATCGAAGACTCAATCAGAGTCCCCGACAACGGCGCCAAGAACTTGATAGGTATCTAGTTTTATCCCTATACTAACTGCAAGTGCACAGTACTGTCAATGTAGTACTTAGGGTTATAGAATCCACAGGGACTCCGGTTTTCAATAGATTCAGAACGGAAGAGAATTAAACTAAGATGAAATCAATTTGATGTAAATTAAATAGCAGTGCGAGAAAGTAAACAAGTAGCAAGATTGGTTGTGAAAGCAGTAATTAAGGGCGCTAAGTCTAGGGTGTTCTCAGGAAATCAGACAAGCAGACAAATCATTCTGTAAGGATCTAATTAAGCACAGTTCTAGAACTCAAAACACGGATATAGAATTAACCAACTGTCGTTGCGAGAATTCTCTAAGTCTAAGTGCAGCAAATCAAATTCCTTTGCAATTACTAACAGATTAAACCAGCTTTAATTCCAAGTTCGATATGTTCACAATTAAACTCAACCAAATTCCTTTGCGAGAAGTTTAATTGCTCAACCTAAATAGTTCAGATTCTAAACCATACTTTCTTGTCGTATTTAGCAAACTAAGATCTAGATTCTAAGTGATCAAGTTAGAACTAGCATTAAACACAATTTAGATCGAAGAACAGATATGTTATGAATCCTTAACTGAATTAATTAAATCTAGCAAGTCATGAAATCCTTAATGAGAAACCCTAAACCTAACTATGAATCTACTCAGACATAGAAGATGTAATCATAATCAATGAATTAATAGAAATCATAAAAGAGATTGAATAAATAAAGGGGTTCGAAATCTTCTCCAAAATAAAGTGAAGTACAGGATCAGATCAGCCCCAATAAGCTCTAAAAACTCTCTGCTCTAAATTATGAATTGTGTATGTAAAATAATGTCTAAATCCTAATATATATAGCTAATCACGTCTGGGGCTTCTGTGTAATCTCCGATTTCTTTACTCTCTTTTCCGATCTTTGTACTCTTTTTGATTTCTTATCAATAAAATATCCTCCGGGTTTACTATTTGATTGGTTTATCTTTGAGGTTTTTGTTCCATAAAAGTTTGCTCAACAAGTATTGACAGTGCGACTTCCGACCCTCACAATTTTTTAAAACGCACGAGAAATCTTTTTTTGCGTGATTAGTGTCGACCGACACCAAGTCCATAAATCGTCTCCAAGCTCTAATTTTCTCTAACTTCTGCAACTCAGCTCTAAATGCCCCCAAAATCTCCAAAGTAGTCCATCTTGTACCTATACCTACAAAGACTCTAAAAGACTCCAAAAAGACTAAAAAGACTTAATAACAAAGACATATATCGTGGTCAAAAACCTATAAAAACCAAGATATATAAACTCTCTCATACATAGCTTTTTCTTTCCCTCAAGCAAATAGAAAACCAAGACCTACAACAAAAACTAAGAAACTCATTTCTTCGTACAAAAACCATATCAAAAATCACCATAGTAATCCAGATGAAACAAACTTGATAAGATTGAAACAATCATGCACTTCCCTCAGACTTAGCAAATGTCTCAAACAAACTCCACAATCAAGACGACAAATCTAAAATCATGATGCTGACCTCTGTAAGGTTTAAGTGCAGTCTCAGCAATGTAAAATTGATAAAAGAACACATGAACTCTTACTTATTCAGAACCTGATCACACAGAAAGTCTCACTTCTGGTTTCTTTTCCCTCTGTTTTATAACTTCAGCAACCGATTTTCTATATTTACCTAAGATATCATTTTTTAATATCGGTTGCTCTTCTCTTCTTATGGGTTTTCTATTTTTAAACAAGTCATATCATCACTTTTCAAGACAGATGTGTTTACCTCCTATATCCCAAGCTCACTACCTATAATGTCCTTTTAACTTTATGTTTATTGAAGGGAAGAGAGAGGGTAACCATATTCACACATACAAGTTCTTTCAGGACTGAAACAAAAAATCTGGTTCAGTGTATTTCCAAGCCCCATTATGAGAAAATTAAGTTAGATAGGTGTAAAGTCAGCCAATGGATCCTTCAAAAACCGAAAATTATATAGGTATCATTGATAAGTCAAATTTCCTAAAGGTTTTCCAATAGTCATGGATCATTGTTCAGCTCGATTAAATGGTCACTTAATTTCATGCATATGTGGTTTTTCCTCTAAAATCATTGTTTCCTAAAATTTCTAACTCAAAAATAAATTGACACAACTGACTCTAAGAAAAAGAAAAACAATGTTAGTAACTACACCCCCCAGACTAAAAAAAAATTGTCCCCAATGTTATCAAGCATGGAGTCGGAAACAAAACAAAAATGAAACATCAATGAATCAGAGAAGAATCAGACTGATAACAAGGATTTTACAATCCTTTGAGGTACAAATTCCTCAAACTTATCGTGTAGTTTTGAGGTATCGAACCTTTTTGGGACGGATAAAACCAATAAGAACACACCAAACCTCTACAGTCAAATCACCCAATTATGTTTTTGGTTCTGACAATCCTAACAAAGACAATTCAAATAGAAGTAAACAAAAGCAAATAAACGAAGTGAATTCAATCAATGATAAAGATAAGGCCTAAAGGTTAAGGTCAACAGATAGGTGACTCGGGATGATCAAGGATCAGAATTCAAACTTCAAAGAAGCTAACCTCCTAGCAAGGAACACAACAAGTTGATTAGTTTAATCTCTTAATACTATTCTCTGTACTTAATCCTAATCCAAGAACAAATTCTCATTTGTGAATTAAAATCAAGCAAGCAATCAAACAAGTTCCAAACAGCCAACAATCACTCTAAACATACATTTTCTTGCGCTAGAATGTGAAAGTTCTATCAATGCTAGAAACTGGAATTTCATCGAACACATGGTGGGCAAGAAGTCCTAAACATCCTAATCAACATGATCAATGCTAATTAGGCACTAAACACACTTTGATAGACGAGATTTTAAGAAATCAAACATTAGAAATCCATTGATCACCCCTAATCAACCTAATCCTACCTAACCCAAAAGCCCTATGAAAAACTACTCACTAATCATCATGTGATCAACAAAACCCATAGAGATAGTGTTAATCATAGGAGATTAGAGAAAGTAGAAAGATTGAAACAAGAAATCTCAAAAGAAAATACTTAGGTAAATCAAGAATCAAACTTGTTCTTACAAAGTGTTTAGAAACAAAAAAAACAAGCTTAAGATGCAAATGAAAATAGGTTTTTTGCTTAAGTAGTGTTTTTGGGGTGAACCGGGTCAACCCGGAACAAACCGGGTGTTGACCCGGATCTAAGACAGATTTTGTGTTCTGTATCGGCCAGGCTGGCCGATATGGAAGCCGATATCGGGTTTCGGATTAAATGTCGAAGGATCGTATCAGTTGGCTCAACCGATATGCCAACCGATACGATGTCTCTGTTTTTTTTTGTCGAAGAACTGTATCGGCCTGCCTGGCCGATATTCAAACCGATATGAGCTGTCTTAATTAAATCTGAGACTTCGTATCGGCCACCCCAACCGATATGGTGGCCGATATGTTTCATGTTGAGTCTTCCTTTGTCCTTTGAGCTCCAAACTCCACTTCCAAGCTCACCAATGCTCCTAGACACCTCCAATCACCTGCAAAACACAAGAAACACTCCAAATGCAAGCCTAAAATGCCTACTCCCAATCCTAGACACCACTATACTCTAGATGCAACAATGATCGACAAAATGGTACGAATGACGGTGAAATGAAGTGAAAACAAGAACTATATACAAGTCTAAGTGCATGAAAATGTATGAATATCAATTCCCCCAAACTTAAACCTTGCTTGTCCACAAGCAAGCATAAGACAATCAAAATAAGTTGGGGAAAAGGTTTGAAGGTGGGAGCTCATATCCAAAGGTTCAATCAAGTTTCAAACTCATTTCAAACTCATCAAGACAATAATCTTAGCTTAATCTTCAACCTACACAAGCATTCAAATCAACTAGCTCTTTGACATTGATTAAACATTTCAAGTCGATCTTACTCACAACAAAGTGTTCAAGCTCATTTGGCAAGGGTTAAGGTCTTGAGATAAAGATGATCTCAATCAATAAGAGGGGTTTCTCCATATGCATTTAGGTTCTCTCAAAAATAAATGAATGAGCTCATAGTAAAAGGCTAAGAGTATAGAAGCAATTGGTGCATACTTGAATCGATTTCCGTCTACCCATTCCCCAATGACTTCTATTATTACTCTAGCCCAACTAGTTTGAGTCTACCCTTTTCCAAGGCTATTTTTTCCTCATCCCTCTTTCTCAACCAAAACACCTCCCAAGAATACTCCCAAGGATCTTTCGAAACTTTTCAAAACAGTGGCAATTCTCTTCTTTAAACTTAGCTCAAATACTTATTTCTTTAGCAATGGCCTCTTTTCATAAACTTTCTTTTCTTTCTTTTTAAGTTGAGCACTTTGGCTTCTTTTCATTTCAAAACTTGGGACACTTTTTCTTTTAAAACACTTAAGAGCTTTTTTTCAAAACACTTTTGCCAACCAACATAAGATCCCAATCAAGTTCCCTTTTGTTCTTTCCCTTTCAAAACCCTTCCCCCAAACTTCAATCTTAGCCTAGTGCAAGCTAAAGGTGGTCAAGCTTGCGTCTCCACGGAAATTTTCAACTAGTCGCCTCAAACTCAACACCATTTACTTAGCTCATTCCAAGAGGCCTACCTCTCAAAAGAGTGTTTATGGGCGGAAGGAAAGGTGGTTAAGGGCGTGGAAGCTATTCAAGCAAGCAAGTGTGGTAAAAGGGAAAAGAATGCTTGAATATTTTGGAGGTATCCATGAGTTTAAATCACTAAGAAGGAGCAAGATAATTGCAAGTCAAGTTTAGGTCCCGACTTTAAATAGAGCTAGCATTAAATCACAACAAGTTTCAGCATCGAATCAAGGTTCAAAGCAAGTTATCCAAGTAGGGTTCGTTCTAGCTTTCAACCATTTCTCGGGTTACAACCTTAGTGTGATCTATCTAGCATAGCTAGCATATGAAACAAGTTTTACTCGCTTAAACCTTACAAGTAAATTAAATCATTGCTTCCTATGCAAGAACATCCTATATGATGCAACTAGACTCGATCCTATGATGCTATTACACTAAATGCTTTCTTTTTGTGAAAATTTTTCAAATTTTTTTCAATTTTTTGGTTTTTCTATGCCTTAGATGCAATGCATGAGACTCAAAGACGAAAAATAAGATCAAAAGAAACATGATTAGCAACTGGTCTCTCCCCCAAACTTAAATCACACGGTCCCTTGTGTGATCTAGGAAAGGAAAAGAGACCGAAAACACACAAAATGCAAACAAAGAAAACAAACTAAATATGTACAAGAGAGGAGTGTTACTTGGCTAGATGTGGAGTGATGGAGATGATGAATCCCCCATGGAATATGTTGGGTTGGATTGTTGGATCCCTACGGATCTAGGGTTTGATATATTGAAAATAGAACCAACCTCGTTCTTACCTTTTGGCAGCGGAATTGAGATGGTGAACGAGATCAGTTGGAGCAACGCAGACGCCTTGCCTCTACCAGATACACACGCACGCTCGCTGGAAACGGGATGCTAGTGCCGGATCAATGGGGATCGATTCTCTCTGGTGTGTCTACTGTTTCTGTCAAGAAAAGTGGATGGCTTCCTGTTTAGGTCGAAATCTTAGAGTATTATTCGACCTAAACGTGTTTAACGGGCCAGACTTAATTAAGCCTAAACTCGAAAAGCCTGTTCGGAAAATCCGAACTGTGTCGACCGACACACAAGCTGTGTCGATCGACACAACACCATTTTGTCGATATTAATGTGTATCCAATACACATTAGTATGATCATTACCATAATGATCATTCCCATGTCGTAGCTTCCAGTTCGCTTAGGTGTGTGACCCTATAGGATCATATAATACTGGTAGTAAGTCCACGACCTACAGATTGCAAGAGGCTTCTAGCAAAACATTGCAACCGCCCAGTATTATACGAATGTCTGATCTCGAAACACAACTATCTTTCAGGAGTGAGTACAAGTGTGATTTCAGGACACTATCCCAACAATCTCCCACTTGTACTGGAATCACCAATTCATATAATCCTTTTGTCTCTATATCTCGACTTGGCATAAGGCAAGATTTGTGTCATCCTTATTAAGCCAACATCGTGTTTATCGAACTCCTGATCTCATACTGAACATTACAAACAACTGAACTACAGTTCGTTTGAGTGCGGCCACACATTTCTCAGTAATTAATCTTCGATAGGCCCTGAGATATTTCTCTCCCGTTATTCAGGAGGGACAAATTCCATCTTGTTCCATCCCTGTTTCAACGCACACTTCATGATATACCCGAACAGTGCCGTTATAGCCCCAGTTACGGGTCGACGTTTGACAAAGTCAAAGTGTACCAATTCATATGCAAGAAAGCATGATGAACTCAGGTCTAAGGACTGTACTCTATAGTCGTAATGAGAACCTCTTATGACACAGATATAATTATCTTGTAGACTTCTCATTAGCGGGTCATGTCCGATCATATGTTCACCAACATATATCTATGTGACTGACTGCGATAATCATATCATTGGCTCCATGAAACTTAGCCAACAGTCACCTCACAATCTAGTCTCTATCGGTTGTCAGTGTCCCGATTCTATAACCTCGACTAGGGACATAATAATTTATTAACTTATAGGATTTCATGATCAAGTCCTCAACTTGATGACCTATAATATGTCATAAACTTATTTGGGACCATTATTTAGATCACAATAAATAATGCTGAAATCAAATTTCATTAAAACACTTCTAAAAGAATGTTTACATGAGCATCTTATTATAACTAAAATAAACTAAGAACTCCCACTAGAATCAAGATTACATCTTAAGATCTCTAATGCCTACAGCAGTCGAATGATTCTCATGCTTTGGCCTTGGGAGTGACTTAGTCAGAGGATCTGCTACATTCTCGTCCGTCGGGACTCGGCTGATCTTTACATCACCTCTATTGACGATATCACGAATCAGGTGATATTTCCTCTCCACGTGTTTGGACTTCTGGTGTGACCTTGGTTCTTTCGCCTGAGCAATGGCTCCGTTGTTATCACAAAACAAAGCCACTGGCTCCAAGATACTAGGAACCACACCAAGTTCAGTCATGAACTTCTTGATCCAAACAGCTTCCTTTGCCGCTTCTGAAGCAGCAACATATTCAGCTTCCGTTGTGGAATCAGCTACGGTATTCTGCTTAGATCTCTTCCAGCTCACTGCACCGCCATTTAGACAGAAGACATATCCAGATTGTGATCGGAAATCGTCTCTGTCTGTCTGAAAACTCGCATCGGTGAATCCATTCACCACAAGTTCTTCACTTCCTCCATACACAAGGAATTTATCCTTAGTATGTCTCAAATACTTGAGAATGTTCTTGACAGCTGTCCAGTGTTCCTCACCTGGATCAGATTGGTATCTACTCGTCATGCTTAACGCGTAAGCTACATCTGGACGAGTGCAGAGCATGGCATACATAATAGATTCTATTGCAGAAGCATAAGGAATCCTATTCATGCGTTCTCGCTCAGCATGTGTCGCCGTACACTGCTTCTTGCTGAGACTTATGCCATGAGACACTGGTATGAAGCCCTTCTTGCAATCATGCATATTGAATCTGTGCAACACCTTATCAATATAAGTGTCCTGGCACAATCCAATAAGCTTTTAGTTCTATCTCTGTAGATTCTGATTCCAAGAATGTACGCTACTTCTCCCATGTCTTTCATGGAAAAACAACTTCCGAGCCAAGTCTTAACAGACTGAAGCAACGGAACGTCATTACCGAGGAGGAGTATGTCATCGACATACAGTACAAGAAACGCAATTTTGCTCCCACTAGTCTTCTTGCAAACACATGATTCTTCTCTGTTCTTGATGAAACTGAATTGCTTCACTGCTTCATCAAAGCGAAGATTCCAACTCCGTGATGCTTGCTTCAATCCATAATTGGATTTATGAAGTTTGCATACCTTCCCAGCGTTCTTGGGATCGACAAAACCCTCAGGCTGTGTCATGTACACATCCTCTTCCAGAATACCATTCAGGAATGCGGTTTTGACATCCATCTGCCAAATCTCATAATCATAATGAGTAGCGATCGCTAGAAGGATCCGAATGGATTTAAGCACAACGACTGGGGAATAGGTTTCATCATAGTCAATACCATGAATTTGTTTGAAACCTTTAGCCACCAACCTCGCTTTGTAAATCTGTACATTGCCATCCACATCAATCTTCTTCTTGAAGATCCATTTACACTCAATGGCTTTTACACCATTAGGTAAATCGACCAAGGACCATACTTGGTTTTCTGACATGGATTCCATTTCGGATTTGGAGGCTCCAAGCCACTTTTCGGAGTCCGGGCCCATCATTGCTTCCGCGAAGTTCGCCAGTTCGTCACCTTCAATGATCATCAGATCATTTGAATTGGTCACGAGAAATCCATAGTATCTCTCGGGTTCGTGACGGATCCTTCCGGATCTGCGAACTTCAGGCTCCACAGGCGCCGGTTCCACAGAACTTTGTGGATCCAACTGCTGCTCTTCCTCAGCAGGTTGAGCAGTCTCCTGTGCATCTCGAATTTCTTCAAGATGTACTTTACTCCCACTGTTTTTCTTAGAGAGAAACTCCCTCTCAAGAAAAGAACAGTCCCGAGCAACAAATACTTTGTTCTCAGATTGGTTGTAAAAGTAGTATGTCTTGGTTTTCCTAGGATAACCAACGAAGTAGCATTTATCTGATTTGGGTGCAAGCTTGTCAGAGATTAAACGTTTGACATAAGCTTCACAACCCCAAATCCTCAGGAAAGACAGACTAGGAACATTCCCAGTCCACATTTCATGTGGTGTCTTTTCCACTGATTTAGATGGTACCCTATTTAGTGTAAACGCAGACGTTTCTAGAGCGTATCCCCAAAAGGATAATGGAAGATTAGAATGACTCATCATAGACCGAACCATGTCCAACAAGGTTCGATTCCTCCTCTCTGACACTCCATTCCATTGGGGTGTTCCAGGAGGAGTGAGTTGTGAAACAATTCCACACTCGCTCAGATAGTCGCTGAATTCTTGACTCAAGTATTCTCCTCCGCGATCCGATCGCAGAACTTTGATACTTTTGCCAAGTTGATTCTGTACTTCATTCTTGAATTCCTTGAATCTATCAAAGGATTCTGACTTGTGTCTCATCAAATAGACATAGCCATACCTACTGAAGTCATCAGTGAAGGTTATGAAGTACTTGTAATTTCCTCTGGCAACAGTACTCATCGGCCCACATACATCAGTATGAATAAGGCCCAATAAGTCACTGGCCCTTTCATTTGGTTTGTTGAAAGGGGCTCTAGCCATTTTTCCCACCAAGCAAGATTCGCATTTCTCACATGATTCAAAATCAAATGAGCCCAGAAGCCCATTTCGATGGAGCCTTTGGATGCGTTTCTCATTGATATGGCCCAAACGACAATGCCATAAGAAAGTCGGGTTTTCGTCATTGGACTTAAACCGCTTTGTATTTATGTTTAAGTTAGGCATTTCTTGGTCTAATACATATAACCCATTATCCAATGGGGCGCTACCATAAAATGTACCATCACGATTAAAAGAACAAACTTTATTCTTAGCAGCAAAATCAAAACCTTCCAAATCCAAAACGGAAACTGAAATTATGTTTCTGCTAATCGCAGGTACAAAGTAGCAATTATTTAAAATTAAAACCATGCCCGAAGGTAAGGACAACACGTAGGTGCCTACGGCCAGTGCAGCAACCTTAGCTCCATTCCCGACCCGTAGCTCTACTTGTCCTTTCTTCAGCGTCCTACTGTTTCTTAGTGCCTGCACATCAGTACAAATGTGAGCACCGCAGCCGGTATCCAATACCCACGAAGTAGAACGAGAAGATATAACATTAAGTTCGATAACATAAATACCTGAATCAGACGCATCATACGTCTTTTTCAGCTTCTTGTAATCTTCCTTGAACTTCTTGCAGTCTCTTTTCCAATGCCCCAACTGCTTGCAGTAGTTGCACTTATCCTCAGCAGAAGGCCCGGATTTGGGCTTGGGCTTGGGCTTGTCTTGACTTTCAGTCTCGACAACCTGGGTCTTTCCCTTATCCTTCTTAGGTTTCTTAAACCTTTTACCCCTTTGTACCATCAGGACACTGGGAGTAGCCTTCTTGAGATTCGGTTCTGCTGTCTTCAGCATACCGTGCAACTCAGTCAATGTCTTAGTCATGTTCTGCATGTTGTAGTTCATGATGAACTGATCAAAACACGACGGCAAAGACTGCAGAATCATGTCAGTGGCTAGCTCCTGACTAATGGCACAGTCCAGTTTCCCCAGCTTATCAATGTAACCCATCATTTTAAGGACATGAGGACTTACTGGACTGTCCTTAGCCAGCTTGCAATCCATGAGAGATTTAACCGTCTGGTACCTCTCTGTGCGAGCTTGCTCCTGAAACAAAGCTTTCAGGCTGTTAATCATCTCAATGGGTGACAACACGTTCTCATATTGCTTCTGCAGCTCAGAGTTCATAGTCACCAGCATTAGACAATTAACATCTTTGACATCCGCTGAATGCTTATCCCAAGCATTCTTTTCTGTCTGCGGAGCATTGGAACGTTGCCTCTCGGTGAGAACTCTTTCAAGGACATATTCCTTGTTCTCCTGCCTGAGAACTATTCTCAGGTTCCGATACCATTCCAAGAAATTAGATCCATTTAACTTGTCCTTCTCAAGGACGGATCTCAGTGAGAAAGTGTTGATGTGATTTGAGACAGACATAGCTGTAATTCAAAAGAGGTAGATTTTAGTTATAAAGCTCAAGAAATGAGAATTCTTATCTAATAAGAAAAACTCGCATTGTATTCAAAACTATGTTTCCTCAGATGAATACAATGAGCCAAGATCCTCAGATTGCTAAAATTCGAGTGGGCGACTCGCCGTTACTCAAATTTCAGTCATCTAGGTAAGCAAATCATTGCTAATTGTACCCAGTACAACTCCTGGTCGTGGATAAAACAAACTATGTTTAATCCACTCCGATGTCTCTGAGCCCAGAACTTCTGACAGCCCAGTCAAGTGAAACCAATCTCTTCTGTCTTGTGATCATTAATAGTTGCACTGCAAATCTATCAATGATCACCTGCATTTCTTATGTTGTTGTGGACACCAAGGACTCCAAGGATGTCCAACAACAACACGAGTCGTGACAGTAGACGAGATCGGGCAAGACATCAAGATCACTTGATATTTAGTTGAGGAAAGGAACTATTTAATCTTGGTGTATATCCAATATACATTCAAGAAGTTATTAATTTATTTAAAACATTCAGTTTTATTTAGTTTAGATTCATCTACAACTTTTAAGATTAAATTGTTCTGGTATATGCAAGTATGTAGTACAACTAGCATATCTGCGAGCATTGTATCGATCGACGCCAACCATTGGTATCGATCGACGCAATCAGATTTAAACCGTTCTTCGATCACCGGTCTAACCGGATCGAATTTACATAACCGATTCAATCCAATTGAACCAGTTCGGTTTAATAGTCCATGTCGATCATCACACACTGTGTGTCGATCGATATGACCAAACCAGAATCAATTTGGTTAATTGAAATTAACCGAGCGATATAACCAGTTCAATCCAATTGAACCGGTCTATCTAATCGCTTTGCCTGTGTCGACTGACACACCCAGTGTATCGATCGACGCAGCAGGATTACGGGTACTCGATCTCAGATCGAAACCCTAAAATTATTTACGGATTTTCGCTTTGTGTCGACCGACACACGCTTTGTGTCGATCGACACTTTGCGACAAACCCTAAATTTTATTGCGAGTTTTCGCTCTGTGTCGACCGACACACGCTTTGTGTCGATCGACACCCTGCGACAAAACCCTAAAATTTTATATTTTGCGCCGCGGCGTGTCGACCGACACACGCTTTGTGTCGATCGACACAGTGCGTTTTCATCAATTCTTTGTTTTTTCATCAGGAACAAAACCGAGAATATAACATGAAAACACGATTTGAACATGCAAAAATCAATTCAACAACATCAAGATTCGAATTATTTTGCAACAAATTCAATAGCTAAACCCTAACTGTGCTCTGATACCACTGTTGGATCCTTACGGATCTAGGGTTTGATATATTGAAAATAGAACCAACCTCGTTCTTACCTTTTGGCAGCGGAATTGAGATGGTGAACGAGATCAGTTGGAGCAACGCAGACGCCTTGCCTCTACCAGATACACACGCACGCTCGCTGGAAACGGGATGCTAGTGCCGGATCAATGGGGATCGATTCTCTCTGGTGTGTCTACTGTTTCTGTTAAGAAAAGTGGACGGCTTCCTGTTTAGGTCGAAATCTTAGAGTATTATTCGACCTAAACGTGCTTAACGGGCCAGACTTAATTAAGCCTAAACTCGAAAAGCCTGTTCGGAAAATCCGAACGGTGTCGACCGACACACAAGCTGTGTCGATCGACACAACACCATTTTGTCGATATTAATGTGTATCCAATACACATTAGTATGATCATTACCATAATGATCATTCCCATGTCGTAGCTTCCAGTTCGCTTAGGTGTGTGACCCTATAGGATCATATAATACTGGTAGTAAGTCCACGACCTACAGATTGCAAGAGGCTTCTAGCAAAACATTGCAACCGCCCAGTATTATACGAATGTCTGATCTCGACACACAACTATCTTTCAGGAGTGAGTACAAGTGTGATTTCAGGACACTATCCCAACATGGATGAAGAGAAGGATGGTGTCCTTATTGCTCTTCTCTTTTTCCTTCTCTCTTCGCGCGCAGAGTGGCGGTGAAGCTCGTAGTAAGAGTCGTGGGCCATGCGTGCGGCTCCTCCGGTCTCATGGCCAGCCATGGAGTATCGTCCCTGCTCCAGCTCCGTCTCCTCGACCAAATGCTCAGCTTCACCGATCACTTCCTTAGTTGCTGCCCGTATATCCTCATCCAAACCAGTTGGAGCCTCTCGTGATGTCGATGTCTTTCCGGTGGTGCCACTCGTATCTTCTTTCCCACCATCATCTTCAGAACTTTGGTGACCTTCTTCAAGCAGCCATCTAACTTCTTGATGTTTCTTCCATGCCACTTGTTTTGCCTCTGAAGGTCCCGGTTCTGGTCCCGTAGTGCGCTGACCGTCCTATTCGCGATAGGATCATCCAAAGGCTCGATGTAGTACCTGTGCAACCCATACACCCCAGCAGGTGCGTCGGAAAAATCAGAATCGGCTACAGTCGCTCGTCGCGGTCCGCGGGGTTCGAATTGATGCTCTATCCCCGGTAGAAACCTTACGTTGGCCATATTTGTTGCAAAGCTTGTGATGGTGGGGTTCGGAAGCAGATACTTCTCTTCTATCTCTGAATATGAACACATCCGGTAGAGATGACGCCCCGGAGGCGACCTGGAAGCAATAAAATGGGTCCTTGTTAGCTGAGATATGTCCAACCATCCCACCGGCGTAGGCTGTCCAAATGTCTTCTCCCCCAAACTTCCTTCCAGCTTAATCCTCTTGGCCACGAGTAGCAGTGTGATTAACCCACCCATGGTGAACTTGGGGTCAGAATCCCTGACAGAAGTTGCCCAATCTCGGTGAATCCCAAACTGCCCTACTAGAATGGCTGTGAAGCTCAGTGGGCGCTCAACGGGCGGTATCGTCGTACCGTTGGGGAACGTGCGCAGAAGGTGCTGTAATCCGATGTACAAAAGCTTCATCTCCAGTTCAGTGACTTGGCATGTCTCCTTTCTAGCAAACAGAGTGTGGGCTAATGCCTTGTGCACGTACCGAATAGCTGGGTGTCGGATCCTTGCAGATTTCATGGCCCCCAACTTGAATGTTCCATCGGCTATCATGTGCCACAATCCCGCGAGGTTTTCCTTTTCAATGGGAATGGAAGAGCCTAGCTGAGCACCATTCTCCTCAAAACCGAAGATTGAACTTATCTCCTCAAATGTCATAGTGTACTTCTTCCTACCCATCGTGAATTCTATCTTTCAACGGCTCACTTCTCATCTCAAGGCTGCCTTTCTCAGGTTGATTGTTGCTTTCATGGTTGCAAGGAACTGGCATGCTGAGCTCTGATAACTATCACTGGAGACGCTGAAGAAGGTCTTGAGCCCCATGTTTTCCGCAATCTGATCGTAGTCTTCTAACAGTCCAAGAGCTGTAAGGGTCGGGACGTGAGGATACCGGGTTGACCAGAATTGTATCTTCTCCAGCTTGTCAAAGATCTCAGAAATAGAATAGATTGGTGGCGTATGAATCCACTTTCCTTTGACCATTGGTGCTTCTTCCTCAACAGCTATCCCCTTTCCTTTCGAGGAAGTTTCCTCATCTTGCCTCGGTGCTTTGGCCCGTGATATCGTGTTGGCGGATTGTTTAGTCATTGTCCTACAAAAGACAACTCAAAGAAAGAATGAGCACACAACACAATCACCAACACAATCAATAAGAGCTTGAAACATCCATGATCAACAATTAAAAGCTTAACAATTGCATAATTTTCATTTACAATGGAGTAAACAAGCTAAAACCAACTCAGCCGTTCTCAATTCAAGTTCATCAAGTGCAAAACTCACAAAGGATTCAATCACATTCATAAGCAATTCAAATTCTTGAACAAAAACTCCCAAATTTGCAATTTCAAAAATTTCGTGAAGTAAAACTCAAGCAAATCAAGTAGTCTCACTCAAACTAGCCATAAACAACCTATTGCAACTATAGGAATCACCAAATCAGCTTTCCCCTAATATTTCCGAAATTCCAATTTCTCAAGAACCTTAATTCACCAAAAATCAAATTCTTTCAATCCTAGGGCGAAATTGGATATGGACATTTATGCAAACACATATGGGGGAAGTTTTTCAAGCAATATCAATCACAATCAATGGCTAAAAACGAGTTTGAAAATTGGGAGTTTTTGAATCCGAAAATCATTGATGAGTTTTAGAGTTTTACCTTGCTTAGTAATGATTGAGTGAAGAACTAGCAAGAGAATGTGAAAGAGCTTTCAAAACCGCAAGTCAAGCACTTGAAATCGTTGAAATTGATGGAGAATTGAGAGAGATGGATGGTTTTGAAGTTCTTGAGAGGTTTTTGCCAAAAGCTTATTTGAAATCGCAAATGGGGAGGAGAAAGAGCGTGAAGGAGGAGAAAACAAGAAGAAATCCAGGTGGTTTAGATCGGTTCATTAAATCGATATTTGGTTAAAATCCGGTCAAAACCGGTTTGGGAATCAGATTGAGTCGAGAGAACTTACCTGGGCGAAGAGGGCGTATCGGTCTGACCAACCGATACGCCAGCCGATATCGACTTTTGGATTAAAAATTTGCAACCTGTATCGGTCTGGCCAGCCGATACAGTGACCGATATCACTTCTTCTCCGAAAATTCTTATCGGCCTGGCCATCCGATACGAACGCCGATACAACCTCTCGGATTTTTCTCGAAATTTCGTATCGGCCTGGCCAGCCGATACGGAGGCCGATATCGACTCCATGCATCCTTTCCTTCATTCCCATGGCCTTTACTTAACACCAAGTGGGCCACAACCTCACCTAAAGACCAAAACCTGATAAAACTCAAAGCAAAACATCAAAAATAACAAGCAAAAGATCATATGTACAGGGATAAACATGGAAATGTCTCCCAAGTGCGCTTTTGTTTAAAGACGTTAAGCTTGACTTTTGCAAACTGGTTTTTAGGCGGTTGAAGAGTGAGTCCTGCCCTCGAGAGTGATGGCTGGGACCTGAGAAGTCAGCTCACTGAGATTAACTGAATCGCCTTGGAACCTTGGACTGTCTGAAGCCTTTACAACCTTTGGAGACATCTTTATCACCATATCCACAACCTTCTCTTTTGGAGCTTTTTCCTCATCGATTCTTAGCTTGTTCGAAGAGATGGATCCGACATACTCAGTATTTATGGTCCTGAGAGGAGTTCCAATAGCTCTATCCACCCCCTTCTTTTGAGCACGTCCCATGTGCTCACTCAATGATCCATAAGGGGTGTGTTTATGCCAAACTTCCTTGCCGACATTGGCAAATAGCCTTGCTTCCTCTAACACATTATCTTCATTGGGAGAGAGGATGACACCACAAGTGTGGAGAGTTGTGCTCCTCAAAGGATAAGAGACCTTGTTGTAAACATTATTCAGAACAGCCCGTTTCTTTTTTAAGTCCATACAAGCTCTTACTTGGTGTTTAGGAAAGAGGTACCAAGTAAGAGAGGTAGTTGGGTACTCTTCTTCATCTTCATGACAATAAAGTCAGTTGGGGTAGTGCACTCACCAATCTTCAGTGGATAGTCCTTGATTATTCCCATTGGAGTTTTTGAGTAAGAGTCTCCAAATATAATAGAAGATTGGTACCTTAACATGCTCTTAATCCCAAGAGATTCCACCATGTCAAGAGATATCACACTCACAGTAGAGTCGGAGTCACACAGTGCATCGTTAATCTTCAAGTCTCCCAAAGTACAACTGATGGTAAATTTACCCGGATTACCAAGCTTGGGAAGTACTTTTGGTGTGGTTTGGACAGTAGGCGCAATACCTGCAGCAAAAATAGCAGTAGTACTCATCACCTTAGCTGGTGCAACATAGGAAGGCTTAACTATAGTGGCCTTCATATCCTTGAGAGGAACAGGTGCAGCAGGAGGGAGTTCATAACCATATAGAAGTGCTTCGATTTCATCAACCTCTCTTTCATGGTCTGGTTTCTCATGATCAACAGTAGAGAAGATTGCATTGCAGCAGTCTTTCGGGTTCTTCTCCGGGTTTCCGGGCAAGGTACCGGTAGGTCGAGAAGTGGAAGTATGCGTGTTTTCAACATTGATCAAGCGAGAAGTCAAATGTTGCAGCTCATTCTTTAAGTTCTTTACTTCCAACGCCCCACTTGCTTGCCCTTGGATGAGTTGCTGCATCATACTCTTTAACTCATTGTCCAACCCCGAAGAGGAAGAAGCCTGTGGCTGTTGTTGCCCAAAACCGGGAGGATATTGTTGCTTGGGAACATAGCCTTGTTGTCCTTGAGGTTGAGGCTGAGAGACAAACCCTTGTTGGTTTGTGTAAGGAACATATGGTTTTTGTTGAGGAGCTTGTCCTTGAGATGGAGCTTGAGGATAGACTTGGTCTTGGGGATTGGCTATATTGGGGTTTCGATATGAAAAGTTTGGGTGGTTTCTATAGTTTTGGTTGAAGCCCTTGTTGAAACCACATTTCCCCGCAATGAAGTTAATCTCCTCTTGAGTCATCTCTTCTTCTTCACCATAGAGGATGTGCCGAGTATCATCATAGTTGCCCACAAAGTTGATGTGCTTTTGGCTAGAGGAGATCATCTTGTCCATCTTCTCATTCAAAGCTTTGATTTCCTTCTCACACTTCTCATCCGTAGAAGATGATCCTCTATTGGTGCGCTCGTAATCCTCATTGTAGTTACCATCGCTTGTTGCAAGGTTTTCAATCAACTCCATAGACGCATCTACTCCCATGACTAGGAAGTGTCCATTGCTAGAAGAGTCTAGCATCACCCTCATTCTGGGAAGCACTCCGCGGTAGAGGTTACTGAGTAGTGTCTCCTTAGTGAAACCGGGTGGGGGCACTGAGTAGTGAGCTTATTGAACCTCTCGCAAGCTTCAGCAAAGCTCTCATTGTCGCATTGCACAAACCCGAATAGCTCATTGCGAAAACGGGCAGTCCTAGTAGCTGAGAAGAACTTCTTCAAGAAGGCCTTCTTAAGATCTCCCCAAGTAGTGATGGATCCCGGAAGGATGGTGCTTTCCCAATCCTTAGCTCTATCCGCCAAAGAGAAGAAGAAGAGACGCATCTTCAAACCATCTTCAGTTACACCATTAAGCCTTGTAGTAGCACAAATCTTGTCAAATGTATCCAAGTGCTGTAAGGGATCTTCAGATGCAAGCCCATGAAACTGATTTTTTTGCACCATGTTCATCACCATAGCCCGGATCTAGAAGTTGTTGTTGTTGACCGGTGGTGGAATGATCCCTTGCCGGTTTGCATTTGTATCTGGTGCATCTCCATCACCGATGGCCCTAACTGGCCTCTCTTTCTGCTGTTGTAGATCTTGATTATTATCCATAACCGGATGCTCAACACCCACAAAGTCTTGTTCAACCTCTTCAACTGGTTCCAACCCAAGTCTCTCTAAGTGAACAACTCTCTCTTGTGCGCGTCGTTCCTTTGCTAATCTCCTCTCGTGTACCTTGATGTCCTCAACTCTTGAAACTAAGTTTGTTGTCCCTTGGCTGTGCAAGTTCATACACCTAACATCAGAAAGAGAGAAAGTAGCAAAGTTAGTAACAAAGACTTGAACTAAAAAGGAATAGAAATCGAATTGATATATCCAGAATCCCAAAATGGCAACGGCGCCAAATTGATAACAAGGATTTTACAATCCTTTGAGGTACCAATTCCTGAAACTTATCGTGTAGTTTTGAGGTATCGAACCTTTTTGGGACGGATAAAACCAATAAGAACACACCAAACCTCTAGAGTCAAATCACCCAATTAAGTTTTTGGTTCTGACAATCCTAACAAAGACAATTCAAATAGAAGTAAACAAAAGAAAATAAACGAAGTGAATTCAATCAATGATAAAGATAAGGCCTAAAGGTTAAGGTCAACGGATAGGTGACTCGGGATGATCAAGGATCCTAATTCAAACTTCAAAGAAGCTAACCTCCTAGCAAGGAACACAACAAGTTGATTAGTTTAATCTCTTAATACTAATCTCTTTACTTAATTGATATATCATGGTTTTTACTAGTTTTAGACCATGATATAAGTGTGTTTTAGTGTCTTTTTGTGTTCTTTTAGAGTCTTTTACAGGTATAATCAGGTTTGGAGCATATTTGATGATTATGGCACTTTTTGGAGATTTTTGGGGTGTTTGGCCGAGAGATAGAGTTCACTGTCCGAAACAGAGAAATGCGTCGATCGTTGCACACATGCACCGATCGTTGCACCAGCGAGATGGGCCGAAACTCGGCGGTTTATGAAGAGTCAAGATATTGCACTCTGATCCAGAAGTTCCTGATATTTACAAAGAAGCCCCTGGCCGAGATTAGACCTATATAATTAAGTTTTTGGTGTTTTAATTACTTACGCTTTCATAATTAAGAGCAGCGGATTTTTAGAGCTTTTGGGGCTGATCTGAACCTTTACTTCATATGTATTTGGAGAAGATTTCGAACCCCTTTAATTCTTTATCTTTTATGCAATTTATTCTTCATATGATTATGTTTTCATTATCTATGTCTGAGTAGATTCCTTGTTAGGTTTAGGGTTTCTCACATAGGATTTCATGACTTGCTAGACTTGTTTTATTCAGTTAAGGATTCATAACTATATCTGTTCTTCAATCTAATTGTGCTTAAAGCTAGTTCTAACCTGATCAATTAGAATCTAGATCTTAGGTTTCTAAATACGACACGGAAGTGTGGTTTAGGAATCTGAACTAATTAGGTTGAGCAATTAAACTTCTCGCAAACGAAAGTTTGGTTTAGGATAATTGTGAACATATCAAACTTGGAATTAATGCAAGTTTAATTTGTTAGTTCTCGCAAACGAAAGTTTGGTTTGCTGCACTTAGACTTAGAGAATTATCGCAAAGGAATTTGGTTAATTCTATATATGTGTTTTGAGTTCTAGAACTGTGCTTAATTAGATCCTTGCTGAATGAACTGTCTGCTTGTCTGATTTCCTGAGAACGCCCTAGACTTAGCGCTCTTAATAACTTGCTTTCACAACCAACAATCTCTGCTTTCTGTTTACTTTCTCGCATTGCTTTTAATTTAATCACATTGCTTTCTTCCTAGTTTAATTTCCTGTTCTTGAGCTATTGAATACCAGAGTCCCTGTGGATTCGATACCTATATACTACAACTATTGAACTGTGCACTTGCAGTTAGATATAGGATTAAAACCTGACCCTATCAAGTTTTTGGCGCCGTTGCCGGGGACTCTAAGAGTCTTCGATAGCTTATAACCTAGGGTTTTACTAGGATTTTTCGTTTTTTTTTCGTTTTTGTTTTTGTTTTTTTTTTAGTTACTGATTTTTGTCTGTTTTTCTCTCTGTCGCAGGTACCAATTTCGCACTGCGTCGATCGTTGCACCCTTGCACCGATCGTCACTAGGCGATCCTGAGATTGAACCGATCGTTGCACTGATAGCATCGATCGTTGCTGGACGATTACATACAGTTTATGCAGACGCAGAAAACTAGAAGTAATCCGAACTCGAGCTTAGTTAATCTCGGACTTGAAGAATTTGGACGTCTAGAGAGAACCAACAGAAGAGAAAGAAGAGAAAGGATGGTGCGAGAACGTTTGATTTTAGAACGCGATGCTCAAGGTACTCTGAGGGACCGAGATAATAACCCATACAATGCTGCTTTTCAAAGGGTTGATGCTGAAGGGAATGTCATCCCTGATCCTCCTATGCAACAGCAACAGGAGCAGAACCAGGGTCAAGGACAGGCCCGAGGTAGAGAGATGGTTGTATGTGAGAGGACTTTAGCTGACTACAACAGACCGGATGAGTATCATGCAAACCGGTCAGCTTTAGTGCTTCCTGCTTTTGAAAGAAATGATTTTGAGATCAAAACCATCTACTACTCGCTGATGAGACATAATGCATTTCATGGTTACCCAACAGACCAGCCTATGGATCACATTGATTCATTTGAGGACATAGTCACTGGCATGAAGTATGATGGAGTCTGCCCGGACTATCTGTTCCTTAAGCTCTTTCCGCACAGTCTTGCTGGAGACGCTAGTGCATGGCTAAAGCAGCTGGCACCTGCTCAGTATACTACTTGGGAAGCCTTGAAGAGTGAGTTCCTGCGTCACTTCTATGATGATGCGCGTTCAGACCAGTCCAGACAGGACATACTCACTTTTTCCCAAGGAGCTGTGGAGCATTTAAAGACTGCCTGGATGAGATTTAAGCAGTATCAACGTGACTGCCCACACCATGGATTCACTGAAGTTCAGTTGATTGGCATCTTCTTCAGAGGCATATATCTTCCATATCAGTCTGCACTGGATAATTCCAGTAATGCTAACTTCAACACCAGGACTCCTACACAAGCTAAGCAGTTGATTGAGAATCTAATAGGCAGCAACAGCTGCAAGACTATGGATGAGAGAAGGAAGAAGTCTGGTGGAAGTGTAGAGAATTCTGATATAGCTGATATTAGATCTAGGCTGGACACAGTTTGCAATCTCCTAGCAGGTAAGAAAGCTGTCCACTTTGCCCAAGATGTAGAGGTAATTCAAACTGAGGACACTCAGGAGGAAGATGTGAATTACATAGGAGGTTCTGGATTCCAAGTTAGTAGATTTGGTAATCAACAGGGAAACAGATTCTTCAATGGAGGACAGAAAAGTGCTTTCAACAGCAACTCATCTAATTCTGGACAGACTAGTGGTTTTCAGAAGACCTTTGGACAAGGTACTCAGAGGACCTATGGATCTTCATCTTATCAGACTCCTCCTGCACCTACAGCTCATGAGAGTAGAATGGAAGCTATGATGGAACAACTAATGGAGAGTCAGACCAAGATTTATGTGGACTGCAACAAGAAGTTGGATGCTGTCTATGAAGACCTCAATGGGAAGTTTGAGTCCCTGAACACTCACATGAAGCAGTTGGATACTCAGGTGAACCAGATTTCCAGCTCAATAAAGGAAAAAGGACTAGCAGACAGTCATATTAAGGCCTGGTCTGTGTACGTTAATGATGGATCTCACCTAGGTGAAAAATTTGAGCTAAGTACAGCTGAATTGGTGAAGGAAGAAGAATTCCCAGATTTTGGTGAAAAACTCTCGGGTGGAAATTGCAGAATTGCAACGATCGACACACACTTAGTGTCGATCGATGCACGTCGGGAACAGACAGATTCGCTGAGTGATGATGGTGTTGATGCGGACTTAGAGCTAGATGGCTTATTCTCTGGAGTCTCTGAGATCTCCCAACAGGAGATTTATGCGCAGATTGTTAGACAACACTCCTCAGTGTCTGAAGTGATTAAACACGAGATTGAAGAGCTTAAGAAGCTAGAGGAGATTGGTGAAGAATTGGAAGAAATTCCAACTTCTGATGACCCACCTTATCATCCATGTGTGCAGAGGTATTTGAACAAGATGCTGCCTCTAGATGAAGAGCTGAGAGACTGGGTGGTTATAGTTCCTCAGCATATTAGTGATGTTCTGCTAACCAAGATCCCGAAGAAGCTGCCTGATCCTAGAGTCTTTGTGCTTGATTGTTCTATCTTTGAGGATAGTTTTAGGCGCTCTCTGTGTGACTTAGGAGCTGCTGGAAGTTTGATGCCATACACTGTGGCAGAGAAGCTGGGTATGCTATATTTTACTACTACTAGGACCTCTCTTGTCCTAGCTGATCAGTCCATACGAGTTCCTGAAGGACTCCTTATGGACATCCCGGTGAGAGTTGGAAACTATTTAGTTCCAACAGACTTCCTAGTGCTGAAATATGACTGTGATCCGGATGAAGCATTGCTACTTGGAAGACCATTTTTGGCTACAGCAGGAGCGGTAATTGATGTTAGGAACAGCGTGATAGACCTCCATCTGGGAGATGAGCCGCTTCGTTATGAGATGGATAAGCTGCGAAGACCACTGATAGATGGGCAGACATTCGCCATAAGGGATGCAGATGATGAGCAGCCTGATAACACTGTGATTATAGATCCTGGAGCACATTTTACTCCATCTTTTCTTGGACATGAGCATTCTGCAACAGCCTACTTGCCACCTTGGATGAGGAGACTTGGACAGAGACAGAAAAAGTCTCTGTCAGGATCTCCTGGTGCCTGAAAAATCTTGTTCGTCCGGTCAAGCTATTGACCTTAAACAAGCGCTGGGTGGGAGGCAACCCACCATTAGGTACTGGTGTTTTTCTACTTAATTTTTGGTGTTTTTGTTAGGATTTTACGTTTGTTTTTGTTTCTGGTGAGTTTATGATTGCAGGTCTCGGACAAATTCGCAGTGCGTCGATCGACACACTTCTGTGTCGATCGTCACAACACGATCGGAATCGCATTGCAGCGATCGTTGCGGTCCTGAGCAACGATCGACCATACACGAAAATCTCTAAGTAACGGTCGATGCACTTAGTGCAACGATCGATGCCTGAGCGACAGAGGTAAACCCGACAGAACTCAACAGAACTCAACAGAACTTTAACAATTTTTATTTTCTTTTTTACCGATCCTTCGCTTGACACTATTGGGGACAGTGTGTCTTAAGTGTGGGGGAGGTGCTACTGACGTTTATCTTTCTGTTTTCTCAAGAGTCAGTCCATTTTTCAAAAAAATTTTGTTTTATTGAGTCAAAATTGTTTAAGTAAGAAACTATGATTTTCTGAGAAGATTTAAAAGACTTGCAGGAACTTAAGTAACCATTGGGATGAAGTTGCAGGATCTATCTCTGACTATTAGAAAACCCAGACACAGATCAACCTACTGGGAACACCCACATCACTTCAGGTATCAGAGGATCCTTTTACTGACTTCAATTTAATACTGACTTAGATTTCTCACCTAAGGGCTTGGTATACTCTGTGTCGGATTCCCTGTTAGTTCTGACACAGCCTGTCAACCTATCCTATTTAGTTCCCTTCTACCCTTCTATAAAAATAAAAAAAAAAGATAATAAACTGAGGATGAGTTAGTAACTCCGAAGTGGTCATGAGAATAGTAGCGAACACTATTATCTCTTATGCATCCATGGAATGTGTCCAAAGTACACCCCATAACGGGAAGAACACTGATAAAAAACAAAAATTGATACCCAATGTGGGAAAAATCAGTTGTTAAAGAAGGGAAAAGAGAAGAAAGGGACTAGAGAAAGATAGTATGGTGGTCTAGAGCTGATAAGGTAAGAATCCATGTGCCCTTTGATCGATACTCCTTAGGTGAGACCGCACTTAAATACTTGCAGAAGTCAGTAGGGAGAATTTGAATGCTTGAATGTGATTGTGGAGTTTACTTAGGACAGTTGCTAAGTGTGGGGGAAGTACATGTTGGTCTTGATATCCTGTGATTGATTCTTTCAGTGGTTTACTAAGGGGAATCTGAGTATTGTAGCTTCTAGGATGAAATGAGTTTCTGAAGAGTTTTCAAACCTCTTCACCAAGTTTAGTTCTCTGTTTTGCTTGAGGGCAAGCATAGGCTAAGTGTGGGGGAGTTGATATATCATGGTTTTTACTAGTTTTAGACCATGATATAAGTGTGTTTTAGTGTCTTTTTGTGTTCTTTTAGAGTCTTTTACAGGTATAATCAGGTTTGGAGCATATTTGGTGATTATGGCACTTTTTGGAGATTTTTGGAGTGTTTGGCCGAGAGATAGAGTTCACTGTCCGAAACAGAGAAAAGCGTTGATCGTTGCACACATGCACCGATCGTTGCACCAGCGAGATGGGCCGAAACTCGGCGGTTTATGAAGAGTCAAGATATTGCACTCTGATCCAGAAGTTCCTGATATTTACAAAGAAGCCCCTGGCCGAGATTAGACGTGTATAATTAAGTTTTTGGTGTTTTAATTACTTACGCTTTCATAATTAAGAGCAGAGGATTTTTAGTGCTTTTGGGGCTGATCTGAACCTTTACTTCATCTGTATTTGGAGAAGATTTCGAACCCCTTTAATTCTTTATCTTTTATGCAATTTATTCTTCATATGATTATGTTTTCATTATCTTTGTCTGAGTAGATTCCTTGTTAGGTTTAGGGTTTCTCACATAGGATTTCATGACTTGCTAGACTTGTTTAATTCAGTTAAGGATTCATAACTATATTTGTTCTTCAATCCAATTGTGCTTAAAGCTAGTTCTAACTTGATCAATTAGAATCTAGATCTTAGGTTGCTAAATACGACACGGAAGTGTGGTTTAGGAATCTGAACTAATTAGGTTGAGCAATTAAACTTCTCGCAAACGAAAGTTTGGCTTAGGATAATTGTGAACATATCAAACTTGGAATTAATGCTAGTTTAATCTGTTAGTTCTCGCAAACGAAAGTTTGGTTTGCTGCACTTAGACTTAGAGAATTATCGCAAAGGAATTTGGTTAATTCTATATCTGTGTTTTGAGTTCTAGAACTGTGCTTAATTAGATCCTTGCTGAATGAACTGTCTGTTTGTCTGATTTCCTGAGAACGCCCTAGACTTAGCGCTCTTAATAACTTGCTTTCACAACCAACAATCTCTGCTTTCTGTTTACTTTCTCGCATTGCTTTTAATTTAATCACATTGCTTTCTTCCTATTTTAATTTCCTGTTCTTGAGCTATTGAATACCAGTCCCTGTGGATTCGATACCTATATACTACAACTACTGAACTGTGCACTTGCAGTTAGATATAGGATTAAAACCTGACCCTATCATTAATCCTAATCCAAAAACAAATTCTCATTTGTGAATTAAAATCAAGCAAGCAATCAAACAAGTTCCAAACAGCCAACAATCACTCTAAACATACATCTTCATGCGCTAGAATGTGAAAGTTCTATCAAAGCTAGAAACTGGAATTTCATCGAACACATGGTGGGCAAGAAATCCTAAACATCCTAATCAACATGATCAAGGCTAATTAGGCACTAAACACACTTTGATAGACGAGATTTTAAGCAATCAAACATTAGAAATCCATTGATCACCTCAGAATCAACCTAATCCTACATAACCCAAAAGCCCTATGAAGAACTACTCACTAATCATCATGTGATCAACAAAACCCATAGAGATAGTGTTAATCATAGGAGATTAGAGAAAGTAGAAAGATTGAAACAAGAATCAAACTTGTTCTTACAAAGTGTTTAGAAACAAAAAAAACAAGCTTAAGATGCAAATGAAAAAATAGGTTTTTGGCTTAAGTAGTGTTTTTGGGGCGAATCGGGTCAACCCGGAACAAACCGGGTGTTGACCCGGATCTAAGACAGATTATGGGTTCTGTATCGGCCTGGTTGGCCGATATGGAAGCCGATATCGGGTTTCGGATTAAATGTCTAAGGATCGTATCGGTTGGCTCAACCGATATGCCAACCGATACGATGTCTCTATTTTTTTTGTCGAAGAACTGTATCGGCCTGTCTGGCCGATATTCACACCGATATGAGCTCTCTGAATTAAATACGAGACTTCGTATCGGCCACCCTAACCGATATGTTTCATGTTGAGTCATTCTTTGTCCTTTGAGCTCCAAACTCCACTTCCAAGCTCACCAATGCTCCTAGACACCTCCAATCACCTGCAAAACACAAGAAACACTCCAAATGCAAGCATAAAATGCCTACTCCTAATCCTAGACACCACTATACTCTAGATGCAACAATGATCGATAAAATGGTACGAATGACGGTGAAATGAAGTGAAAACAAGAACTATATACAAGTCTAAATGCATGAAAACGTATGAATATCACAGATCCTTACCTCGCGGATGGTGTCGACCGACACACAACATTGGTGTCGAGCGACACCGGATTCGGTCGACGCTTCTCCTTTGGTTTTGAAAGTTTTCGAGCTACACTTGTCTCGTCGATTCTCCTCCGGCGAGTTTCCGGTGTCGATCGACACTGTTTTTGATTGATTCCTGGTTGTTTTTACTCAAAATCAATGAAAACAAATTTAGTTTAAAAATGAGAATAAAAGTATGTATAGTCTCACCATTGGGTTCCTCCCATCAAGCGTTTGTTTTCAGTCATTAGCTTGATTTTTCTGGGGATCATGCTCTAATGGATTCCACCAAGGCAAAGGGTGCATATGCGAAGGTATCCTCTTCCATGGTGGTGTGTAAGAATTATAATCACGAGAGCGAAAAAGGAATGTAGGAAGAGCATCTGGGGTGGGGTCAAAGCTTGGGTGGGACATAACGATTTCCTGCATGAACATCAATGAGGTTACAAGATTTAGGCTCGTGATATACATACCTTTGCTTTGGTGGAAGTATTTGAAGGTGATATATGGAGATTTCTGCTTCAGAGCAGTTGCTCGTTTTGAAAATGTCCTGGTCAACCCATGTTGGACTACCATCTTTGCTTCTCCACCATTAAACAATTTCTTCTCATAAATTTGAACTTATTATACCAAATCAACTCTGAGAGTCTGATCATATATAGTTGATCTCCTTAGCTTATTCACCTTGAAATTTATAACCTTTTCTCCAAGATGGATATCAATCAATTCATGCTTTACATCAATCTTTGCTCCAACTGTAGCCAACAAGGATCTACTAAGTATTAGAGTATCCTTTGGTTCAGCACCAAACTTCAGCACCACAAAATCTGTGGGAATCAAGAAATCACCAACCCTTTTGGGAACATGTAATACCTTGTCTCAAGAATTGGTCAACGGGAAAAAATAGAAGTCAACGGGAAGCCGTCAGAAATAATCAAAGGGGCTTTTCTGTAATTTTGGGAAGCTATGGACATTTTGTTAAATTTACCAAAAAAACGGAAAGCTTAGATGGGCCAATTGATTCTCTTTTTAATTAAAAAAATCACCTAGAAGACGGTAAATGATGAAAACGGATTCAAAAAGGATTTATATGGATTGTCTGGATGGAAACCGATAAAAACTTCGAAGGGACGTTACAGGAGCTACGGGAAGCCAAATTGAATTTTGCGTAGTGATCCTCATTTATTCTACTAAAATAAAAATGGGGTCTGAGAAGTGATATGCTCGGAGTTTAATTCCCTAAGTTCAACTACAAGTGCACAGAAAATTGTAGTATCTAGGGGTCGAACCACAAAGACTTAAGACTCTTACGATAGATTATAGAACGTTGAATTAAGCTAGGTAAACATTAGTGAATGCAATAAATCAAAGCAGGAAATCAAGACAACGATTTGTAAGCAATCAGGCAAAGCATCAGGTCAAGGGAATTCTCAGGAAATCAGGAGCACAGGCTAATCAATCAATCGAGATCGAATTAAGAACAGTTCTAGAACTAGAATCACAGAAGCAAAAGAAACCAACTTTCTTTGCGAGTATTATCTATGTCTAGCAACCTAGCAAACCAACTTTTGTTGCGAGTTCTAGAGATCCTAAACATGCATTAATCTCAGGTTCTTTCGTTCCCAATTCTCCTAAATCAAATTTCTTTGCGGATAGTTAAATTGCTCATCTAGGTTCTTTCTAGTTAATTAATCAACTGTCGTTGCAGAAATCAACCTAACAACAATAATTTGGGTAGCTAATCCAGATTAAGCATTAAGAACAACTCTAGATGAAGAACTAGAAGATATTAATCCCTACAGATTTATCAACCTATAATTCCTTGAAATCCCTATTGAGAATCCCTAAACCTAACAGGTAAACTACTCAGACATGGCAGATACAACAAAATACATGATGAATAAAAAAACAAATACCATAAAATAGAATAAGAAACAGGGGTTCGAAATCTCTTCTCTCTCTCGAGTACAAGACCAGCCCCAACTCTTTCAATCTCTAATAAAAATAAAGCGTAGCCTAAACAAGTGGCTTAAAACCCAAATATAATGATTTAAACTGGTTTGGGGCTTCTTTGTAATTATGAGAAACTTCCGCATTAAAGCTGCAATTTCCAAACTCTTCATTAATCGCCGAGATATACCTGTGACGAGCTTGTGTCGATCGATGCCAAAGGTGTGTCGATCGACACATGAATCGAGAATCGACAGTGGCTTCTTCTTCTAGCACAAATGCTCCAAATATCTCCATAATGCGCCATAATGTATAATTCCGCTCCAAACGTACCTAGACCTGTAAACACACATAAAAGGACTCCAAAACATAAGAAAAGACTCGATAACAAAGACATATACCATGGTTGAAAGTCCTAAAAACAATGATATATCAACTCCCCCACACTTAGCTTTTGCTTGCCTTCAAGCAAACAGAAAACCAAGATCAGGAGAAGAAGTTTTAAAACTTCAGAAACTCGTTTCATCGTTGAAACTCCACACTCAGATTCCCCTTAGTAAACCACATGACAAATGAACCTGCAAACATCAAGACAAACATGTACTTCCCCCACACTTAGCAACTGTCCTGAGTAAACTCCACAATCATATCCAGAGCCTTCAAATTCACCACACTGACTTCTATAAGCTAATATGAGCGGTCTCACCTAGGGATTATCTATCAAAGAACACATAGAATCTTACTCTGTTAGCACCTGGCCACCATACTGTTGTTTTTGGTTCCTTTCTTCTCCTTTTCCTTCCTTAGCACGTATTTTTCCCCACTGGGTATCATTTTATTTTTTCTATCAGTGCTCTTCCCTTTTATTCAGGGTAATACTTTGGACATGTTTCAATGGATGCACAGGAGGTAATAGGGGTGGTCTCTACCACTCACGTGACCACTTCGAAGCTACTAGCTTATCCTTATTTTATCTCTTTTTCTTTACTTTCAAGGTAGGGGAGAAGGGAATCATAATCAGACAGGTTTACAAGCTGTGCCAAGACTAACAAAGGAATCCGACTCAAAGTATACCAAGCCCCTAGGTGAGAAAAATTAAGTCAAGTTAAGTGCGAAGTCAGTAATGGATCCTCTCATACCTGAAGTGATATGGGCGTCCTTAGTAGGCTGATCTGCATTGGGTTTTCTAATAGTCATAGATCACCTGCAACTCATCCAATGGTCACTTAAGTTCCTGCAAGTGTGGTAATCTCTTCAAAAAGTCCTTGTTACCTACTCAATTTTGACTCAATAAAACAGATTGGACTGAATCTAAGAAAACAAAAAGCGGTGCGTCAGTAGCTACCTCCCCCACACTTTAAACACACTGTCCTCAGTGGTGTCAAGCTTAGGCTCGGTGAGAAGAAAAATCGGAATGAAGAGAGTCCGAAAAGGGTCAGAACATTTACTCGTCGTCGGCCTGTGTCGATCGATGCCAATACAACATCGATCGATGCTAGGCGAATATGCTCGCGGTTATGTGAATAACCGATGTCTAGACCGTAATTAAGACGACGAGGTCTAAACCGTATAAAACCCGCTGCGTCGATCGACACACAGGACTGTGTCGATCGATGCAGGGCGATTCTGATCGCTGCTCACACTATGAACACACCAAAACAGAAAAATCAAAGCACACAAAATCAAAACGAAAAATATTAAGAAAAACAGACCTACTAGTGGGTTGCCTCCTACCCAGCGCTTGTTTTAAGTCAGTAGCTTGACTATGGTAAGAAGATCAGGCTTATAGAGGAGTCAACAGAGACTTGGAGTGTCTCTGTGAATGTCTCTTCAGCCACGGTGGTGTATAAGCAGTAGGATCATGAGATCTCCCAAGGAAAGGGTGAAAATAACCAGGGTGGGAGTGAAGCGTGGGTAGGATACTACGTTTTCCTGCAGGTAAACTACTCAGACATGGCAGATGCATCAAAAGACATGATGAATATAAAACCAAATAACATAAAATAGAATAAGAAACAGGGGTTCGAAATCTCTTCTCTCTCGAGTAGAAGACCAGCCCCAACTCTCTCAATCTCTAATAAAATTAAAGCGTAGTCTCTAATAAAAATAAAGTGTAGCCTAAACAAGTTGCTTAAAACTCTAATATAATGATCTAAACTCGTCTGGGGCTTCTTTGTAATTATGAGAAATTTCCGGGCTAAACCTGCAATTTCTAAACTCTTCATTAATCGCCGAGATATGTCTGTCAGGATCTTGTGTCGATCGATGTCAAAGGTGTGACGATCGACACATGAATCCAGAATCGACAGTGACTTCTTCTTCTCAAACAAATGCTCCAAATAGCTCCAGAATGTGCCATAATGTCCAATTCCGCTCCAAACGTACCTAGACCTATAAACACACATAAAAGGACTCCAAAACATAACAAAAGACTCGATAACAAAGACATATACCATGGTTGAAAGTCCTAAAAACCATGATATATCAAGAAGCGGTTTCAGACTTTTTAGAAGATATCGGAAAGTTCGGCTCAAGATCATTTGTGCCACGCGGCACTCACAAATTGGCCACATGGCTTCAGATTCAATTAATTTGAGGGGAGGAATGAGGTGATGACACCTAAGGTTACATGTCACTTTCTCATCAACGTTCACCCCCCCTTCCTTAAGATTCAATGTACAAGAATAAGGTTCATTCCCCTTAAACATCCAAGTTCAACTCACCACTTCCTTTCACCTTTTGAAATGGCACCTTGCCTTCTACATGTCCATTACATGCCTCATTGTGTTGCCACCTAGCTTCTCAAGTTCAATGAACCATCAAATACATGCACCTTCCCATTATAAAATATGGGCTTCTCCTTCCATCTTCTTCATTCCATTAAGCCACAAAATACTCCCAGCTCTCTCCTCTCTCCTCCCACGGTTTCTCTCCCTCCCTCTCTCCTCTCCCTCCCTTGGCGATCATCACCTTCTCTCTTCTTATTCATTATTCTTAAATAGCTTCATCCCCAAGTTTCCTCCATAACTCCTAAACTTGGTTGAATTCCCTCAAGTTAATTACAGATCTGGAAACTAGAGAAGAAGCTGATTAATCACCGCTAGGAATCGCCGTTTACCTCCTGAGAACTCGCTGGAATTCTTGCCGCCGGCTACAACTCCGTTGGGACTCTTTCTTTGATCGCTCGGATCTCTCCTCTATCTCATCATATTGTCGGTTCATCTCTCCACTTTGGTCTCTCTTTACCAGAAGATTCTTGCCATCGCCGGAGATAGTCGCCGTTACCGGAATCCAATTATCGTCGCCGGGAAGCTCTTGTCATGTGTTCTCTTCGTCGGATCTCCTCTTGCCGTGATCTCTCTTGCTGGATTCCTCACCGGCGGTTAGCTTCACATCGGTTAAGTCGTCGGTAGTCTCACCTTGTCGCCGGTCAACTCCACAGCGGACCGATCAACGCTGGTCAACACCGGTCAAGCCGCTCTCCTTCGCAGGTCAACGCCGCCTTCGCTAGTCACCAGTCGCAGTTAAATCTCTATCTAACTGGGTCAATGGTGGTCAACGGGTCAAAGCTTTGGTTCAATATCCGGTTCAATGGGTCAACGTTGTGAGATCGCGGATTCACACCAAGGATTTGTTTTACGTGGATTTGGACTTTACAGAATGCAAATGTAAATTTCCTATGAATCAATGATGTATTTAGGTATCGGTTATCATCGTTTTAGCGACGGTTTACATCAGTTTAGATTAAATTATATATATATGATTTACTTATATTTTATATTAATCAAAAAATTGGAACATATCGGTAGAATAAAATTACAATTCCCGCCCAAATCAGTGTTGTCAAAATATCGGTTCCCGCCCAATTTTTAAAAATTAGACTTCATTGAGTCTAAAAAGAACTCCAACAATTTAAGTTACTGGTTAACTCAATTTGGTTCGATTAAAATCTTGTTCTTATATTGGTTCAATCAAAAATATTTTAATTTTCATTTGTAGACTTCAATGTGAAGTTTAGCTTTAATTGATTTTATTTGAAGTCTTCCGCGTAAACATCCAAATAATTAGTACACTTCTTAAGTGTTAATACATTTATTTAAACTTATATTTTATTGTTTGGTGGCGTGGGTGCTCAAAGTAATTTCTTATCCCAAAAATCTTTTTAAATTTCTTTTAGAAAATAGTATATTTTAATTTTAAAAACAAAATAATGGTCTAAAAATATCAATTCCCCCTATATATATATTTACTCTTTGTTGAACAGTATACTGCATATTACAACAAGACATACTATCATAAAATTTCATTTCATCTCTATAAATACTACTTTACTCCCCAACAAATATTATAACAGAAGAAGAAAAAAAAAAGACAGGGGCTTTCTATTGGAATCACAATTTCATTTTCTTGCTAATACCATTTCTAATCATCTTTGCAACGACATCATTTGTGTCTGCGGGGCTTCTGCCCTTCTCAGCCAAACATTGATTATGCATTAATTGTTAGAACAAAGATGAAGATAAGAATGTGATTTCAGGTTTCGTGTTAACCTTCGCAAAACAACATTATACACTTGTAGTTTTGCTTGGCCTGGCAATATAACGACATTTGATATCTTTAGAGCTGATCGAGACGATAATCCGAGAAGCAAAGTTTGAGTTTGTAGCGAATGTACTTAGAGCATATACGAGCCAGTACCATGCAGGTATAGACGTGATGGAAGTCAACCTAATTGTTTCCCATGGACTTCTTAAAATATTTGACTATCGCATCTATTTTTACTAGCGTGTTTCGTTGTATTATAATATAAATTATCATAAATTAAGTTCTGAAATAACTCTACATATTTATCACAATTTATTAGATACATATATGATATCATAACAAGTTGTCAACTATAAATTTACGATATTTTCCATCATGCATGTATTCTAGGCCTAGCATGAACCATTCGTTATATTGATGACACATCCACAAAATAGTAAATTAACATCCGTAATATTTTTTTTTTGGTCAGTGATCATCCGTAATATTTAATAATAGATTGTAAGATGGGATTCAGTGGTTATAGATTCAGTAATTAGAGTGCTAGCAAGCTCTAAGCAAATTAGCGGTTACCTTTGTAAAACCCTTGAGCATGAGAGTTCGACTCCTTATTCTCGTACAAGATTGAGAAAGGTCCAGTGACCCATGTTTTTTTGTTATGATTAGGAGGTTCGTGGTCTATACACCAGTACATTTTATAGTGTGAGGATCAAAACTATGATAAACTTACCTTTTTATAGAAATGAGAATTCTTCCAACATAAATCAAACCTTATACTTCCAAAATATCTATATTATCGGTGTTCATATGGATTACCGTTAGATCATTGGGCCGTGTTAACACAAAAGTCAACTGGTATTTTTGCACAGTGTTTTCTGAAATATATATTGTTAATTTTTAGTCTTTCCTATTATTTTTTTTTTGTAATATATATGTAAATAGTTTTCAATATTTTATTTTAGATATACTCCATTGAAATTGAGTAATTTTTGTCGAAAACTAGTAAAACTGCTTTTTAATAAATATAATGGTTAAAAAATTTAGTTATTGTAGTGATTTATTTTATAGTGTATTGGGAAATATAATTTTCAGACCTACAGAAATCATTTTTAAAGTGGAATTTATTTAAATATTAAAGTAACTACTTAAAAGTATATAACCAAAAAAATGTTTTCAGTTCTACGGATGAGAAATTTGTTGGATTTTTCGCTTAATTTATCTTTTGGACAACTTTTTGGCTTATTTAAAGCCAAACATGCTAATTACAATCGCTATTGCAAAAGATAGACAGTTTATATTAATGTAAAAATAAAACATTAGTTACCCAGCTCTCTTTCCTCATAACATCCATTTTCTAAAAACTATGTGGTTACTAATAATCCAAAAATTAACAACTTGGAATCTACTCTCTACTATATAAACACCAATAAGCTTTTCCTCATAATCCCACAGAGCCAACTCCAGATACAATTAGATATATAAATATAAAATAAATTGAACTCCTAACCAGGGTTTCTTTTATAACTTATTTATTTATTTAATTTATTTGAAAAAAATAAATAACAAATTATTAGTAATAATATGGGGATATCTAAAAGTGTCAAAGTTATTGTCTCTCTCGCTCTTGTAGTACTCTTGGCTCTTACAGTAACCAATACTGAGGCAAGAGGCATAAATTATCCAGTTCAAAAAAACAAAGGAGCCATAGATTATGACGATCTTTTAATTGGAGATCACGCTAAGCTTTGTGATAAGTCGAACCCTAGAAACTGCAAGAAGCAAGAAGTCAATCCTTACAGGAGAGGATGCGAGACAATCAAACGTTGCCGTCGTTCTGTTTCCTAATTACTATAATATTTGGGCAGGCATCGGATGGAATCCTCATATTAATTTCAGATTATTAAATTTATTCCCCTTTTTATTTAATTATATTTGTTGTTGGTTTTGTAATTGATTGTAACCGATCATGTTATGAGAGTGAATGTCACATTTTTATTCAATTATATCATTTGTTGCAGTTTTTATCATACTTTGTTGCAGTTTTATTACCATCGTACATGGTTTAGTGCAGGGGTTAGTCGTAATTCATTTATAGTTCGAGTCCCAGTGACAAAAACATTAATGACATGTGAGGTATAGGTAACTGATAGTCCCAATTTAAAAGGAGATTATGACCGAAAGAACCCGAACCCATTTTATTATTAAAAACCAATTATTTTTATTATAAATTATGAAAATAATTACAAAATAAATTTTCACTAGAAAATAATGTTCGTTTAGAAAAAACAACAAGATAAGAAATTTACCGCCAGCTTGGGGATTCGGTTAGGGTTAGCCAGAAACACCTATTGTGTATAAATAGGAATGGAAAATATTGTTTGCGCTTCAACACAATTGATTTAGCAAAAAAAGGTTTTGAGATTCTTGTAAGAAAGCAAACAATAAAAAGACAGAGAGCTTTTGTTTAGAGGTTCTTAGATTATTTATAAATATGTGAACATAAAATGTTACATCAAGTATTCAAAGCATATTTTGAACTTATTGAGAAAATATTTTAGGTGAAACTTTTAATTATACTTAAAATTTTATTAAATTCTTTATAGAGAATCGACCGTGTTATTTTGTTGTTCTTACACTAACTAATTTTCGCACTTTAAACATTTTTGTAAATTTGCCTTCACTAATATGAACAAATTTTATCCTCTGAGAATTGAAAACTAAATCTCCTAGTGTAGAAATAATAATTAACCATCTGACTAAACCACTGAGCTAAACAAGTTTTGTCAAATGATATTTTGTGTCCTTATTGTTTCCAAAACAAGATCCACCCTATAAATAGGAGGATCAACTAACCCAAGTAAACTATGTAAAATCTCGTTTTTGGTAACTGTAAGATGTATTGTTTTCTTGAGCAAATGTTACACCTACACCTCCTTACTTGAGGTCTTGGTCTCAACACTTAATTTTATGTTTTCCGTAAGTTTCAGTAATTATTTTTTTTTCTTAACCAATTTTTCAATTTTTTTCTGAATCAATGTTCTTTTCTTCTCTATAGAGCCAAGGTCATACACATGGTTGTAAATTTTGAAACATTGACTAGGGTCTAATTTTTTTTTAACTACCTAGGGACCTAATTTAAAAAAAAAAATTATGAAAACAAAAAATATAAAATAAAAATACATATTGTATTGTATTTGAAAGCACATTTATGTTTTTGAAACTTAAAACATATCATTTTCAAATTCTAACAAAATTTATCAGATTTTTCTTTATAGAAACTTTTAAAAACCAAAATCAATTATTAAGACAAAATTAAGATAAAATGTTAGAAAAATTTCTACCTAATGTTGCTTCAAAATTTTCAGTATAATTTTTCCAATAGAAAAATGGCTTGGGTCTCTTTAAATGTAGGCACGACTCTGTATAGAGTCTCTGAATTGTCTCCTTAGAAGCCATTTAACGAGTCTCCGTCAAAAACCGAAAGTAAAATCAAAGCATGGCCTAAAAAGTGGCTCATAAACCTAATTTTTTCCTAAATCATGATATGTGTTTTTTTGTAAATAGGAGAAATTTCTAGGATATTCTGCAGTTCCTGGAGGATCTTTAAAAACGCACGAGAAATTTTTTTTTGCGTGATGTGTGTCGACCAACACCAAGTCAATAAATCGTCTCCAACCTCTAATTTTCTCTAACTTCTGCAACTCAGCTCTAAATGCCCCCAAAATCTCCAAAGTAGTCCATCTTGTACCTATACCTACAAAGACTCTAAAAGACTCCAAAAAGACTAAAAAGAATAAATAACAAAGACATATATCGTGGTCAAAAACCTATAAAAACAAAGATATATAAACTCTCTCATACATAGATTTTTCTTTCTCTCAAACAAACAGAAAACCAAGACCTACAACAAAAACTCAGAAACTCATTTCTTCGTACAAAAACCATATAAAAAATCACCATAGTAATCCACATGAAACAAACTTGATAAGATTGAGACCATCATGTACTTCCCTCAGACTTAGCAAATGTCTCAAACAAACTCCACAATCAAGACGACAAATCTAAAATCATGATGCTGACCTCTGTAAGGTTTAAGTGCAGTCTCAGCAATGTAAAATTGATAAAAGAACACATGAACTCTTACTTATTCAGAACCTTATCACACAGAAAGTCTCACTTCTGGTTTCTTTTCCCTCTGTTTTATCACTTTCAGCAACCGATTTTCTATACTTACCTAAGATATCATTTTTTAATATCGGTAGCTCTTCTCTTCTTATGGGGTTTCTATTTTTAAACAAGTCATATCATCACTTTTGAAGACAGATGTGATTACCTCCTATATCCCAAGCTCACTACCTATAATGTCTTTTTAACTTTATTTTTATTGAAGGGAAGAGAGAGAGGGAAACCATATTCACATATACAAGTTCTTTCAGGACTGAAACAAAAATCTGGTTCAGTGTATTTCCAAGCCCCATTATGAGAAAATTGAGTTAGATAGGTGTAAAGTCAGCAAATGGATCCTTCAAAGACCGAAAAGTATATAGGTATCATTGCTAAGTCGATTTTCCTTAAGGTTTTCCAATAGTCATGGATCATTGTTCAGCTCGAATAAATGGTCACTTAATTTCATGCATATGTGGTTATTCCTCGAAAATCATTGTTTCCTAAAATGTCTAACTCAAAAATCAATTGACACAACTGACTCTAAGAAAAACAAAAACAATGTTAGTAACTACATCCCCCAGACTAAAAAAACATTGTCCCCAATGTTATCAACCATGGAGTCGGAAACAAAACAAAAATGAAACATAAATGAATCAGAGAAGAAGAAGATCCTTACCTCGCGGAGGGTGTCGACCGACACACAACATTGGTGTCGAGCGACACCGGATTCGGTCGACGCTTCTCCTTTGGTTTTGAAAGTTTTCGAGCTACACTTGTCTCGTCGATTCTCGTCCGGCGCATTTCCGGTGTCGATCGACACTGTTTTTGATTGATTCCTGGTTCTTTTTACTCAAAAAAAAAAAAATAACTTTAGTTGAAAACGAGAATAAAAATATGTATAGTCTCACCATTGTGTTCCTCCCATCAAGCGCTTGTTTTCAGTCATTAGCTTGATTTTTCTGGGGATCATGCTCTAATGGATTCCACCAAGGCAAAGGGTGCATATGCGAAGGTATCCTCTTCCATGGTGGTGTGTAAGAATTATAATCATGAGAGCGAACAAAGAATGTAGGAACAGCATCTGGGGTGGGGTCAAAGCTTGGGTGGGACATAATGATTTCCTGCATGAACATCAATGAGGTTACAAGATTTAGGCTCATGATATACAGACCTTTGCTTTGGTGGAAGTATTTGAAGTGTGATGTATGGAGATTTCTGCTTAAGAGCAGTTGCTCGTTTTGAAAATGGCATGGTCAACCCATGTTGGACTATCATCTTTGCTTCTCCACCATTAAACTATTTCTTCTCATAAATTTGAACTTATCGTACCAGATCAACTCTGAGAATCTGATCATATATAGTTGATCTCCTTAGCTTATTCACCTTGAAATTTATAATCTTCTCCTAGATAGAGATCAATCAATTCATGCTTTACATCAATCTTTGCTCCAGTTGTAGCCAAGAAGGATCTACTAAGTACATATTAGAGTATCCTTTGGTTCATCACCAAACTTCAGCACCACAAAATCTGTGGAAATCAAGAAATCACCAACCTTTTTGGGAACATGTAATACCTTGTCTCAATAATTGGTCAACGGCAAAAAATAGAATTCAACGGGAAGCCGTCAGAAATAATCAAAGGGGCTTTTCTGTAATTTTGGGAAGCTATGGACATTTTCTTAAATTTACCAAAAAAGACTGAAAGCTTAGATGGGCCAATTAATTCTCTTTTTAATTAAAAAATCACCTAGAAGACGGTAAATTATGAAAACGGATTAAAAAGGATTTATACGGATTGTCGGGATGGAAACCGATAAAAACTTCAAAGGAACGTTACATGAGCTATGGAAATCCAAATTGGATTAAAAAAAATTGCGTAGTGATCCTCAGTTAGTCAACTGAAATAAAAATGGGGTCTGAGAAGCTGTTTCAGAATTTTTAGAAGATATCGGAAAGTTCGGGTCAAGATCGGTTGTGCCACGTGGCACTCACAAATTGGCCACATGGCTGGTGCATGTATTTTGGAGTTCAGATTCAATTAATTTGAGGGGAGGAATGAGGTGATGACACATAAGGTTACATGTCACTTTCTCATCAAGGTTCATCCCCCCCCCCCTTCCTTAAGATTCAATGTACAAGAATAAGGTTCATTCCCCTTAAACATCCAAGTTCAACTCACCACTTCATTTCACCTTTTAAAATGGCACCTTGCCTTCTACATGTCCATTACCTGCCTCATTGTGTTGCCACCTAGCTTCTCAAGTTCAATGAACCATCGAATACATGCACCTTTCCATTATAAAACATGGGCTTCTCCTTCCATCTTCTTCATTCCATTAAGCCACAAAACATGCCCATCTCTCTCCTCTCTCCTCCCACGGTTTCTCTCCCTCCCTCTCTCCTCTCTCTCCCTTGGCGATCATCACCTTCTCTATTCTTATTAATTATTATTCAATAGCTTCATCCCCAAGTTTCCTCCATAACTCCTAAACCTGGTTGAATTCCCTCAAGTTATTTACAGATCTGGAAACTAGAGAAGAAGCTGATTAATCACCTCCAGGAATCGCCGTTTACCTCCTGAGAACTCGCCGAAATTCTCGCCCCCGGCTACACCTCCGCTGGGACTCTTTCTTTGATCGGTCGGATCTCTTCTCTATCTCATCATATCGCCGGTTCATCTCTCCACTTTGGTCTCTCCTTACCAGAAGATTTTTGCCATCGCCGAAGATAGTCGCCGTTACCGGAATCCAATTATCGTCGCCGGAAAGCTCTTGTCATGAGCTCTCTTTGTCGGATTTCCTCTTGCCGTGATCTCTCTTGCGAATTCCTCACCGGCGGTTAGCTTCACATCGGTTAAGTCGTCAGTAGTCTCCCCTTGTCGCCGGTCAATTCCACAACAGACCGATCAACGCTGGTCAACACCGGTCAAGCCGCTCTCCTCCGCCGGTCAATGCCTCCTTCGCTAGTCACCAGTCGCGGTTAACTCTCTATCTATCTATCTAGGTCAACGGGTCAAAGCTTTGGGTCAATATGCGGTTCAATGAGTCAACGTTGCGAGATCGCGGATTCACACCAAGGATTTGTTTTACATGGATTTGGACTTTACAGAATGCAAATGTAAATTTCCTAGGAATTAATGATGTATTTAGCTATCGGTTATCATCGTTTTAGCGACTGTTTACATCAGTTTAGATTAAATTATATATATGATTTATATATATTTTATATTAATCAAAAATTTGGAACATATCGGTAGAATAAAATTGTAATTCCCGCCCAAATCGGTGTTGTCAAAATATCGGTTCCCGTCCAATTTTTGAAAATTAGACTTCATTGTGAATTCTAGTGTAAAACTCTAACAATTTAAGTTACCGGTTAAATCAATTTGGTTCGATTAAAATTTTGTTCTTATATTTGTTCAATCATAAATATTTTAATTTTTGTTTGTAGACTTCAATGTGAAGTTTAGCTTTAATTGATTTTATTTGAAGTCTTCAGCGTAATTATCCAAATAATTAGTAGACTTCTTAAGTGTTAATACATTTATTTAAACTTCTATTTTATTGTTTGGTGGCGTGGGTGCTCAAAATAATTTCTTATCCCAAAGATTTTTCTGCATTTCTTTTTTAAAATAGTATATTTTAATTTTAAAAACAAAATAATGGTCTAAAAAGATCAATCCTCCCTATATATATATATTTACTCTTTGTTGAATAGTATACTGCATATTATAACGAGATATACTATCATAAATTTTCATTTCATCTCTATAAATACTACTTTACTCCCCAACAAATATTATAACAGAAGAAGAAAGAAAAAAAAAAAAGACAGGGGCTTTCTAAAGGAATCACAATTTCATTTTCATGCTAATACCATTTCTAATCATCTTTGCAACGACATCATTTGCGTCTGCGGGGTTTCTGCCCTTCTCAGCCAAACATTGATTGTGCATTAATTGTTAGATCAAAGATGAAGATAAGAATGTGATTTCAGGTTTCGTGTTAACCTTCGCAAAACATTTTATGGATCTGTTTTTACTAGCGTGTTTCGTTGTATTATAATATAAATTATAATAAATTAAGTTCTGAAATAACTCTACATATTTATCACAATTTATTAGATACATATATGATATAATAACAAGTTGTCAACTATAAATTTACGATATTTTCCATCATGCATGTCATTCTAGGCCTAGCATGAACCATTCGTAATATTGATGACACATCCACAAAATTTAAATTAACATCCGTAATATTTTTTTTTTGGTCAGTGATCATCCGTAATATTTAATAGTAGATTAAAAGATGGGATTTAGTGGTTATATATTCAGTAGTTAGAGTGCTAGCAAGCTTTAAGCAAAGTAGCGTTTACCTTTGTAAAACCCTTGAGCATGAGAGTTCAACTCCTTATTCTCGTATAAGATTGAGCAAGGTCCAGTAACCCATGTTTTTTGTTATGATTCTATACACCAGTACATTTTATAGTGTGAGGATCAAAACTATAATAAACTTACCTTTTTTTATAGAAATGAGACTTCTTCCAGCATAAATCAAACCTTATACTTCCAAAATATCTATATTATCGGTGTTCATGTGGATTACCGTTAGATCATTGGACAGTGTTAACACAAAAGACACCTGGTATTTTTGCACAGTGTTTTCTGAAATATATATTGTTAATTTTCAGTCTTTCCTATTATTTTTTTGTAATATATATGTAAAAAGTTTTCAATATTTTTCTTATAGATATACTCCATTGAAATTGAGTAATTTTTGTTGAAAACTTGTAAAACTGCTTTTTTAATAAATATAATGGTAAAAAAATTTAGTTTTTGTAATGATGTATTTTATGGTGTATTGGGAATTATAATTTTCAGACCTACAGAAATCATTTTCAAAGTGGACTTTATTTAAATATTAAAGTAACAACTTAAAAGTATATAACCAAAAAAAAATTTCAGTTCTACGGATGAGAAATTTGTTGGAGTTTTCGCTTAATTTATCTTTTGGACAACTTTTTGGCTTATTTAAAGCCAAACATGATAATTACAATCGCTAGTGCAAAAGATAGACCGTTTATATTAATGTAAAAATAAAATATTAGTTACCCAGCTCTCTTTACTCATAACATCCATTTTCTAAAAACTATGTGGTTACTAATCATCCAAAAATTAACAACTTGGAATATACTCTCTACTATATAAACACCAATAAGCTTTTCCTCATAATCCCCCAGAGCCAACTCCAGATACAATTAAATATATAAATATAAAATAAATTGAACTCCTAACCGGGGTTTCTTTTATAACTAATTTTTATTTAATTTATTTGAAAAAAATAACAAATTATTAGTAATAATATGGAGATATCTAAAAGTGTCAAAGTTATTGTCTCTCTCTCGCTCTTGTAGTATTCTTGGCTCTTAGAGTAACCAATATTGAGGCAAGAGGCATAAACTATCCAGTTCAAAAAAACAAAGGAGTCATAGATTATGACGATCTTTTAATTGGAGATCACGCTAAGCTTTGTAATAAATCAAACCCTAACAACTGCAAGAAGCAAGAAGTCAATCCTTACAGGAGAGGATGCAAGACGATCAAACGTTGCCGTCGTTCTGTTTCCTAATTATTATAATATTTGGGCAGGCATCGGATGGAATCCTCATATTAATTTCAGATTATTAAATTCATTCCCCTTATTATTTAGTTATATCTGTTGTTGGTTTTGTAATTGATTGTAACCGATCATGTTATGAGATTGAATGTCACATTTTTATTCAATTATATCATTTGTTGCAGTTTTTATCATACTTTGTTGCAGTTTTATGACCATCGTACATGGTTTAGTGCAGGGTTAGTCATAATTCATTTCTAGTTCGAGTCCCAGTGAGAAAAACATTAATGACATGTGAGGTATAGGTAACTGATAGTCCCAATTTAAAAGGAGATTATGACCGAAAGAACCTGAACCCATTTTAATATTAAAAACAAATTATTTTTATTATAAAATATGAAAATAATTAAAAAATAACTTTTCACTAGAAAATAATGTTCGTTTAAAAAAAACTACAAGATATGAAATTTACCGCCAGCTTGGGGATTCGGTTAGGGTTAGCCACAAACACCTATTGTGTATAAATAGGAGTGAAAAATATTGTTTGGGCTTCAACACAATTGAAAGAGCTTTTAGCAAAAAAGGGTTTTGAGATTCTTGTAAGAAAGCAAACAATAAAAAGACAGAGAGCTTTTGTTTAGAGGTTCTTAGATTATTTATAAATATGTGAACATAAAATGTTACATCAAGTATTCAAAGCATATTTTGAACTTATTGAGAAATTATTTTAGGTGAGACTTGTAATTATATTTAAAATTTTACTAAATTCTTTATAGAGAATCGACCGTGTTATTTTGTAGTTCTTACACTAACTAATTTTTTCACTTTAAACATTTTTGTAAGTTTGCCTTCACTAATATGAAAAAAATTTATCCTTTGAGAATTGAAAACCAAATCTACTAGTGTAGAAATAATAATTAACCATCTGACTAAACCACTGAGCTAAACAAGTTTTGTCAAATGATATTTTGTGTCCTTATTCTTTCCAAAACAATATCCACCCTATAAATAGGAGGATCAACTAACCAAAGTAAACTATGTAAAATCTCGTTTTGGGTAACTGTAAGATGTATTGTTTTCTTGAGCAAATGTTACACCTACACCTCCTTACTTAAGGTCTTGGTCCCAACAATTAATTTTATCTTTTCCGTAAGTTTCAGTAATCATTTTTTTAATCAATTTTAAAAAAATTTCTGAATCAATTTTCTTTTCTTCTCTTTAGAGCCAATGCCGTACCCATGTGGTAAATTTTGAAACATTTGACTAGGGTCTAATTTTTTTTAACTACCTAGGGACCTAATTTAAAAAAAAATATTGTGAAAACAAAAATATAAAATAAAAATACATATTGTATTCTATTTGAAAGCACATTTATGTTTTTGAAACTTAAAGGATATCATTTTCAAATTCTAACAAAATTTATCAGATTTTTCTTTATAAAAACTATTAAAAACCAAAATCAATTATTAAGACAAAATTAAGATAAAATGTTAGAAAAATTTCTACCTAATGTTGCTTCTAATTTTTCTGTATAATATTTCCAATAGAAAAATGGCTTGGGTCTCTTTAAATGTAGGCACGACTCTGTATAGAGTCTCTGAATTGTCTCCTTAGAAGCCATTTAACGAGTCTCTGTCAAAAACCTAAAGTAGAATCAAAGCATGCCCTAAAAAAAGGCTCACAAACCTAATTTTAACATAAATCATGATATGTGTTTCTTTTGTAAATAGGAGAAATTTCTAGGAAATTCTGCAGTTCCTGAAGGATCTTTTAAAATGCACGAGAAATCTTTTTTGCGTGATGAGTGTCTACCGACACCAAGTCCATAAATCGTCTCCAAGCTCTAATTTTCTCTAACTTCTGCAACTCAGCTCTAAATGCCCCCAAAATCTCCAAAGTAGTCCACCTACAAAGACTCTAAAAGACTCCAAAAAGACTAAAAAGACTTAATAACAAAGACATATATCGTGGTCAAAAACCTATAAAAACCAAGATATATAAACTCTCTCATACATAGCTATTTCTTTCCCTCAAGCAAACAGAAAACCAAGACCTACAACAAAAAATCAGAAACTCATTTCTTCGTACAAAAACCATATCAAAAATCACCATAGTAATCCACATGAAACAAACTTGATAAGATTGAGACCATCATGTACTTCCCTCAGACTTAGCAAATGTCTCAAACAAACTCCACAATCAAGACGACAAATCTAAAATCATGATGCTGACCTTGGTAAGGTTTAAGTGCAGTCTCAGAAATGTAAAATTGATCAAAGAACACATGGACTCTTACATATTCACATCCAGATCACACAAAAAGTCTCACTTCTGGTTTCTTTTCGCTCAGTTTTATCACTTCAGCAACCGATTTTCTATACTTACCTAAGATATCATTTTTTTAATATCGGTTGCTCTTCTCTTCTTATGGGGTTTCTATTTTTAAAGAAGTCATATCATCACTTTTGAAGACAGATGTGATTACCTCTTATATCCCAAGCTCACTACCTATAATGTCTTTTTAACTTTATTTTTATTGAAGGGAAGAGAGAGAGGGAAATCATATTATGTGAGTGGATTATACGAGCACTGAGTGGATTATTTTTATACGAGGACATTTTTCCAGTTCTGCATATGTCTGAGTGGATTATTCCAGAAGAGGTAGAAAAGTTGTACGCTTTTCCTCCAAATTATGTGAAAAGAAAGGGAAGAGTCCAAGAAACAAGATATACGTCAATTGGGGAGGACGGACGGAGAAGGAGCAAGAGGAAGGCAAGAAAGAATTTAGAGAGCTGGTTTAATTGCAGTAATGGGAGCCAAACTGATGTGAGCCAAGAAGGAATTTAGTTGTATTTGTATTTCTACAGTTTTCATTTGTTGTCATTTGTTGTGTAACTTTGAAAAACTTGGTAAAACCAAGATTTGTAGAACCTTAATTCTTTGTGAAATTTAATTTTTATAATAATGTTAAATATAACAAACAAACTAAAATACAAACTATATAGCATATCTCTTGCTAAAAAAAAATATACGCTTTCATAATTTAAGGTAAATATTGTAGATTTGTCTATGAGCAAGCAAATATCATATACATTTAACAGTTATTTATCTACGTGAATCATCTTAATCTTCAAAAAGTCAGATAATATATGTATTTTCAAATATTATTCCATGAATTAATTTGTAATGCATATAAATAGCCATAGATCTTGAGTATAACCAATTTTTTATTATTAAAGATAGAGTATAACCATTAAAACTGAATTTTGGCAGAAGTAAAACTTGACAGTTTTTGGTAAAACTGAAAACTTGGTAAAACTTTGATTCCTGCCTAAAAAATTTGAAACTCGCGCCCCCCAAATTCCCAAAATTAAATTTTCCCCCCTTTTTTGGAAAACCTAATATCTATCTATTTTCTCTCATTTTTCGTTCTTCTCCCTCTCTCTCTAACCCGAATCTCCATCTCTCTTCTCTCTTCTCTCTCTTGCTCTCTCCCTTTCGGATCTATCTCAAATGAGTACAGAGAATTTCTCGCTCGATCCCTATGAAGAGGAAAGGAGGCACAAGGAATACTCCGATCGTCTTTACGCAGTCGCCAATGCGGAATACGGCATCCCAAAGAAATGCCCATGTGGTGGTGGTATCGTACGCGAGGTCGATATGGTTACGCCTGTGGATACTACACCGGGCCGTACCTTCTTTACTTGTCAAAGATGGAGGGTAAATGGAACTCTGAGTTTGGTGTTTTGACGATGGACCCCATTTTCCATGTATTTGGTGTAACTTCGAATTTTTTGATTTTTTTGTAGGCCAATGGACTCCATTTTCGTCAACCATGGTTGCATGGTGTCGAACAAGAGTTTGAGAAGTTTCTGCACAAGATTGAAATGCAAGAGGTCAAAATTGCAGGCATGCATCTGGAGATTCAGAGCAACCAAAGAGAGATTGCCAAGTTAAAGGAGACAATCGAAGGGATGCAAAGCTGATGTGGTTTAAGATCTACTATGTCTGGATATCTATGTTTGAATTATGTGTTTGTTTCTATGGAATTTTCTATGTTGAATTCTTATTGCTAGTGTTTAAGTTTGAATGGATGTTTTCTGGATAACTTGGCATAACTAGGTAAAACTACTTTGGAAAACTTGGTGTCAAACTTGGTAAAACTAGGCATAACTTGGTAAAACTACTTTGTCAAACTTGGTTAGACAAGGTAATATAATCCAAACATAATTTAAACTATTATGTTAAACATAGATAATTCAAATCAAAATACCCAAAGTACTCAAACATTGGTGGTTCCCTCAGCAACTTGGTTCTCCATTTTCTTCCCCCTAGTCATCACGGGACTCCTAATCTTTATCTTTTTTGTTGGAACGTTCTCAACGGGTTCAACAGCTCTCTACTTACCTTTTCTGTCCTTGTTCTTCTCGGCCTCAGATACTACCTCCTCAGCCTCTGTTACGTCCTTCTGTTTCCCCCTTATCTTCCACGGTTTCTTCCTTCTCTTGTTCTTTTTCTCCCTTCTTACTGCTTTTCTTAGCATTCTTCTTTCTTCCCTTTCTTCCCTTTCTTTCCTCTTGTACTTTAACAACACTAGGCTCACAAATGATTCCTTCAAAAACACCATCATCGGCAGTAGCCTCAGGCTCTCTTGGTAATGTCTCCTTAACACCCGCTCTTAGTGTATTCACAACCGATTCCATATCGGTTAATCTACCGTTATACGTCTCAGTCAACTCCTTGAACTGAGCGTCGTAATACATCTTCAATCGAGACTCTGTTTCCTCATTTCTCTTCTTGATTAATTCCTCCACATCCGCAAGACTTAAAACAGTAGGAGTGGGAGCCCCTTTAGGATCACTCTCAGACGCCTCATGAATAGCACGAGGTTGCTCTTGAGCATCTGCCTGAGACGCACAACCAGACACATCTTGGTTGAAAATTTCTTCAAACCAGATTGTCTTCTTCTTCTTGAGCAGCCAGTTCCAACCATCGAATATTGGGTCATCCACATTATTCCAGCCAGAATCAGCGTCCATGGTATTCTCTAGAAGCGTCATTTCCATGGGAGATGGCTCCAAGAAGCTTTGAATATCCTGGAAATATAAGAAGAAACAATTTAATATCAACCTCAAAGTATGATATGAGATACTAGGATTAGTAGTATGATATGAGATACTAACCTTGGTAGTTCCAAGCTTCTTATTTATCTCTGAGATACGGAGAAACCTTGACCCCACGGTTTTATACCTCATCTTGCACATTCGCGGGCAATCCTCGCACGCACCCTGAACCCTTTCTCGGAAATGGTTCTTCAGAATTGGGATGGCCTCAAAAGAAAGGACCTCCAGAGGAACACTGCATCCAGGAAATACCCATGAAGTGGGTGCCACTCCTCCGGTATGGTCAATGAAGTGCAATATGTCTTTGACGTTCTCCTCGAATGACAAACGCCCCCACGGAAAAGTATTGCACATCTCGAGATCATCAATGGCTCTGAGGAAGAAACTCTCAACGGAAGTAGCTCCTTTGCCTGTCTTCTTCTTCCCAATGATCACGGATGACAAGAAGTATAGGACAGCCATCTTCAAACGATCCTTGCCATACTTTCTCTTGCAAATATTTTTTTCGTTTTCATAGCTAGGAACTGCTTCACAACTTCTTCATGTGTAACCTTCTCTTCACCAAAGTACTTAGCAATAAAACCTGAGTCACCACCAAGGGATTTGTAGTGGTTTGGATAGGAGTGACATAACAACCCTGAAACGAGTGCATGCTCCTTAATGGAATAGCGGATTGGAACGCCGTTGACAATAATCCATAGCTCCATCTTCTTATCCACAGCCGTGACCCTAACAAGAATCATCCACAGTCCCATCCATTTTGAGCTTGTCTTCTGACCCATGTGGAAGAAGTGCTTGAATTGTGGATGCTCATGTAACCAATCAAGCTCATCATCCTCGAGAATGTTGTCTACAGTCTTCACGGCTTTGGCGATGTAGCACTTAGAAAAGAGCTTTATCGTCTTCACATATTCTGTGGGAGGGAAACACATCTTGAGGGGCTGCATTGGTTCGGTTTCGTCCTCTGAATTCTGCACACACAAAAAGTTTGACCAAGTATTACCCAGTTATACTATGTTTTACAAGAAAGTTTTACCAAGTTTTACTCTAACTATACTAAGTTTTACTAAGTTTTACTCTAACTATACTAAGTTTTACTAAGTTTTACTCTAACTATACTAAGTTTTACCAAGTTTTACTACCTTTAACCAAGTTTTACCAAGTTTGGCACCAAGTTTTACTAAGTTTTACCAAATTACACACAAAGTTTTGCTAATTCCTACCAAGTTTTACATATCCGAAATCGACAAAAATTAGACATGCAAGGCCCCATAAATGGAAATACGTACCGTTTCTTCCTCGAGTTGATCACTGTGGTGGGTTAAAGAGCGGATATCACTGGTTCGAACTGAAGATGTATTGATGAATGGTTTGAGAACCTACTGGAACATGATGTGATACATCGCTTATGTCGAATAAGAGAAGGTACAAAGATGGTGCTGGTTCAGACTTGTATGTAATACAAAGGCTAAGACAAAGTCGACGGATGGTTGTGGCAGTTTGTGCTAGCAGAACTGACACAGATGATGAGGCAGCTCTTGATATAGTTCCTGAGGTAGTTTGTGCTACAATAGATGGTAGCTCAGAATGTAGCTCAGGATGTAGCTCAAGAGCGGGAAAACGGAAATAAATGATTATTTCCTTATTGGTGGAGTTTTCTTTGTTTTAGGAAACATAGCCACGTGAGTTGAGAAGCCCAGAAGATGGAAAAATCACATGGGCTTATGGATTCTTAGGGTTTTGACCCTTGACTATATAAACCAAGAGACGGCAACTTGTATGGTTGCGCGTCTAGGGTTTTATGGAGAGATGCACACAGGTGTGTGTGGCGTCGCCCCATCTTGTAGATTAGTAGATCTACTGGTGGTTTCAGCTATGGAGTACAATCACATCGGGAGATGGAGTTGTATCGATTGTAATCGACGGTAGACTTTGTAGAGGTACCGTTTCATAGTGATTCATCTAGAAAAGAATGATAGGCAATGTTGTGTTGGATATCATAGCAATTGTAATTGCATCTTGTTATAGTGGATTTGTTCTGGACTAGGTCCCGGGGATGTAGGGCAACTGAACCTCGATAAAAAACTCTATGTGTTATTTACTTTATGCTCATACATACACAAACACATAGACGTAGCCACAAATATGCGTTTTCAATTGGTATCAGAGCTTAACCCGTTAGAGATTATGCTTATTTTTGGGTAGAAGATTCTGGATTTGTGGCTAGAGTGGTTATAGCAATTAAGATATCATATTCGTTCGGAGTTTGTTTTGTGAATTGATTCGAGTGTGTCTCAGTGGAACAAGGTTTTTGTGTTGGCGTGAGTTTCTGAATCCGTGTCAACAGGAAGTGGGTTTGATGAAGATACGAAAGTTTGAGGTCTTTGGTTTAAAGAAAAAGGGGAGCATGGTTTGTCATCTGTTCTCGTATAGGAAGAAGCCGTGTATCGCAAAGTAGGGTTTTTAACCTTGTGGGCCATTTTTGAAAATGGACTATATTGTTATCAATGGGCCATACGTTTCAATCAAACCCAATCTATAGCATAAAAAAAAAGGAATCTGATAGATATGGCGAGAATTTGACATGAAGTGGTGAAGACGATGTCGTTAGAAGCTATCAAAGGAAAAGCAATTGTGACTTGATATTGTGGTTTCTGGAAACAGCAAAAGCCTTGTCGGAGGGAACTATTGAGTTAAAGGAAGTAGCATCAATGAAAGTTAAATCTGATTCTCTTTGCCATGAGATTATCGTTTTGTTGTCTCGATTGAGAGGAGCCTTGAGAATTTGTGAAGATGCGTGAGGATGACTTTGTGGAAATCGACATGAATGTTGCTATCACCAAAGAAGGAACATCTGTTATCTTGAGCCTGTTATTGTGTGAGAAGACAGAAGCAGAAAGACAGCAGCGACTCCGTGTGGTGGAAAGCTTTAGCTGCTCGAATATTACAGCAACATATGGATCTAGAATCTCAGAATATGGTTGCCAAGAACATGCGTGTGAAAGAAAGAAAATTGGGCGGTGTAGAGCCTGGACTAAAGCAGACCATTGTAAGGAGGTAAGGGATAATCTGATGCAGGAAGAAGCTTGCGAATATATGTTGAGTTTCTCTTAGTTGTGTTATGGTTTTGGTCATAAAGACAGATGCTGGATCTGGATTTGACTCAAAAGGGCAAAGAAGAAAGAGAGAATTTGGGTTCTCTTTATTCATGATTCATGATTTAATGACAGAAGAAAAGAGATCAAAGGCAGGACGAGTCAATATATGGGTTCTTAAAAGAATCGTGGGGAAGATATTTTCGATTCTGTTTTCATCATCAAAAAGAGACGAGTTGCAAGTTGAAGTTGCCAGTGATTTCAAAGAGGGAAAATTCATGATCGAGAGGGAAAGAAGCTCAGGGTTCAATAGCTTCAAGCAATGAAAAGTTATGGGATATGTTATGTGAATGAGAGGGTCAGAAGCTACAAGACGTGCTGAGGTTACAGAAACTGATCGGAGTCGCATTAATTTATGGTTCATCATTGATTTGAGAAGGTGTCTCTGGTTTGATTTGTTTTTGATGGGAAGTTGAATTTGAGAACTCACAAGGTTGTTACTAAAGAAGATGACAGAACCGTTTCAGGCTTAAGTTTGCATTCAGAAAATGGCTGAGATGAAAGTTGGAGGTGCACCAGACTTGATTGGTTGAAATAAGCTTAAGTTGAAGTTTGTGAGCTAGTCATATCAGTAAGCCTTCCATATCTGATTTAAGGAGAAAAGTCTCACGTCAAAAGCTCACTTCTAGTTCAAGGAAGACATATGTTTCTTGTATTGATTCAGAACTATCATAATTAGAAGTGGCTCTTCGATTCTCCATGTACCAGACTTAGATACATTTGGCATGTATCTGATACAAATCACAAGAGAGTTCTTATGAAGAAGCTATAGAAGAGCATGTGAAGATTATGGAATCTAAAGGAAGAAAGGCAATTGTTATAGCTGAGAATTCATGGTGATGCAAGGTGAACGGAGGTTTCTAATGGCAACAAACATGGATTTCTGACGATGAAAGCTTGTGTACCATCTTTACTTTGTTGTGGTGTTCTGGGAATTAATGAGAGGCTGATGCATCAGGGATTGTTCAGCTTGTTTTCTCAACAGAAACCAAAGACTGATCTAGGTGAAGAGAAGCTACGTTTTAAGACCTAAGGTCTGATTCAACGGTAAAATCTGGTGGATTGCATCATAATTTGATCTGGAGACGGTTAAAGGCAAAACACATGGTTGTTTTCACAAATGAAATTACACAGTCAAGACAGGATGACTGGAGATGAGGAACTTGTTGTCTTATACTATCGGAAAAATAAAAGTGTCACCGTCAGAGAACGACATCATGCTATCTCTACCGAAGAATAAATCAGAATGGATGTGGATGGTGGTAAATGTATGCAGGCAATCAAAATACCTCTAGTGGTTATGTTGGTTATAGGTTAATATTGAAATCAAGCACAAGAGTGGGTGAGAGTTTCAGTGTCTGAAGAAAGCTTTTGAAGTTAATGATCCTCCTGAAGTTGATATAAAATGAAAGGTCTCATCAGTCAAAGGCTGTGTCTAGGTCTTATGGCTTAGGTCAGAGCTGGTAAGTGTGGTATAAAATAATCATCATGAATCTGTCGGAAACTGGAAGCATCCACCTACAAAATTTGGTTATGATTCGAAGAAGATATGAATTCAAATGTTAACCCATGGACATGGAAATGAGCATTGCCTCAGCAGTTCTCATTGGTTTTTATGTAACTGTCTTTGAAACTTGGTTTATCCTGTGGAGTTATTGATGTGCGAGAATCTGATTGTGTTTAATGAAGACAAGTCAAGTTGTTTGGATAACATCTCCCGTAATTCACAAGCTTGGACTAAATCTTATGTCTAGGAAGCTGATGGTATACCATTAGTGCAGAGATCATGTAATTGGTAATACCTATTGAGCGCTCTAGTTTAAAAGTTGGTGGTTTCTCTCTCAAAGAAGTTGCATGTTTGAGTTTATCAGAAAAAGACTGCAAGAAAAACTACTGGTTTCTGATTATGGGATGATAATCAAAAGGAAGGTGCAGGTTTTTGATTACCATGAAGAATTAATGTAACATTGAAGGTTTCAGTATGAGACTTTGTTTCTGGTGTAAGTTCATGGTAGAACACAAGAGAAGAGAACCTGAATAATTGAGAAGTCTAACATGATATAACAGTCAAGAAAAACAAGAGAAGAGAACTTGAATGACTAAATATGTTACTCAAGAAGACATATCTGTCAAACCAAATTTAGAGCGACATTTTGAGGATCAAAAATGTTCTGATCGGGGTGAAATTTTGTGGTGCGATTCTTGGTATTGTTATATTCAGAATCAACGGTGGGATCTAAATTCCAACGGTTATTTCGAGGATTATGAACGCATTTCAGAGACAGGTCTGTACAGAGAAAAGGAGTGACCAGTATGACGAGAAGTTGTGTTTGACTAGTAAAACAAGGTGTTTCTGATCTGAACCTTTGCAGGAGCATTGTGGACATATGTAACTAATCTCTGGGTAAGGGAGAAATCATTTGCAACTTGAACGAAAGGTAGACGTTTTGGTGAAGTTGAGACAGTCCTTTTAGGACGACAGAAGTTTGAAGAGTATATGTTCTAGTCTGAAGCTCTTGAGCACAGTCATCAATTTTTCAATTGATCATAGAACATCTACTACATCAGAAATAAGCTATTTTTGTGCGCACGACAGGCTCAGATCATGATTTTATTGGCGATGGTATCTTGTTGATGATGGGTCAGTTATTTCGAAGATTCAACATGACTAAGAACCAAGATTTGAAAGTTCACAGAAAACCCACTCTCAGCTGGTGGAGGAACCTAGTTGTCTGTAATTCAAGGACCGGTAGAAGATGAATCTGACTTGAAATATAGGCTTTGGCAGTGGTCTATGTGATCTCACTGAACATTCAAATGAGCATTTGGACTCTGATAAATATGATGATGATGATGATGATGATGATGGTTACTTTTCGCAACTAATTAAGATTGAGGTATGGTTTCTTGGTCACGAAGTCACCTATGCTAACGAAAAATGAAAAAGGCACACATCACGGAAGTATTCCTGATACGCAGGATAAACATCAAACCAAGAATGATGATGATCATTCATAGCAGAGGAGTATTCTGATTTCAGCTGTGAACAATATGTGCTAGCTGATCTGATGAGTCTCTTGATTACTGAAACATACAGCAGGACCAATGAATCTGATTTGGTTGATTGATATAACGGGCAATTGACGAGTGAAACAGGGCTAAGCTTGATGTGAAGAGAACATGTTAAAGAAAAATGAAGACATGATCCAGGTTGTGTAAAGGTACATAAGAATCAAAAGATGGAGAGATATTCTGTTTGATTTTGCTGCAATCACAAGACTTTGATGCGGTCATCAGAACCAGACTAGGCCAGACGCTCGCTGACTCAATCGCTAGCTCAACCACTACGTCAGTCACTACGTCAGTCAGCACACTGACTAACTCAACCACTACATCAGTTAGCGCAACCAGACCCGATGGAGACCAACAGTCAGAAAATGAAGCACTCCGACCAATCCAGGAGGAACCAATCAACAAATCCAATTGTTCTGGATTCCCATCTTATCATAGGACCAAGGAGAATTGGATCCAAACCAAAAGGAGTAATGGTTTGAAAGATATTCAACTTCCAAATCAGGAGATGCTACACTTGCCTTATTTGGAAGATCATGAGTTCAAATATTGCCAAACTCGAACTTGGCGACCAGGAGACTTATTATCACTTCTAGAAGCACTCTACAACACTCTCAGAAGCACCAGCCCACACAGGATCAGGCGGATCCTATTGGAACATAAACCAACTCAACCGGAGCTATTTATGGAAACTATGAAGACCAATTGGTTTGCACATTATCAAACCAAGATTTGGAAACCAGGAGGCAATAACCATCAGCCAGAAGCAATAGAAGACGTCCTTAGCATCACCAAAATGCACAGGATCAATCACATGACCTTATGGACCAACCTTCCATATATGGACACAAGCGCAAACTTCCCATTTCTTGCCAAAAGCTTCCAACGGCTCTATTCCTTTAGGTGCTGTGTCTTGGACGTCATTTACTACATACAAGATGTTCCAGAGAAGCTCACTTATCCCCTCAAACCGTCCAGATTCAAAGATCACATCATATCTTCCTATTTTGGCCGATTCTCTCTTAATGGCTCCAACGGCTAGTTTATTGTTTGTTTTTGATTTTTTTCTTATTTAGAAGTTTATGAACGTTGTAAGAGCATTATATAAGCTCCATTAGACCATTTGTATTATTCACCCTTGATCAATCTAAAAGCAATAGAATTTCGATTCAGTTTTTTTCCACAAAGTTTGTGATTTCTTTGTGTTTGTTCTTTAGTCTATTTGAGTGATTCATCTAGTACTATAGAATCTGTGGTCTAGAGTGTTGAGTGATTCATATCTCTGTCCATACAATTGATTGAGTGAGTCAATCCCTACCATCATCACCATCTCTACCTTCAACACCATCTTCCGCATCGTTTTGGCTTGAGATCATCTGATCATCAAGTGGTTTGGCATCAGTGTGATTCTGAGGCTACATCATCTGGTATCAGAGCTTCAAAAGCTCCTACCCCTCAGGTTGTATCAATCCAACCTTTATCTCTTTAAGTTTTGTTGTTTCATTTCTTTCAAATCGAAAACCCATAAAAATTGTCTTTCTGTTTTCAATTCTGTTTTGTTTCTTTGCATCTTAATTCAAAAAAAAAAAAAAATTGTTTTGTGTTCTTTTGTTTTAGTTCTTATTCTTGCATTCATAAAAAAAAAGTGTCCAATTCTTTTGTTTATGTTGATTTTTATTCATAGTGTTTTTAGTTGTTTCCAAAAAGTTAAAAAAAAAAAAAAGAGTTTTCATTGCTTTGATTTGATTTCTTAAACCCAAAAAAAAAAAAGTGGTATTTCCTATTTCCAATCTTTACAAATTCGTTTTTGTTTAAAAAAAGAAAAAAAATCTTTTGTTTATTTCATTGTTATTGCTTGCATATTTTGTTTCCATTTGTGCAACAATCTCTTTTCGAATTTCAAAAAAAAAAAGGACAAAAAAAAAAGGTTCCTTAATTCTTTGTGTCACAAATTTTGTTTCCATTTCTTTTGTGCAGAATTTCATTTCCATATTAGCACCAAATCGTGTGGAATCTCTCTAACTAAAGAAAGTTTAAAATTTTCTGAATTTTACTTCTTTGTGTTAGAATCCATTGATACACTTTGAGTTTATTGTGTCAAGTACTGAATCAGTGACATGGAGGAAGAAGAATCAGATAATTGGAGTAAGGATGAAGAGAGCTTACTCTGCTCAGATGAGGAGACAGAGTATGAGACACCACCATGGCCCGGAGATGAAGCCTCTGAATATGGGTATGATTCAGATGGTGACTCAGGCTGTGATCCTGAGCCGCAGCACAAGGAGCTGTCCACTACAACTTCATCTTGGAGTCAGCTGTGCATGGAAATCAATGAGGAGAGTGAAGACTCAGAAGCAGGCATGTATGGAGAGTACCACCCACCTAGGCACAGGAGTGCATTCCAGAACCATGGAGTTACTTCATACCGTGTACCAGCTCAACGTCAGCTCACTGGTACAAAGAAAGCTACAATCCAACAAACCAGCACGAGGCAGCCAACCACCAGAGCAAGAGGCTCCCTAATATTTTCAGGTTGTAGCCAAAAACCTGAAGATTATCTCCAGTGGGAGACCAACATGAAGCAGTGGTTGAAATCCAACAATATTCCTAAGGAGGAGAAGCTATCATATGCTATTGACGCGCTCACCGGAGAAGCATATAAGTGGTGGCTAAGAGAATGTACTCCAGGCTTCTACAACAAGCCAGTACTAGATTGGGGAGACCTTAAAGCAAGGATGTACAGAGAGTTTGCGAAGAAGCATCAGACACACAAGAACATCATTTCAAAACCCCAATGCCAAGCAACACCAAGAAGAGTGAAGGTTTCACCAGTTTTGCAGTCTACTTCCATGCCTAAGAATGCTTACTGTCCTGAGCCCAAGAAAGTGTTTTCAAATACTTGGACAAGTCCAGCAGAAGCTAAGAAGACTGCTCACGCAAAAATGGATCAGCAAAGGCCAACCTCCACACTCCCACCAGAACCTCCAAGCATACAAGAGCAGTGGCAAAAGATAAAAGAGATGCTGCAACTAAAGGAGAAGAAAACCGAGCTGAAGCAGAGTCATAAAGCCTTTATGAACCTAGAAGAATCAAGAGGTTCTCCCAAGAAAACCGCATCCAGCTCCAACACTCTACCTAAGCTACAAGACACGTCAAGTAAAGGTAAGTCTTCTAACTTTATGAATATCAAAGTTCAGACATGCTATAGATGTCATAAGAGAGGTCATTTTTCTGTTGCATGCCCGAAAAGACTAGTTACTAACCTAGCATCACTTGAACTGAAATTGAATTCACCAAGGTCAAGAGATTGCTTATCACAACCTTGTTATGAAACTTCCAATTCAATATTAATGTGCTTGTCTTTGCCAAAGGTTAAAAATGCAGGTCATGTTCATAACAAGGAAGAGCTCAGTACCAACAACATTCTGACCCAAGAGGATCCACCAGCCCACACCTTAATTTCACAGACCATGTCATCAAAGGAGGCAGAAAAAAATCAGAATTTTGGTCAGAGTTTTGATCCAGGAATAAGACAAGAAAAAGAGTACACAAACCAAGAAGACATCAACCGTAAGGTGCAAGCAAACAAGGAAAGTATCATGTGCCAACTCACCAATGCAATCACTGTGAGTTTAAGCTTCACCAAATCTGTTCCTATAATACTAAACTCAGATATAATGCACTTGTTCTTGTCTTTGGGAATTGATTTTGGTACAGGAAAAACCATGACGCATAAGGCAAAGGAAGCCTTAGTAAAGGGGCCAGAACAAATCTACTTGTGTCTACAAGAGCCACAAGTAAATCCGAGACTTGGAAGAAACCTAGTCCCAACCAAATGCAAGGTTGTCTCTGAACTTAAAGTGCCTAACTCTAACTCTCATGCTACTGGTATAATGCACTTGTCCCTATATTCAAGTGATGAAGCAGGTAGAGCTAAGAGTGTTGAGACCAAAGGAGGAATCAAGGAGAAACCACCAGATCCGACATTCATACATCTTACCATGATATCCAAGCTGAATCACAACACTAAAGGTGTGCAGCAGGTAAGTAATTCTTATAATCAGTTTGTTCTTGATAGCTCAATAAACTTGTCAAATGAGGAATCAGTGTTCTGTCCACGAGAAGAGCAAAGGTATTTTGTCATAAGTATTTTGAGAGCAAGTTTATCTCGTCATGAGAAACCCATAATCCACTTGCTTCTTTGCCAAAGTGTTGAGCATATTTCAGGTCTTAAGGAGAGCAGGAGCAAGATCAGAAAAGTAGGCGTCACACCAGCTCAAGGAAGAGGAGCATTGCTGTTCTATCTACTCAAAGAAGAGCCACCGGATGCTCCACAACTCAACCGGAATCAAAATGATTCCCAAGGTAATCTTCTAAACCCTCATTCACTTCACTGTACTAACTTGACTTATCTATGTGCATGTGATCAAGTTTTGAGGACAAAACTTCTTGAGGGAGGGTATGATGCGGTCATCAGAACCAGACTAGGCCAGACGCTCGCTGACTCAATCGCTAGCTCAACCACTACGTCAGTCACTACGTCAGTCAGCACACTGACTAACTCAACCACTACATCAGTCAGCGCAACCAGACCCGATGGAGACAAACAGTCAGAAAATGAAGCACTCCGACCAATTTAGGAGGAACCAATCAACAAATCCAATTGTTCTGGATTCCCATCTCATCATAGGACCAAGGAGAATTGGATCCAAACCAAAAGGAGTAATGGTTTGAAAGATATTCAACTTCCAAATCAGGAGATGCTACACTTGCCTTATTTGGAAGATCATGAGTTCAAATATTGCCAAACTCGAACTTGGCGACCAGGAGACTTATTATCACTTCTAGAAGCACTCTACAACACTCTCAGAAGCACCAGCCCACACAGGATCAGGCGGATCCTATTGGAACATAAACCAACTCAACCGGAGCTATTTATGGAAACTATGAAGACCAATTGGTTTGCACATTATCAAACTAAGATTTGGAAACCAGGAGGCAATAACCATCAGCCAGAAGCAATAGAAGACGTCCTTAGCATCACCAAAATGCACAGGATCAATCACATGAGATTATGGACCAACCTTCCATATATGGACACAAGCGCAAACTTCCCATTTCTTGCCAAAAGCTTCCAACGGCTCTATTCCTTTAGCTGCTGTGTCTTGGACGTCATTTACTACATACAAGATGTTCCAGAGAAGCTCAATTATCCCCTCAAACCGTCCAGATTCAAAGATCACATCATATCTTCCTATTTTGGCCGATTCTCTCTTAATGGCTCCAACGGCTAGTTTATTGTTTGTTTTTGATTTCTTTTCTTATTTAGAAGTTTATGAACGTTGTAAGAGCATTATATAAGCTCCATTAGACCATTTGTATTATTCACCCTTGATCAATCCAAAAGCAATAGAATTTCGATTCAGTTTTCTTCCACAAAGTTTGTGATTTCTTTGTGTTTGTTCTTTAGTCTATTTGAGTGATTCATCTAGTACTATAGAATCTGTGGTCTAGAGTGTTGAGTGATTCATATCTCTGTCCATACAATTGATTGAGTGAGTCAATCCCTACCATCATCACCATCTCTACCTTCAACACCATCTTCCGCATCGTTTTGGCTTGAGATCATCTGATCATCAAGTGGTTTGGCATCAGTGTGATTCTGAGGCTACATCAGACTTGGTCTTTGTAGCTGATATTGAGGATTCTCATCTCCTGTCTGTTTCGAATGGATAAAAGCTGCAGTTAATCAGATATGAAGGCAACTCTAATCGAGAGATTAGTGATGATCAGCCACAAAGATTCAGTAAAGCAGATTTGCTTGAGTCCATGAGTAATTGGGGATGGCGTCTTTGTTCAAAACAAAAAAAATCGAATTTTCCTGGTTGTTGAGTACGAAGTCTAAACAAGAAAGCTTCATGGTCTTGAGTTGCTGACTGGAATGAAGGAGATGATCTAAAGTGACTGTTCTCTAGTTTAGAAGTTGGTGATTTCTTTCACAAAGAAGCTCCAGGTTAGATTTTATCAGAAAAAGCTACAGGTTTGAGATCAAATTGCAGATTTGTGATTATCAGAAAAAGCTTCGGGTTTCTGGTTATGGGAAAGAAGAATCAAAGGCAAGCTTAAGGCCGACAGTTTAAACAGAGAATCCTATAGAATTGATGTAACACTGAAGAGTTTAGTATGGGAATTTTGTTCTGGTGAAAATCTCAGGGATCTTTTTTCTCTACGTGCTCATATTTTTTAAAAAATGGCTGAAGTTAATACTGCCTTGTTGGGTGAGAATGAAGCATCAAAGTCACCAAATCAGACTCAAAACTGTGAACTAGAAGTTTTCTTCTGGTTCAATGGAATAAACAAAGAAACTATCCCGATGGTGATGATTTGAGCTTTTCAACTGTTGATTTGTCGATAATGGAATGCACAGACAATACTTTATAGAGCTCGTCCACAGAGGTTGGTACCTAGCTCACTACAGATACCTCTCTTGGAGATCATCAAGATCCTGAACATGTGTTAGACGCTACTAATCTGGACGCAAACATGGAGATGTAGAAAAGAGTTCATACTCAAGGTTGAAGAATCAGATTGTGGCTGCAAACGACAGAGAAGCAAATGGTAATTATGAGTTGCAGGTTTTCTGAAATTCACAGAGGTAGAATATGGGTGACACATGGACTGCTCAAGTTTTTGTATGATGTTCTTATGAAGAAGTTTGCATTCGTTGGGTCAGACGAGCTTGAGATTAGATTGAGTGATTTTTCAGAGATTGGCATATAGAGACTTAGTAGAGGAGATTTAAGGGCTGTTTCAGAAGAAGTCTCATGAAAGTTAGCAGAATCAAGCTATGATCGGGGAGTGTGAACAAGATAGCATCAGGTCTACAAGTTTCAAAATTGGCTGAGATGGTGAATACAACAGTCCCTCCGTCGCGCTCTTACTCTCCCTTATCAATGAGATCCTCATCGTTACCATCAGCCCAAGTGGAGTCGGCAAAGACGCGTTAGACAAAGCTAGCGAAGGCTATCTCTGACATATGACAAGAAGAATCACAAGTTCTTATAATGTTTTATGTTCTTAAAGCAAAAGAAGTGTCTTGAGAATCAGTTACGAGAGGAGAAGCGATGGACATGGATGTATCGGGTCGAAAAAGAAAGTCATTTGGTGATAGTAAGACAAAGGTAGATTGGAGCTGATGTTGTTGAAAACAATGGGGTAAGAGAAGAAGAAATAAAAAGAACTGGAATAAGCAGTTTTGAAAAGGAGTTCTGAGAGTGAGATTTCGACCATGTCTGAGCATGTGCGTATGAATAAATGGTGGATATTGAGAGTCTTGGTGTTAAATAATTCTTAGAATCAAAAAGTGCTCAAATCAGTATCAAATTTCAGAGTTTAAATCGATTGTTTTATGGTCAAGAAACAGAAGAAACTGTGAAAATCTGTGAAGACTGAAAGCCATTAACTGTTGTTTCAAGATAAGGTATTGGGAGATGTTTCCCTAACAGGCTGGAACGAGTCGAGATACTAAGAAGGTATATGTTGCAAGATCTCACTGCAAGAAAGACATGGAACTTGACGAATTGTCAATAGGAGTTAAGCTCTAGGTGCAATTCTATTTAGAAGTTGACCCAGAATCATCCATAATTTCAGAAACTCAGAAACCAGTTCCGTGATAGCTTGTTCAAGACATCATTTGAGGGTCAAAACAGAGTCTGATCGAACCGAAAATTTGTAGAGAGCTTCATGATTCCACTAACTGAATATCCAACGGTGGGTTTAAGGTTTCAACGGTTATTTTGTGATTTATTCGTGTGTTTCTGAGACAGACTTGGTTAGAGGAAACTGAGTGTGTTATATTTCTTGGTTGGGAAAATGAGCTCGGTCTGGGAGGAAACTTGGCAAGAGACTTTAGTACTGATGGATATGGGAGTTACAAGAGTTAGCACACGATATGGGAGTGATGTTTTTAGCTTAAGTTGTGCACTCAAGCAGGGAGAAAGTGTGGTAATGTACGTTGATAATATGGTAATGTTCATATTATGGGAGAGCGAAGTCTACGTTGTTCAGATTATGGGAGAGCGAAGTCTATGTTCTATGGTCTATGTTTTATTCTGATGATAATGGGAGGATCTCATCTAAAAAGGGAGAGAATGAAGATGTCATATCGTGTATGATGTAAGTTATGCTTCTGTTGGTTGTGTTTGGATTCTAAAACTCATTCATCAAGGGAGAGATTGAAGATGTATTGATGAATGGTTTGAGAACCTATTGGAACATGATGTGATACATCGCTTATGTCGAATAATAGAAGGTACAAAGATGGAGCTGGTTCAGACTTGTATGTAATACAGAGGCTAAGACAAAGTCGACGGATGGTTGTGGCAGTTTGTGCTAGCAGAACTGACACAGATGATGAGGCAGCTCTTGATACAGTTCCTGAGGTAGTTTGTGCTACAATAGATGGTAGCTCAGAATGTAGCTCAGGATGTAGCTCAAGAGCGGGAAAACGGAAATAAATGATTATTTCCTTATTGTTGGAGTTTTCTTTGTTTTAGGAAACATAGCCACGTGAGTTGAGAAGCCCAGAAGATGGAAAAATCACATGGGCTTATGGATGCTTAGGGTTTTGACCCTTGACTATATAAACCAAGAGACGGCAACTTGTATGGTTGCGCGTCTAGGGTTTTATGGAGAGATGCACACAGGTGTGTGTGGCGTCGCCCCATCTTGTAGATTAGTAGATCTACTGGTGGTTTCAGCTATGGAGTACAATCACATCGGGAGATGGAGTTGTATCGATTGTAATCGACGGTAGACTTTGTAGAGGTACCGTTTCATAGTGATTCATCTAGAAAATAATGATAGGCACTGTTGTGTTGGATATCATAGCAATTGTAATTGCATCTTGTTCTAGTGGATTTGTTCTGGACTAGATCCCGGCGATGTAGGGCAACTGAACCTCGATAAAAAACTCTATGTGTTATTTACTTTATGCTCATACATACACAAACACATAGATGTAGCCACAAATATGCGTTTTCACGAACAACTTCTTCTTCTTCGTGAAACCCTAGTCCCGGAACGCGGGAATCTTCAACTTCATCCTCCTCGACTACGGCTTTCTCCTCATCGTCTATGGCTTTCTCCTCCTCGTTTATCCCTCCGGCTTCCTCCTCCTCATCGTCTTCTGTTTCATCGTCCTTCTCTTCCTCGTTTTCAATCTCTTTGTCGTCTTTTTTTTTCTTCCTCCGCATTCTCGGATTCTTTTTCCAAGTCTGTTTTTTCTTCTTCATCAATTTGTTTCCACACAACTTCGGCTTCGCGATTCGCCTCTTCTCTCGGGTCTCTCTCGGTTGGGGATTCGTTTGGAGGAATCGATTTATCCTCTACTCTCTTCGACTTTCGTAATTTCTTTCTCCAATAACTCCGTATATTTCTTTCTACAAATGGAGATTGAAATTCTTTTTTTGTCGGATGAAGTCGGAAAATTGGGGAAAACTGTAAGAAGAAGGGAAGACGAACGGATATACTGAAGAGAAAAAAAGATTTTTGATTTTACCTTAAGACGTTTTTAGGATTTAAAGAGTAGATCTGACCCGACTCAAATGGATGGACCAAACTCTTTGGGTCAATCCAGGTTGGGTTGTAAATAAGTTACAAAACGCAGGTTTTGCTGTTTTTTACCCCTTCTCTCAAATTAAAAAAAAAGGAAAGAAAATGAATTTATGGGAGAGGAGTATATGGGACTTTGACTTTTGAGTCAAAGAGCCTAGAGAATTTGATCTGAAAACTCCTCCATCTCCCATTCCAAGCTATTCCTCTTCCCCTTCTCTGAAAATAAATTCTACCATCACCAGTTTCTGTTTTAAATTCCACTCATCAGCAAACGATTTTTGTAGAACAAATCACTATTTTAAGATCTCCATTGAAAAAAAGAAAAGTGCGACAAACCCAAAAAGAGAGGAGGATCCTTCTGTTGAGGCCGAGAATGAGAGGAGGGAGAGAGAGGGACACGATGATATGAAGAATCACCGAGAGAGCTTCTGGATTATCTAAGAACTGGATTTTCAAATCATCGGCGTCGCGATTTCACGACGAGTCTTTTGATTCCTCCGTCTCACCTATTCTCATTCCTGGCGTCCATGAATTCCATTGACAGGTACATGCCCATCAAAAATCATCTTGTGCTTTTCTCTCTTGATTTGAAATCGAAAATCGATTCATTGTAAAACGAATCCTTCTTTGTTTTGAATTACATGATGCAGTTAGAACTAGCGAAAATATCAGATTTTATTGCAGCAAAAGCTGGAAACATTCTTGGCTACGAAGTTTTTGTTCCTGAAAACAACAACGTCTTCTACTCTCGCAGTCGCAGGTATAACCAGCAGCTTTTGCTCCATTTTCAAAATTTCTCCCTTGTATGAAGACATGAAACACATATTGCAATAGAGTGAAAGATTATGTTTTGGTGTTTAGTTGTGATGAAAAGATGGCTTTTTTGATAGTGAGTTTATATTTAATCTCGACCCAAGTGGATGAATATTTCCAAAATATTGTGCAAACAAACGGTGTTATGAGCTCCGTAGTGCGTGTGCCTTCTATAGATCTAAACTATAAGAGAGCCCTACTACTATCAGAACAGGTATTGAAATGTTAGAAACCTCCTTTAATATCTTTCTATACTCTTTGTATTTCCTTCTGAAAAATATGTGATTTCTGTTTACAGGATCATTGTTTGGTAGAAATGTTGCATAGATGGCAAGATGGAAAAGTCCCTGCTGATATAACATGTGTGATAAGGTCTGCTAACAGTACTTTTCATAAAACTGAATCCATATATTATGTAAGCAGTAAGCATTTAAGTTTTAGTTACTTTAATGTTTATTTGTTAACAGTTATCATGAAAGAGCTTCAAACGCTAATGTTATGCGGTTTCTTGAGAGGCATGGCATTATGTATCGACAACAAAAGAGAATGTGAGATGTTGGAATTGGTTAAAGGCACTGATCTAAGTCTAGAGAGGCGTTAGTTAACAACAACAAAAACCAGAGAGGCATCAAGAGTTGAAGGAAGACAGAAATGGGGAAATCAAAGAAAGTGGATGTGAATCAATTTCTGGTTGCTCATCTCAACACCATCTACGATACTCTCCATGTAATTTTTCTCTTCTTACCGGTTCAAATTTCGCGGTAATGAATTTGAATCGTAATTAGAGACAAACTATGCTAAACTTTTTTTTTGCAGTTGTCCAGACGAACATCGTCTCCTATAGAGGAGAAAGTTAACTGGAACGATGTTCTTCACATGTTTGATCACCTCACCAAACAAGGCACCATAGGTTTAAAGTTATTCTCTTTTAGGTTCTTTTTTTAGTTGCGGTGATGCTGGAACTTCGTTCCTTCATTTGATTTCTCGATTTGTCTCTTTTTTTTCCTTAACTTTAAATAGTGGGAATGCTATGGACTGGAGAAGCTCCAAAATCTGAAACACTTAAGGAGACTGGAGTCTTACTTCAACGCTCTTCAGGGGTTTTTGCTTTGTTGCCATGGAAACACTATTGGTGCTGGGCCGACGCTTTCTTCTATCGTACACGTTTATGTCAAGCAAATCGTTGTTTCCAGCTTCAGATTATTGCAGAGTTTTGTCTCCTTATATGGTAAATAGGAATCTACTCTTCTGGCTGTTCATATTCAAAACACAAAATCTAAGATGGAATGTTCTATACTTTTACTGAAGAACCGTATGTTAATTTTTGCCAGCAATTATCCTCTTCTAAACTCTTTTCTCTTAGATTTATATAGCCATTCGACCCCAAAAAATAGTAGTATAGCCAATGTAGGATTTGCTTTCGAGATATGTCAAACTGAGTGATTAAGATTACTTATTTATGGATGTTTTTCCTTTTCAGGTGTTCGAATCTGGGAACTCAAGGGTTCATATGAAAAGGACAAAAGGCCCGTCTATTCCGCAGCTTTTAGGAGTTGTTTGGGAAGCATGCTCGGGTTTGAATAAGTTTCCTGCAACAAACATCACATCGACTGGCAGGGCTCTTGCCCAATTTGCGGTTTCGATGAAGGACCTTCTTAGGGAGATGAAAGTGGTAGTGTCAAGATCCTTGATGATTCCGATCTCGAAAGCATCATTGAAGGGTATGCAACAAGGACAGTCTTATTCTTGTATTGTGATTGTCTCATATGTTTTCTTATGCTAGGATTTGACTGTGTATAAGTGCTTGGATCTGGAAATGAAAGAATCAAGCTTAATCGAAGTGTTTACTGCTTCCACAAGTCAAGTAAGATGAAGAGTGATAGAAAGAGCATTTGAATAACAAATGATACCGGCGAAGAGATAACTCTGACACTTTGTATAGAGACAATATTAGGCTTCAACAAGTCTTGGAAGATTCCATGCTTATGTATGTTACCTTTATACCATCCGGAGGCGAACTAAGTGTTACAGCTTCTCTGAGGAAAGATCAGCTCGGGCGATCTGTGCATCTTGCTAATTTAGAGATCATGTAAAATATTATCAATCAGAGTACACAATATGATGTTAAAAGAAAGTGCATTTATGATTTTGTGTTTATAAAAACAGAATAACACATACGGGAGCCGGGTTACCAGATATTTTCCTAAACCAAATGTTTCAAGCTGAGAAAATTATGTAGGAGGAAGGATTAAGCTTGATGGTTAGCCAGAAACTGGTGAAGCTAATGGATGAAGATGTTTAATACTTGAGACATGCTGGAAAATCGAGTTCCATGTCCTTGAACAAGTAGCCCCCCCCCCCCCCCCCCCCAAAAAAAAGAAAATATTATCTTTCTTTCCAACTTCCCTCATTGCTTTGTTTTCATTTTCGAATTTCTTTCAATACTGAACAAATAAATTGACAACAACATTCAAGAACAAAAGACATAGATATCATATCTAATATATATAATAGACAAGTCATGAGAGAAAAAAATCCTACATGGTCCAATCAAAACTAAGAATTAAACTGACGTGTCAAGGCTTTTTGGTGACTATTCTGAAACCAATTCTGATGATTATTCCATCTATTTTTTTTTCATCTCTTTCTCTTTCTCTCGAAATGTTCCTCTCCATTTCTCTCGAAAATTTCACGCCATCGTCGCCGAAAATTTCACGCCATCATCATCATCTCCTTCGATCGTCTGATACCTATTTCCAGTTTTATTCATCTAGATGTACGTTTGTTTTGGTTTGAATCTAAATCGTTGAGTTTGTTCATAACCCTAATCCCTCTTTTCCTTTGTTTCAGTTTTCAATCCGCTGGATAAAAACCTAACACGGTTCGTCTATAATTTCTCATCTCTATTTCATCGCTTTTTCCAGTTTATTGTTAGATTTTATCTTTCCTTATCCCGATTGATTTTATGAATCGCATCAGGCCATGAATCGTTCATTTGTGTTTATCTTCTTTTCATGTATTCGACGATCTGGAAAATTCAAAGTAAACTGTCCAATTCTTTTCCAATCTCAAGACCAAAACCGTCCGATTAGGGTTTCTTGTGGTTTATTTGTTAATATTCGTCGTGATTTTTCAATATCCTAACACATATTTCTGTTTCTCGCATCAGGCCCACCGCTTTTTTCGATTTTTTTGGGTGATAATAAGAAAAAATTTCTCTGAAGAAATTATCCTTTCCCGTGAACGGTTTCCATACCTCACCGTTTTTGGAGCTTTGTGGGTCTCTCGGATGGAAGGTATGAAATCCATCTTTCTTTTTTGATTTTCAATTTCTATGAAATCACAACCGTTTTATTTGTTTATCTTTATTTTCAGGTATTCCTGGATCTGAAAAATTTGGGGTCGGCTATTCTTCATTTTCCCGATTTCCACATCCTTTCTACAACAATTAAATCCATTTTTATCCTTCACAACTACTTTCATTTGTTGACAATCTACCATGGAAACTTCCGGAGATATGAAACAAAGAAGCGAGGAAGAAAGTTTATGTTTATCAAGTTGAAGGCCGTGTTCATCACGACCCGTCACGTGCTCTTGGAGATCTCACTGCAATCAAGAAACACTTTTTTCGGAAACGCGGCGAGAAGAAATGGAAGTGAGAATTGCTCGAAGATTTACGGAAGCAAAGAATATAGATGCGATTGTGGAACTCTGTTTTCTAGGTGCGATTTTGAGGTTTTTTTTCAACTCCTAAAAATTTGATCTTTCGTCTGAATTTACCAATTTGTGGAATGGGTTTTGTTTTAGAATATATAGCTTTATATATGTTTTAGATAGCTTTCGTCTGAATCTGGTGTGATTCAAGTACATTCGATTTACTACAATCTGTATTTTAAATGAGCACAGGTCAGAAATGACGGTGAAGAAATTGAAACCGATGGTGCCAATTATCATATTGAAATGATAAGGTGTTTGAGAGAGGTTAATGGCGACAACAACACTGTTGGCTGATAGGTTTTCATGTTGTTACGTCTCTTTGAAATCTTGCTAATATTTTTTTGGGTGAAGCTAACAAGATCTGCCCGAATTTTGTCCATGTATCCACAATTCTTGGGTCCTATCAGACTATAAAACTGGTTGAGACCTTCATGAATTACCAGGTATTTTTCAGGATCCTGTTTACCATGTTTCAAGGATATGCAGACATTAGATTCTGGTTTGGTCTATTCAGACGATATATACATCATTCAACTTGCCTATTTTTCCTTCCGGAAAAATTCCTATGCGTTTATGTACTTTGGATATCAGAATATAGAGCTTCTGTTATGTCCATGTATATCATTGTTACTCTTATGTACAGTAGGTAGATTGACATATGTTCTGGTGTAAAACAAAATTGTGAACCGAACCATGAAAATATTTGGTGAAAAAAACTGTTACAAAAACATCAAGAGGTGTTTGTGTTATTACAAAGTCAAGGTTAGAAGTATCTTTGTGTTATCCTCAAGAACATGTCAGAGTATTTGTTAGAAGAAGAAAAGGCCCACCTTGAGATGAATCGATTCCAGTGTCATTACAAAGTCAAGGTTAGATCTGTTTTCTTCGATTTCTCCAGCTCTTAGATTAGATTTATGTTACGTATCTTTTGATGCAATGTCTTGAAGATACAAAGAAATTTACTCGAATATTATGATTGTTTCTATCTGTTTAGCTAAAGGTCTCTACTTCTTTGATTATTTGTTTCCAGACATCTAATAGCCATTGCACTTAACTATTCTTCTAGGTCTGCCAGTGTTCTTTTATTCTCATAAATATACACTACACTTACCTGTTTTTTCATAGCAGTTAGCATCTGATTGTGTAACTGCTATCTGGTTTCTGGATTCGTTACTGTGTTGTCTACAGCCTTGAAGAATTGTGATAGCTTTAGAAGTCCTTTCGGGAAATCTGGGTTCTCTTTTGGTGATTGAAGTCGATAAATTACGGATACAGGTAAATTACAAGGCTTTTAGGTGAGAAAGATATCTCAACTTCTGGGTTTGTGCATTATAGATTAGGTAGGGCGCATACATTCTAAAATAATGCATGTTCCCTAATTTGAGGTTGAAATTATTGATGATATATGTATTAGCATACAAAGTCTATTTATGCTCAGTTGCTCACACAAACTCTCTCATTTTAAGTTGACAGGGGAGACTCCTTGCTAAGGAACATGACTATTCTGCTGCTGTTGATGTCTATAAAATAGGCTTAGAATTGAGGCACGTTGTTAATGCATGAGCCTTAACAACTGAGTGTTTTTTATAGTTGGCATTGTTTCCAGATCGAGTTCCTATTGATCTTCCAATTTGTTTCTATATATTAGGCATGTGCATATCATGTCTATTGATCTTTCGATTTGTTTCTATATATTAGGCATGTGCATATCATATCAGTATGCTGACATATATTTGTCTTATTTTGGCAGTCCAGATGATTGGGAATGTTTCCTACAATATCTCGGCTGTTTGGTTGAAGATGACAGCATGTTGAAGTACTTTGACTTATTTATCAGATTCATCCAACAAAACACATGGAATACAAATTTTCTCACCTACGGAAAAAATGGTGATTATATTAACCACTTGCAGACTTAAAGGTTTGTCACGGCGAGGAACAAATCCGAGTAAAGCTTTTTGTTTTTTTGTTTTTGTTTTCCTCTCTGAAACCTCTTCTATGTGTTGTAACCGTTTGAATTGAGTTCTGCAAAAATTTGTCGTCTGGTGCAGCGCATTGTCTAAATTTGTGAATTAGGCCGCTGACGGTGGAATCACAGCTCTTCACATGGCTTCCTTGAATGGATTGTTTGTCTGTGTGCAGCTTTCACTTGATCTTGAAGCGACTGTTTCCGCTGTGACATTTCATCATGGAACATCAATGGATATGATTGGTATCAGCTCCCTATCCCCTCCCATATGACTAAAACATTCTTTTTCATTCTGCTTCCAAGATGATGATCTTCGTCTTACTTATGGTGGAAGCATGCCTTTGCACTATGCTGCTTTTGGGGGGAACCTGAAATGTTGTCATGCAAGAACAACTAAGTTTATTATTTTGTTTCTCTATTTTTTATACAAAGATTTGTCAGAAGGTCCATTTTTATGTGTCTCTCCATCTATAGATTCTCCTTCCAAGAGGTGCAAGAAAGATGACATTAAGCTGAATTGTTCCTCCACAGTCTCTTCTATTGATTCATTTCATGTTGTAAAAACATATATTTGACGTCGTCAAAATGGAAATTGTCCTTTTCAAAAAATGTTTGTCGGTGGCTACCCAAATGACATAGCACGGATGTGAAGTCGTCATTGGTTAGAATTGTTGCTTTTGCCAAATTCTGATGTCGTCATTCCAGGAATCACTCACTCCAATTACTTATCATTGCCCCTTTTGAGTATACTCATCATCACAGGGTTATTACCTAACCTTCATCGAGTTTTTAAGACCAACTCTGGCGATCCAAGCGTATGGGCTCAATATGTCTCCGGGTTGCTTTCTTCAAGTTAAATATTTGGTTGCAGACAACAATCATCACAGTGATGATTACAACAATCATCACAGTGATGATTAATGTGAGCTTCATATTATGTTTGTTACGTTAAACATGTACGTAGTCTTATATAATGATTTGTTCCATAGTGACAACAACACTTCTTAATAATGAATATAAAAACACAGTAAGTAGGTGATAGGGTCAAGAATTAATCCTATTCTACTGCAAGTGCACAATTAATTGATTGTAGTATAAAGGGTATCGAATCCACAGAGACTCTGGTCTCGATAGAATAAGAACCGTAGAGATTAATACTAAGAATAAAGCAGATGGTGAGTGAAATAAAAGCAAGGCAAGAAAATAAATCAGTAGCAAGATTGGTTGTGAAAGCAATTAACTAAAAACGCTAAGTCTAGGGAATTCTCAGGAAATCAGACAAGCAGACAAGTTATTCAGTCAGGATCAAATTAAACTCAGTTCTAGAACTCAAATCACGGAATTAGAATTAACCAAATCTCTTTGCGAAAATCCTCTAAGTCTAAGTGCAGTAATCCAAATCTCTTTGCAATTACTAACAGATTAAACCAGCATTAATTTCAAGTTCGATATGTTCACAATTAAACTAAGCCAAATCTCTTTGCGATTAATTTAATTGCTCAACCTAAATAGTTCAGATTCTAAACCACACTCTCGTGTCGTATTTAGCAACCTAAAATCTAGATTCTAATTGATCAGGTTAGAACTAGCATTAAGCACAATTTAGATCGAAGAACATTCTAATCATGTGAATCCTTAACTGAATTAAACAAGTCAAGCAAGTCATGAAATCCTTAATGAGAAACCCTAAACTTAACTATGAATCTACTCAGACATGATTAATGAAACAGAAATCATAGAATAAATAGATTGCATATGAGAAATTAAATAGATGAAGGGGTTCGAAATCTTCCCCAAAATAGATGAAGTACAGGATTAGATCAGCCCCAAAAGTTCTAAAAATCTCTTAGCTCTAAGTATGAAAGTGTATCTAAAATAAACACCAAAATCCTAAATATATAGGCATGATCTCGGCTGGGGCTTCTGTGTAAATACTGGAACTTTTCTGGGCTTTTCGGCAAACTTTGATAACTTCATTAAACCGCCGCATTTTGGCCCATCTCGCTAGTGTGTCGATCGACACCATAGGTGTGTCGATCGATGCATGATCAACAAATTGGACAGTGAGCTTAATCTCTCGGCCAAAAGACTCCAAAAGTCCCAAAATGCTCCAATATCTCCAATTCCGCTCCAAACTTGATTAAACCTGTAAAAGACTATAAAAGAACACCAAAGACACTAAAAAAAACAACTATACCATGGCATAAAACCGGTAAAAACCATGATATATCAACTCCCCAACACTTAGCCTTTGCTTGCCCTCAAGCAAAACAGAGAACTAAAATGTAGTGAAGAGATTTGAAAACTCATCAGAAACTCTTTTCATCTTAGAAGCAGCAACACTCAGATTCCCCTTAGGAAACCACATGAAAGAATCAACTTGCAGACATCAAGACCAACATATACTTCCCCCACACTTAGCAACTGTCCTAAGTAAACTCCACAATCACATTCACGCATTCAAATTCACCCTACTGACTTCTGCAAGTATTTAAATGTGGTCTCACCTAAGGAATATCGATCAAAGGCACATGGATTCTTACCTTGTCAGCTCTAGACCACAAAACTATCTTTCTCTAGTCCCTTTCTTCTCTTTTCCCTTCCTTAACAACTGATTTTTACCCATTGGGTATCATTTTATTTTTTTATCAGTGTTCTTCTCGTTTAGGGGTGTACTTTGGACACATTCCATGGATGCACAGGAGGTAATAGGGGTCTCTACCACTCTCGTGACCACTTCGGAGTTACTAACTCATCCTCAGTTTATTACTTTTTTTTTTTACTTTATGGAAGGGTAGAAGGGAACTAAATAGGACAGGTTTACAGGCTGTGTCAGAACTAACAAAGGAATCCGACTCAAAGTATTCCAAGCCCTTAGGTGAGAAATCTAAGTCAGTATTAAGGTGAAGTCAGTAAAAGATCCTCTGATACCTGAAGTGATGTGGGTGTTCTCAGTAGGCTGATCTGTGTCTGGATTTTCTAATAGTCAGAGATTGATCTGCAGCTTCATCTCAATGGTTACTTAAGTTCCTGCAAGTGCTACTAATCTTCTCAAAAAATCATTGTTTCCTACTTAAATTGGTTTTGACTCAATAAAACAAATTTTTTTAAAATTGGATTGACTCTTAAGAAAACAAAAGCGTGCGTCAGTAGCTCCTCCCCCACACTTAAAACACACTGTCCCCAATAGTGTCAAGCTTAGGGTCGGCGAGAAAATAAATCAAATTGAAACAATCCGAAAAGTTGCAGAACACTTACCTGTCGTCGCCCTGTGTCGATCGATGCCACAATGTGTGTCGATCGATGCAAGGTGAATATGCTCGTGGTTATGTGAATAACCGATGTCTAAACCGCAATTGATTCGGTAAACTGTAAATCGCAACTGCATCGACCTATGCACTAGGTGTGTCGATCGGTGCAATTCGATTTTGCCTGTTTCTCAAGCCTTTGAACACACAAAAACAGAAAAATTAAAAACACCAAATCAACTTGAAAAATGAAAACTAAAATGAACCTAACAGTGGGTTGCCTCCCACTCAGCGCTTGTTTAAAGTCAATAGCTTGACTATGGAAAGGAGATCGGACTCATGGCGGCTTCAACAGAGACTTGGAGTGTCTCTGCGAATATCTCTTCATCCAAGAAGATGTGTATGCTGTCAGATCATGAGGCTTTCCAAGGAATGAATAAATAGCATCAGGGCGGGAGAAAAGCTGGGGTGGTACACTGCGTTTTCCTGCATTCAAAACAATATGGTCAGGAGGTTTAAGCTTAGGTGATTTATATCTTACCTTTGGTGCAGATCTGATGTTTGGGGCTTTCTGCTTATGAGCAGTTGCAGGCTCTGAAGATGTTAGAGCAGGTTCAAGAGGAACCGCCATCTTCTTCTCTCTACTATCAAATACTGTAGTTCCACCAATCTGAACTTCTTCTTTCAGATGACCATCAGTGGAGATCATCTTCTTATCCACCACCACCATGCACTTGACTACACTTTGCTCATGTTTAGACCTTATAGGAACTTTTGGGAATGGTATTGGAGGTTTATAGACCATTTCCTTAGCAAAAACATCATATTTGGGCGAAATTGGGTCTGCCTAACTATCGCGTCGACCAACGCAGAGTGGGTATCGGTCGTCATTGAATTGATGTTGACCTTCAGTGTCGAAAATGGTCAATTTCTGTTCGTCGCAAGAACTCGAAATTGCCGTCAGAACTGCGTGTCGACCGATACTAAGTGGGTGTCGATCGATGCATGTCTCAGACAGACAATATTCATCCAGAAAATCCGAGATTATGCTCTCTTCTTCACCTAGCAACTCAATCTCATCTCTTAAGGTCACAGCTTTGATGGATCTATACTGTTCAGCTTTCCCAACTTCATTATGCCTTTGTATTGCTTGAGATGTCTGTTGGATTTGAACATCCAGCTTCTTCACATGTGTGCTCAAAGATTCAAACTTTCCATTCAGATCTTCATACAATGCATCTATCTTTGAGTTGTATGACACATTGATCTGTTGTTGTCCCTCAAGAAACTGCTCCATCATAGCTTCCAATCTGCTCTTATGTGTAGGTGCAGGGGGTGCTTGGTAAGAAGAAACACCATAGTTCCTTGAGAAGGAGTTACTCTGTTGCTGGAAGGGTCTCTGAAAAGTAGATTCCTGACTGTAGAATTCATTCCCTCCAACACAGTTGATAGCTCTTTGCGCATACTTTCCAAGTACAAACTATGTAGAGAGTCTACCTTGCTCTTCAGCCCAGCTATCTGCGAGCTGTCAATCCTTGAACTAAAGAAATCATACATCTTACTTACGATATGTGTCGATCGATGCAGGAGAAGCGTCGATCGATGCAAGTGATATAGCATGGTTTTTACCCATTCTATACCATGATATAGATGTGTTTTTAGTGTCTTTTGTGTTCGTTTAGAGTCTTTTACAGGTTTAATCAGGTTTGGAGCTAATTGGAGATATTTGGAGCATTTTGGGACGTTTTGGCCGAGAGCTTAACTCACTGTCCGATTTACTGATCAAGCATCGACCGACATACCTTGTGCATCGGTCGACACACTAGCGAGATGGGCCGTACGCGTCGGTTTAACAAGTTATGAAGATTTGCAAAGAGGCCCAGAATAGTTCCAGTATTTACACAGAAGCCCCAGCCGAGATTAGACCTATATAATTAAGTTTTTGGTGTTTAATTTACTTACGCTTTCATAATTAAGAGCAGAGGATTTTTAGAGCTTTTGGGGCTGATCTGAACTTTTACTTCATCTGTATTTGGAGAAGATTTCGAACCCCTTTTATTCTTTATCTTCTATGCAATTTATTCATCATATGATTATGTTTTCATTATCTATGTCTGAGTAGATTCCTTGTTAGGTTTAGGGTTTCTCACATAGGATTTCATGACTTGCTAGACTTGTTTAAATCAGTTAAGGATTCATAACTATATCTGTTCTTCAATCTAATTGTGCTTAAAGCTAGTTCTAACCTGATCAATTAGAATCTAGATCTTAGGTTGCTAAATACGTCACGGAAGTGGGGTTTAGGAATCTGAACTGATTAGGTTGAGCAATTAAACTTTTTTTTTTTTTTTTTTGAGCAATTAAACTTCTCGCAAACGAAAGTTTGGTTTAGGATAATTGTGAACATATCAAACTTGGAATTAATGCTAGTTTAATCTGTTAGTTCTCGCAAACAAAAGTTTGGTTTGCTGCACTTAGACTTAGAGAATTATCGCAAAGGAATTTGGTTAATTCTATATCTGTGTTTTGAGTTCTAAAACTGTGCTTAATTAGATCCTTACTGAATGAACTGTCTGCTTGTCTGATTTCCTGAGAACGCCCTAGACTTAGCGCTTTTAATAACTTGCTTTCACAACCAACAATCTCTGCTTTCTGTTTACTTTCTTGCATTGCTTTTAATTCAATCACATTGCTTTCTTCCTAGTTTAATTTTCTGTTCTTGAGCTATTGAAAACGGAGTCCCTGTGGATTCGATACCTATATACTACGACTACTGAAATGTGCACTTGCAGTTAAATATAGGATAAAACCTGACACCTATCAGCAAGCGCGATGATGTGACGATCGACACACAGGACCGTGTCGATCGTTGCAGGGCGATTACAGGCGTACCTGAAACGCAAGAACAGAAAAAAAAAAAAATAGTAACAAAAAACAAAAACTAAAAAAACCTAGTCTAAACCCTAAGTTCAAATCTATCGAGGACTCAAAAGAGTCCCCGGCAACGGCGCCAAAAACTTGATAGGGTCAAGAATTAATCATATTCTACTGCAAGTGAACAGTTAAGTTATTGTAGTTTAAAGGGTATCGAATCCACAGAGACTCTGGTCTCGATAGAATAAGAACTGTAGAGATTAATACTAAGAATAAAGCAGATGGTGAGTGAAATAAAAGCAAGGCAAGAAAATAAATTAGTAGCAAGATTGGTTGTGAAAGCAATTAACTAAAAGCGCTAAGTCTAGGGAATTCTCAGGAAATCAGACAAGCAGACAAGTTATTCAGTCAGGATCAAATTAAACTCAGTTCTAGAACTCAAATCACGGAATTAGAATTAACCAAATCTCTTTGCGAAAATCCTCTAAGTCTAAGTGCAGTAATCCAAATCTCTTTGCAATTACTAACAGATTAAACCAGCATTAATTTCAAGTTCGATATGTTCACAATTAAACTAAGCCAAATCTCTTTGCGAATAATTTAATTACTCAACCTAAATAGTTCAGATTCTAAACCACACTCTCGTGTCGTATTTAGCAACCTAAGATCTAGATTCTAATTGATCAGGTTAGAACTAGCATTAAGCACAATTTAGATCAAAGAGCATTCTAATCATGTGAATCCTTAACTGAATTAAACAAGTCTAGCAAGTCATGAAATCCTTAATGAGAAACCCTAAACTTAACTAGGAATCTACTCAGACATGATAAATGAAACAGAAATCATAGAATAAATAGATTGCATATAAGAAATTAAATAGATGAAGGGGTTCAAAATCTTCTCCAAAATAGATGAGGTACAGGATTAGATCAGCCCCAAAAGCTCTAAAAATATCTTAGCTCTAAGTATGAAAGTGTATCTAAAATAAACACCAAAATCCTAAATATATAGGCATAATCTCGGCTGGGGCTTCTGTGTAAATACTGGAACTTTTATGGGCTTTTCTGCAAACTTTGATAACTTCATTAAACCGACGCATTTTGGCCCATCTCGCTAGTGTGTCGATCGACACCATAGGTGTGTCGATCGATGCATGATCAACAAATCGGACAGTGAGCTTAATCTCTCGGCCAAAACACTCCAAAAGTCCCAAAATGCTCCAATATCTCCAATTCCGCTCCAAACCTGATTAAACCTGTAAAAGACTCTAAAAGAACACTGATATATCATGGTTTTTACCCATTTTATGCCATGATATAGATGTGTTTTTAGTGTCTTTTGTGTTATTTTAGAGTCTTTTATAGGTTTAATCAGGTTTGGAGCTAATTGGAGATAATTGGAGTATTTTGGGACTTTTGGAGCATTTTGGCCGAGAGTTTAACTCACTTCCCGATTTGATGATCATGCATCGATCGACACACCTTTGGTGTCGATCAACACACTAGCGAGATGGGCCGTACGCGGCGGTTTAACAAAGGTATGAAGATTTGCAGAGAAGCCCACAATAGTTCCAGTATTTACACAGAAGCCCCAGCCGAGATTATGCCTATATATTTAGAGTTTTGGCTTTTATTTTAGATACGCTTTCATACTTAGAGCTAAGAGATTTTTAGAGCTTTTGGGGCTGATCTAATCCTGTACTTCATCTATTTTGGAGAAGATTTCGAACCCCTTTATCTATTTAATTTCTTATATGCAATCTATTATTTCTATGATTTATGTTTCATTAATCATGTCTGAGTAGATTCATAGTTAGGTTTAGGGTTTCTTATTAAGGATTTGATGACTTGCTAGACTTGTTTAATTCAGTTAAGGATTCACATGATTAGAATGTTCTTCGATCTAAATTGTGCTTAATGCCAGTTCTAACCTGATCAATTAGAATCTAGACTTTAGGTTGCTAAATACGACACGAGAGTGTGGTTTAGAATCTGAACTATTTAGGTTGAGCAATTAAATTATTCGCAAAGAGATTTGGCTTAGTTTAATTGTGAACATATCGAACTTGAAATTAATGCTGGTTTAATCTGTTAGTAATTGCAAAGAGATTTGGATTATTGCACTTAGACTTAGAGGATTTTCGCAAAGTGATTTGGTTACTTCTAATTCCGTGATTTGAGTTCTAGAACTGAGTTTAATTTGATCCTGACTGATTAACTTGTCTGCTTGTCTGATTTCCTGAGAATTCCCTAGACTTAGCGCTTCTAGTTTATTGCTTTCACAACCAATTCCTGCTACTGATTTACTTTCTCGCCTTGCTATTTACTTTACAACAATTTGCTTTCTTCCTAGTATTAATCTCTTCCGTTCTGATCTATCGAGACCAGAGTCTCTGTGGATTCGATACCCTATATACTACATTGATATTGCTGTGCACTTGCGGTTAGTATAGGGAATAAAACCTGACCTATCAAGTTTTTGGCGCCGTTGCCTGGGACTCTTAGAGTCTTCGATAGGACCGAACTTAGGGTTTTTACTAGGAATTTTTCTTTTTTGTTTTTGTTTTCGTTTTTTTATTTTATATTACTGATTTCTTCTCTGTTTTCTCTCTGTCGCAGGTACCGATATCGCCTTGCGTCGATCGTTGCACCTCTTGTGTCGATCGTCACTAAGCGATTTGAGATTGAATCGATCGTTGCACTGTTAGCATCGATCGTTGCTTGACGATTACAGACAGTTTATGCAGAAGCGTGAAACTTGAAGTAATCCAAACTCGAACCCAATAAATCTCGATCTTGAAGAACTTGGACGTCTAGAGAGGACTAACAGAAGAGAAAGAAGAGAAAGAATGGTAGTACAGAGGCTGATTCTAGTACGCGATGCTCAAGGTACTCTGAGGGACCAAGATAACAACCCATACAATGCTGCTTGGCAAAGGGTTGATTCTGAAGGGAATGTCTTCCCTGACCCTCCTGAGCCACCGCAACAGGAGCAGAACCAAGCGCCAAGACAGGCCCAAGGTAGAGAGATGGTTGTCCATGAGAGAACCTTAGCTGACTACAACAGACCGGATGAGTTTCATGCAAACCGGTCAGCTCTAATTCTTCCTGGTTTTGAGAGGGATGATTTTGAGATCAAGACCATCTACTACTCGTTGATGAGACAGAATGCATTCCATGGTCATCCTACAGAGCAGCCTATGGATCACATTGATACATTTGAGGACCTAATCAATGGCACGAAGTATGATGGAGTCTGCCAAGATTATATGTTCCTCAAGGTCTTTCCATACAGTCTCGCTGGAGACGCTGCTGCATGGCTGAAGCAACTGGCACCTGGTCAGTATACTACTTGGGCAGCCCTGAAGAGTGAGTTTCTGCGTCACTTCTATGATGATGCGCGTTCCGATCAGTCCAGACAGGACATTTTGACATTTACCCAAGGTCCTACTGAGCCACTTAAGACTGCTTGGATGAGATTTAGGAAGTACCAGCGTGACTGTCCACACCATGGATTCACTGAGGTCACATTGTTAGGTATCTTCTTCAAAGGCATAGATCTGCCATATCAGTCTGCGCTGGATAACTCCAGTAATGCAAACTTCAACACCAGAACTCCTGCACAAGCTAAGCAGTTGATTGAGAACTTAGTGAGCAGCAACAGCTGCAAGACTATGGATGATAGGAGGAAGAAATCTTGTGGAAGTGTAGAGAATTCAGAGATGGCTGAATTTAGATCTAAGCTGGACACAATTTGCAATCTTCTGGCTGGTGAGAAGGCTGTCCACTTTGCACAAGATGTAGAAGTAATTCAGACTGAGGAGGACACTCAGGAAGAAGACGTGAATTACATTGGAGGGTCTGGTTTCCAAGGTAATAGATTTGGTAATCAGCAGGGAAACAGATTCTTCAATGGAGGACAGAAGAGTGCCTTCGCAGGCAATCAGAGCTCAGCTGGTTTTGGAAAGACAAGTGGTTTTCAGAAGCCTTTTGGACAAGGTACTCAGAGAACCTATGGATCTTCATCTTATCAGACTCCTCCTGTACCTACAGCTCATGAGAGTAAGATGGAGACAATGATGGAACAGCTGCTGGAAATTCAGACCAAGATCTCTGTGGACTGCAACAAGAAGTTGGATGCTGTCTACGAGGATCTCAATGGAAAGATCGAGTCTTTGAACACTCACATGAAGCAGTTGGATACTGAGGTGAATCAGATTTCCAGCTCTATGAAAGGAAAAGGAGTAGCAGACACTCATATTAAGGCCTGGTCTGTGTACATTAATGATGGATCTCACCTAGGTGAAAAATTTGAGCTAAGTACAGCTGAATTGGTGAAAGAAGAAGAAATCTCGGATTTTGGAGAAAATCTTTCGGGTGAAAAATACAGTGTTGCATCGATCGACACACATCTAGTGTCGGTCTAGGCAGGTCGTGAACAGACAGACTTGCCGAATGGTAATGGTATTGATGCAGATTTGAACCTTGATAGCTTATTCTCTGGAGTCTCTGAGATTTCTCAACAGGAAATCTATGCGCAAATCATTAGACAGCACTCCTCAGTGTCTGAAGTAATTAAGCAGGAAATTGAAGAGCTTAAGAAGCTAGAGGAGATTGGTGAAGAATTGGAAGAAATTCCATCTTCTGATGATCCACCTTATCACCCATGTGTGCAGAGGTACTTGAACAAGATGCTGCCTTTAGATGAGGAACTGAGAGACTGGGTGATTATAGTTCCTCAACATATTAGTGATGTTCTGCTGACTAAGATCCCGAAGAAGCTGCCAGACCCTGGAGTCTTTGTGCTTAACTGTTCTATCTTCGAAGATAGTTTTAGGCGCTCTCTTTGTGATTTAGGAGCTGCTGGAATTCTTATGCCATACTCTGTGGCAGAGAAGCTGGGAATGCTGGATTTTAAGCCTACTAGGACCTCTCTTGTCCTAGCTGATCAGTCTATAAGAGTTCCGGAAGGACTTCTTGAGGACATCCCGGTGAGAGTTGGAAACTACTTAGTTCCAACGGACTTCCTAGTGCTGAAATATGACTGTGATCCGGATGAAGCGTTACTACTTGGAAGGCCATTTTTGGCTACAACGGGAGCGGTAATAGATGTTAGGAACAGCCTGATAGACCTCCATCTGGGAGATGAACCGCTGCGTTATGAGATGGATAAGCTGTGAAGACCACTGATAGATTGGCAGACATTCACCATCATGGAAGCAGATGATGAGCAGCCGGATGACACTGAGATTATAGATCCTGGAGCGCATTTTACTCCATCTTTTCTTGGACACGAGCATTCTACGACAGCCTACTCGCCACCCTGGATGAGGAGACTTGAACGGAGACAGAAAAAGTCTCTGTCAAGATCTCTCGGTGCCTGAAAGATCTTGTTCGTCCGGTCAAGCTAATGACCTTAAACAAGCGCTGAGTGGGAGGCAACCCACTGTTTTTGTTTTTGCATTTTGATTTTAGTATTTTTATAGGATTTTACGCTTGTTTCTGGTTCTGGTGAGTTTTTGTTTGCAGGTCTCGGATTAAAACGCAGTGCGTCGATCGACACACCACTGTTTCGATCGTCACAACACGATTGAAATCGCACTGCAGCGATCGTTGCGGTCCTGAGCAACGATCGACCCACAACGAAAAATCGCCTAGCAACGGTCGTTGCACTAGATCGATGCCTGAGTGCGACAGAGGTAAAACCCGAGAGAACTTAACCATCCTTAAACAAATTTTTATTTTCTTTTTGCCAATCCTTCGCTTGACACTACTGGGGATAGTGTGTCTTAAGTGTGGGGGAGGTTCTACTAACTTCTTTCTTTTGTTTTCTTAGAGTCCTTTAAAATTTTTCAAAATTTTTTGTTTTATTGAGTCAAAATTTGTTTAAGTAAGAAACAATGATTTTTTTAGAAGATTAGCAGCACTTGCAGGAACTTAAGTAACCATTGGGATGAAGCTGCAGATTATCTCTGACTTTTAGAAAACCCAGACACGGATCAACCTACTAAGGACACCCACATCACTTTAGGTATCAGAGGATCCTTTTACTGACTTCACCCTAATACTGACTTAGATTTCTCACCTAAGGGCTTGGTATACTTTGTGTCGGATTCCCTTGTTAGTTCTGACACAGCCTGTAAACCTGTCCTATCTAGTTCCCTTCTCCCCTTCCATAAAAAAAAAAAAGATAATAAACTGAGGATGAGTTAGTAACTCCGAAGTGGTCATGGGAATGGTAGCTAAAACTCTCATATCCTATGCATCCATGGAATGCGTCCAAAGTACACCCCTTAACGGGAAGAGCACTGATAAAAAAAAAAAAATGATACCCAATGGGGAAAAATCAGAATGCTAAGGAAGGGAAAAGAGAAGAAAGGGACTAGAGAAAGATAGTATGGTGGTCTAGAGCTGATAAGGTAAGAATCCATGTGCCTTTGATCGATACTCCTTAGGTGAGACCGCACTTAAATACTTGCAGAAGTCAGTAGGGAGAATTTGAATGCTTGAATGTGATTGTGGAGTTTACTTAGGACAGTTGCTAAGTGTGGGGGAAGTATATGTTGGTCTTGATGTCTGCAGGTTGATTCTTTCATGTGGTTTACTAAGGGGAATCTGAGTGTTGCTGCTTCTAGGATGAAAAGAGTTTCTGAAGAGTTTTCAAACCTCTTCACTGCATTTTAGTTCTCTGTTTTGCTTGAGGGCAAGCAAAGGCTAAGTGTGGGGGAGTTGATATATCATGGTTTTTACCCATTTTATGCCATGATATAGATGTGTTTTTAGTGTCTTTTGTGTTATTTTAGAGTCTTTTACAGGTTTAATCATGTTTGGAGCTAATTGGAGATAATTGGAGTATTTTGGGACTTTTGGAGCATTTTGGCCGAGAGTTTAACTCACTGCCCGATTTGATGATCATGCATCGATCGACACACCTTTGGTGTCGATCGACACACTAGCGAGATGGGCCGTACGCGGCGGTTTAACAAAGTTATGAAGATTTGCAGAGAAGCCCAGAATAGTTACAGTATTTACACAGAAGCCCCAGCCGAGATTATGCCTATAAATTTAGAGTTTTGGCTTTTATTTTAGATACGCTTTCATGCTTAGAGCTAAGAGATTTTTTAGAGCTTTTGGGGCTGATCTAATCATGTACTTCATCTATTTTGGAGAAGATTTCGAACCCCTTTATCTATTTAATTTCTTATATGCAATATATTATTTCTATGATTTCTGTTTCATTAATCATGTCTGAGTAGATTCATAGTTAGGTTTAGGGTTTCTCATTAAGGACTTGATGACTTGCTAGACTTGTTTAATTCAGTTAAGGATTCACATGATTAGAATGTTCTTCGATCTAAATTGTGCTTAATGCTAGTTCTAACCTGATCAATTAGAATCTACACTTTAGGTTGCTAAATACGACACGAGAGTGTGGTTTAGAATCTGAACTATTTAGGTTGAGCAATTAAATTATTCGCAAAGAGATTTGGCTTAGTTTAATTGTGAACATATCGAACTTGAAATTAATGCTGGTTTAATCTGTTAGTAATTGCATAGAGATTTGGATTATTGCACTTAGACTTAGAGGATTTTCGCAAAGAGATTTGGTTAATTCTAATTCCGTGATTTGAGTTCTAGAACTGAGTTTAATTTGATCCTGACTGATTAACTTGTCTGCTTCTCTGATTTCCTGAGAATTCCCTAGACTTAGCGCTTCTAGTTTATTGCTTTCACAACCAATTCCTGCTACTGATTTACTTTCTCGCCTTGCTATTTACTTTACAACAATTTGCTTTCTTCCTAGTATTAATCTCTTTCATTCTGATCTATCGAGACCAGAGTCTCTGTGGATTCGATACCCTATATACTACATTGATATTGCTGTGCACTTGCAGTTAGTATAGGGAATAAAACCTGACCTATCAAACACCAAAGACACAAAAAACACAACTATATCATGGCATAAAACCGGTAAAAACCATGATATATCAGTAGGCACAATTACTAGAAGCTTCTGCACCTGAAGTTTGAAGGCAGAGTCCCATAATGAACATAAAAGGAAAAAATAATAAACAATAAAGCTAATGGAAATGGTTAAATAAGCTGGGATTACGTCAGTGTTCTTGGCTTAGAGATTTTTAATATAGCGTCACATAAAACGCTATAGCAAGGAGGTAGAAGTAATGTGATTAGATCTTCTCCCTCCGTGACCATTCTAGAAAATATCTTTTAACAAAATTTAGCAAAAAATCTTATTAACAAATATTGACAAATGAATAGATATATGTTATGATTTTCGAAACAAAAATCATATTTTGCTTTATTTCAATTTATTTACTATATCTTTTGTTACAATATATATTTTTTTATTAAAAATACAGTATTTTGTTTTAATTATTAGTTTTTGGTTTGAAATTTGTAACTTATTATCCACTAGATTCTGGCATGTGCGTTGCACGGGCATTGTATTTCAATACATTAATTTCATTTTACATTCAATAGTAGGACAAAGAAATACATTAATATGGAAGATTATATTGTTTATATTAACAATGTGTTTCAAGTTTTATTTTAGCTAAAATATGAAGTAACTTTATTTTAGTACAAATAAGTACTAAAAGAATTGAACACCGATTAAATAAAAATTTTAATTCAGCGGTTTCCTATGTCTAAAGAAAGTGTTTCTATCTCTCTATCTTCTTTTCCACAACTCTCCCCATCCTCCTTCTTCTTTAGTTTGTGATCTAGAGGTTAACTATGAGAGAAGTTAATATCTTCTTATATATCCTCACAACGACGACCAGTTTCACAATTCAACAGACTCCTTATCATTGCAGCTTCATAATTCGGCGGTTTACCGTGCATTAATATTAGGAAACCTTTCTATCAAAGTTACAGATGTAATAAGGTTATACCTAGAATTAATACACGGTAGGTCAGCCGATTTACGACTGATGATGTAGATTTACTTATTATATGAGTTATGGCATCGGAATTTTCATTTGATATATCTATGAAAGAGTATGCCAAGGATACAAAAGAGAAGAACATAGATGTGAAGTTTTGAGCTCAGCAACTACTTGCAACAACGTGGAAAGAACATTTCTGAAATGTAAGAAAGAGTCAACGATGAGAGCTAAACGTGCAATACAAAGTAGGTTCTGATTCAATGTTCCCTCATATACACATATACAATAATGTTAGTCTGATTAACTGTGTCCTTTTTTTTATAGGTACCTTCTGTGTGGATGTGTCTAAGAAAGTGGTGTTGGTTAAAGAACTAAAGAAAGCAAAGAGAAGCATGACTATAAAAATATATATTAGGACTTCATACTTTTTGCCTAAAATTAAACGAAACCAAAAAAACCTTAAAAGAAGATCTAAAAGAATCACCTTCGATATTTCAAAAAAAAAGGCAAACCAAAAAAAAAACAAATTACATTCATCAATATACTTTAAATTTGGAAATGAAATAATAGTAAGATTAGGAGAACATACTCTAATCATCAAAAAAATATTAAGAATTTAAAAGTTGTAGCTATATACACATTATTTGCATTATAATTTGAACTCTTGATCCACATAAAAAGAATTCTATTATAAGTTTATTATGCTTTATTCTCATAGGTAGAAAAAGAGATTTTCTATTAATCCATTGTAACATATGACATGACCTAAAATTTAGAGAAAAATATATTAATGTTTGGAAAATTCTTTGGTTATACCACACAATTTTTGTGAATCTACAAACACCAACATTCGAAGACATAATAAACTCTATAATCTTAAAATTAATTATGACTATTTCATACCTTCTCATCATATGCAAAATTTAATTAGTATTGGTTTTGGTCTAAAACTTTTTATTTAAATATGTATAGTCAAAATAATACCCATTTTTTAGGCTAAGACCCTTGAATGCGACAACAAAAATCTAAATTTAGATTTACCTTATCAAGAAATGGCTTACTTATACTTCTACTATAAATATGATCTTAAATTCCACGAAGATTGACACATTTGGCTTTGTCTTCCCCATTTATTAAGAAATGGAACCTTGGATACATAATTCCATAAACCGTTCGTATATCTTCATAACTGTTTGCGTCTTTAACTATTTTAAAAAGAAGCCTCAAGTAAAACAACTCACCATCAGCTGTTAGATTTTTTTGTTTATTCCATAGCTTTTTCTCCCCTTCTCCATTCAATATCACCCACTTTTGGAAGCATGAAGCTTTATCTTTTTCATTTTTCAAACCATTGACAATTTCTTCTTCTTTATTAGTAGTTTCCTACATTAGCCAAAGAAAGAATTGTTAAATATGCAATATTTTTTTAATAAAAATAAGTAAATCCTTACTTTAACTAACAAGGATGTAGCCTGGGTATTTGTCTGCTCACGTGACATCTTCAAACTGCAAATGAAAAATGGGGAAGACAATGCCAAATGTGTCAATCTTCGTGGAAGTTAAGATCATATTTATAGTAAAAGTATAAGTAAACCATTTCTTGATAAGGTAAATCTAAATTTAGATTTTTGTTGTCGCATTCAAGGGTCCTAGCCTAAAAAATGGGTATTATTTTGACTATACATATTTCAATAAAAAAACTTCGACCAAAACCAATACTAATTAAAATTTTGCATATGATGAGAAGGTATGAAATAGTCATAATTAATTTTAAGATTATAGATTTTATTATGTCTTCGAATGTTGGTGTCTGTAGATTCACAAAAATTGTGTGGTATAACCAAAGAATTTTCCAAACATTAATATATTTCTCTCTAAATTTTAGGTCATGTTATATGTTACAATGGATTAATAGAAATTCTCTTTTTCTACATATGAGAATAAAGCATAATAAACTTATAATAGAATTCTTTTTATGTGGATCAAGAGTTCAAATTATAATGCAAATAATGTGTATATAGCTAAAACTTTTAAATTCTTAATATTTTTTGATTATTAGAGTATGTTCTCCTAATCTTACTATTCTTTCATTTCCAAATTTAAAGTATATTGATGAATGTAATTTGTTTTTTTGGTTTGCCTTTTTTTGGAATATCGAAGGTGATTCTTTTAGATCTTCTTTTAAGGTTTTTTTGGTTTCGTTTAATTTTAGGCAAAAAGTATGAGGTCCTAATATATATTTTTATAGTCATGCTTCTCTTTGCTTTCTTTAGTTCTTTAACCAACACCACTTTCTTAGACACATTCACACATAATGTACCTATAAAAAAAAGGACACAGTTAATCAGACTAACATTATTGTATATGTGTATATGAGGGAGCATTGAATCAGAACCTACTTTGTATTGCACATTTAGCTCTCATCGTTGACTCTTTCTTACATTTCAGAAATGTTCTTTCCACGTTGTTGCAAGTAGTTGTTGAGCTCAAAACTTCACATCTATATTCTTCTCTTTTGTATCCTTGGCATACTCTTTCATAGATATATCAAATGAAAATTCCAATGCCATAACTCATATAATAAGTAAATCTACATCATCAGTCGTAAATCGGCTGACCTACCGTGTATTAATGCTAGGTATAACCTTATTACATTTGTAACCTTGATACAAAGGTTTCCTAATATGAATGCACGGTAAACCGCCGAATTATGAAGCTGCAATGATAAGGAGTCTGTTTGTGAAACTGGACGTCGTTGGGAGGATAAGAAGATATTAACTTCTCTCATAGTTAACCTCTAGCTCACAAACTAAAGAAGAAGGAGGATGGGGAGAGTTATGGAAAAGAAGATAGAGAGATAGAAAAAATTTCTTTAGACATAGAAAACCGCTGAATTAAAAAGTTTATTTAATCGGTGTTTAATTCTTTTAGTATTTATTTGTACTAAAATAAAGTTACTTCATATTTTAGCTAAAATAAAACTAGAAACACATTCTTAATATAAACTATATAATCTTCCATATTAATGTATTTCTTTGTCTTACTATTGAATGTAAAATGAAATAAATGTATTGAAATACAATGCCCGTGCAACGCACGGGCCAAAATCTAGTAAATTATATTAGAAATGTATTTATAATATACAATTTTGTTGTAATTCTCCTTCTCAAACATTGATATAATTTAAAATAATAATAAATATATTTGCTTTGACATCATTATTTTCCAAAATTATTTATATTGTATTTGCAGCAAAAAAAAGTAGAAATAAAAGAACACATATTTACCAAATAAAAGGGTTCAAAAACAAATACCAAAAAGGTTTTAAAACAAATAGCAAAAAGATATGATATCTATAAAATAAAAAATATAAAAATGTATATAATTTAATTAAAAATCGTACGAATGCAAAGTTAAAAACAATAAAATTACAACAAATTTTAATATATAAATCCACGCGTAGCGCGGGATAACCCCTAGTCATTTTTAAAGTGGACTTTATTTAAATATTAAAGTAACTACTTAAAAGTATATAACAAAAAAACGTTTTCAGTTCTACGGATGAGAAATTTGTTGGATTTTTCCCTTAATTTATCTTTTGGACAACGTTTTGGCTTATTTAAAGCCAAACATACTAATTACAATCGCTATTGCAAAAGATAGACCGTTTATATTAATGTAAAAATAAAATATTAGTTACCCAGCTCTCTTTACTCATAACATCCATTTTCTAAAAACTATGTGGTTACTAATCATCCAAAAATTAACAACTTGGAATCTACTCTCTACTATATAAACACCAATAAGCTTTTCCTCATAATTCCACAGAGCCAACTCGAGATACAATTAAATATATAAATATAAAATAAATTGAACTCCTAACCAGGGTATTTATTTAATTTATTTGAAAAATAAATAAATAACAAATTATTAGTAATAATATGGGGATATCTAAAAGTGTCAAGGTTATTGTCTCTCTCGCTCTTGTAGTACTCTTGGCTCTTACAGTAACCAATATTGAGGCAAGAGGCATAGATTATCCAGTTCAAAAAAACAAAGGAGCCATAGATTATGACGATCTTTTAATTGGAGATCACGCTAAGCGTTGTGATAAATCGAACCCTAGAAACTGCAAGAAGCAAGAAGTCAATCCTTACAGGAGAGGATGCGAGACGATCAAACGTTGTCGTCGTTCTGTTTCCTAATTACTATAATATTTGGGCAGGCATCGGATGGAATCCTCATATTAATTTCAGATTATTAAATTCATTCCCCTTTTTATTTAATTATATCTGTTGTTGGTTTTGTAATTGATTGTAACTGATCATGTTATGAGAGTGAATGTCACATTTTTATTCCATTATATCATTTGTTGTAGTTTTTATCATACTTTGTTGCAGTTTTATGACCTCCGTACATGGTTTAGTGCAGGGGTTAGTCATAATTCATTTCTAGTTCGAGTCCCAGTGAGAAAAATAGTAATGACATGTGAGGTATAGGTAACTGATAGTCCCAATTTAAAAGGAGATTATGACCGAAAGAACCCGAACCCATTTTAATATTAAAAACAAACTATTTTATTATAAATTATGAAAATAGTTACAAAATAACTTTTCACTAGAAAATAATGTTCGTTTAAAAAAAACTACAAGATATGAAATTTACCGTCAGCTTGGGGATTCGGTTAGGGTTAGCCACAAACACCTATTGTGTATTAATAGGAGTGAAAAATATTGTTTGCACTTCAACACAATTGAAAGAGCTTTTAGCAAAAAACGGTTTTGAGATTCTTGTAAGAAAGCAAACAATAAAAAGACAAAGAGCTTTTGTTTTGAGGTTCTTAGATATTTATAAATATGTGAACATAAAATGTTACATCAAGTATTCAAAGCATATTTTGAACTTATTGAGAAATTATTTTAGGTGAGACTTGTAATTATACTTAAAATTTTACTAAATTCTTTATAGAGAATCGACCGTGTTATTTTGTAGTTCTTACACTAACTAATTTTGCACTTTAAACATTTTTGTAAGTTTGCCTTCACTAATATGAACAAATTTTATCCTTTGAGAATTGAAAACCAAATCTCCTAGTGTAGAAATAATAATTAACCATCTGACTAAACCACTGAGCTAAGCAAGTTTTGTCAAATGATATTTTGTGTCCTTATTCTTTCCAAAACAAGATTCACCCTATAAATAGGAGGATCAACTAACCAAAGTAAACTATGTAAAATCTCGTTTTGGGTAACTGTAAGATGTATTGTTTTCTTGAGCAAATGTTACACCTACACCTCCTTACTTGAGGTCTTGGTCCCAACACTTAATTTTATGTTTTCTGTAAGTTTCAGTAATCATTTTTTTTTAATCAATTTTTCAATTTTTTCTGAATCAATTTTCTTTTCTTCTCTTTAGAGCCAAGGCCGTACCCATGTTGTAAATTTTGAAACATTTGACTAGGGTCTAATTTTTTTTAATTACCTAGGGACCTAATTTTAAAAAAAAAATATTATGAAAACAAAAAATATAAAATAAAAATACATATTGTATTGTATTTGAAAGCACATTTATGTTTTTGAAACTTAACAGATATCATTTTCAAATTCTAACAAAATTTATCAGATTTTTCTTTATAAAAACTTTTAAAAACCAAAATAAACTATTAAGACAAAATTAAGATAAAATGTTAGAAAAGTTTCTACCTAATGTTGCTTCTAATTTTTCTGTATAATTTTCCAATAGAAAAATGGCTTGGGTCTCTTTAAATGTAGGCACGACTCTGTATAGAGTCTCTGAATTGTCTCCTTAGAAGCCATTTAACGAGTCTCTGTCAAAAACCGAAAGTAGAATCAAAGCATGGCCTAAAAAGTAGCTCACAAACCTAATTTTAACATAAATCATGATATGTGTTTCTTTTGTAAATAGGAGAACTTTCTAGGAAATTCTGTAGTTCCTGAAGGATCTTTAAAAATGCACGAGAAATCTTTTTTTTTGCGTGATGAGTGTCGACCGACACCAAGTCCATAAATCGTCTCCAAGCTCTAATTTTCTCTAACTTCTGCAACTCAGCTCTAAATGCCCCCAAAATCTCCAAAGTAGTCAATCTTGTACCTATACCTACAAAGACTCTAAAAGACTAAAAAGACTTAATAACAAAGACATATATCGTGGTCAAAAACCTATAAAAACCAAGATATATAAACACTCTCATACATAGCTATTTCTTTCCCTCAAGCAAACAGAAAACCAAGACCTACAACAAAAACTCAGAAACTCATTTCTTCGTACAAAAACCATATCAAAAATCACCATAGTAATCCACATGAAACAAACTTGATAAGATTGAGACCATCGTGTACTTCCCTCAGACTTAGCAAATGTCTCAAACAAACTCCACAATCAAGACGACAAATCTAAAATCATGATGCTGACCTCTGTAAGGTTTAAGTGCATTCTCAGCAATGTAAAATTGATCAAAGAACACATGGAATCTTACCTATTCACAACCAGATCACACAGAAAGTCTCACTTCTGGTTTCTTTTCGCTCAGTTTTATCACTTCAGCAACCGATTTTCTATACTTACCTAAGATATCATTTTTTTAATATCGGTTGCTCTTCTCTTCTTATGGGGTTTCCATTTTTAAAGAAGTCATATCATCACTTTTGAAGACATATGTGATTACCTCCTATATCCCAAGCTCACTACCTATAATGTCTTTTTAACTTTATTTTTATTGAAGGGAAGAGAGAGAGAGGGAAATCATATTCACACATACAAGTTCTTTCAGGAGTGAAACAAAAATCTGGTTCAGTGTATTTCCAAGCCCCATTATGAGAAAATTGAGTTAGATAGGTGTAAAGTCAGAAAATGGATCCTTCATAAACCGAAAAGTATATAGTTATCATTGATAAGTCGATTTTCCTTAAAAATAAATTGACACAACTGACTCTAAGAAAAATAAAAACAATGTTCGTAACTACATACCCCAGACTAAAAAAACATTGTCCCCAATGTTATAAAGCATGGAGTCGGAAACAAAACAAAAATGAATCAGAGAAGAAGCAGATCCTTACCTCGCGGAGGGTGTCGAGCGACACCGGATTCGGTCGACGCTTCTCCTTTGGTTTTGAAAGTTTTCGAGCTACACTTGTCTCGTCGATTCTCCTCCGGCGCGTTTCCGGTGTCGATCAACACTGTTTTTGATCGATTCCTGGTTGTTTTTACTCAAAATCAAAGAAAACAACTTTAGTTGAAAAATGAGAATAAAAGTATGTATAGTCTCACCATTGGGTTCCTCCCATCAAGCACTTGTTTTCAGTCATTAGCTTGATTTTGTCTGGGGATCATGCTCTAATGGATTCCACCAAGGCAAAGGGTGCATAAGCGAAGGTATCCTCGTCCATAGTGGTGTGTAAGAATTATAATAATGAGAGCGACCAAGGAATGTAGGAAGAGCATCTGGGGTGGGGTCAAAGCTTGGGTGGGACATAACGATTTCCTGCATGAACATCAATGAGGTTACAATATTTAGGCTCATGATATACATACCTTTGCTTTGATGGAAGTATTTTAAGTGTGATATATGGAGATTTCTGCTTAAGAGCAGTTGCTTGTTTTGAAAATGTCCTGGTTAACCCATGTTGGACTACCATCTTTGCTTCTCCACCATTAAACAATTTCTTCTCATAAATTTGAACTTATGGTACCAGATCAACTCTGAGAGTTTTATCATATATAGTTGATCTCCTTAGCTTATTCACCTTGAAATTTATAATCTTTTCTCCCAGATGGAGATCAATCAATTCATGCTTTACATCAATCTTTGCTCCAGTTGTAGCCAAGAAGGATCTACTAAGTATTAGAGTATCCTTTGTTTCAGCACCAAACTTCAGCACCACAAAATCTGTGGGAATCAATAAATCACCAACCCTTTTGGGATCATGTAATACCTTGTCTCAAGAATTGGTCAACGGGAAAAAATAGAAGTCAACATGAAGCCGTTAGAAATAATCAAAGGGGCTTTTCTGTTATTTTGGGAATCTATGGACATTTTGTTAAATTTACCAAAAAATACGGAAAGCTTAGATGGGCCAATGGATTCTCTTTTTAATTAAAAAAATCACCCAGAAGACGGTAAATGATGAAATGTATTCAAAAAGGGTTTATAGTGATTGTCGGGATGGAAACCGATAAAAACTTCGAAGGGACGTTACAGGAGCTACGGGAAGCCAAATTGGATTAATTAAGTTTCGTAGTCATCCTCATTTAGCCTACTAAAATAAAAATGGGGTTTGAGAAGCCATTTCTGAATTTTTAGAACATATCAGAAAGTTCGGCTCATGATCGTTTTACTCACAAATTGGCCACATGGCTGGTGCGTGTATTTGGGAGTTCAAATTCAATTGATTTGAGGGGAGGAATGAGGTGATGACACCTAAGGTTACATGTCACTTTCTCATCAAGGTTCACCCCCCATCCTGGACGACGTCGGTGACCTTGTAGGGTCCTTCCCATTTTGCCCCTAACTTCCCAGCGTGCTCTTCCTTTTATGGTCGAACACTTTCCGTAGGACGAGTTCGCCTACCTGAAACCTTCGGGTTTTAATCATGGAGTCATAGTAGCAAGCTGCAGTTTGTTGGAAGTCCTGGATTCGGGCTAGTGCGAGGTTTCTCCGTTCGTCGACGAGGTCGAGCTTGTTTGTAATCATCTGATTATTCAGTTCCTCGTGTTGTGGGCATTCTTTTTGGTGAATGCTGGACACAAGGATTTATGCGGGAACTACGGCCTTGATGCCAAAAGCCAGAAAGAAGGGTGTTTCTCCAGTGGATTTGAGAGGAGTAGTCCGATAGGCCCAAAGCATAGCTGGGAGTTCTTCACTCCAGCTTGTTTTGTATTCGTCGAGCCTTTACTTGAGTCTGTTCATGATCAATTTGTTGACGGCCTCTGCTAATCCGTTTCCTAGAGGATAACGAGGTGTTGAGTAGGTCAGCTTGATGTTCCAAGTTCTACAAAATGTTTGGAATGTGTTCGATATGAACTGGGATGCATTATCGGTGACGATCTAATGGGGTAGCCTGTGGCGGCAGAGGATGTTCCCCCAGACAAACTCCTTTACGTGGACGTCTTTAATTTTTTGGTATGACTCAGCTTTTATCCCTTTGGTGAAGTAGTCTGTCATAACAAGTTGAGGCATGGCTTTCTTTTTGCCCGATGCGACTAAGGATCCCACGATATCCATTCCCCACCACATAAAAGGATATGGCGACGAGATCGAAGAGAGTTTCTCTGATGGTTGATGGATAATCGGGGCGTACCTTTGGCACTTGTCACACTTATTGGAGAAGGACTCACACTCGGCCGCCATGGTTGGCCAGAAGAAACTTTGCTTTTTTATCCGTATGGCCAGAGCTCGTCCTCCGTAATGGATTCCGCAGGATCCCTTGTGATCCTATGTGATCACAGTTTGATCATGTTTGCTACTGAGGCATTTGAGATACAGTCCGGAGAGGCTTCGTTTGAAGATCTCTCCTTCTGTTACGCAATATCTCGCGCTCTGTGCTTTGAGTTTCCGAGCAGCTCATTTATAATCGGGTACTTCGCCATCGTTGATGTACTGAATAATCGGGTTCTCCAATCTTTCTCGGAGTCGGACTCGAGTCCTTCACTGGTGGAGGCAGCCTTAATGAAGCCGTCAGGTACATTGGCTACGTAGACAGCCTTTCTTGGGTAGATATAATCATCGATTTCAATTATGTCGGGTCGTATCTCTTCGTTGAGCACCTTTTTCGTCGATATCGTTTCCTCGAATGAGGTTGTCTTCTTTTAATGATAGTGCTTTTAACGCTATGTCGATGCTTGGCTTCTCAATCCCTTCAATTGGTATGATCCTTTTCAGGTTGGGATCGGATGTTGAGGCCAATGAGGCGACAGCATCGGCTGCGGTGTTCTCGCCTCGTGGAATTCAAGTTAGAACAAAGAAGTCGATCTGGTTGGAAAGGCTGTGAACTATTCGTATTTATGCTTCCATGCTCTCGTTTTAAACTTTGTTGTCACCATGGAACTGGCTTGTGACCAGTTAAGAGTTGCTTAAAGCGTCTATTTCTCGGGATCTTATTGCTATGGTTAGCCTGAGCCCAGCTATGAGTTATTTGTATTCTGCTTCGTTATTCGATGCAGCGAAGCCTAGCCTGAAAGACTGATCTAGCACTTCTCTGGTAAGAGATACTAGTTTTACTCCGACCCCGGATCCTTGTCTTGAGGACGCACCATCGACATGGAGAGTCCATCTCTTGGCAGAGGATGGCTCGAGTTCATTGGTAGGGGGAGTTCAATTATGAATTCAGCCAATACTTGAGCTTTTAAGAATGTCCGAGTCTTGAATTGGATGTCGTACTCGCTTAGTTCGATGACCCATTTAACCAGACGTCCTGACTGGATTGGACTGTGAAGGATTGTTCTCAATGGTTGGGAGTTCATGACGATAATCGAGTGCGATTGGAAGTAAGATCGAAGCTTTGATGATGTGACTAACGTTAGTGCGAGTTTTTCCATCACGGGGTACTTCGTTTCGGCGTCGATTAATTTCTTACTGATATAGTAGACTGGTCTCTGGTCATTTTGTTCTACGCGAACTAGGACCCCGCTTACCGCTGCTGAAGAGACAGCAAGGTAGAGGTAAAGGGGCTCCCCTTCTACTGGCTTCGCCAATATCGGTGGTTCGCTTAAATATGTTTTGAGCTGGGTGAACGCCTCTTCACACTTTTCATCCCTAAGAAAGTGGAAGTGTGGGAGTGGAAAGCTGTCTTTTGGACAAGCCTTGTTAAGGTCTGTGAAGTCGACACATACTCTCCACTTCCCATTCTTTTTCTTAACCATGATAGGGTTTGCGAGCAAGTCGGGATATTTTACTTCCCTGATCGACCCAATTTTGAATAGACGATCGACCTCGTCATTGACGGCTTAGGCTCCTTCTAGACCAAGTTTTCGACGTTTTCCTGACCGGCTTGTAAGTTGGGTTGATGTTCAGCTCGTGACTGGTTACCTTGATGTTGATTCCTTTCATATCGGCCGAAGACCAGACAAATAATTCTACGTTTTGTTTGACAAAGGTAATCATCTCATTCTTCACTGATTTCGATAGGTCGGCTCTCATACTGACAAGCCTTACAGGGTGAGCTTCGTCTATGCCGACATGGGTCGTTAGATCCTTTGGGGGTCCTCTTTGACTGGGGTCATTGTGCTTTTTGGTTCGCATTTGGGCGAGCTCCTCTCTCTCTATAATTTCTATGCATGAGATTTTTTGATCTTCTTATATCCATTCATGTAGCAGTTTCTGGAAGTCTTTTGACTTCCGTAAACGGTTTTTACTCCTTTTGGAGTTGGGAACTTAACGCACAGATGGTAGGTTGACGGTACGGCTTTCATACCGTATATCCAGGGTCTACCTAAGATTGCGTTATAAGGAACTGGTCGATCTACTATGACAAACTCTGTCATCCTTCGTACTCCTCCAGCTAGTACTGGGGCAAAGACAGAGTCCATTGAGCATGTCGTTTCGCCAGTGAACCCTAGTAAGGGTGTTTCTCCTTTGGCGATCTTGGAGTCCTTGAATTCCATCTTTTTGAATGCATCGTAAAAGAGGACGTCTACCGAGATTCAAGTATCAATCATTATTCTCGAGAATTCAACATCTCCGACAACTAGACAGACGAGAAATGCATCTCACGAGGTTTGTCGAGATCGAGCGTTTCTCTCTCATAGAAGGTGATTTCGTGATTTGGACCTTGCATTGGGATCTTTTCACGTTTGTTTGTATCGACCCTCCTCTGGAGGGTTTTGATCGAATTGACCGTGTCTCGACATAGCTTAGAGCCACTGAATATAAAGTCAACTCGTTTAGGGGGTATAGCCCATACACCCCCCCCCCCCCCATACAGAAGCGAGGGAGGTTGATGCGTGAGCTTAAATTTTTCCAAGGAGCTGGAGATAATGATGATTCCTTTGGCACGCCGCACAAACTAAGTTCACAAAGAATGATCTCGACTCGTTTCTGCGGCCCTTGGGGAGGAGCATCAGGTGACCCTTCTTCCTTAGATTGCTCTCTTTTGTTTTGAGATGGCTTTTTAGCGTTCGACTCTTTGGTCTATTTGGTCTCCTTTTAATCGGAATGTGTTTCTCCTTCGACTTTGGATTCTTGTTTGTTTTCAGCCTCTCGTTTTCTAGATTCGACCTTAGCTCGGGTGTAGCATTCTTCTGTCGAATGACCCTTCTTGTTGTGAAATTCACAAAATTTATCTTTATCGAACTCGAAATTTCGCGAGCCCTTTGGGCTCTCGACCGCGTTAACGGTTCTGGATTTACGAGAATCCCTTTCGGTTTTCGAATTTTGAGAACCGGAATGGTTCTTTTCTTTTTGATGCTTTTCTTTGAGGGTCGCAGTTTCTTCCTCGAGGCGAGTAAAGACCGAGGCTCGATGTAGGGCAGCGTCTAGAGTTACTGGTTCGTGTACTGTGATTTCATCACGGAACTTGGTCGAATACCATAGTCCTCGTCTCAGTGCCTCAAATTATCAGTGAAACATAATGACGAGAGGAAGAAGATGAACTGGAAAAGAAGAAGAAGATCGAATGAAAATGGAGTTAAAATGATTCTGTTATTTCTCGTTACTTTGTTACAATGATCAACACTCTTTATATACTAAAGTGGTTTGGTTCAATCTCATATTACAATTGAGTATCCGGTTTACAAGAACTGATATACACTTATATCCTCCCTCAAGATGAGGCATAGATGGAAACTAGACTCATCTTGCAAATAAGAGAATTGAACAAGGTAGGGAACAACAGTTTGGTTTATACATTCCCAAGTTGAGAAGTAGTCTTCACATGCATTGTCTTCAAAACTCCTTTGTCAATGCGTTCTTTTGTAACATGGCAGTCATTTTCTATGTGTTTTTTGCGTTCATGGAACACATTGTTATTTGCAATGTGTATTGCAGCTGTAAAATCAAAAAACGGAGGAATTGCATAAACGGAGGAATTGCAAGAAATCTTACGATAGACTATAAAATGTCAAGTCAAGCTAGGATATGCAAATCAGAAAATAAATAACTAAGAAGAAAGTAAATAAGTAGCAAGAACGGTTTTGTGAAGCAAGTACTAAAAGCGTCAAGTCTAGGGAGTTCTAAGGAAATCAGACAAGCAGATCAATTATCAGTCAGGATCAAATTAAGTTCGGTTCTAGAACTCAAACACAAGATAGAACTAACCAACTTTCGTTGCGAGAATTATCTAAGTCTAATTAGCAGAAACCCAAATTTCTTTGCAATTCCTAATAGATTAAACTAGCCTTAAGTGCAAGTTTGATTTGTTCACAACTCAATTAAACCAAATTTCTTTGCAGATAATTAAATTGTTCAACCTAAATAGATCAGATTCTAAATTACACTTTCATGTCAATTTATAAACCTAGAGTCTAGATTCTAAGTGATCAGATTAGAAACTAGCATTAAGAACAATTCAGGTTGAAGAACAAATAAGATATGAATCCTTAACTGATAAATTAATCTAGCAAGTCATGAAAACCCTTAAGAGAATCCCTAAACCTAACTATGAATCTACTCAGACATGATTAATGAAACACAAATCAATGAATAAATAGATATCATAAAATCAAAGAGTAAAGAGTTAAAGAGGTTCGAAATCTTCTCTCTGGAGTACAAGAACGATCAGCCTCTCGGTCTCTCTCTCTAAAAAGCTAATAGTATGAAAGCGTTACTAAAACAAAACACCAAAAACCTAATTATAAAGACTTAATCACGTCGTGGGGTCTTTTCGTAAATACTGGAACTTTCTGGGGCAAAACTGCAAATCTCCAAAGTCTTCATTAATGTGCTGGCGCAGGGCTGCAACGATCGACGCTAATAGTGCAACGATCGTTGCATAGGTCGATCAGACTTGGTGAAATTAGCTCTCTCGGCTTAAGCTCCTCATTTTGCCCAAAATGCTCCAATATCTCCAATAATCCTCCAAACGTGCATGTACCTAATAAACACATGTAATGACTCCAAAGACAAGACAAAAGACTCTAAAACACATTTATATCATGGCTTAAAACAGGTAAAAACCATGATATATAAACAGTTTCTTGCTTCTTTGACTTCCATGAAACTAAAGCATCACCAAGAAACATGCATGTCCCTGAAGTTGATCTCCAAGAGTCAAGGCATGAGATCCAGTCAGCATCAGTGAAGGCTTTAAGCTTTAAATCAGATGTGGATGGATAGAATAAACCCAAACCAATTGTTCCTTTCAAATACTTTACAACTTGTAAGCAGCTTTGATATGTGAACCCTTTGGAGAAGCAGAGAATTGACATAGCTTATTTACAGCATATGTAATGTCTGGTCTTGTAATAGTTAAGTACATTAACTTTCCTAATAATCTTTTGTATCTCTCTGGATGTTCAAGCACTGGCTCTTTACTATCTTGTGACAGTTTTATGCTCGGTTCCATAGGGATGGTAGATGGTCGACAACCCAAAAGACATGTCTCATCCAACAACTCTAGTGTGTATTTCCTTGGACACACAGAGATTCCTTTCTTAGATCTAGCAATTTTCAAGCCTAAGAAATACTTCAGAGGACCTAAGGCTCTAAGCTTAAAATCCTTTGCCAAATCAATCTTCAATTGAGCCACAACCTCATCATTATTACTGGCAATCACTATATCATCAACATACACTACTAGTGCAATGAAAATGTTACCTGATTTCCTAGTGAAGAGAGTGTGATTTGAATGTGATTTCTGGAATTCAAGGTGTAGCAATGTTGAGTGATATACCATGGATTTTAGCCATGATATATGTCTTATTTATCGAGTCTTTTATTATGTTTTGGAGTCTTTTCATGTGTTTTATAGTTTTAATGACATCTGGATCTTAATTGGACGTTTTGGAAGCATTTGGAGCAATTCTGCACTGTTTAGAGATCTCACAGAGTTCACTGGCTGCGAAATCACCTTGCAACGATCGTTGCACTCTGTGCAGTGGTCGACGCAAGGTGATTCCAGGGTTCTACGCCCAAAAATCTGCATTTTGGAGAAATTACAGTTTTTGCCAGAAACTTCTCAGACTTGCAAAAAGGCCCAAAACGTGTTTAGACTTATATATTAGGGTTTTTAGCCACTTGTTTAGGCTACGCTTTACTTACGCTTTATTTTATTCAGAGAGAGTTTTAGTGGCTGATCTTGTTCTCGAAAGAGACTTGATTTCGAACCTCAGTTCTTTATTCTGTTTTATGATATTTGGTTTTCTATTCATGATGTTTTCTGTTTCGATGATTATGTCTGAGTAGATTACCTGTTAGGTTTAGGGATTCTCATTAGGGATTTCATGGAATTATAGTTTAATCAATCTGTAGGGATTCATATTTGCTAGTTCTTCGTCTAGGATTGTTCTTAATGCTTAATCTGAAGTAGCTATCCAGATTTACGATGTTAGGTTGATTTATACAACGACAGTTGGTTAATTAGCTAGAAAGAACCTAGATGAGCAATTTGATCTACTCGCAAAGGAATTTGGTTTAGGGGAATTGTGAACATATCAAACTTGGAATTAAAGCTAGTTTAATCTGTTAGTAATTGCAAAGGAATTTGGATTGCTGCACTTAGACTTAGAGAATTCTCACAACGACAGTTGGTTAATTCTATATATGTGTTTTGAGTTCTAGAACAGTTTCTGATTAGATCCCGATTGATTGATTGCTTGTGTTCCTGATTTCCTGAGAACTCCCTTGACCTAACGCCTTCGCCTTTTTGCTTACAAACTCGTTTGATTTACTTTCTGCTGTTTGATTTACTGCTTTACAAAATCTGCTTCGCTTAGTTTAATCTGAATTACTTATAATCTATCGTGTGACCGGAGTCCTTGTGGATTCGATACCCTAAGTACTACAATCACATCACTGTGCACTTGCAGTTAGAATAGGGATAAACCTTGACCTATCAAGTTTTTGGCGCCGTTGCCGGGGACTCTTTGAGTTCGCCAATAGATTTAATATTAGGATTTAGATTAAGCATTCTTTTTTATTTTTCTTGTTTACTCACGTTCTTATTTCTTTGGTGTTGCAGGAATCGCACTGCATCGATCGACACGGTCCTGTGTGTCGACCGACACTGATTCGCAATTGCATCGATCGACACAAGGTGAAACCAGAGATACCGAGAGCTTGAGCACTTAACAGGTTTCACTCTATGGAGCCTGTAATTTTGATTCGCGGCGAGAACGGCATTCTACGAGACCAAGAGGGTCATATATGCAACGCGAAGGGTCAGAAACTGGATGGGGAAGGAAACCCCATCATACCATACGCATTGGTTGAGCAGATATCTGAGATGAGAGAAAAGATTGATTCTATCCACAGCATCCTGCTTTGGAAGAAACAAATCCGAGCTGATGCAGAAGCTGAAGAGTTTGCAGGGGATTATATGGCTGGAGCTGATTATCATGGACAGACGTATGGAAACCAACAGAGACAAGGTTCTAGTTATGCTCCGAGATCGAGAGATTATGGTTATTCATCTCACCAAGCACCTCCTGCACCTACACATAAGAGCAAATTGGAAGCCATGATGGAGAAATATCTTGAGGAACAACAACAGATCGCTGCGTCTTCCAACTCGAAGCTTGATGCCTTTTACACTGATTTGAATGGGAAGTTTGAGTCCTTGAACACTCATATTAGGCTGCTGGACACACAAGTGGATCAGATTTCAAGTTCTGTCAAAAGGAAGAATGCTCAGAATTCTCATATCAAAGCCATCTCAGTTAAGGGCGAACACAGGCTGAATCAGGGATCATATCTTGAAGTTAAGGCTATGGAAATAGTGGAAAACACGGAAGAATCCGAGATTGAAATCCCTGAGTTTGAGAGTTTTGACGGACCAGACTCAACCGAGATTGACATTGATCTTTTGACTTGGACAATTCAGATTGATAATGGACCGAGCCAAGAAGAGAAATTTGAGTTTAAGACTGCTGAACTAGGGGGAAAAGCTGAAAACCCCGAGAATGAAGCTGGAACTCGAGATGAACTACTTGCATCGATCGTTGCACAAGGTGCGTCGATCGTTACACACCGTGAAGAATCAGCCTCACTGATTTCTCGTGGAGTTGTTAAGGAACGGGTCTACAAACCTCCAATACCATTCCCAAGAGTTCCTAAAAGGTCTAAACATGAGCAGAATGTAGTCAAGTGCATGGTAGTGGTGGATAAGGAGATGAATGAAACTCATCCAGCTGAAGCTTCACGAGTTCATCCTTGTGTGTTGGGAGATACAAAGAAGATGATTTCCACTGATGGTCATGTGAAAAATAAAGTTCAGTTAGATGGAACTACAGTGTCTGGTAGTGGAGAAAAGGAGATGGCTGTTCATTCTGAACATACTCTAACACCATCTAAGCCTGCAACTGCTCATAAGCAGAAAGCTCCAGACATCTCATTTCCACCGAAGGTAAAGCATAAATCTTCTAATTTTAAACCTCTTGACCGCATTACTGTGAATGCAGGAAAACACAGCAAAACACCCAAGTTTCACTCCCGCCCTGGATCTCTTCCTCTGTTCCTTGGACGATCTCGTGCTGATACTGCTTACACACCGCCCTGGATGAAGAGACATTCACAGAGTCATTCCAAGTCTCTGTTGAAACCCCCATGAGTCTGACCTCTTCCAATGAGTCAAGCTAATGACTTAAAACAAGCGCTGAGTGGAAGGCAACCCACTGTTAAGTTTTAGTGTTTTTCTTATTTATTTTTGGTGTTTTTATTAGGATTTTACGTTTTGGTTTTGTTTTTGGTGAATGTTCACTGCAGAATACGAAGTCTGGAAACTGACAGATCGCTCAGCAACGATCGTTGCGAACATGAGCAACGATCGTCACAAGGAAAAAACACAAGAGACTGAAAGTCGCAGTGTGACGATCGTCACTGCCCTGAGCAACGTTCGTCGCACCCGGTTCAAATTTAAAATCAAAGGTACGAGAGTTAACCAAAAAATCAGGATTGGTTTAACTAACCCGATTAAGCAACGATCGTCAAACCCGAATGTGACGATCGTCACATACATTTCTATGATCGTTGCACACCAGCACGAGGTAAGTACCCGGGAATCTTTCTTTCTCTTTTCTTCGCCAAATCGCGATTTCTCCTCAAGAACCCTAAATCCCCTTTTGCTCGATCTCCCTCATTTCTCACTCATTTTTAACGATTCAAGTGCCTAATCCACTCAATTTTCTCTCCTCTATCCATTTCTATCATCTATTTCAACCGGTTTTGAGGTATGTGTCCCGAATCTCTCTATTTTCGTTTCGGTCCAAGGTAGAAAAATCCAAACTTTATCATGATTTGTTGCCCATAGAACGGAATTGATGGTTTGTTGATCTTATTAGTGACGATTTGATGCTAGTTTAGTGCATGCATTGACAGATTTAGAAAGGTTTTGGAAAAAATTTCAATTCAACGACAAAGCTTTCGGATGTCTGATTTAGGACAGATTGTATGACGAATTTGGGAACACTAGATGTTGGCTTGACTGCTAATGATGACTGATTGCGATGATATGAGTTTATGTGCTTGAATTTGATGATCTTAGAGCCTTGTCTTAAATGCAAGTTGTTTCTTGTGTCTTTGATTTCAGATGGCACCGAGGAAGAGACGAAATGTGCCTGCTGATGATGAACCACCTGCAGACTGGTTCGTACGCACATCTCCTATGCCTGCTCCTTACGCTGGCGAGATTGGCACAGTGCGTGCTCCTTGGCCTAAAGCAGAAAAGGAGAAGATTCCTGTGACCAGAGTGTGGGGAAATGATGCTAAGACAGAGACTGAGAGTGCTGCGTGCTTAGAGAGACCAGTTTCTGAGACTTGGGACGATTATGACACGCTGTTCTACAACGCGTGGCATGACATGACTCTCAAACCTACGCGATTTGCAGACTACCAGACCTGTCGGATGCTTAGGATTGTCAGTCAGGTGCTAGAGGTTACGAGACAGATAGGGCTAGGGACTATGCCGATGAGGAGTTATGATCTCTATCCTGACTTGGTGCGACAGCTGTTGTCCACTTGTAGTGTCTACTACACTGATCCTGTTCTCAGGACAGCTCGGGAGGGCACATTCACATTTATGTGTGACGGATTCAGGTATCGGATCAGCATTCGTGATCTCTGCAGGATCTACGGCTTTGATGATCAGGCCACTCATTGCTCTCTGGTTAGAGAGTGGGACACAGAGAGTTGTCAGTTTTTATGGGACCACATCGGAAGTGAGGTGTATAACTCACGCCATACGAAGCAGATACAATTGCGCCATCCAGTCTTGTGATATGTTGGGCGCATTTTGGGATACACTCTCCTTTGCAAAGCTGAGGTGAACAAGCAAAGGAAGCTGGAGTTGTAGTTACTATTCACTGGAGTGAGTCACTTGTTCGAGGAGACACCTTTGCAAGATCCAGCTCCCGAGTTGAATTTGGGAGCAGTTTTTGCAGACCATTTGTGCGAGCTGAAGACTAAGCCATTTTCTAGGAAGAAGACTGAGTCAGTAGGGAGTTTACTTACTCCCATTTTCCAGCATTTCAGGATCCCAACAGCTAGGAGAGAGTGCAAAAAAAAAGGGTGTGGATGGATTATGGTAACTTGAAGAACACTACTTGGATGAAGGACGAGAAGCTTTGGGTTTATCATGACGCAGATTCAGATGAGTGGTGTGTGAAGCTTCCTGCTGCTGAGCTTACTAGACTTGATTCCTTGGAGGCCTTGCGCTTTGAGCCTCCTAGGAACCTGAGACGCGGCGTTCCTACAATGGCTAACCACCCTATAGGAGCTTCATCTTCTTCTGCACCGGGACCATCTGCTTAGAGTTTTGCTTCTACTCCTGCACCCGAGGTTCCTGCTGCTGCTGCTACTACATTTGATGTTGGTCCTTATCCAGCTCCATCTATGCCAATGCGTGAGATGTTTGAGGGTGATTGGAGAGAGCGTCATGAAGGTATGTCCCAGACTATTTGGGACTTCATGCGTGGCTGCAACTGCAGGATCCAACCACAGATTCATCAGCCTGTTCCTGCTAGTCGACGTCGACAGCGTTCTCCGACTCCCGGTACTTCGAGCAGTTCTGATCGCTATGCTGGCATTGATGATGAGTAAAGAGTGAATTTGGCCCACATTTTCAGACTACGGTTCTGTATGACCTATCAACTTTTTCTTTTGTTTTCTTAGGATGTTTATGTTTGGATGATGTATTTGCTTTGAGACTATCAGTTGCCTTGATTTTGCCTGTTTTTAGTGTTTTTCAGCTTGCAGGTTTGAAATTTGACAATATCTCACGGACTAACCTGCTAACTTGCTGACTGATCCGAGTATTCGCAGTGCGTCGATCGACACACCATTGTGTCGATCGTCACAAGACGAAAGAAATCGCATTGCAGCCATCGTTGCGGTCCTGAGCAACGTTCGATCCCAAACGAAAATCGCCCAACAACGATCGATGCACCTAGTGCAACGGTCGATGCAGGTGCGACAGAGGTAAAAATCAGTCAGAACTTAACCCATCCATTAACATTTTCTTTTTACCAATCCTTCGCTTGACACTACTGGGGACAGTGTGTCTTAAGTGTGGGGGAGGTGCTACTGACTATATCTTTCTGTTTTCTTAGAGTCAGTCTGTTTTTCAAAATTTGTTTTATCGAGTCAAAACAGTTTAAGTAAGAAACAATGATTTTTTTAGAAGATTAATAGCACTTGCAGGAACTTAAGTAACCATTGGGATGAAGTTGCAGATCAATCTATGACTATTAGAAAACCCAGACACGGATCAGCCTACTGAGAACACCCACATCGCTTCAGGTATCAGAGGATCCTTTTACTGACTTCACCTTAATACTGACTTAATTTTCTCACCTAAGGGCTTGGAATACCTTGAGTCGGATTCCTTTGTTAGTTCTGACACAGCCTGTAAACATGTCCTATTTGGTTCCCTTCTCCCCTTCCATAAAGTAAAAAAAAAAGAGTAATAAACTGAGGATGAGCTAGTAGCTCCGAAGTCGTCACGGGAGTGGTAGCTACCACTATTACCTCCTGTGCGATCCATGGAATGTGTCCAAAGTACACCCCAAAACGGGAAGAACACTGATAAAAAAAATAAAATGATACCCAGTGGGGAAAAAATCAGTTGTTAAGGAAGGGAAAAGAGAAGAAAGGGACCATAGAAAGACAGTAGGGTGGTCTAGAGCTGACAAGGTAAGAGTCCATGTGCCCTTTGATCGATACTCCTTAGGTGAGACCGCACTTAAATACTTGCAGAAGTCAGTAGGGAGAATTTGAATGCGTGAATGTGATTGTGGAGTTTACTTAGGACAGTTGCTAAGTGTGGGGGAAGTATATGTTGGTCTTGATGTCTGCAGGTGAAATCTTTCATGTGGATTACTAAGGGGAATCTGAGTGTTGTTGCTTCTAAGACGAAAAGAGTTTCTGAAAGTTTTCAAACCTCTTCACCATATTCTAGTTCTTTGTTTTGCTTGAGGACAAGCAAGAGCTAAGTGTGGGGGAGTTGATATACCATGGATTTTAGGGATTTTAGCCATGGTATATGTCTTATTTATCGAGTCTTTTATTATGTTTTGGAGTTTTTTCAGGTGTTTTATAGGTTTAATGACATCTGGAGCTTAATTGGACGTTTTGGAAGCATTTGGAGCAATTCTGCACTGTTTAGAGATCTCACAGAGTTCACTGGCTGCGAAATCACCTTGCAACGATCGTTGCACTCTGTGCAGTGGTCGACGCAAGGTGATTCCAGGGTTCTGCGCCCAAAAATCTGCATTTTGGAGAAATTACAGTTTTTGCCAGAAACTTTCCAGACTTGCAAAAAGGCCCAAAATGTGTTTAGACTTATATATTAGGGTTTTTAGCCACTTGTTTAGGCTACGCTTTACTTACGCTTTATTTTATTCAGAGAGAGTTTTAGGGGCTGATCTTGTTCTCGAAAGAGACTTGATTTCGAACCCCAGTTCTTTATTCTGTTTTATGATATTTGGATTTTCTATTCATGATGTTTTTTGTTTCGATGATTATGTCTGAGTAGATTAAATGTTAGGTTTAGGGATTCTCATTAGGGATTTCATGGAATTATAGTTTAATCAATCTGTAGGGATTAATATTTGCTAGTTCTTCGTCTAGGATTGTTCTTAATGCTTAATCTGAAGTAGCTATCCAGATTTACGATGTTAGGTTGATTTATACAACGACAGTTGGTTAATTAGCTAGAAAGAACCTAGATGAGCAATTTGATCTACTCACAAAGGAATTTGGTTTAGGGGAATTGTGAACATATCAAACTTGGAATTAAAGCTAGTTTAATCTGTTAGTAATTGCAAAGGAATTTGGATTGCTGCACTTAGACTTAGAGAATTCTCACAACGACAGTTGGTTAATTCTATATCTGTGTTTTGAGTTCTAGAACAGTTTCTGATTAGATCCTGATTGATTGATTCCTTATGTTCCTGATTTCCTGAGAACTCCATTGACCTAACGCCTTCGCCTTCTTGCTTACAAACTCGTTTGATTTACTTTCTGTTGTTTGATTTACTGCTTTACAAAATCTGCTTCGCTTAGTTTAATCTGAATTACTTATAATCTATCGTGTGACCGGAGTCCTTGTGGATTCGATACCCTAAGTACTACAATCACATCACTGTGCACTTGCAGTTAGAATAGGGATAAACCTTGACCTATCATTGAGTTGAACTTCAAATACCATTGATGTGAAGCCTGCTTGAGACCATACAATGATTTTTTATGTTTAAGCACATCATTTTCAGGTAGAACTCCTCCCTTTCTTATTGAGTGTCCTGGAGGTATATGCATATAGATTTCCTCATCAAGATCTCCATATAGAAATGCATTTGAAATATCCAATTGGTGCAATTTCCAATTCTTAGCAGGTTGATACAGCAAGAAGCTGTTGGATCTCCTAGGATCTAGGGTTTGTTATATTGAAAATACCAACCTCGTTCTTACCTTGAACTGGCAGCGGAAGGAATGGTGAACGAGATCTAGCGACTCAAATGATTCGCCTCTACCAGATACACACGCACACAAACTTGGAAACCGGGATGCTAGTGCCGGATCTTTGGGATCTCTGAGTTTTGGTGTTTCTGCTTCTTCTGTCAAGAAAAAGACGACGACTACTGATCCAGGTCGAAACTCTCAGGTTTATTCAGACCTCGAATCATTCTTAACGGGCCAACTTGTTTAAGTCATAAATCGAAAATCCTATTTCGAAACCCGAACTGTGTCGACCGACACACATACTGCGTCGATCAACACAACACCATTTTCTCGTTATCAACGTGTATCCAATACACATTAACATGATCATTACCATAATGATCATTCCCATATTATAGCTTCCAGTTTACTTAGGTGTGTGACCCTATAGGATCATATAATACTGGCAGTAAGTCTACGACTTACAGATTGCAAGAGGCTTCTAGCAAAACGTTGCAACCGCCCAGTATTATACGAATGTCTGATCTCGACACACAACTATCATCAGGAGTGAGTACAAGTGTGATTTCAGGACACTATCCCAACAATCTCCCACTTGTACTAGAATCATCAATTCCTACAATCCTTTTGTCTCTATATCTCGATTTGGCATAAGGCAAGATTGGTGTCATCCTTATTAAGCCAATATCGTGTTTATCGAACTCTTGATCTATACTGAACAATACAAACAACTGAACTACAGTTCGTTTGAGGGCGGCCACACATTCTCTCAGTATTAAATCTTCGATAGGCCCTGAGATATTTATCTCCCGTTATTCAGGAGGGACAAATCCCATCTTGTTCCATCCCTATTTCAACGCACATTTCATGATGAAATTGAGCAGTGCCGTTATAGTCGCCAGTTACGGGTCGACGTTTGACAAGGTCAAAGTGTACCAATTCATATGCAAGAAAACATGATGAACTCAGGTCTAAGGACTATACTCTATAGTCGTAATGAGAACCTCTCATCACACAGATATAACTATCCTAGAGACTTCTCATTAGCGGGTCATGTCCGATCATATGTTCACCAACATATATCTATGTGACTGACTGTGATACTCATATCATTGACTCCATGAAACTTAGTCAACAGTCACCTCACAAGCTAGTCTCTCGCAGTTGTCAGTGTCCCATTTTGACAACCTTGACTAGGGACAAAACATAATTTATGTCATATATAACTTATAGGGTTTCATGATCAATTCCTCAACTTGACGGCCTATAATACGACATAAACTTATCTTGGGACCATTATTTAGATCACAATAATATTGTTGAAATCAAATTTCATTAAACACTTCCAAAAGATGTTTACAAGAGCATCTTATCATAACTAAAATAAAACTAAAACTCCCACTAGAATCAAGATTACATCTTAAGATCTCTAATGCCTACAGCAGTCGTATGACTCTCATGCTTAGGCCTTGGGAGTGGCTTAGTTAGAGGATCAACGACATTCTCGTCCGTCAGAACTCGGCTGATCTTCACTTCACCTCTATTGACGATATCACGAATCAGGTGATATCTCCTCTCTACGTGTTTGGACTTCTGGTGTGACCTGGGTTCTTTCGCCTGAGCAATGGCTCCGTTGTTGTCACAAAACAAAGCCACTGGCTCCAAGATACTAGGAAACACACCAAGTTCAGTCATGAACTTCTTGATCCAAACAGCTTCCTTTGCCGCTTCTGAAGCAGCAACATATTCAGCTTCCGTCGTGGAATCAGCTACGGTATTTTGCTTAGAGCTCTTCCAGCTCACTGCACCGCCATTTAGACAGAAGACATATCCAGACTGTGAACGGAAATCATCTTTGTCCGTCTGAAAACTCGCATCAGTGAATCCATTCACTACAAGTTCTTCACTGCCTCCATACACCAGGAACTTATCCTTGGTATGTCTCAAATACTTGAGAATATTCTTGACAGCTGTCCAGTGAACTTCACCTGGATCAGATTGGTATCAGCTCGTCATGCTTAACGCGTAAGCTACATCTGGACGAGTACAGAGCATGGCATACATGATAGATCCTATTGCAGAAGCATAAGGGATCCTATCCATGCGCTCTCGCTCAGCCTGTGTCGCTGGACATTGCTTCTTGCTGAGACTGATGCCATGAGACATCGGTATGAAGCCCTTCTTGGAATCATGCATCTTGAACCTGTGCAACACCTTATCAATATAAGTGTCCTGGCACAATCAAATCAGCCTGTTCACTCTATCTCTGTAGATTCTGATCCCAAGTATGTACGCGGCTTCTCTCATGTCTTTCATGGAAAAACAACTTCTGAGCCAAGTCTTAACAGACTGAAGCAACAGAACGTCATTACCGAGAAGGAGTATGTCAGCGACATACAGCACAAGAAACGCAATTCCGCTCCCACTAGTCTTCTTGTATACACATGGTTCCTCTTCGTTCTTGATGAAACCAAATTGTTTTACTGCTTCATCAAAACGAAGATTCCAACTCCGTGATGCTTGCTTCAGTCCATAAATGGATTTATGAAGTTTGCATACCTTCCCAGCATTCTTAGGATCTACAAAACCTTCAGGTTGTGTCATATACACATCCTCTTCCAGAATACCATTCAGGAAAGCGGTTTTGACATCCATATGCCAAATCTCATAGTCATAATGAGCGGCAGTTGCTAGAAGAATCTGAATGGATTTAAGTATAGCGACTGGGGAATAGGTTTTATCATAGTCAATACCATGAATTTGCTTGAAACCTTTAGCCACCAACCTAGCTTTATAAATTTGGACATTGCCATCCACGTCAATCTTCTTCTTGAAGATCCATTTACACTCAATGGCCTTTGCACCATTAGGTAAATCGACCAAGGACCATACTTGGTTTTCTGACATGGATCCCATTTCGGATTTAGAGGCTCCAAGCCACTTTTCGGAGTCCGGGCCCATCATTGCTTCCGCGAAGGTCGCTGGTTCGTCACTTTCAATGACCATCAGATCATTACAATTGGTCACGAGAAATCCATAGTATCTCTCGGGTTCGTGACGGATCCTTCCGGATCTGCGAACTTCAGGCTCCACAGGCAGGCGCGGGTTCCACTGAACTTTGTGGATCCAACTGCTGCTCTTCCTCAACAAGTTGAGCGGTTTCCTGTGCATCTTGATTTCTTCGAGATGTACTTTACTCCCACTATTTTTCTTAGAAAGAAATTCTCTCTCAAGGAAAGAACAGTCCCGAGCAACAAAAACTTTGTTCTCAGATCGGTTGTAAAAGTAGTATGCCTTGGTATCCCTAGGATAACCAACGAAGTAGCTTTTATCTGATTTGGGTGCGAGCTTGTCAGAGATTAAACGTTTGACATAAGCCTCACAACCCCAAATATTCAGGAAAGACAGACTTGGAACATTCCTAGTCCACAATTCATGTGGTGTCTTTTCCACTGATTTAGATGGCACCCTGTTTAGTGTAAACGCAGACGTTTCTAGAGCGTATCCCCAAAAGGATAATGGAAGATCTGAATGACTCATCATAGACCGAACCATATCCAATAAGGTTCGATTCCTCCTCTCTGACACTCCATTCCATTGGGGTGTTCCAGGAGGAGTGAGTTGTGAAACAATTCCACACTCGCTCAGATAGTCGATGAACTCTTGACTCAAGTATTCTCCTCCGCGATCCGATCGCAGAGCTTTAATACTTTTTCCAAGTTGGTTCTGTACTTCATTCTTGAACTCCTTGAATCTTTCAAAGGATTCTGACTTGTGTCTCATCAAGTAGACATAGCCATACCTACTGAAATCATCAGTGAAGGTAATGAAGTACTTGTAATTTCCTCTGGCAACAGTGCTCATCGGCCCACATACATCAGTATGAACAAGACCCAATAAGCCACTGGCCCTTTCATTTGGTTTGTTGGAAGGGGCCCTAGCCATTTTGCCCATCAAGCAAGATTCGCATTTCTCACATGATTCAAAATTAAATGAGCCCAAAAGCCCATTTCGATGGAGTCTCTGAATGCGTTTCTCATTGATATGGCCCAAACGACAATGCCATAAGAAAGTCGGGTTTTCGTCATTTGACTTAAACCGCTTTGTATTTATGTTAAAGACAAGCATTTCTTGGTTTAAGACATATAACCCATTATCTAATGGGGCGCTACCATAAAACGTACCATCACGATTAAAAGAACAAACTTTATTCTTAACAGCAAAATCAAAACCTTCCAAATCCAAAACGGAAACTGAAATTATGTTTCTGCTAATCGCAAGCACAAAGTAGCAATTATTCAAAGCTAAAACCATACCCGAAGGTAAGGACAAATCGTAAGTGCCTACGTCCAGTGCAGCAACCTTAGCTCCATTCCCGACCCGTAGCTCCACTTGTCCTTTCTTCAGCGTTCTACTGTTTCTTAGTACCTGCACATCAGTACAAATATGAGCACCGCAGCCGGTATCCAATACCTACGAAGTAGAACTATAAGACATAACATTAAGTTCGATAACATAAATACCTGAGTCAGACGCATCATACGTCTTCTTCAGCTTCTTGTAATCTTCCATGAACTTCTTGCAGTCTCTCTTCCAATGCCCTAACTGCTTGCAGTAGTTGCATTTGTCCTCAGGAGAAGGCCCGGATTTGGGCTTTGGCTTGGGCTTGTCCTGACTCTCAGTCTGGACAACTTGGGCCTTTCCCTTATCCTTCTTAGGTTTCTTAAACTTTTTACCCCCTTGTACCATCAGTACACTGGGAGTTGCCTTCTTGAGATTCGGCTTTGCTGTCTTCAGCATGCCGTGCAACTCAGTCAATGTCTTAGTCAGGTTTTGCATGTTGTAGTTCATGATGAACTGATCAAAACACGACGGCAAAGACTGCAGAATCATGTCAGTGGCTAGCTCCTGGCTAATGGCACAGTCCAGTTTCCCCAGTTTATCAATGTAACCCATCATTTTAAGGACATGAGGACTTACTGGACTATCCTTAGCCAGCTTGCAATCCATGAGAGATTTAACCGTCTGGTATCTCTCTGTGCGAGCTTGCTCCTGAAACAAAGCTTTCAGGCTGTTAATCATCTCAATGGGTGACATCACGTTCTCATATTGCTTCTGCAGCTCAGAGTTCATAGTCACCAGCATTAGACAATTAACGTCTTTGACATCAGCTGAATGCTTATCCCAAGCATTCTTTTCTGTCTGCGGGGCATTGGAACGTGGCCTCTCGGGGAGAACTCTTGTAAGAACATATTCCTTGTTCTCCTGCCTGAGAACTATTCTCAGGTTCCGATACCATTCCAAGAAATTAGATCCATTTAACTTGTCCTTCTCAAGGACGGATCTAAGCGAGAAAGTGTTGATGTGAGTTGAGACAGACATAGCTGTACTTAAAAGGTAGAGGTTTTAGTTATGATGCTCAAGAAATGAGAATTCTTATCTAATAAGAAAACTCGCATTGTATTCAAAAACTAAGTTTCCTCAGATGAATACAATGAACCAAGATCCTCAGATCACCAAAATTTGAGTGGGCGACTCGCCATCACTCAAACCTTAGTTATCTAGGTAAGCAAATCATTGCTAATTGTACCCAGTACAATTCTTGGTCGCAGATAAGACAATCCATCTCTTATCCACTCTGATGTCTCTGGGCCCAGAACTTCTGATGGCCCAGTCAAGTAAACCAATCTCTTCAGTCTCGTGATCATTGACAGTCGCACTGCAAGTCTATCAATGACCACCTGCCTTACTCATGTTGCTGTGGATACCAAGGACTCCAAGGCTATCCAACAACGAAACAAGTCTTGACAGTAGACAAGATCGGACAAGACATCAAGATCACTTGATATTTAGTTGAGGAAAGGAACTATTTAATCTTGATGTATATCCAATATACATCCAAGAAGTTATTGAATTAATTAAAACATTCAGTTTTATTAAGTTTAGGTTCATCTAGAACTTTAAGATTAAATTTGATCTGGTACTTACAAATTTGAGGCCCAGCCATCAAGTTTGCGAATGGTGTGTCGATCGACGCTAACCATTTGCATCGGTCGATACAACCCATTTTAAACCGGTCTTCGATAACCGGTCAAACCGGATCGAATTTCCTTAACCGATTCAATCTAACTGAACCGGTCCGGTTTAATGGTCCATGTCGATCGTCACACAACTCTGTGTCGATCGACATTACCTAACCAGAACCAAATCGGTTAACAATCTCAACCAAGCGAGATAACCGGTTCAATCCAATTGAACCGATTCGCATAGTCTGTGTCGACCGACACACCCAGTGTATCGACCGACACAGAACGATCTCCAAGACCGAGTGAGCGTTTTCGCGGTGTGTCGACCGACACAAGATTAGTATCGATCGACACTATGCGGTAAACCTCAAACTCTTTTACGAGTTTTCGCGGTGTGTCGACCGACACAAGCTTAGTGTCGATCGACATCACGCGACAAACCCTAAAAAATTTATTATACGTTTCGCGACGTGTCGACCGACACAAGCTTAGTGTCGATCGACACAGTGCGACAACAACAGTTCATCGTTTTCAACAGAAACTTTAATCCGAGATTAATTTCTATAAAACACGATTTAGCAGGCAATTAACTCATCAAAATCATCAGTTTTCGATTTAAAAGCCTCAGATTCAATAGTCTAAACCCTAACACGCTCTGATACCACTGTTGGATCTCCTAGGATCTAGGGTTTGTTATATTGAAAATGCCAACCTCGTTCTTACCTTGAACTGGCAGCGGAATGAATGGTGAACGAGATCTAGCGACTCAGATGCTTCGCCTCTACCAGATACACACGCACACAAACCTGGAAATCGGGATGCTAGTGCCGGATCTTTGGGATCTCTGAGTTTTGGTGTTTCTGCTTCTTCTGTCAAGAAAAAGACGACGGCTACTGATCCAGGTCGAAACTCTCAGGTTTTATTCAGACCTCGAATCATTCTTAACGGGCCAACTTGTTTAAGTCATAAATCGAAAATCCTATTTCGAAACCCGAACTGTGTCGACCGACACACATACTGCGTCGATCGACACAACACCATTTTCTCGATATCAACGTGTATCTAATACACATTAACATGATCATTACCATAATGATCATTCCCATATTATAGCTTCCAGTTTGCTTAGGTGTGTGACCCTATAGGATCATATAATACTGGCAGTAAGTCTACGACTTACAGATTGCAAGAGGCTTCTAGCAAAACGTTGCAACCGCCCAGTATTATACGAATGTATGATCTCGACACACAACTATCATCAGGAGTGAGTACAAGTGTGATTTCAGGACACTATCCCAACAGAAGCATCCTTACTGTTGTTAATTTTGCTACAGGTGAGCAGGTGTCAACATAATCCAAACCCCCCTTTTGAGTGTACTCTTTAGCAACTAATCTTGTTTTATATCTTTCTAAGCTTCCATCTGCACTCAACTTCACTTTGTATACCCATTTACAACCGATTGGAATCTTTCATGTAGGCAAATAGCATATTGTCCAAGTGTTTGTTCCTTCCAAAGCATTAATCTCCATCTCCATAGCATCTAACCATTCTTTGGTTTTCTTAGCCTTAGCATTAGTACCAGGTTCCAGATATTTGTTGATAGCACATATGTATGCATTAAACTCTTCAGAATGTTTTGCATAGTTGATATAAGCAGCTATAGGATACCTTATATCTTTAGAAACATCCAGAATGGCATTGCAGTAGTAGTCTTGAAGATGAGCTGGTGGTTTTGATTGACCCTTTGAAGAAGATACATATTTCTCAATTACCATATCTTCTTCTGATCTTGTGAAAATATCCCTTGGACGGTTATGTTCTTTTGCAAAAGGAAATGTTGTTTCAAAGAAAACCACATGTCTCGAGATATGAATCTTATTTGACTCCAGATCAAGTAGTTTTTATCCTTTGTAACATGCAGGGTATCCAAGAAATACACATGCTCGAGCTCTCGGTTCAAATTTGTGCCTTTGCTGAGTACTTGTAGATTCATAGCATAAGCATCCAAGTACTCGCAGCAATGAAATAATCAGGTGCTTTAGAATGAAGCAGTTCAAAAGGCGATTTGTTTGATAGGAGAGGTGTTGGGAGTCTATTGATTAGGAATACTGCAGATAGGATGCAATCTCCCCCAAAATTCCAGAGGAAGGTGTGACTGAAACAACAATGCTCTTGCCACATTTAAGATGTGTTGGTGCTTTCTCTCCACCACTGAGTTCTGTTGTGGTGTTTTAGGACAGGAGTGGAAGGGAATAATACCCTTTTCTTTGAATAATTTGTTAAACTTCAGCTCAGGAGCATTGTCTGATCTAACTGCCTTTACACACTTCTGATATTGGGTTTTGATCATTTGCTGGAAGTCTGGAAAAATTTGCAGAACTTCACTCTTTGTCTTCATCAGATATATCCAAGTTGCTCGACTATAGTCATCTACTATTGTAAGGAAATATCTGAAACCTTCATGAGTTTCTACAGCAAATTGTCCTCAAGTATCAATGTGGACTAAATCAAACAGATGATCTGACTTGTTGTTCTGAAAAGGAAATGGAAAATGCTTCTGTTTTGCTTTCTCGCAAATATCACAATGATCAACCTCATTTTTATTCCTCTTTGGTAAACAAAGTGTATTCTGGAGAACATCAATCCTATCATAAGAAGGATGCACTAACCGATTGTTCCACAAGGCAATATTAATAACAACATAACATTGTGGTCTATGAGTAATAGGGAATATGTTTTCTGAACTAGTACATTTACTGTGTCTTGTATCTAGAACATATAATCCTCCTATTTGCTTACCCTGTCCAATCGTCAGCTCCTTGGTATGACCCTGAACAACACAAGAAGTCTCATCAAAATATACTCTTTTTCAAATCTCTTGTCAACTGACTTATGCTGAGAAGATTCAAACGAAATTTTGGAATGAACAACACATTTGTCAATGTGATGCTATCATTCAACCTGATCTTGCCAATTCCTGCAATTCTGACATTCATACCAGTGGGCAAAGTAACAAAAGAACTAAGACCATCAAATAGGTTTTCAAACAAATTTATATCAAAAGAAACATGATGAGTAGCACCACTATCTATGATCCAGAGATGATTATTCAATACTTTGCTATTGGTTGTCAAAACTCCAATAAAACATAGATTAGGAATGGATAAAGAGATACCATCAAACGCAAATCCATTAAGCTCATAACCATCGATACCACTTGTAGTTGCAACATATGTTATTGTGATTGGGCTTGTTTAGCTGAAAACTGAAGTAAGCTATCACATCCTGAATTTGTGTCTTTTACATATTCCCAACTAAATAAGCTATGCCATCTGCTCCAATCCTTGTGCCAAGTCCTTGTTTTCCATATGTTAATGCAAGGCTAGCAACAACCGGTTTAGGCTTCTCAGGTTGAGATGGATTCTTCTGTTTGTGTTTGAAACCAGGGATAGCCATGAATCTTATAGCAGGTATCAACAATGTGACCAGTGTATCCACAATGAGCACATATCGGTTTATTTTGTCTTGGATTGTGCTGATATGAAGCTCGAGTGGCGTTGACTGCAATTTGGTCTGATGGTGGAGTGATTGTAACATTGAATGTGGAAGCATTGCTTGCAACATTAACAAGATTTCTCTGATTGTGATCTTGATCCAACAGGTTGTAGATTTCGGCTAGATCAAGAACATTCTTCTTCATAATGATCTGGCTTCTAAAAGTCGTGTAAGACTCATTTAATCCTGCCAAGAACTTCACAATTTTGGCATGCTCATTCTTCGTTGCAGTAGCAGTACAACATTTGCAAGATAAACACGTCAATGTACAGTCTGCTCCATCAAGATCATCCCATAGAGTTTTCAAAGTTGTGTAGTACTCATATAAGCTCATTGTTCCTTGTTGTAAAGACCAAATTTGTTGTGTAAGATGATACGATTGTGGAAGATTAGTGATGTTAAACAATGTCATCAAATCTTTCAATATCTCTGCTGCATCAAGAATGCTTTTCTAGATCACCTTGGTTACTGAGTTTAGAATCCAAGATTTAACCATACTATTTCATCTAAACCATATCCTAAAACTCGGATCATGAACATGAGGTCTTGGCAAAGAACCGTCTACAAAGGCAATCTTATTCTTGGCATCTAATGCAACAAACATCGCAATCTTCCAAGAATAATAGTTCGTACCTTCGAATATCTCATAAATGATCGAAGAACCTAGATTGTCGTCATTCGAAATCGTACACGGAGAGTAATTGATATCGTTGAAATCGATATTCAAGTGTGGTGGAATCCGAGTTCTTGGATCCGAAAAAGGTGAAATTACTGGTGAATGTGGTCTAATCCTGGAAGATTGAGCTGATTTTGTTATCTTCTCAGCCGATTCTTTGCCATGTCTCTTAGTACGACGACGCAATTTCAAAACGGAAACCATCTCAAGACTTTGAGCTCAGCTGATTTGTGAAGAACAACATATTCAGATGAATTGGAAAAGGAATAAAAATTGCAAAATAGATTGCGAACGAAATGAAACAAAGTGCTCCGATACCATATTAGTGAAAAAAAATGACGAGAGGAAGAAGATGAACTGGAAAAGAAGAAGAATATCGAATGAAAATGGAGTTAAAATGATTCTGTTATTTCTCATTACTTTGTTACAATGATCAACACTCTTTATATACTAGAGTGGTTTGGTTCAATCTCACATTACAATTGAGTATCCAGTTTACAAGAGCCGATATACACTTATACAAATTAATTGAAATGTAAATTGTAACAAAACCGTTATACGGGCCGGGCTACTTGAAACTAACTACCGTCCAAGCCCATATTTAAATTGATGTAGCCCATATTATGACGGCAAAACCTTAAGTCAGAAATTATAGCGTATAAATATTCATCCAGACAATGTAATTTCTACTCTTATCGCCGCAGAAGACGTAAGGTTGCACAAGCGTTCTCTTGATTTTAATTTGCGTTTATTTTCTTGAATCTGCCCTTTTTTTGTTTCTTTAATCTTCTGTAGATTTTGGGATATTGTTGCTGAGATCGTGGTTTATCTCTGAGCTCTTGTTTTTATTTCATTGAATTTTATTTTGTCTCTTCGTCTGTTTATAAATGTCTGCATTGAATTATCGTTCCACATTCTAGCTGCTTAAATTGTTCTTAGAAGATGTGTGTTTTGTCTATAATTTGCATCTCTGTATGTTCTCATCGTCTTCTGGTTATGATTGGATTGGAATGAAAACCCTCGGAAACTTTGCAAAAATCAAGGCTGGACTCTCTGATATGCTCTTTTTGCTGGGAACCATTTTTAATGGCTTTCTGGTGAGAAACACTTAAAAAAGAGCTTGAGATTTGGTTATCGTAATGATGCCATAGGCCTTTTGATCGGGGGAACATTTCGTATCATTGTTACCAGAACTCCTGAGACTTGCTCTGTTTCTGTCAGTTTTCTTAATCTTAAATTGTCATATGGTTTTGGCCTGTTTTGTACAAATCTATATTCCGATTATTCGTGGCTTCATATATTTGTCACTTACTGCATCTCTCTTTCTTCTGGTTATCGCTTGATTAGTATATCATATATTTTTATAGTTGACTTTGTCTCCTTTTGTGTAAAACCATCTTATTCTTGCAATTCTTGTTTCCTTTAGAGAGTTATGTCTCACAGGAAGTTTGAGCATCCAAGACATGGTTCTTTAGGTTTCCTTCCAAGGAAAAGGGCCAACAGACATCGAGGAAAAGGTAATCTTGCTTGTAGATAATTATTATTAGAATCCATATTTGCGTTCACCAGTTTCTTGATGTATCTTATCTTATGTACTGTAATATTTACTTTATTATTAAAAAAAAGTGTTGCGTTGTCTACCAGAATTTGTATTGCTTCTGTTTTGTGCCTTCACATGGTTTCAAAGCATCTTCATTTTTGATCTGACAATCCTAGTTTATGTTTCCAGTGAAGGCTTTCCCTAAGGATGATCCAACTAAGCCTTGCAGGCTCACCTCTTTCTTAGGATATAAAGCTGGGATGACTCACATTGTGAGAGAGGTTGAAAAGCCTGGATCAAGTATGTTATCTCACTCTTCTACTCTTATCGATTCTAGCAAATAGATAAATGTTGCATGTGGTCTTGGTACTGATTTCTTTGATGTGATTGGCAGAGCTCCACAAGAAGGAAACATGTGAAGCTGTGACTGTGATTGAGACACCTCCAATGGTGGTTGTTGGTGTGGTTGGGTATGTGAAGACACCCCGCGGTCTCCGCTCTCTAAGCACTGTGTGGGCTCAGCATTTGAGCGAAGAAGTAAGGAGGAGGTTTTACAAGAACTGGGCCAAGTCTAAGAAGAAGGCTTTCACCAAATATTCAAAGAAGCATGAAACTGAAGAAGGTAAAAAAGACATTCAAAGTCAATTGGAGAAGATGAAGAAGTACTGCACTGTCATCAGAGTTCTTGCTCACACTCAGGTAGGTATTCTATCTTTCTTAATATAGACAATAGGTAACTGCATTTGTATCATTTTGTTAATTTGTTTCTGTTTACTTTTGCATATGCATATTAGATAAGGAAAATGAAAGGGCTCAAGCAGAAGAAGGCTCATCTGAATGAGATTCAGGTCAATGGTGGAGATATTGCAAAGAAGGTTGACTATGCCTACAGTCTATTCGAGAAGCAAGTCCCTGTAGATGCTATCTTCCAGAAAGATGAGATGATTGATATCATCGGTGTCACTAAAGGAAAAGGTTATGAAGGTGTGGTTACAAGATGGGGTGTGACCCGTCTTCCAAGGAAGACTCATCGTGGACTCCGCAAGGTAGCTTGTATTGGAGCTTGGCACCCTGCTAGAGTCTCTTACACAGTGGCTAGAGCTGGGCAAAACGGGTACCACCACCGTACTGAGATGAACAAGAAAATTTACCGTCTTGGTAAAGTTGGCCAAGAGACTCACTCAGCCATGACCGAATTTGACAGGTAATAATATAATCGATCTCGTGTTTTACACATCTGTTGTGTAGTGAACTTGACTTGCTGTTCATGTTCTGTTTCTGTTTTCTTTTCTTTTCTTTTTTAACAGAACCGAGAAGGAGATCACGCCGATTGGAGGATTCCCGCACTATGGGGTTGTGAAGGAAGATTATTTGTTGATCAAGGGATGTTGCGTGGGGCCGAAGAAACGTGTGGTGACTTTGAGACAGACATTGTTGAAGCAGACGTCTAGGGTTGCTTTGGAGGAGATAAAGCTCAAGTTCATTGATACTTCTTCCATTGGTGGACACGGTCGTTTCCAGACTTCTGAAGAGAAGGCCAAGTTCTATGGTAGAGTCAAATCATAGATTTCTATATTTCAAATCCAAATAAAACATTTTATTTTGTTGTTCACATCTGTTGTTTTTTCGAGTTTCTTTCTTTGTTCTTTTGACTTTTGAATATCCTCTTCCATGCGTGATGAAAAAAAAAACATCCTCTTCCAAAGTTATTTGGCTTCTGAGTTTATTGGATTTTTTTTTTCTGTCAAAAGGAGGTTCTTTGATTTTTTTGGTCAAATAAGTTTATTCTCTTTAGCCGTATGTATTTCTTGGCACAAAACAAATGTTTGAAAAATCGGTCAAATGTGGTGTCTAGGCGACTGGCTAGACGACTGGCTAGACGGCACGTCCTTTATAGCTGTATTTATTTTGTTAAAATTGGTGAAATAAATTAGAGTTTTGATTTAGGTGAACATAAGTTGGCTAAATCCGTTTAGGCTTTTGTTTAATATATATTTTAAACCATCTCATTTAAGTAAATTTAAAAATTGTTAACAAAAAAAGAGTAATTTAAAAAAAAAACAATTAAATCATTCGTTCTACTATTTTTTCGTATTCTAAATCTTTTTCTCATTTTTATATTTTATTTTATTTTTGTTCTTTTCATTTAATTTATTTTTATTTTGTTTCAAATTTCAATTTCATTTTTAAATCAAATTTATTTTAAATATTGATAAATTAAATTTTAAATAAAGTACAAAACTTAAAAGCATATAATATAAATATAAATATATGATATTTAAATAATTAATTTATTAACATCTATGTCTCCTTTCGACAATTACTCTTTTTAGATGCTAGTCCCATATTAATTGATTAGGTATCATCTAACAATTTTTTAAACACCGTACAAAACTATAATGAGACTAAAACAACAATTATCATGGTTATCAGTCGAATCAAATTGATTTTCTTTTTCATATAATCATATTGATTAGTGAACACACTTTTTTATTTTATTTATGTGGCCACAAATATTCTAACTTTGATCAGGTGGTTCAGCTTCAAAATTAAACATTACTAGATTTTGATCCGCGCTTAGAAAACGCGGGTTTATTCTCCTTTATAAATTTTAATTTTTATTTATTTTATTAATAATAATTTAGATTTTTAATTATGTAACTAATTTTGATTATAATTTTTTAACCCGCATTATAAAAAGTGAGTTAATAATTTATATTTTTTTTAAAATGAATTGTGTGTTATTTGGGAGCAGATATATCGTAAAAATAAAGAGATTAAAATAACGATTTTATATTATAAGTTTTAATATGTGTTATATCGTAAAATCATGGTTTGGAAATATATATATACTGTTATCTCGTTTAAGTAAATTTAAAAAACGTTGATAAAAAAGAGTAAATTAAAAAACAACAAAATTAAATAATTCGTTCTACTATTTTTTCGTATTCTAAATCTTTTTCTCATTTTAATATTTATTTTTTATTTTATTTTGTTCTTTTTCATTTAATTTATTTTTACTTTGTTTCAAATTTCAAATTATATTTTTAAATCAAATTTGTATTTTTAATTCATTATTTTATTTTAAATATTGATAAATTTAATTTTAAATAAAGAAAAAAAACTAAAAACATAGAATTATGTATTTCTCTTTAGCATTATGTTTTTTTTGGCACAAAACAAATGTTTGAAAAATCGGTCAAATGTGGTGTCTAGGCGACTGGCTAAACGGCAAATCCTTTATAGCTGCATTTATTTTTTTTAAAATTGGTGAAATAAATTGGAGTTTTGATTTAGGTGAACATAAGTTGGCTAAATCCGTTTAGGCTTTTGTTTAATATATATTTTAAACCATCTTATTTAAGTAAATTTAAAAATTGTTAACAAAAAAAGAGTAATTTAAAAAAACAATTAAATCATTCGTTCTACTATTTTTTCGTATTCTAAATCTTTTTCTCATTTTTATATTTATATTTTATTTTATTTTTGTTCTTTTTCATTTAATTTATTTTTATTTTGTTTCAAATTTCAATTTCATTTTTAAATCAATTTTATTTTAAATATTGATAAATTAAATTTTAAATAAAGTACAAAACTTAAAAGCATATAATATAAATATAAATATATGATATTTCAATAATTAATTTATTAACATCCATGTCTCCTTTCAACCATTACTCTTTTTAGATGCTAGTCCCATATTAATTGATTAGGTATCATCTAACAATTTTTTAAACACTGTACAAAACTATAATGAGACTAAAATAACAATTATCATGGTTATCAGTCGAATCAAATTGATTTTCTTGTTCATATAATCATATTGATTAGTGAACACACTTTTTGTTTTATTTATGTGGCCACAAATATTCTAACTTTGATCAGGTGGTTCAGCTTCAAAATTAAACATTACTAGATTTTGATCCGCGCTTAGAAAACGCGGGTTTATTTTTCTTTATAAATTTTAATTTTTATTTATTTTGTTATTAATAATTTAGATTTTTAATTATGTAACTAATTTTGATTATAATTTTTTAACCCGCATTATAAAAAGTGAGTTAATAATTTAGATTTAAAAAAAAATGAATTGTGTGTTATTTGGGAGCAGATATACCGTAAAAATAAAGAGATTAAAATAATGATTTCATATTATAAGTTTTAGTCTGTGTTATATCGTAAAATCATGGTTTGGATATATATATATATATATATATATATATTAAAACAACCATTGTATGATGTGGTATAATTTTAACTGTTATTACATTTATCTAAAACATTATTTTATAAAACAACATATATTTATAAAAAATATGTTTTTTATATTTAATAATTAAATATTTACGAAAATAGAAAAATAACAATCTGTTTATATATATAACACATGTTGTAGTGGTATTTATAATTTGTAAATTTGATGGAACAACCCATTAAAAACTGCATTCAAACAAAAAGCATAATTTGACACCTCAAATATTTGAATAATATAAATATGGAATAATTTTAATATTTTTATCAAGTTAAAGATATATCAACTGAAATATTTAATATATATATTTATACTCATGCAAAGTTTTTTTTAAAAAAAATTATAATCGAAATTGGCTAATTTATTTTTCATCCCGTTCAATGATTTAAATATTTTGTAATTTTATGGAAGAACCCGCTAAAAAATGCAATCGTAAAAACATCAATCGTAATATGATCTATCATATATTTTAACAATATAAAATATTGACTAATTTAAATATTTTATATTGATTATAATTTTTTAACCCGCATTATAAAAAGTGAGTTAATAATTTAGATTTTTTTTAAAAAACTGAATTGTGTGTTATTTGGGAGCAGATATATCGTAAAAATAAAGAGATTAAAATAACAATTTTATATTATAAGTTTTAATATGTGTTATATCGTAAAATCATGGTTTGGAAATATATATATGATGTGGTATAAGTTTAACTGTTATTGCATTTATCTAAAATATTATTTTATAAAACAACATATATTTATAAAAAAATATGTTTTTTATATTTAATAATTAAATATTTACGAAAATAGAAACATAACAATCCGTTTATATATATAACACATGTTGTAGTGGTATTTATAATTTGTAATTTTGATGGAACAACCCATTAAAAACTGCATTCAAACAAAAAGCATAATTTGACACTTCAAATATTTGAATAATATAAATATGGAATAATTTTAATATTTTTATTAAGTTAAAGATATATCAACTGAAATATTTATATATATATATATATATACTCATGCAAAGTTTTTAAAAAAAAAATTTATAATCGAAATTGGCTAATTTATTTTTCATCCCGTTCAATGATTTAAATATTTTGTAATTTGATGGAAGAACCCACTAAAAAATGCAATCGTAAAAAAATCAATCGTAATATGATCTATCATATATTTTAACAATATAAAATATTGACTAATTTAAATATTTTATCAAAATATAATATATCAATCTAGTTTTTAGTATTCTAATTTTTTTAAAAATATTTTATAAATTAGATTTTAATTTATAGTAATTTATTTATTTTAAAAATATTCACTTTAAAAATTTAATTGTGTTAAATACATGAATTTGTGTTTATATTGGTCTAAATATAAAGATTTTGTGTTTATTATAGATCAAATGTAATTAAATTATTGTTTAGTAAATTTTAATAATAAATATGAATTTAGTAATTATTTTTCTTAAGAAATCAATAAATTAGAAATATTTTTAATATTTTCTTATAATTTTAAATTCATATTTATACTTCAAACAAAAAGATATTAAAATATATTATGAATATATTTTGAATAAAGTAAAAAATTATTACATATTTATATTAATATGTAATTAAAATGATTTATAATAAATTTTAAAAATAAATACGAATTCAATAAAAAAAATCTGAAGAAAAAAAATTTAAATAGTTTTATAAGATTTTGTTATAATATAAATAAATCTCTATATATATTTGAAACAAAAATAAAGAAGATATTAAAATATATTATAAATATATTTTGAATTGAATCAAAAATTAGATAATATTAACTTATATATACAAAATAGTTGATGCATAAATTATTTAATTATATTTATCAATTTATTTAATAATTGTATATATATATTTGTTTTAATTTTAATTAATTAGGAAAATGGGACCTATTATGTTTTGGTTGTTTAGCTACATGTTTAATAATTGTCTTGTTTGGAAACATGAATTGTAGAAATAATGTTATATCCCCTAATTACCCTTAATGAAATTTAATTAAATTATTAATGTGCAATGTCATAACTTGTAAATAACAAATGAAGTAAATGTTAGTTTTCTTTTTACTCTAATTTTTTAATAGTATTGATATTTTGTTGTTCGCATTTGTTGTTTTTTCGAGTTTCTTTCTTTGTTCTTTTGACTTTTGAACATCCTCTTCCTTTGACAAAAAAAAAAGAACATCCTCTTCCATGCGTGACAAAAAAAACATTCTCTTACATAATTATGTGTCTTCTGAGTTAAATGGATTTTTTTTTCTGTCAAAGGAGTTTCTTTGATTTTTTTTGGTCAAACAAGTTTATTCAATGTAACATTGTGTATTTCTTCGCACAAAACAAATGTTCGAAAAATCGGCTTAGTCAGTTATAGCCATATTGATTTTGTTAAAATTGGTGAGCACAAACAGTTGCTGATGGTTGATATGAACTATTACAATTGTCTAGAGACTCTACACTTTGAGGAGCACAAATAGTCCCAAACAGATTTTGTTATAAGTACTTCACATGAGCTGGAGTCAGCCGAGTTCCCGTGTTACCATCCCAGACCGTTCCAGGCTGGGCGACAGACTCTCGCAATGAATTCCAGATGAGACAGGGTTCGATCCCGAGATCTCTTGACTTGTTCCACACACCATTGGAGAGTTTCTCAATCTCCGAGCCCGTAGATATCAATGAGAGAGTACCAGTTCAAACTAGGCCGATGCCCACCGCACCTCTTAGTGCACCCGCACTTGAAAACTTGTGCTGCGCCTTTGATCGAAGGACCCAAACACTAGACTGTGAAATCTGATACCTCGAGAGGATAGGTCAGACTGATGGACCTATTTCTGACACCGAGCCAGACGAGCCAGACGGTTAGACATCGCCACACAGTTCATGCCCATAATCTCTACGGTTTATTCATTCTGACCCTTATCTTTTTATTTCCTCTTTTTCCTTTTACTCTAATTTTATTGAGTATGTTCCATCCACTCACCATTATTTCCCATTGAGGATAATGTGATTTTAGTCTGGGGGTGGATTTATCCAGTTTTGTTTTGCTTTTGTGTTTATAATTATCGAGTCTATTTTCAAATTACTTTTGTGATATTTTTTTGGATTTGAGTAGGTTGAGGACACAAAATATGACAATTACAATATGCGTGCTTTTACGCTATTCTAAGTGACAAATTTTTCTACGACATCAGCCTGAGGGATTTATCTATAGAGATTACCTCTGAAGGAATATGCTAGCTCTATAATATACCCTAGCATGATCTTATTTATTTCTCATCTTAAGTTTTAGGCTTGACGATGAGCCAGACATTCATGACATTTTTCACCTTTTCACTTTTCTCTTTCATCACTCTTTTTCACCACTCTTTGATGTCCATGAATGGCCAGCTCATATTTAGTTGGTTCCCTACCCAAAATTTAACCATCTTTTTGAACCTCAGGCATTATCTCTTTTTGTTTATATGAAAATATGTGCAAAATGCTAGAGAGACAAGAACGACTCAGTTCTCAGTCACTGAAGACGGAGACATTGGAGTAGGAGAGACGAAAACAACAAAGGGGCTTTGTTTTGCCTTCACTATCTCATAAAAACTGGTAAAAATCGTTTTTATCATGGCTCTATAACTATAAGGCGTTTACTATAAAAAAATGTGAATCAAAGAAGAGAACGGAAATAAAATCCAATAAGAGTCATGAGAAAACAAAACAAAAACCAAGACAAGCAATGTTTCGATCACAAAGAAGTCTCGGAGCCGTTTCTATAAAAGAACCTGTAGAAACATCTAAGTCTAGGGGAAGAAACATGAAAAAATAAGAACGAGTAGCTGACTTGTTCAATAGTGACTGAGGGCTGTGGACATCAACAATTCCGTTCTCTCTTGCTTTTTTGTGTGATATCTAGGGTCCTCCATAAAAACCGTAACCAAAACACTTTTAGCCTCTCCAATAAAATGTCTTTTAATACTTAGCGACATTAGTCATGCTTAGCTCTTCTGATGATAAATCCACATACCACCACTAATGAATGGAGAGAACTAGTTGACCTAATTTGGGAGTCTAGATATTTAAAATTATATGATGGCATTATTGACTAGTGTTGTAGGGCTTTTGTGAAAAATTTCTAGACTGAGTTTAGATTGATGCATACCCATGGTTATGGGTTAGAAGGACGGTCTCTGAGCTTTTGGGAAATCACCGAAATAAATTCCCGCTTTCTAAACTTAATTCCTAACTTAGATTTCTAACTTTTTAAGGACAAACAAAGGTTTAAGTATGTGGGAGTTGATATAACCCGTTTTACAGTATTTTAGCTATCGTTTATATAATTTTTATTGGTGTTCTAACATGTTATCTAATGGTTTCAAGTGTTTTCTATCATTTGTAGTTTTATGTGACTTTTCAAGAAAAGAGGGTAAACCAAGCAGAAAATCCACATTTTGATATTGATGCTTTCCGTCACAAGTTCCACACCAAATGGAGGACTTCTCACCGTTAGATCAAACTCAAATTTGGATGCAATATAGAGGGATCTACCATCAATACATAGCAGCTTGTTTAAAAAGAATCCAATAGTTAGATCTCAAGAGCCGCTAGGAGAAATCTGGCCCGAGGAGCAGCTGAGACATCCCTTGGCCACGATCTCCACCTCCCAAACCGTGTGGAAGGACCTATTGGCCGCGACCAGGAGGGTCGGAGCCAAGGCATATGACATACGAATACCCAGACTTTATACCACTTTTTGGACTGTTTTTGCCAACTTAATCTCACCAAATGGAGAGAGCAAAGTCCAACATGGAAAATAAGTGAAGAAGCCCCTCCTCTTCAGCACCAATACAAAGACATGCACCGTTTTTTCTTAAATCATCACTTCTCATATTTAACACAAAAGTTTCTAAGTAGTTTTTAGTTTTTTTTTTCTTTTGGTTTTTGGTAGTTTATAGAGATTCTAGATCTCTAGCTCTGGGATTTTCCGAGCTAGGATCCGAAAACCTAAGCTACAAGTTTATTTGATTTATTTATTCAATGCAACCTTTTATTAAGGTTTCCATTTTAAAATCTGATTAGTTATCTTGTTGGGTTTTTAGGGAAATATTTCGATAGGGCTAGTCATGGATACGGTCCTTATGGCTGATGTATAGAATTAGGGTTAATTTATATGGTTTTTCGACCATTGACTTATGTTTAATGCATGATTAAAGGCTGGTCACTTTGAAGCATCATATGACTGATAGATCTATATAAGTATTGCAGCTATTAGCTGGAATTAGGATAATCGAGCAGATCTACTGTAAGCTGTGATAGTTGACTCAAAGGGCACTATGGATGTGGATGAACTAGATATTAATGCATGATATTCTTTGTGGCCAGCTGCAAGAGTTGACTGGTCGATTTGAAGAGATTATGTGTTTAATGTAATGAGAATAGGTTAGGCCTAATTCCGTGTTTCCTAAAACCGAAGAAGACTAATTCATTGAACCCTAGGTATAATTCTAAGTAGATGTCGAACTCATGATCCCTTGAGAAATCCCTAACAACCCAATGCTTCGTTTTTATTTCTTATAAACCACTATTTACATTTAATTTCAAACTTAGTTCTTTCCGTGACAACCCTAATTTCCATTAGATTTTATCAAAATTAGGTCACGATAAGAAGTATAGAGTTCGTCATTTCCCTTTGGATTCGATACCTTTAATATATTACACCCGACTGTTATAAATTTACAGTAGGTCTTAGGGATAAAACCTGGTACACATCATAGACTTAACCCCTGCTATGATACTAATTGTAACTCCCCATCCCTTCAGATCCCTAGCACAACCTTTTCAACTTCCCCACCACACATCCACAACCTCATAATCCACATTCTCAATATCCCTTAAACCTTAAACATAACACTTTATTAAACTCCCAGCTTAAAAGTCTTACAACGAAATCCAAATCAACTCAAAATGAATACTGAAAGAAATAACTTAAGTCTTAATCAAATGAAATAAGGAAAAACACTCATTTTCCCAAAACATAGCAGCGCACCTGATCATCTACTTCTGCAACTCTTCGAGATTACCTGAAAAAGAATGAAGGATGAGCAATTTGGACTATCAAGTGTGTGCAGGTCCTAAGGACCCACAAACTCATCTCTCACACACATCAATATCAATATGCAAAAGTCATAAGCTAATATTTGATAACAAACATCACCCCGAAGGACACTCATGTACCAAACAATGGCTCTTCTATATGGTATCAGACAAGGGCACTACCACGGGTGGCTATATATACGGGCATTGTCAGAGGTGATACCAGGCACGGGAACTAACTACCACCCCCTACACTATCCATAATTTTTACAGGCTCGCCGAAGCCCCAACAATGGCTAAGGTGGCAGAAATGGGCCCCAGATTGGAAATTTAGGTAATAGCATTGTTGAATTTTCTATTGACACAAAATTAAGTTCTTTTTGAACATTCATTTGTAATTCTTCCCTATTATCACATGCTGTTCAAAAGGATCTCCAGTTCTTCCATCTTTCAAAGGCCTATTTGATAGCTTCAAACGCTTTTTCTTATCTTTGTCATACGAAGAAATATCGATTAATACTAATATACAACCTAATAGCAATATATAGCTTCAACGCTTGTTCTTATCTTTCTCTATCCGCATGTCGTCTAGTGGGAGTGGGAAATTGGGGAAAAAGTTTTTGTAACCAACTTTTTTTCTTTTATTTTTTTTATCGCCTTTCGATCCTATTTTCTATACATTCTTTTTTTTACACGCCAGCTCGTGTTTATTCATATATTTTTATTCTAAACTAGGTTTACTAAGTAGTAAACAATAATAGCGATAAATAATGATTGAAAAAAATGAAATTTTTAGGGTTTCATTTAATTATGATAAAACTAACTGTTCTATTTTATTTAATTTTTGTTCAAAGTAAAAAAGCATGGAGCTGAAATAACTCACTTACAACACCTATTAAAGGATTATGTAATAAGGTGATTCGGTGTATGGATGATCACCTTGAGCCACGAATTTAGCAATGCAAGGCAGGCCTGTTTCTCCCCTTGCGTTGCTAATTTTTCATAAAGCCCCTCGCTCCATACGCCTAGCTGGCCATCCCGAATTGCATCTCTGTCTTTCCCAAGAGAAATTTGTGGCTCCAGCTCGTGCACCTCCTGATCTATGCGCGCGGCTAAATCCCGACGGCGGTCGGGATCTCTCTCGTTCTATAGAGATTCCTCCGCATAGAGATTCTGCGCTCGTAAAGAGTCGAAAATCGCTATTTCGTTGTATAACAAACAAGAGGGAGGGCCGAGCATTAAGATCCATTGGGTCGCCATTACTATCAGTAGGTAGGCCCCATAACTCTACAACTATTAACTCATTCCTCATATCTCCTATTATATTACCATATCACTTAGTTCGTTATCCCTTTTCCCCTATTTCATATTCATATCTCATAGTCCATATTCCACATATTTTCCTCACACAATCGCAAACACCACAATCATTGTTATATACAATCATCTGTATCCAGTTTAACAGTCCTATATATCTAGTTTTGTCCACCACATCAACAACAATAACAACATACTTATAGATATATAATAGATAGGCGCCATATATTTGTTTACACATCACACTCAGCTATGCGTAGTCATATAGCTATACATAGGAGGCATGCATTATTAAGGTACTAAAACTCTGGAGAAAGATGAATGAAAGAGAATGTTTACAACCAGTCCTTACCTTAGCCACAACGAAGAACAACCACCTTATTGGACATAATTGCTACTACCGGTTAGAAGACATGATTCCATATGTTCCAGAGGTCCTCATCGTTTCTCCTTCAACAAGAATCTAGATCCAAAACTCCAGAATGTCCCTGCGAAGTTTTAGGTCAAACGGACCACGATTGCCCAACCAAAACATAAATCCTAACGAACTGTTACAGATTCACAATACACAGACATGTTTTGAGAAAACGGTAATAACTCCCAAATGGTAAGTCAGGTCGAGATGATTCATACCTTTCTGGAAATAGGATACCGAGAAATATCCAACGACATAATGTGCGCTCCGTGGATCTCATAGTTATCCGGGAAAACAACTTTTAATATAACGGTCGAAATGATGACACAAATACGAAAAGGAATCTCCTGGAACGTCTCTTCTTGTGTCTCCAACACAACCAGGCTTCCCCTTGATGGATCCAATGATGTCAAAAGGTGACATCTGATGTCTCGAAATTTTTTTTTTCAGTGCTTCGCCGGAGATTTCTTCTTATGGTTTTTTTTGGTGGCATTGCAAGTACGGCCACACTCTAGTTAGTTCTTGATCGCGTGATCTGCATTTGAAGCTTTTGTCACTACTCTCCCACTGTTTTTTTGTCGATTACGTTTGCTGCTATGTACTTGATCATCATGAACAGACTTAGGAAGTACATTTTTAGAACTGTCATTGTTTCAACAAAAAAACTGTTTTATCTGAAAGTTCAAGAAACCTCAAGATATTGGCTGTGCTTCGTTAGCACTTTTACTTTTAAGGCTGTTTAAAATAATGACTGTAAAAAATTTGGACTTTATTTTTAAGGCTGTGACTTAAAAAAAAAAGCCAAATATGCTAGCTTTAAAAAGAAACTGTCTTACGTGAACAAAATTGAATGAAAAGGACTGTGAGTGTTTTTAGGAGGATTTATAGGGCTTTGAGGGCTGTGTATTTTATAAATTCTGCTTGGCTAATTTTTTACTTTAAAAACTGTAGATATTTTTTACAGCTTTCACAGCTTTCAGAGTCTAATTGCTAATCAGTGCCATTGTAAACATTGAAAAAAAAATTAAAGGTCATAAAATAAGTGAATTTTGGATTGATAAGTAGTTGTGCAGCAAATCCGATCAAATTGAAACACTACAAGCTAGACATTAAACTAGCCAATTTGACACAAAATATTTGCATCAAAGGCTCCTCATTTGTACTCTTAAAAATCCCAAAACAAAGTATTCAAGAAAACTAAGTAAACCCAATCAGAGCTTAAAATATCCATATACGAAGATGATGATTAGAAGAAAAGCTAATGACTTATATTGATTAACTTTCAATGGACAAGTCAAAAGTTGGAGTTTTAAATGGCCGAAATTTGAAAGTTGGAGCATTAAATAGCTGAAATTTGAAAGTTCAGGTGATATAGGCATCAGAACTAAACAAGACTCAGATTTAACCAGTGATGCAGACCCCAAACCAATCACCAACGATGGTGCTATCCACAAAAAACTAAGGCGACAAGAGAAGACCTATGTGCCTTGTTCAGCACAAATAAAGTCCAAGATCAACTGGTCCAGCTCAACGACCACTTGGATTACGTTTCTACTTCATCTAGGGAACTCCTCAAAGTTAAATCAGTCCAAACAAAGTTCAAAAAAGAAAGTTATTCAGTTTTCACATCAATGGACCTGTTTCGGACCAACTTATGCGTCTAGGCCAAAGATCATGCTACACAGCCCAGATCAGAAGTGATCTCGACCCAGGACCACTTGGAGAATATTATTGGGTCTCTAATGATTCCAAAAAGTTGAAGAAGTAGACAAATTTCCATCGGAGTCTCAAGATATTACCCTTTCTCCAAAACAAGGGGAAAAGGCTAATTAATACATGAACATTTTTAGATGGTATCGATTAGACCTTACATAATTTTGGTGTGCAAATTCGTATATTTTTTTTCTTTTTTTTTCAATGAAAATTCGTATCTAAACACTTAATTATTTGAATATTCATATATATACTTTTTTCTTGGCCGAAACATGCATTGACTAAATTCCGTTAGTCAACTCCGTCAAATTATTAACATAAAATCTGAGCTGGCATTATAAATCCGTGTTGGCACTACTAAATCAAAACGGCGACGTTTTGATAAGTTAAAAAAATTACTTTGTCTAGGCTTGAACCCATAAGCTCTAGCTTCTATCTCATAGGGCTTACAAACCAAGCTAAGCAATATTTATTGTTATAGTTATGAAATGTAGTATATATATATATATATATATATATATATATATATATATATATATATATATATATATATATATATATATATATATATATATATATATATATATATATGTTACGGATTTTATATCATCTTCCCCATTTAGGTAAGTCTGTACAGAGCATCTGAGATTCGAGTTTCGTAAAGATTTTTGCCTTTATTTTTTATTTTATTTTTGGTGAAACCTTTCATTTCATTTCATTAAAACTAAAACGATGTTACAAGATTTTGTAAAGCCTGTTTGGCAATGCCATCAGCTTTATCATTTCATTCCATTTCATTCCATATCGATTGTTCATATGGGCATGTGAAAAATAAATGGTCAGATGTTTCCTCTATATCACAACACGTAGCACACATCGGGTCTACTCGAATCCGTCTCTTCCTTAGGTTTTCTTTAACCGGTAAAGTGTGTGATAGTAACCGCCACATAAAATGTTTGAGTTTAGGAACTGTATCCAAATTCCAAATTGATTTAGCAAGCTCCGAATTCAAAGATAAAGGTGGGTTCCGAGCCATGTTGTCCTCACTCCAGTCACAGGCTAAATGATATCCAGTCTTTACGGTATAACGACCATCTTTTGTATAACTCCAAAATATTAAGTCTTCTTGTGGCCAAGGGGGTAAGTATATCTTATGGATGAGATGATGATCCTCCAATTCTATAATGCCTGCAAGAATTTCCTGATCCCAAGTATTTGTTTCTTGGTTGATCAAAGTCTTAACAGATAACCGTGGATTAGTTCTCGAAAGTAATTGTGGACCTCTTGGTGGATTGGTAGGGATCTAGTTATCGGCCATAAAAACATTCGCTCCATTTCCAATACAATGTTGGAGTCCTTTCCAAACCAGTTGACGTCCAAACAACAAAGATTGCCAACCATACGAAGTTTGTGTCCCTTTTCCTATCTCCCATATAGGGCATTTTCGGAAGTAGCGATGTTTCAAAACCTTAAACACTAGGCTTTCTCGTCGTTGGGATATTTTCCAAATCTGATTCCCCAAGAGTGCTTGATTAAATTTATATAAATCGCGAAATCCTAATCCTCCACATTCTTGGAGAGCGCCATCTTCTTCCACGAAGTCCATGACATCTTGTGTTTTCCACTAGAGGTTCCCCACCAGAATAAGGACATCAAACTATCAAGTTCAGGACATAATTCTTAAGGCAATTGGAAAACATTAATCGACAACACAGGCATGGCATAAGCAACGGATTTAAGGGGTATTTACTTTCCCGCAGGCAAGAGAAAACGGTTTTGCCAACCTGATATCTTGTTTTAAACATTTGTTTTTATGCAGGAAAACATTTCTTTTTTCCGTCGACCAAATTGTTCCGACAGACCCAGATATTTACCTCCACCACCCATATTTGAAATGCCCAGTTGTATAGTCAGATGGGCACAAATGTGCTGGAAAACCTTGCTGCCGAAAGTAATGGATGACTTTCATAATTTATTTGTTGCCCGAAAGATTTCTCATACGCATCAAATATCTTCCTCAATGCTTGTCCATTCTGGCTATTGGCTTTAACAAAAAATAGAGAATCATCGGCAAGGAGGAGGTGAGAGACAGGTGGTCCTCCAACACTTAGTCGCAATGGTATAATATCTTTGTTTTGTTCAGCCTGGTGTAACATCGAGCTCATGATATCAGCACACAGTATAAACAAGTAGGAAGAGAGTGGGTCGCCTTGTCGAATGCCTCGGGTTGGAGTGATATGACCATAAGGACCTCCATTTATTAGAACCGAGAAAGTAACACTAGAAACACAACCCATAATCAAAGATATCCAATCTTCACTAATGCCCTTCTTGCGCATAACCTCCTCTAAGAAAAGCCATTATATACGGCCATACGCTTTGCTAATATCCGTTTTAACAGCCATGAAAGATTAGGACACTCGTTTGCGTACCTTTAGCGCGTGAAAAGCCTCATGTGCAATTATAACATTATATGTTAGCTGACGTCCTGGAATGAATGCTGCTTGATTCTGTGACACCACATTAGAAAGTATATATTTTTAGCCGCCAAACAAGGATCTTCGAGATGACTTTATAAAGGAAATTACATAGTGCAATGGGACGGAAATCTTTCATAATGGTTTGCGGTACAGTCTTTGGAATAAGGCAAATGTTAGTGTGATTAAGATCATCTCTAATGCATCCATTGTCAAAAAAGATTTGGACCTCCTCTGTAATGGTCTGTCCGACAAGATGCCAATATTTATGATAGAAAGAAGTGTTAGAACCATCTGGCTCGGGAGCTCGTGTAGCATTAATCGCGAAAACACTCTTCCGTACCTCTTCAAGTGTAACCGGACGTGCTAAAGTGTCATTCATTTGGGGTGTTACTACGCTATGAATATTGGAAAGAGCTTCTGAGATGTTTGCTGTTCCCATAGAGGTAAAGTTATTCGAAAAATATTTTTCCGCCTCTTTAGCTATACCTCTGTTTCCTTCTACATCAATACCATTATCATCTTTGATGGATAGAAGTCTGTTTCTGGCCCGTCTATTCTTTGTTGCAGCGTGAAAAACTTCAGTGTTAAAGTCACCTTTGTTTAACCATTTAACACGGCTCTTTAAATGCCAATAAGTTCCTCATCTTGATAGGCTTTTATCAACTCCTAAAGCATCCGATAAACTTCCTTTTGGGATATCCGAGTATCAGAATGAGCCTGGTCAATCTGATGCGTTATATCTTTAATTCTATGGGCTGAATTTGTTCTCATTCCTTTCCTCCATTCTGCTATTGCGCGGCGAGTATTAGTGATACGTTTGGATATGTCACCAGTACTGGATCCCGACTAACTCATTCAAACAATATCTTCCAGTTCAGGATGCTCAGTAAGACGATCATCAAAGTGGAAACATTTCCGGCCTTTATCATTCTCCTTGCGAATTTGGATAATTCCTTGACGATGATCAGCCTCGACCATTTCAAGAAAACAAACTTGTGATTCCGGGAACTTAGCTCTCCATTCATCATTTGCAAAGCCCCTATCTATCCATGATTCAATCAATTGATCTCGCCTTTTATTACTCCAAGTCATACTGTTTCCTATTAATGGTAAATCCTTCGTATTACAAGTTGCAATCATGTTTCTAAAATCTTGCAAACTCCAGAAATCACGTTTTTTTCCTCCTCTCTTCTCACAAGGGTTGAGTATTTCATTGAAATCTCCACACATTAACCAAGGTTCTGATCTTGTGGAAGCCATTCTTTCTAATCTTTCCCATAAAATGTGTCTCAAAGCTCTTATAGGATGGCCATAAACACAAGAAATAGAAAGCAAACTCTTTATTCATAATCTTAACATCCATCATTCTTTCATCAACAAAGTTGAAAACCAAATCAACATTCTTTTTCCAAAACAAAGCTAGATCTCCTCCTATACCCAAAGGAGAAACACATCTCACATAATCATAGCCTAGTTGAAAACCAACATCACGGATCACATCATCAGGATTCTTCGTTTCGACGAGAAAGAGTATGTCTGGGGAATGAGTCGCCTTAATCCCTTTGAGGCGTCGAACTACCAGAGACCCTTTCAACCCTCGGCAGTTCCAAAACGCCGTATTCATTTCTCATCCGGTGGCTTCTGGCCCACCGTGCCTTCTCAATGTGGTTGTTGGTGATGTGTTTGCTCTGTTGCAGCCGCTGAACTTTCCCCAGTGAAGTGTTGATGTACGGGTCCATACCAATTCCTGCACTCCCGGATATCTTCTTATGTTCTTCTACGTTTGGAGAATACAGAAATACGTTCTTCATTATCGTCAAGGATCCCGGTCTGACGCATCTCAGAATACACCACACTTGCCTTATGCAGTCGACCAGTCTCTCATTTCTTGGATGCAGATTGGTCTTCATCTCCTGTAGTCCCTTCTTCTCTTCCAACATTTGTATTCTCCTGCTCTGACTCAGCATCAAGACATGCATCAGGAAATCCCTGAGGTGGCCATCAGTCGGATCGTCATCATCTCCATTATCATCTGGGGCTACATTAGTACCTTCTCTGTTGTTAAGTGGGCAATCGCCTGTATCATGTGTTATAAGCCCACATGTGTTACAAAATCCTGCAGATTCTCATAGCGGAATGTAGGGATCACCTTAGTGTTACCAAATTGGAAGGCTCTTTGAAACCTTATTACAGAGGAGTCGTACCCGTACGAAGTAGATATTTGATGCACCATCTCTGTTGAAATCAGTCTCCACAAAGTTTCCCAGGGTCCGGCCAATGTAAGTGATCATTCCTTCAGTAATATATTGGATCGGGATACCCCGTATTTGAACCCATAACGAAATGAAACTGAATTCTTCTTCTGGATGATCTTCATGCCAATGCTGAAGGACAATCATCCAATCGTTAAAAGACCATGGACCTCTTCTTAGGATCGAGATCATAGATTCTTCGGTTGGGAAAATGAATTGAACCCTCTGGTTAGGAAGTACTCACCCAATGACATCATCTCCTACACCCCAGACCCTTGGAAGAGTTCCCATCATTACTCGGAGGTTTTGCTTCCTTGGATTTACTGGCCTCGCAATAAGGCTGAAGCGATTAACATCCAAAGCTTCTTCGCACAACTAATGTGGTAAAGTAATCACTTCATCCAAAGCTTCTTCGTTGAAACACTCTGTTCACCACATAGAAACAGAGACATGAAACATTGATTGTATAGGACTTGGGAGACAATGATGAATTCCGTAACCGTTTGTCGGTTATTCCTTGACATAACCATCAGTAGCTGACGACAAAAACTCTCCGGTGAGAGAGACAAGCGGCGGTTATTGCCGAAAAGGTGTGAAAATTGCAAAGGCACCGATCGCCTCAAAATCGCCTCTTTTTTGCTCTGAGGCGACATTTTTTTGAGTTTGCTTTTTCAATATCTTTAAAAGATATACTCCATTAAAATTGAGTAATTTTTGGAAAATTAGGAAAATTGCTCATTTGTGATAAATATAACGGTTAAAATTAAAATCTTTAGTTTTTGTAGTGATGTATTTTATGGTGTGTTGGGAAAACGTTGCTCATTTTTGATAAATATAATGGTTAACGATCAAACGTTGCCGTCGTTCTGTTTCCTAATTACTATAATATTTGGGCAGGCTTCGGATGCAATTCTTATATTAATTTCAGATGATTAAATTCATTTTTCTTTTATTAAATTATATATGTTGTTGGTTTTGTAATTAATTGTAACCGATCATGTTATGATCATATAAATATACATATATTTCTGTTATTCGTTTCTCTGTTTTAACAAAACTTTCGAGATATTTTCACTTTTTTTTATCATGAGAGTGAATGTCACATTTTTATTCAATTATATCACTTTTTTGCAGTTTTTATCATACTTTGTTGCAGTTTTATGACCATCGTACATGGTTAAGGGCAGGGGTTAGTCGTAACTCATTTCTAGTTCGAGTCCCGGTGAGAAAAACATTTAATGACATGCGAGGTATTGAATATAATTGATAGTACCAATCTAAAAGAAGATTACGACCCAAAAACCCCAAACCGATTTTAATATTAAAAACAAATTATTTTATTACAAATTATAAAAATAATTACAAAATAACCCTTCACTAGAAAATAATGTTCGTTTCACAAAAACTACAACAAATGAAATTTACCGCCATCATCCTTTGATACATATTTTATTCTTAATATGAGGAATTACGATAAACATCTTTACTTTTACCGTGCTAGAGACATCTGAATATAGAGTAGACTAAAGTAGTTCTTGTAGCAGTCAAGAAATATATAAGAGGTGCTATAAAAAGTTGAGTTGTGTGAATATTGTGGAGGAGTCAAAGTATGATCAGGACAAGGTAATACGGACCAGACAAGAGGCGGTTGCTTAGGAAAAAGGCTTCTTGGATAGCTTAATGAAACTTGAAGAAGTTTTTTTTCTGAAGTTTTCTTTATTATTTGTAGAAAAAATGACAAAAAAGATTAACAATGAGATTCCTAGATGTCAACTTGGGGATTCGGTTAGGGTTAGCCACAAACACCTATAGTGTATAAATAGGAGTGAAAAAATGTTGTTTGTGCTTCGACACGCTTGAATGAGCTTTTAGCAAAAAGGCTTTTTAGATTCTTGTAAGAAAGCAAACAATAAAAAGACAAAGAGCTTTTTTTTAGAGGTTCTTAGATTATTTATAAATATGTGAACATAAGAAGTTACATCAAGTATTCAAAGAATGTCTTGAACTTATTGAGAAATTGTTTTAGGCTAAACTTGTAAATATACTTAAAATTTTGCTAAATTCATCATTATAGAGAATCGACCGTGTTATTTTGTAGTTCTTACACTAAGTAATTTTCGCACTTTTAACATTTTTGTAAGTTTTCCTTCATTAATATGAACAAATTATATCCTTTGAGAATTGAAAACCAATCTCCTAGTGTAGAAATAATAATTAACCATCTGACTAAACCACTGAGCTAAACAAGTTTTGTCAAATGATCCTTTTGTGTCTTTATTGTTTCCAAAACATGATCCACCTTATAAACATGAAGATTAACTAACCCAAGTAAACTATGTAAAATCTCGTTTTGGTCACTGTAAGATGTATTGTTTTCTTTAGAAATGTTATACCTACACCTCCTTACTTGAGGTCTTGGGCTCAACACTGAATTCTATGTTTTCTGTAAGTTTCAATAATCGTTTTTTTTTCTTGATCTATTTTTCTTTAAAAAAAATATTAGTTCACAGTTTCCTTTATCAAATCATTACTATTAGTATCAAAATCCTTTCCTAAATTTGGCATGATAAGGCCCAAGATCTTATTATTTAACAAATTAGAATTAAAACATCTTCTCCGGCCAAGAAAAAGCCCAACCAATTTTGGTTTCAAGAACAAGAGAACGATTGTGTTTTAGAGAGGACACACTTAACCTAAAGATCAACCGCCAATGAGCTGATTTAGTAAAAAACAACTTATTCTGAGATCAACTTAACTATTCGGAGATCACGGAAGTCGTTCAAACGAGTGCATCATTAGATATGCGGAATGAGGAGCTCGACAACAAAGCTATAAAAGAAGTGCAAGGGCTTTAATTCGAGGATATTCTTTTCATATGCTTTGATATGCGAAACAGCTCTATGACCTCATTGTAAAACTCTCATTTGAGATCTTTCTGTGATATTTTTATCATTCAATACAAGATAATTACGAAACAAATTTCGTTTAGATAATTCTTTGGAATATCGTGGGATTTCTGAGAAGCTAGGCTATTGATTCTTTCCTTAACCAAATTATAAATTCCTACTGTGGATTTCTAGATCCACACATACAAACACTTATTTTTATTTTTATATTATGTTTTCCCCCTAAAAGAAAATATAATAAGATTATTCATCATTTAAAATTTATTTATATTTTAGAGTTTTAACAAATTAATTTAATTTCATGTATTTGAGTAACTTTTTTCTTTATTTATCTATAAATTTGGATACATTTCCCAAAACTCAGATCAGTTTTAGATATAGTATTTTTTTCAAGGTGAATCGAACTCAGGTTCTTCTAAATGTATGTACTTTCATCTTACCTAGATTCAATCACTAACCTACCCTCACATGGATATTTCTCAGCTAGGCGTTCCCTTGGACCAGATCCTCTTTTTCAGCCAGACGTTGGTTGAGACAAATTATTTTTCCGAGTCAGACACTACTTGGGCCATATGTTCTTCTTCAGCCAGAGGCCCCTTCAATACCAAATAACCATTTTGGGTCAGATGCTCATTCAGAGTCATACACCCCTGCAAGGCTAAATGCTCATCCGAGCGAGGCAATCCTTCCAGCCAGATGTCTGTTCATAATCAACAAACCAATCAACCAAATTTGTTATAAAATCACTTTTAAGAAATCCTAAACCTAACTATCAAATTACTTGACATTCAATGGAACGGAAATCATAGATAAATAATATTGCATAAAAAATCAATTGGAAAAACAAAAAGGTAATTGAATTATTCTCTATATAGCCCGGACCGTACCCATGTTGTAAATTTTGAAACATTGGACTAGGGTCTAATTTATTTTTTTAACTACCTAGGGACCTAATTAAAAAAAAAAAATTTGAAAACAAAAATACATATTGTATTGTATTTGAAAGCACATTTATATTTTGAAACTTAAAACATATCCTTTTCAAATTTTAAGAAAGTTTATAAGATTTTTCTCATATAAAAAAATTAAAACCAAAAGAAAATATTAAAGAAAAATTAAGATAAAATGTTAGAAAAATTTCTACTTAATGTTATTCTAATTTTCTGTATAAATTATATAATGAATATGACAGTTTTATGTCTGATTTAGATAAGATACTTGCTTCTGAATGAGTTTGACATGTTTATTCCATATATATATGCATGATTTTTTTTTTTAATAAAATTGTGAAATTAACTCATCTAGGGTAGATTTCTTGCAGAAGTCTACCATTTTATTTAATTTTTAAAAATGCACTTTATTATTGAATTATGAAGAATTTTTTAGAAAATTTATTCTCCAAGAAAATGGCTAGATATTAATGGTATTTATGATTAAGTTTCGTAAGATTATTTGGTTTAGTTTTAATTGATTTTATGATTTTAACTATATTTTCATTTCGAATTCTAATGTGTTTGATCATGTTTTGTTTTACAAGAATGGCTCAGCTGGTGGTTGTTTATGGAAAATGAGTGTTGAAAAACATAGATTGGTATTTTGATGTTGACAATCTCAAAGGATGTAGAATGTTGTTTTTGAGAGATGGTTGTCACATTGTGAGCTTCTTGAAATGGCACATGATGATTTTGGTCTGAGCAAGGAAACCCATGTAATTGAGGTTTCATATTCGTTATGATTCTTCAACAAATGCGTGCTTATACCTCTCCTACATATTTCTTCAATAACATACAAGTCTGTAGCTTGATCCAGTTTAGTAAGATACATATTGTACGGCTCGGTGTTTTTAGTCGGACCATGTATGTGTGATTGCTATAATTTTGGCAGATTTCTGTTGGAAATCGACACATGGACTTGTTCGAGAAGTCTATTATATGTATGTTGGATCAATATGCTAGGTTTTATCACATTTAGACATCAAATATGGTCAATTTATACACTTTTCTCAAAAGTCTACCATATGTAACCCATTCTGTTATACCTCTTACAAATGTGAGTAAGATTTTATAGCAATTCAAACATCAAACTTAAAATTGAACATCATAGTAGAATAAACTTATATCATAATATCGGTAGGTCCAAAAAACAAGGTGCAGAAGACAACATAAAACAAAAAAACTAACTAGGATTTTTTATTACAAGAGAAATATTCGACAAAGATAATAAACTAGTCGTCAATTGGACATTCATGAACACACTAGTGTATGTCCACACATAATTTCCATGCCTCATACTGCCAGAAACAACGATCGCACATCCAAATAGTTGTAGTTCCATCGAGTCTCTCTACCCAGCTTGGTTCTGCTCTAAAGCACCAGCAATCGAAGCATGTGTTTGCATCTATTCTTTCCAGTATTTTCAGAAACAACGCAGGTTTCTCGTAATCCCAATGGCCTTCAAGTCCATCGTAACATTTACATAAATGGCCAACTTGAATCCTCTCTCACTAGAAAGACGTATTTTTCCCTTCTTCAAGTAAATGAAGCACGATGAACTCATACATTCCTCGCAGATAAATTGCCTCTGGATTCCCCACCTGGTAGCACCTAAGCCTGAAATTTCTCACAAAATTTAACTCCCATCTCCAGTCGTTCAAGAAGATGAAATTTGAAGTTCTGTAGAAAAGATCTTCTCTACCAACTTCATTGAATCCACGGAAAGCCACTCTTGCCGCACCGTGATCACGGACACTGTTTTTGCACACCTTTTCCAAAATCTGATGATGCATCGAAGGAGGTAGGGAAGCCAAGTTGAAGTTCACCATGACTTCTCTGAAACAATACTGAAAAGTTTAAACAATTAGTGCTTAGAACGATAGAAGAAACAAAAGGGTGATGACATTTATATATAAGTTAATACAAGCTTTAGTTTAAATAATTGCTTACACATGGAGACGGATGCCTCGAAGAGACGCACCCTTTCATATGCTACATTCACCACAATCATCATTACGGCTGTAATGTGAAGTCTTGTCAGCAAGAAGTACAGCCTAATCCGTATTTGAACGAAAAGTAATTAAATGCAGGATTAACCATATGATTCCAACGAAAAGACACATTATCGAAGTATTCTTGAGAAGAGTACCAAAGAAGTCTTCTTGAGAAGTCTACTACAGAAGTCTACGATATAAGTTTACAACCTAAGTCTCCCTAATAAGTCTACGATATAAGTCTAAGCATGATGAATAAAAAATAAAAAATAGAAAAACAAAGGTTTTAGAATTTTTACCCTTTGCAGCAGTAGAGATTACGATTTACACACGAAATTTCAGAGAGGCGGCCTGGCACAGAAACCGAGCGACGGATATGGCGAGGCCGACAGAGATGGGAAGAAAACAGTGTAAGGTTATTTTCAAGTCGTTTCAATATTCAGAATAAGAAGAATAGATAAAGTCGGCAAGAGAGGTTACCGATGCCGAGAGTTAGGGATTAGAGAGGGGAACGCATGGGGGGAGTACGATGTCAAAAATGATGCTAAGACGAAGAAATGGATGTCAAAGTTTACCTTTGCCATTTCGAGAACATTGACGGTGAGACTGCTCTGACAAGAGAGGTGATATGCGCCGCCGATAGTGAGGGATTAGAGAGACGGAATAGGCTGCAATCAAATTAGGGTTAGGAGTAAAGCTTTGAATGAAATTTATATAGGTAAGTTTAAAAAACCGATATGTATCGGTTATCATCGTTTTAGCGACAGATTACATCAGTTTAGATTAAATTAGATATATGATTTACTTATATTTTATATTAATAAAAAAATTTGGAACATATCGGTAGAATAAAATTGCAATTCCCGCCCAAATCGGTGTTGTCAAAATATCGGTTCCCGCCCAATTTTTAAAATTAGACTTCATTGTGAAGTCTAGTGTAAAGAACTCCAAAATTTAAGTTACTGGTTAACTCAATTTGGTTCGATTAAAATCTTGTTCTTATATTGGTTCAATCAAAATATTTTAATTTTCGTTTGTAGACTTCAATGTGAAGTTTAGCTTCAATTGATTTTATTTGAAGTCTTCCGCGTAAACATCCAAATAATTAGTAAACTTCTTAAGTGTTAATACATTTATTTAAACTTCTATTTTATTGTTTGGTCGCGTGGGTGCACAAAGTAATTTCTTATCCCAAAGATCTTTTTGCATTTCTTTTAAAAAAAAGTATATTTTAATTTTAAAAACAAAATAATGGTCTAAAAAGATCAATTCCCCATATATATATATATATACTCTTTGTTGAACGGTATACTGCATATTATAACAAGATATACTATCATAAATTTTCATTTCATCTGTATAAATACTACTTTACTCCCCAACAAATATTATAACAGAAGAAGAAAAAAAAAGACAGGGGCTTTCTAAAGGAATCACAATTTCATTTTCTTGCTAATACCATTTCTAATCATCTTTGCAACGACATCATTTGCGTCTGCGGGGCTTCTGCCCTTCTCAGCCAAACAATGATTGTGCATTAATTGTTAGAACAAAGATGAAGATAAGAATGTGATTTCATGTTTCGTGTTAACCTTCTCAAAACAACATTATACACTTGTAGTTTTGCTTGGCCTGGCAATACAACGACATTTGATATATATTTAGAGCTGATCGATACGATAATCCGAGAAGCAAAGTTGGAGTCTGCAGCGAATGTACTTAGAACATATACAAGCCAGAACCATGCAGAGATAGACGTGATTGGAGTCAATCTAATTGTTTCCCGTGGACTTCTTAAAATATTTGACTATCGCATCTGTTTTTACTGGCGTGTTTCGTTGTATTATAATATAAATTATAATAAATTAAGTTCTGAAATAACTACATATTTATCAAAATTTATTAGATACATATATGATATAATAACAAGTTGTCAACTATAAATTTACGATATTTTCCATCATGCATGTCATTCTAGGCCTAGCATGAACCATTCGTAATATTGAACACATCCACAAAATGTAAATTATCATCCGTAATATTTTTTTTTTGGTCAGTGATCATCTGTAATATTTAATAGTAGATCGTAAGATGGGATTTAATGGTTATATATTCAGTAATTAGAGTGCTAGCAAGCTTTAAGCAAAGTAGTGTTTACCTTTGTAAAACCCTTGATCATGAGAGTTCGACTCCTTATTCTCGTACAAGATTGAGAAAGGTCCAATGACCCATGTTTTTTTTTATGATTAGGTGGTTCGTGGTCTATACACCAGTACATTTTATAGTGTGAGGATCAAAACTATGATAAACTTACCTTTTTATAGAAATGAGACTTCTTCCAACATAAATCAAACCATATACTTCCAAAATATCTATATTATCGGTGTTCATGTGGATTACCCTTAGATCATTGGACCGTGTTAACACAAAAGTCAACTTGTATTTTTGCACAGTGTTTTCTGAAATATATATTGTTAATTTTCAGTCTTTCCTATTATTTTTTGAAATATATATGTAAAAAGTTTTCAATATTTTTTTTATAGATATACTCCATTGAAATTGAGTAATTTTTGTCAAAAACTAGAAAAACTGCTTTTTTAATAGATATAACGGTTAAAATTTTTAGTTTTTGTAATGATGTATTTATGGTGTATCGGGAATTATAATTATCAGTCCTACAGAAATCATTTTTAATGTGGACTTTATTTAAATATTAAAGTAACTACTTAAAAGTATATAACCAAAAAAAAATGTTTTCAGTTTTATGGATGAGAATTTTGTTGGATTTTTTCGCTTAATTTATCTTTTGGACAACTTTTTGGCTTATTTAAAGCCAAACATGCTAATTACCATCGCTATTGCAAAAGATAGACCGTTTATATTGATGTAAAAATATAATATTAGTTACCCAGCTCTCTTTACTCATAACATCCATTTTCTAAAAACAATGTGGTTACTAATCATCCAAAAAGTAACAACTTAGAATCTACTCTCTACTATATAAACACCAATAAGCTTTCCCTCATAATTCCACAGAGCCAACTCCAGATACAATTAAATATATAAATATAAAATAAATTAAACTCCTAACCGGGGTTTCTTTTATAACTTATTTATTTATTTAATTTATTTGAAAAAATAAATAACAAATTATTAGTAATAATATGTGGATATCTAAAAGTGTCAAAGTTATTGTCTCTCTCGCTCTTGTAGTATTCTTGGCTCTTACAGTAACCAATATTGAGGCAAGAGGCATAGATTATCCAGTTCAAAAAAACAAAGGAGCCATAGATTATGACGATCTTTTAATTGGAGATCACGCTAAGCATTGTGATAAAGCGAACTGGTATTTTTGCACAGTGTTTTCTGAAATATATATTGTTAATTTTCAGTCTTTCCTATTATTTTTTGAAATATATATGTAAAAAGTTTTCAATATTGTTTTTAGTAAAATTGCTTTTTTTTTAGTAAATATAACGGTTAAAATTTTTAGTTTTTGTAATGATGTATTTATGGTGTATTGGGAATTATAATTTTCAGTCCTACAGAAATCATTTTTAAAGTGGACTTTATTTAAATATTAAAGTAACTACTTAAAAGTATATAACCAAAAAAATGTTTTCAGTTCTACGGATGAGAAATTTGTTGAATTTTTCGCTTAATTTATCTTTTGGACAACTTTTTGGCTTATTTAAAGCCAAACATGCTAATTACCATCACTATTGCAAAGGATAAACCGTTTATATTAATGTAAAAATAAAATATTAGTTACCCAGCTCTCTTTACTCATAACATCCATTTTCTAAAATCTATGTGGTTACTAATCATCCAAAAATTAACAACTTGGAATCTACTCTCTACTATATAAACACCAATAAGCTTTCCCTCATAATTCCACAGAGCCAACTCCAGATACAATTAAATATATAAATATAAAATAAATTGAAATCCTAACCGGGGTTTCTTTTACAACTTATTTATTTATTTAATTTATTTAAAAAAATAAATAACAAATTATTAGTAATAATATGGGGATATCAAAAAGTGTCAAAGTTATTGTCTCTCTCGCTCTTGTAGTATTCTTGGCTCTTACAGTAACCAATATTGAGGCAGGAGGCATAGATTATCCAGTTCAAAAAAACAAAGGAGCCATAGATTATGACGATCTTTTAATTGGAGATCACGCTAAGCATTGTGATAAAGCGAACCCTAGCAACTGCAAGAAGCAAGAAGTCAATCCTTACAGGAGAGGATGCGAGACGATCAAACGTTGCCGTCGTTCTGTTTCCTAATTACTATAATATTTGGGCAGGCATCGGATGGAATCCTCATATTAATTTCAGATTATTAAATTCATTCCCCTTTTATTTCATTATATATGTTGTTGGTTTTGTAATTGATTGTAACCGATCATGTTATGAGAGTGAATGTCACATTTTTATTCAGTTATATCATTTGTTGCAGTTTTTATCATACTTTGTTGCAGTTTTATGACCATCGTACATGGTTTAGTGCAGGGGTTAGTCGTTTAGTGAAGGGGTTAGTCATAATTCATTTCTAGTTCGAGTCCCAGTGAGAAAAACATTTAATGACATGTGAGGTATAGATAACTGATAGTCCCAATCTAAAAAGAGATTATGACCGAAAGAACCCGAACCCATTTTAATATTAAAAACAAAATATTTTTAATATAAATTATGAAATAATTACAAAATAACTTTTCACTAGAAAATAATGTTCGTTTCAGAAAAAACTACAAGATATGAAATTTACCGCCATCATCCTTTGATACATATTTATATTCTAATATGAGGAATTACGATAAACATCTCTACTTTTACCGCGCTAGAGACATCTGAATATAGAGTTGACTAAAGTAGATCCTGGAGCAGTCAAGAAATATATATAAGAGGTGCTATAAAAAGTTGAGTTGTGTGAATATTGAGGAGGAGTCAAAGTATGATCATGACAAGGTAATACGGACCAGACAAGAGGCAGTTGCTTAGGAAAAAGACTTCTTGGATAGCATACTGAAAAAAAGAATTTTGTAATGAAAGATAGCTTAAGAGGTGGTTGACAAGGTTGACCCAAAAAAAAGATAGCTTAATGAAACTTGAAGAATTTTTTTTTCCTTAAGTCTCTTTTCTTTATTATTTGTAGCAAAAATGACAAGAAGATTAACAATGAGATTCCTAGATGTCAACTTGGGGATTCGGTTAGGGTTAGCCACAAACACCTATTGTGTATAAATAGGAGTGAAAATATTGTTTGTGCTACAACACAATTGAAAGAGCTTTTAGCAAAAAAGGGTTTTGAGATTCTTGTAAGAAAACAAACAATAAAAAGACAGAGAGCTTACACTAACTAATTTTCGCACTTTAAACATTTTTGTAAGTTTGCCTTCATTAATATGAACAAATTTTATCCTTTTGAGAATTGAAAACCAAATCTCCTAGTGTAGAAATAATAATTAACCATCTGACTAAACCACTGAGCTAAACAAGTTTTGTCAAATGATATTTTGTGTCTTTATTGTTTCTAAAACAAGATCCACCTTATAAATAGGAGGATCAACTAACCCAAGTAAACTATGTAAAATCTCGTTTTGGTCACTGTAAGATGTATTGTTAAATGTTACACCTACACCTCCTTACTTGAGGTCTTGGTCTCAACACTTAATTATATGTTTTCCGTAAGTATCAGTAATCATTTTTTTTCTTAATCAAATTTTCAATTTTTTCTTAATCAATTTTCTTTTCTTTTCTATAGAGCCAATTCCATAACCATGTTGTAAATTTTGAAACATTTGACTAGGGTCTAATTTTTTTTAACTACCTAGGGACCTAATTTAAAAAAAAACATTTTGAAAAAGTATAAAACAAAAATACATACTGTATTGTATTTGAAAGCACATTTATGTTTTTGAAACTTAAAAGATATCATTTTCAAATTCTAACAAAATTTATCAGATTTTTCTTTATAAAACTTTTAAAAACCAAAACAAATAATTAAAATAAAATTAAGATAAAATGTTAGAAAATTTTCTACCTATTGTTGCTTCTAATTTTTCTGTATAAATTTTCCAATAGAAAAATGGCTTGGGTCTCTTTAAATGTAGGCACGGCTCTGTTTAGAGTCTCTGAATTGTCTTCTTAGAAGCCTTTTAACGAGTTTCTGTCAAAAACGGAAAGTAAAATAAAAGCATGGCCTAAAAAGTGGCTCACAAACCTAATTTAAACATAAATCATGATATGTGTTTCTTTTGTAAATAGGAGAAATTTCTAGGAAATTCTGCAGTTCATGAATGATCTTTTAAAACGCACGGGAAATCTTTTTTTTGCGTAATGAGTGTCGACCGACACCAAATCCATAAATCGTCTTTAAGCTCTAATTTTTCTCTAACTTCTGCAACTCAGCTCTAAATGTCCCCAAAATCTCCAAAGTAGCTAGTCCATCTTGTACCTATACCTACAAAGACCCTAAAATAATCCAAAAATACGAAAAGAATTAATACAAAGACATATGTCGTGGTCAAAAACCAAGATATATAAACTCTCTCATACATAGCTTTTTCTTTCCCTCAAGCAAACAGAAAACCAAGACCTACAACAAAAACTCAGAAACTCATTTCTTCGTACAAAAACCATATCAAAAATCACCATAGTAATCCACATGAAACACACTTGATAAGATTGAGACCATCATGTACTTCCCTCAGACTTAGCAAATGTCTCAAACAAACTCCACAATCAAGACGACAAATCTAAAATCATGATGCTGACCTCTGTAAGGTTTAAGTGCAGTCTCAGCAATGTAAAATTGATCAAAGAACCTATAATGTCTTTTTAACTTTATTTTTATTGAAAGGAAGAGAGAGAGAGGGAAACCATATTCACACATACAAGTTCTTTCAGGACTGAAACAAAAATCTGGTTCAGTGTATTTCCAAGCCCCATTATGAGAAAATTAAGTTAGATAGGTGTAAAGTCAGCAAATGGATCCTTCAAAGTATATAGGTATCATTGATAAGTCGATTTTCCTTAAGGTTTTCTAATAGTCATGCATCATTGTTCAGCTCGAATCAATGGTCACTTAATTTCATGCATATGTGGTTATTCCTCTAAAATCATTGTTTCCTAAAATGTCTAACTCAAAAATAAATTGACACAACTGACTCTGAGAAAAACAAAAACAATGTTAGTAACTACATCCCCCAGACTAAAAAAAACATTGTCTCCAATGTTATCAAGCATAGAGTCGGAAAAAAAAAGAAACATAAATGAATCAGAGAAGAAGCAGATCCTTACCTCGCGGAGGGTGTCGACCGACACACAACATTTGTGTCGAGCGACACCGAATTTGGTCGATGCTTCTCCTTTGGTTTTTAAAGTTTTCGAGCTACACTTGTCTCGTCGATTCTCCTCCGGCGCGTTTCCGGTATCGATCAACACTGTTTTTGATCGATTCCTGATTGTTTTTACTCAAAATCAAAGAAAACAAATTTAGTTGAAAATGAGAATAAAAGTATGTATAGTCTCACCAATGGGTTCCTCCCATCAAACGCTTGTTTTCAGTCATTTGCTTGATTTTGTCTGGGGATCATGCTCTAATGGATTCCACCAAGCAAAGGGTGCATATGCGAAGGTATCCTCGTCCATGGTGGTGTGTAAGAATTATAATCATGAGAGCGAACAAGGAATGTAGGAAGATTATTTGGGGTGGGGTTAAAGCTTGGGTGGGACATAACGATTTCATGCATGAACATCAATGAGGTTACAAGATTTAGGCTCATGATATACATACCATTGCTTTGGTGGAAGTATTTGAAGTGTGATATATGGAGATTTCTGCTTAAGATCAGTTGCTCGTTTTGAAAATGTCCTGGTCAACCCATGTTGGACTACCATCTTTGCTTCTCCACCATTAAACAATTTCTTCTCATAAATTTGAACTTATGGTGCCAGATCAACTATGAGAGTCTGATCATATATAGTTGATCTCCTTAGCTTATTCACCTTGAAATTTATAATCTTTTCTCCCAAATGGAGATCAATCATTTCATGCTTTACATCAATCTTTGCTCCAGTTGTAGCCAAGAAGGATCTACTAAGTATTAGAGTATCCTTTGGTTCAGCACCAAACTTCAGCACCACAAAATCTTTGGGAATCAAGAAATCACCAACCCTTTTGGGAACATTGAATACCTTGTCTCAAGAATTGGTCAACGGAAAAAAAAGAAGTCAACGGAAAGCCGTCAGAAATAATCAAAGAGGCGTTTCTGTAATTTTGGGTACCTATGGACATTTTGTTAAATTTACCAAAAAAAGACGGAAAGATTAGATGGGCCAACTGATTCTCTTTTTAATTAAAGAAATCACCTAGAAGACGGTTAATGATGAAAACGGATTCAAAAAGGGTTTATACGGATTTTCAGGATGGAAACCGATAAAAACTTCGAAGGGATGTTACAGTAGCTCCAGGAAGCCAAATTTGATTAAACAAACTGTGTAGTGATCCTCATTTAGTCTACTAAGGTTACATGTCACTTTCTCATCAAGGTTCACCCCCCCTCCCTTCGTTAAGATTCAATGTACAAGAATAAGGTTAATTCCCCTTAAATATCCAAGTTCAACTCACTTTCACCTTTTGAAATGGCACCTGGCCTTCTACATGTCCATTACATGCCTCATTGTGTTGCCACCTAGCTTCTCAAGTTCAATGAACCATCAAATACATGCACCTTACCATTATAAAACATGGGCTTCTCCTTCCATCTTCTTCATTCCATTAAGCCACAAAACACGCTCAGCTCTCTCCTCTCTCCTCTCAATGTTCCTCTCCCTCCCTCTCTCCTCTCTCTCCCTTGGCGATCATCACCTTCTCTCTTCTTATTCATTATTCTTCAATAGCTTCATCCCCAAGTTTCCTCCATAACTCCTAAACCTGGTTGAATTCCTTCAAGTTATTTACAGATCTGGAAGCTAGAGAAGAAGGTGATTAATCACCGCCATAAATTGCCGTGCGCCTCCTGAGAACTCGCCGGAATTCTCGCCGCCGGCTATACCTCCGCTGGGACTCTTTCTTTGATCGGTCAGATCTCTCCTCTATCTCATCATCTCTCCAGTTCATCTCTCCACTTTGGTCTCTCCTTACCAGAAGATTCTTGCCATCACCGGAGAGTCGCCGTTACCGGAATCCAATTATCGTCGCCGGGAAGCTCTTGTCGTGAATTCTCTTCGTCGGATCTCCACTTGCCGTGATCTCTCTTTCCGGATTCCTCACCGACGGTTAGCTTCACACCGGTTAAGTCGTCGGCAGTCTCCCCTTATCGCCGGTCAACTCCACAGCGGACCGATCAACGCTGGTCAACACCGGTCAAGCCGCTCTCCTCCCCCAGTCAACGCCTCCTTCGCTAGTCAACAGTTGCAGTTACCTCTCTATCTATATGGGTCAACGGTAGTCAACGGATCAAAGCTTTGGGTCAATATCTGGTTCAATGGGTCAACATTGTGAGATCCCGAATTCACACCAAGGATTTGGACTTTACAGAATGCTAATGCAAATTTCCTATGAATCATTGATGTATTTATGTATCGGTTATCATCGTTTTAGCGACGGTTTACATCAGTTTAGATTAAATTATATATATGATTTATTTATATTTATATTAATCAAAATTTTGGAACATATCGGTAGAATAAAATTACAATTCCCGCCCAAATCGGTGTTGTCAAAATATCGGTTCCCATCCAATTTTTGAAAATTAAAATTTATTGTGAAGTCTAGTGTAAATAACTCCGACAATTTAAGTTACCGGTTAACTCAATTTATTTCGATTAAAATCTTGTTCTTATATTGGTTCAATCAAAAATATTTTAATTTTTGTTTGTAGACTTCAATGTGAAGTTTAGATTTAATTAATTAGATTTAATTGATTTTATTCCGTGTAAACATCCAAAAATATAATAGTAGACTTCTCAAGTGTTAATACATTTATTTAAACTTCTATTTTATTGTTTGGTGGCGTGGGTGCTCAAAGTAATTTCTTATCCCAAATATCTTTTTGCGTTCTTTTAAAAAATAGTATATTTTAATTTTTTTTTTTTTTAAAATAATGGTCTAAAAAGATCAATTCCCCTATATATATATTTACTCTTTGTTGAACGGTATACTGCATATTATAACGAGATATACTATCATAAAATTTCATTTCATCCCTATAAATACTACTTTACTCCCCAACAAATATTATAACAGAAGAAGAAAAAAAAAAGACAGGGGCTTTCTAAAGGAATCACAATTTCATTTTCATGCTAATACCATTTTTAATCATCTTTGCAACGACATCATTTGCGTCTGCGGGGCTTCTATCCTTCTCAGCCAAACATTGATTGTGCATTAATTGTTAGAACAAAGATGAAGATAAGAATGTGATTTTAGGCTTCGTGTTAACCTTCTCAAAACAACATTATACATTTGTAGTTTTGCTTGACCTGGCAATACAATGACATTTGATATCTTTAGAGCTGATCGAGAGGATAATCTGTGAAGCAAAATTGGAGTTTGCAGTGAATGTACTTAGAGCATATACAAGCCAGCACCATGCAGGGATAGACGTGATGGAAGTTAACCTAATTGTTTCCCATGGACTTCTTAAAATATTTGACTATCGCTTATGTTTATACTAGCGTGTTTCGTTGTATTATAATATAAATTATAATAAATTAAGTTCTGAAATAACTCTACATATTTATCACAATTTATTAGATACATATATGATATAATAACAAGTTGTCAACTATAAATTTACGATATTTTCCATCATGCATGTCACTCTAGGCCTAGCATGAAGAGCTTGTAATACTGATGACATATCCACAAAAAGTAAATTAACATCCGTAATATTTTTTTTTGGTCAGTGATCATCTGTAATATTTAATAGTAGATCGTAAGATGGGATTTAGTGGTTATAAATTCAGTAATTAGAGTGGTAGCAAGCTTTAAGCAAAGTAGCGTTTACCTTTGTAAAACCCTTGAGCATGAGAGTTTGACTTCTTATTCTCGTACAAGATTGAGAAAGGTCCAGTGACCCATGTTTTTTTGTTATGATTAGGAGGTTCGTGGTCTATACACCAGTACATTTTATAGTGTGAGGATCAAAACTATGATAAACTTACCTTTTTATAGAAATGAGACTTCTTCCAACATAAATCAAACCTTATACTTCCAAATATATATATTATCGGTGTTCATGTGGATCACCGTTAGATCATTGGACCGTGTTAACACAAAAGTCAACTGGTATTTTTGCACAGTGTTTTCTGAAATATATATTGTTAATTTTCAGTCTTTCCTATTATTTTTTGAAATATATATGTAAAAAGTTTTCAATATTTTTTTTAGTAAAATTGCTTTTTTTTTAGTAAATATAACGGTTAAATTTTTTAGTTTTTGTAATGATGTATTTATGGTGTATTGGGAATTATAATTTTCAGTCCTACATAAATCATTTTTAAAGTGGACTTTATTTAAATATTAAAGTAACTACTTAAAAGTATATAACCAAAAAAATGTTTTCTGTTCTACGGATGAGAAATTTGTTGAATTTTCCGCTTAATTTATCTTTTGGACAACTTTTTGGCTTATTTAAAGCCAAACATGCTAATTACCATCGCTATTGCAAAGGATAAACCGTTTATATTAATGTAAAAATAAAATATTAGTTACCCAGCTCTCTTTACTCATAACATCCATTTTCTAAAATCTATATGGTTACTAATCATCCAAAAATTAACAACTTGGAATCTACTCTCTACTATATAAACACCAATAAGCTTTCCCTCATAATTCCACAGAGCCAACTCCAGATACAATTAAATATATAAAAATAAAATAAATTGAAATCCTAACCGGGGTTTCTTTTATAACTTATTTATTTATTTAATTTATTTGAAAAAATAAATAACAAATTATTAGTAATAATATGGGGATATCTAAAAGTGTCAAAGTTATTGTCTCTCTCGCTCTTGTAGTATTCTTGGCTCTTACAGTAACCAATACTGAGGCAAGAGACATAGATTATCCAGTTCAAAAAAACAAAGGAGCCATAGATTATGACGATCTTTTAATTGGACATCACGCTAAGCATTGTGATAAAGCGAACCCTAGCAACTGCAAGAAGCAAGAAGTCAATCCTTACAGGAGAGGATGCGAGCTGATCAAACGTTGCCGTCGTTCTGTTACCTAATTACTTTAATATTTGGGCAAGCATCGGATGGAATCCTCATATTAATTTCAGATTATTAAATTCATTCCCCTTTTATTTCATTATATATGTTGTTGGTGTTGTAATTGATTGTAACTGAGCATGTTATGAGAGTGAATGTCACATTTTTATTCAATTATATCATTTGTTGCAGTTTTTATCATACTTTGTTGCAGTTTTATGACCATCGTACATGGTTTAGTGCAGGGGTTAGTCGTTTAGTGCAGGGGTTAGTCATAATTCATTTCTAGTTCGAGTCCCAGTGAGAAAAACATTTAATGACATGTGAGGTATAGATAACTGATAGTCCCAATCTAAAAAGAGATTATGACCGAAAGAACCCGAACCCATTTCAATATTAAAAACAAATTATTTTTATTATAAATTATGAAAATAATTACAAAATAACTTTTCACTAGAAAATAATGTTCGTTTCAGAAAAAAACTACAAGATATGAAATTTACCGCCATCATCCTTTGATACATATTTATATTCTAATATGAGGAATTACGATAAACATCTCTATTTTTACCGCGCTAGACACATCTGAATATAGAGTTGACTAAAGTAGATCCTGGAGCAGTCAAGAAATATATATAAGAGGTGCTATAAAAAGTTGAGTAGTGTGAATATTGAGGAGGAGTCAAAGTATGATCATGACAAGGTAATACGGACCAGACAAGAGGCGGTTGCTTAGGAAAAAGGCTTCTTGGGTAGCTTAATGAAAAAAAGAATTTTTTAATGAAAGATAGCTTAAGAGGTGGTTGACAAGGTTGACCTAAAAAAAAAGATAGCTTAATGAAACTTGAAGAATTTTTTTTTTTCTTAAGTCTCTTTTCTTTATTATTTGTAGAAAAAATGACAAGAAGATTAACAATGAGATTCCTAGATGTTAACTTGGGGATTCGGTTAGGGTTAGCCACAAACACCTATTGTGTATAAATAGGAGTGAAAAATATTGTTTGTGCTACAACACAATTGAAAGAGCTTTTAGCAAAAATGGGTTTTGAGATTCTTGTAAGAAAACAAACAATAAAAAGACAGAGAGCTTACACTAACTAATTTTCGCACTTTAAACATTTTTGTAAGTTTGCCTTCATTAATATGAACAAATTTTATCCTTTTGAGAATTGAAAACCAAATCTCCTAGTGTAGAAATAATAATTAACCATCTGACTAAACCACTGAGCTAAACAAGTTTTGTCAAATGATATTTTGTGTCTTTATTGTTTCTAAAACAAGATCCACCTTATAAATAGGAGGATCAACTAACCCAAGTAAACTATGTAAAATCTCGTTTTTGTCACTGTAAGATGTATTGTTAAATGTTACACCTACACCTCCTTACTTGAGGTCTTGGTCTCAACACTTAATTCTATGTTTTCTGTAAGTATCAGTAATCATTTTTTTTTCTTAATCAATTTTCTTTTCTTTTCTATAGAGCCAAGGCCGTACCCATGTTGTAAATTTTGAAACATTTGACTAGGGTCTAATTTTTTTTAACTACCTAGGGACCTAATTTAAAAAAAAAAACATTTTGAAAAAAGTATAAAACAAAAATACATTTTGTATTGTATTTGAAAGCACATTTATGTTTTTGAAACTTAAAAGATATCATTTTCAAATTCTAACAAAATTTATCAGATTTTTCTTTATAAAAACTTTAAAAAACCAAAACAAATTATTAAAATAAAATTAAGATAAAATGTTAGAAAAATTTCTACCTAATGTTGCCTCTAATTTTTCTGTATAATTTTCCAATAGAAAAATGGCTTGAGTCTCTTTAAATGTAGGCACGGCTCCAAGCTCTAATTTTCTCTTACTTCTGCAACTCAGCTCTAAATGTCCCCAAAATCACCAAAGTAGTCCATCTTGTATCTATACCTACAAAGACTCTAAAAGCTCCAAAAAGACTAAAAAGACTTAATAACAAAGACATATATCGTGGTCAAAAACCTATAAAACCAAGATATATAAACTCTCTCATACATAGCTTTTTCTTTCCCTCAAGCAAACAGAAAACCAAGACCTACAACAAAAACTCAGAAACTCATTTCTTCGTACAAAAACCATATCAAAAATCACCATAGTAATCCACATGAAACAAAATTGATAAGATTGAGACAATCATGTACTTCCCTCAGACTTAGCAAATGTCTCAAACAAACATCACAATCAAGACGACAAATCTAAAATCCTGATGCTGACCTCTGTAAGGTTTAAGTGCAGTCTCACCAATGTAAAATTGATCAAAGAACACATGGACTCAGAACACATGGACTCTAACTTATTTAGAACCTGATCACACATATAGTCTCACTTCTTGTTTTTTTTTTCGCTCTGTTTTATCACTTCACCAACCGATTTTCTATACTTACCTAAGATATCATTTATCGGTTTCTCTTCTCTTCTTATGGGGTTTCTATTTTTAAACAATTCATATCATCACTTTTGAAGACAGATGTGATTACCTCCTATATCCAAGCTCACTACCTATAATGTCTTTTAACTTTATTTTTATTGAAGGTAAGAGAGAGAGGGAAACCTTATTCACACATACAAGTTCTTTCGGGACTGAAACAAAAATCTGGTTCAGTGTATTTCCAAGCCCCATTATGAGAAAATTGAGTTAGATAGGTGTAAAGTCAGCAAATGGATCATTCAAAAACCGAAAAGTATATAGGTATCATTGATAAGTTGATTTTCCTTAAGGTTTTCCAATAGTCATGGATCATTGTTCAGCTCGAATCAATGGTCACTTAATTTCATGCATATGTGGTTATTCCTCTAAAATCATTGTTTCCTAAAATGTCTAACTCAAAAATAAATTGACATAAGTGACTCTAAGAAAAACAAAAACAATGTTAGTAACTACATCCCCCAGACTAAAAAAACATTGTACCCAATGTTATCAAGCATGGAGTCGGAAACAAAACAAAAATGAAACATAAATGAATCAGAGACGAAGCAGATCCTTACCTCGCGGAGGTGTCGACCAACACACAACATTGGTGTCGAGCGACACCGGATTCGGTCGACGCTTCTCCTTTAGTTTTGAAAGTTTTCGAGCTACACTTGTCTAGTCGATTCTCCCCCGGCGCGTTTCCGGTGTCGATCGACACTGTTTTTGATCAATTCCTGGTTGTTTTTACTCAAAGTCAAAGAAAACAAATTTTTGTTGAAAATGAGAATAAAAGTATGTATAGTCTCACCATTGAGTTCCTCCCATCAAGTGCTTGTTTTCAGTCATTAGCTTGATTTTTATATCCTCGTCCATGGTGGTGTGTTAGAATTATAATCATGAGAGCGACCAAGGAAAGTGATAACTAGGATTTTGCAATCCTTTGAGGTACCAATTCCTCAAGCTTATCGAAGTAGCTTTGAGGTATCGAACCTATTCTGGGATGGATAAAACCAATAAGCACTCACTAATCCTCTAGAGTCAAATCACTCAATTAAGTTGTTGTTTCTAACAATCCTAACGAAATCAAATCAAGCCGAAGTAAACAAAAGCAAATAAACAAGTGATTCAATCAATGATAAAGATAGGGCATAAGGTTAAGGTCAACGGACAGGTGACTCGGGATGATCAAGGATCCTAATTCAAACAAGCTAATATCCTAGTAAGGAACACAACGATACGATCAGTTTGATCTCTTAATACTAATCTCTTTACTTAATTCTAATCCAAGAACAAATTCTCATTTGTGAATTAGAATCAAGCAAGCAATCAAACAAGTTCCAAACAACTAACAATCACTCTAAACATACATTCTCATGCGCTAGAATGTGAAAGTTCTATCAAAGCTATGAACAGGAATTTCATCGAACATGTTGTGAACAAGAAATCTTAAGCATTCTAATCAACTTGATCAAGGCTAATTAGACATTAAACACACTTTGACAGATGAGATTTTAAACAATCAAGCACTAGAAATCCATTGATCACCCCTAATCAACCTAATCCTACCTAACCTATAAGCCCTATGAAGAACTACTCACTAATCATCATGTGAACAACAGAATCCATAGAAACAATGTTGATCATATAAAACTAGAGATAGATTGAAGGATTTGATGAAGAAATCACAAAAGAAGTACTAGATTAATCCAATAAATCCAAACTTGTTCTTCCAAGTGTTTAGAACATAAAATAAAGCTTAAGATACAATAAAAAAATAGGTTTTTGGCTTAAATAGTCAATAGGGTGCGAGCCGGGTCAACCCGGAACAAACCGGGTGTTGACCCGGATCCAAAACAGTTTCTGGGGAGCGTATCGGTTGGATGGCCGATATGCCAACCGATATGGATGCACAAAAATTAATCCGAGAGGTCGTATCGGTTGGCTGGCCGATATGCAACCCGATATGAAGACTGTGTTGAGATGCATCCAGTAAATCAGGCATAACTCTTTCCATATAGCTCCGAATGACTTCAAACCACCTCCATTAGAAAGCTAACTCAATTTCCCATGATTTTTATTCAGAATCCCAGAGCTAAAAGTCAACGTAATATCTTCATATGACTCAATCTTTCAAGCTCATAGATTTGGCCCTTCATCACCATTTCACTTGCAATCACTCCTTTAGCCTCCAGACTCTTCCAAACATCCTTAGCAACTCCAAGAACCTACAAAACATAGGAAACACTCCAAATGCAAGCCTAGAATGCCTAAACCTAGCTATAGATGATCCTATACTCTAAACACACCAATGCCCAAAGAAATGAAGCTAAAGGAAACTAAAAAGAAGTAAAACATGATCCTAACAATAGCCTAAATGTATGAAAATACAAGTATATCAATTCCCCCAAACTTAAACCTTGCTTGTCCACAAGCAAGCATAAGACTATCAAAGCAAGTTGGGAGAAAGGTTTGAAGGCGGGAGCTCATATCCAAAGACAAAACTGAGATCAACAAGTTCCAATTCGAGTCAACGTCACCAAGATGCAACCAAGTTAGGCTTACTCCAAAAATTTAGCCATGCTCATCAAGACAAAACTCTTAGCTCAATTCTCAACCTAGACAAGCATTCCTATCAACTAGCTCTTTAACATTCATTAGGTTTTCAAGTGGATCTTACTCAATGCAAGGTGATCAAACTCATTTGGCAAAGGGACAAGGTTTTGAGATTAAAGTGATCTCAATCAAAAGAGGGGTTTATTCCAAAAGCATGAAGGTTCTCTCATGAAGAAGTAAATGAGCTATAGTAAAATGCTAAGAGTTAAAGGCAATTGGTGCATACTAGGTTGATTTCCATCTACCCATGCCCCAATTACTTCTTCTCCTAATCTAGCCCACCTAAATGGTAACTACCCTTGACCAAGGCTATTTTTGCCTCATCCCCTTTTCTCAATCAGACACTTTCCAATCAAACTCCCCAAGGATCAATAAAGACTTTTCAAAACAGTGGCAAATCTTTTCTTTTTAACTTAGCTCAAATCTTTCTTTAGCAATGGTCTCTTTTCTTTCTCTAAGGTGAGCCTTTGGCTTCTTTTCATTTCAAAATATAAGACACTTTTCTTTTCTTTAAACACATAAGAGCTTTTCTTCTTTTAAAACACTTTGCCAACAAACATAAGATCCCAACCAAAATCCCTTTTTATTCTTTCTTTTCTTTACTCTCTTTCTCCTTTCCCAACTCTTCCCCCAAACTTTGATCCTAGCCTATTGCAAAGCCAAAGATGTTGAGCTTGCATCTATATGGAAATTTCTCCTAGTCGCCTCATACTCAACACTTTTTACCTAGCTCATTCCAAATAGGCCTACCACTCAAGATAGTGTTTGTGGCTTGAAAGAAGGGTGGTGAAAGGTATGGAAGTCTATTTGAGCAAGTAGAGAGGGGTAGAAAGGATAAGAATGCTCAAATATTTTAGGGTATCCACGAGTTTAGCACACAGAGCATGAGTAAGATAATTAGATGTCATTATTAAAGTTCTCACTTAGGTAGAGCTAGTGTCAATTCAAAGCCTAAGTAAACAAAAGCAAATAAACAAGTGATTCAATCAATGATAAAGATAGGGCATAAGGTTAAGGTCAACGGACAGGTGACTCGGGATGATCAAGGATCCTAATTCAAACAAGCTAATATCCTAGTAAGGAACACAACGATACGATCAGTTTGATCTCTTAATACTAATCTCTTTACTTAATTCTAATCCAAGAACAAATTCTCATTTGTGAATTAGAATCAAGCAAGCAATCAAACAAGTTCCAAACAACTAACAATCACTCTAAACATACATTCTCATGCGCTAGAATGTGAAAGTTCTATCAAAGCTATGAACAGGAATTTCATCGAACATGTTGTGAACAAGAAATCTTAAGCATTCTAATCAACTTGATCAAGGCTAATTAGACATTAAACACACTTTGACAGATGAGATTTTAAACAATCAAGCACTAGAAATCCATTGATCACCCCTAATCAACCTAATCCTACCTAACCTATAAGCCCTATGAAGAACTACTCACTAATCATCATGTGAACAACAGAATCCATAGAAACAATGTTGATCATATAAAACTAGAGATAGATTGAAGGATTTGATGAAGAAATCACAAAAGAAGTACTAGATTAATCCAATAAATCCAAACTTGTTCTTCCAAGTGTTTAGAACATAAAATAAAGCTTAAGATACAATAAAAAAATAGGTTTTTGGCTTAAATAGTCAATAGGGTGCGAGCCGGGTCAACCCGGAACAAACCGGGTGTTGACCCGGATCCAAAACAGTTTCTGGGGAGCGTATCGGTTGGATGGCCGATATGCCAACCGATATGGATGCACAAAAATTAATCCGAGAGGTCGTATCGGTTGGCTGGCCGATATGCAACCCGATATGAAGACTGTGTTGAGATGCATCCAGTAAATCAGGCATAACTCTTTCCATATAGCTCCGAATGACTTCAAACCACCTCCATTAGAAAGCTAACTCAATTTCCCATGATTTTTATTCAGAATCCCAGAGCTAAAAGTCAACGTAATATCTTCATATGACTCAATCTTTCAAGCTCATAGATTTGGCCCTTCATCACCATTTCACTTGCAATCACTCCTTTAGCCTCCAGACTCTTCCAAACATCCTTAGCAACTCCAAGAACCTACAAAACATAGGAAACACTCCAAATGCAAGCCTAGAATGCCTAAACCTAGCTATAGATGATCCTATACTCTAAACACACCAATGCCCAAAGAAATGAAGCTAAAGGAAACTAAAAAGAAGTAAAACATGATCCTAACAATAGCCTAAATGTATGAAAATACAAGTATATCAATTCCCCCAAACTTAAACCTTGCTTGTCCACAAGCAAGCATAAGACTATCAAAGCAAGTTGGGAGAAAGGTTTGAAGGCGGGAGCTCATATCCAAAGACAAAACTGAGATCAACAAGTTCCAATTCGAGTCAACGTCACCAAGATGCAACCAAGTTAGGCTTACTCCAAAAATTTAGCCATGCTCATCAAGACAAAACTCTTAGCTCAATTCTCAACCTAGACAAGCATTCCTATCAACTAGCTCTTTAACATTCATTAGGTTTTCAAGTGGATCTTACTCAATGCAAGGTGATCAAACTCATTTGGCAAAGGGACAAGGTTTTGAGATTAAAGTGATCTCAATCAAAAGAGGGGTTTATTCCAAAAGCATGAAGGTTCTCTCATGAAGAAGTAAATGAGCTATAGTAAAATGCTAAGAGTTAAAGGCAATTGGTGCATACTAGGTTGATTTCCATCTACCCATGCCCCAATTACTTCTTCTCCTAATCTAGCCCACCTAAATGGTAACTACCCTTGACCAAGGCTATTTTTGCCTCATCCCCTTTTCTCAATCAGACACTTTCCAATCAAACTCCCCAAGGATCAATAAAGACTTTTCAAAACAGTGGCAAATCTTTTCTTTTTAACTTAGCTCAAATCTTTCTTTAGCAATGGTCTCTTTTCTTTCTCTAAGGTGAGCCTTTGGCTTCTTTTCATTTCAAAATATAAGACACTTTTCTTTTCTTTAAACACATAAGAGCTTTTCTTCTTTTAAAACACTTTGCCAACAAACATAAGATCCCAACCAAAATCCCTTTTTATTCTTTCTTTTCTTTACTCTCTTTCTCCTTTCCCAACTCTTCCCCCAAACTTTGATCCTAGCCTATTGCAAAGCCAAAGATGTTGAGCTTGCATCTATATGGAAATTTCTCCTAGTCGCCTCATACTCAACACTTTTTACCTAGCTCATTCCAAATAGGCCTACCACTCAAGATAGTGTTTGTGGCTTGAAAGAAGGGTGGTGAAAGGTATGGAAGTCTATTTGAGCAAGTAGAGAGGGGTAGAAAGGATAAGAATGCTCAAATATTTTAGGGTATCCACGAGTTTAGCACACAGAGCATGAGTAAGATAATTAGATGTCATTATTAAAGTTCTCACTTAGGTAGAGCTAGTGTCAATTCAAAGCCTATTTCAGTTTCAAATCAAGTTTCAAAGCAAGCAATCCTAGCATAGTTCGTCTTAACTTTCTAGCCTTTCTTGAATTGCAATCTTAGGACAATCAACTAGCTCAAACAACTAGCATAAAGAACAAGTCATCACTCAATCAGTCTTACAAGGATATTCAATCATTGCTCCCTATGCATGCATCCTATATGATGCAACTAGACTCGATCCTATGATGCAAGTGCAACTACATGCTTTCTTTTTGTGAAATTTTTTGAAAATTTTCAATTTTTTTGGATTTTTCTATGCCTTAAGTGAAATGCATGAGACTCAAAGTGAGAAAATCGAAAATAAGAACAAAGAAAACATGATTAGCAACTAGCCTCTCCCCCAAACTTAGTTCACACCGTCTCGGTGGGAAAGCAAGCTCGAGAGAGAGACTCAACAAAAGGAGAAAAAGAAAGAAAAGAAGCTAAAATGCAAGTATGTACAAGTTGGAGTGTTACCTGGTTAGTTGTGGTGTGATGGGGATGATGATTCCCCCATGGAGTAAGTCGGGTTTGATGAAGAGAAGGGCTCAATCCCAAAACTCATTCTCTTCTTCTTTGCATTTACCCCAAAGCTCCCCAAAAGGATAGACATGGAAATTCTTCCCAAGTGAGCTTGTTTTGAGTCACTTAGCTTGACTATCCCTTCACTCATTTTGTTTAGGGATGTGGCATGAGTTTGTATCACCGGGATCATACTCATCGTAGAACCACCCCCTAAACTCCTTCAGCCTTATCTCCTCAAAAGGGATCTTCCTTGGATCATGAGAGCTCAATGGTGTGGTAGAGACTATACCAAGAAGCTTGTGAGGGGGTTGAGCCATTGGAGATCCATCTTCTTCATCCTCCTTGAAGGCGTCTTCCTTGAGGTCATCTTGCTTCTCTATAAGATTTCCTCCAATTGGCTCTTTCTTGTGAATTGGTTGCTTTGGCTCTTCTTCCATGATTGAGGGCTCGTCTTGTATGCTCTCTTCCTTGATGTTCTTGCACTCAACAACCGACTCATCTTCATAAGGCTCCTCCTCATCTCTCACAACTTCTCCTACTTCTTCGCTGTTGATATTGGTTGAGTGACCCATGATTGTCCCTTCATCATCATCATCTTCATACCGCACTACAAGGTCTTCACCAACTGTACAACCAAGAAGCAATTCAAATTCCTTAATAGTCTCTTCAGCTTCTTTCAAGAAGTCATCTTGGACTTGAGTATTCTCCTCATGTGTTGGCTCAACAATACTTGCACCTGACATCAAAGCTAGAAGAAGGAGCAAATTTAGTAACAAAGACTTGAACTAAAAAGGAGTAAAATCGAATTGATATATCCAGAATCCCAAAATGGCAACGGCGCCAAATTGATAACTAGGATTTTTGCAATCCTTTATGGTACCAATTCCTCAAGCTTATCGATGTAGCTTTGAGGTATCGAACCTATTATGGGATGGATAAAACCAATAAGCACTCACTAATCCTCTAGAGTCAAATCACTCAATTAAGTTGTTGTTTCTAACAATCCTAACGAAATCAAATCAAGCCGAAGTAAACAAAAGCAAATAAACAAGTGATTCAATCAATGATAAAGATAGGGCATAAGGTTAAGGTCAACGGACAGGTGACTCGGGATGATCAAGGATCCTAATTCAAACAAGCTAATCTCCTAGTAAGGAACACAACGATACGATCAGTTTAATCTCTTAATACTAATCTCTTTACTTAATCCTAATCCAAGAACAAATTCTCATTTGTGAATTAGAATCAAGCAAGCAATCAAACAAGTTCCAAACAACTAACAATCACTCTAAACATACATTCTCATGCGCTAGAATGTGAAAGTTCTATCAAAGCTATGAACAGGAATTTCATCGAACATGTTGTGAACAAGAAATCTTAAGCATTCTAATCAACTTGATCAAGGCTAATTAGACATTAAACACACTTTGACAGATGAGATTTTAAAAAATCAAGCACTAGAAATCCATTGATCACCCCTAATCAACCTAATCCTACCTAACCCATAAGCCCTATGAAGAACTACTCACTAATCATCATGTGAACAACATAATCCATAGAAACAATGTTGATCATAGAAAACTAGAGATAGATTGAAGGATTTGATGAAGGAATCACAAAAGAAGTACTAGATTAATCCAAGAAATCCAAACTTGTTCTTAAAAGTGTTTAGAACATAAAATAAAGCTTAAGATACAATAAAAAATAGGTTTTTGGCTTAAATAGTCAATAGGGTGCGAGCCGGGTCAACCCGGAACAAACCGGGTGTTGACCCGGATCCAAAACAGTTTCTGGGGAGCGTATCGGTTGGCTGGCCGATATGCCAACCGATATGGATGCACAAAAATTAATCCGAGAGGTCGTATCGGTTGGCTGGCCGATATGCAACCCGATATGAAGACTGTGTTGAGATGCATCCAGTAAATCAGGCATAACTCTTTCCATATAGCTCCGAATGACTTCAAACCACCTCCATTAGAAAGCTAACTCAATTTCCCATGATTTTTATTCAGAATCCCAGAGCTAAAAGTCAACGTAATATCTTCATATGACTCAATCTTTCAAGCTCATAGATTTGGCCCTTCATTACCATTTCACTTGCAATCACTCCTTTAGCCTCCAAACTCTTCCAAACATCCTTAGCAACTCCAAGAACCTACAAAACATAGGAAACACTCCAAATGCAAGCCTAGAATGCCTAAACCTAGCTATAGATGATCTTATACTCTAAACACACCAATGCCCAAAGAAATGAAGCTAAAGGAAACTAAAAAGAAGTAAAACATGATCCTAACAATAGCCTAAATGCATGAAAATACAAGTATATTAGAAAGTAGAAAGAGCATCTGGGTTTCAAAGCTTGGGTGGGACATAACGTTTTTTGGCATAAACATCAATGGGGTTACAAATTTAGGCTCATGATATACATACCTTTGTTTTGGTGGAAGTATTCGAAGAGTGATATATGGAGATTTCTGCTTAAGAGCAGTTGCTCATTATGAAATTGTCCTGGTCAACCCATGTTGGACTACCATCTTTGCTTCTCCACCATTAAACAATTTCTTCTCATAAATTTGAACTTATGGTACCAGATCAACTCTGAGAGTCTGATCATATATAGTTGATCTCCTTAGCTTATTCACCTTTAAATTTATAATCTTTTCTCCCCGATGGAGATCAATCAATTCATGGTTTACATCAATCTTTGCTCCAACTATAGCCAAGAAGGATCTACTAAGTATTAGAGTATCCTTTGGTTCAGCATCAAACTTCAGCACCACAAAATCTGTGGGAATCAAGAAATCACAAACCCTTTTGGGAACATGTAATACCTTGTCTCAAGAATTGGTCAACGGAAAAAATAGAAGTAAACGAGAAGCCGTCAGAAATAATCAAAGGGGATTTTCTGTAATTTTGGGAAGCTATGGACATTTTGTTAATTTTACCAAAAAAGACGGAAAGCTTAGATGGGCCAATTGATTCTCTTTTTAATTAAAGAAATCACCTAAAAGACGGTAAATGATGATAACGGATTCAAAAAGGGTTTATACGGATTGTCGGGATGGTAACCGATAAAAACTTAGAAGGGACGTTATAGGAGCTACGGGAAGCCAAATTGGATTAAACAAATTGCGTAGTGATCCTCATTTAGTCTACTAAAATAAAAATGGGGTTTGAGAATCTGTTTCCGAATTTTTAGAAGATATCGGAAAGTTCGGCTCAAGATCGTTTGTGCCACGTGGCACTCACAAATTGGCCACATGGCTGGTGCATGTATTTGGGAGTTCAGATTCAATTAATTTGAGGGGAGGAATGAGGTGATGACACCTAAGGGCATCTCCAATGTAAAACTGCATCTTTTACTCCAAAAAGAAGTAACTCCAAAATGCAGTTGTGTTTTGCTCCAACCCTACTCTATTTTGGAGTGAAAAATGCAGTCATGAACAAACAAAAATGAGATTACTCCAAATATGGAGTAATCTCATTTTTACTTGATTTTGCAGTTGAAAATGGAATGGGGTTGGAGCAAACATTACTGCAAAATGGATTTTGGAGTAAGAAATGGAGTGGGGTTGGAGATGGTCTAAGGTTACATGTCACTTTCTCATCAAGGTTCACCCCCCTTCCTTAAGATTCAATGTACAAGAATAAGGTTCATTCCCCTTAAACATCCAAGTTCAACTCACCACTTCCTTTCACCTTTTGAAATGGCACATGGCCTTCTACATGTCCATTACCTGCCTCATTGTGTTGCCATCTAGCTTCTCAAGTTCAATGAACCATCAAGTACATGCGCCTTCCTATTATAAAACATGGGCTTCTCCTTCCATCTTCTTCATTCCCTTAAGCCACAAAACACGCCCAGCTCTCTCCTCTCTCTTCCTACGGTTTCTATCCCTCCCTCTCTCATCTCTCTCCCTTGGCGATCATCACCTTTTCTCTTCTTATTCATTATTCTTCAATAGCTTCATCCCCAAGTTTCCTCCATAACTCCTAAACCTGAATGAATTCCCTCAAGTTTTTTACATATCTGGAAACTAGAGAAGAAGCTGATTACTCACTGCCAGGAATCGCCGTTTGCCTCCTTAGAACTCTCAGGAATTCTCGCCGCCGGCTACACCTCCGCTGGGACTCTTTCTTTGTTTGGTTGGGTATCTCCTCTATCTCATCATCTCGCCGGTTCATCTCTCCACTTTGGTCTCTCCTTACCAGAAGATTCTTGCCATCGCCGGAGATAGTCGTCGTTACCAGAATCCAATTATCGTCACCGGGAAGCTCTTGTCGTGAGTTCTCTTCCTCGGATCTCCTCTTGTCGTGATCTCTCTTGCCGGATTCCTCACCGGCGGTTAGCTTCACACCGGTTAAATCGTCGGTAGTCTCCCCTTATCGCCAGTCAACTCCACGGCAGACCGATTAATACTATCAGGTTTTAATCCCCAGATCTACACTGCAAGTGCACAGACGTGAACCAGTAGTATATAGGGTATCGAATCCACAGAGACTCTAGATTCTTGCGATAGATTGTAGAACATCGAATTAAGCTAGGTAAAGCAGTATGAAAGCAGTAAATCAAGCAATAAAGTAAATAGATCGGTTAGTAAGCAAGAAGGCAAAGCGTCAAGTCTAGGGATTTCTCAGAAAATCAGGAACATAAGCTAATCAATCAATCCGGATCTAATTAAGAACTGTTCTAGAACTAGAATCACAGAAATATAACAGACCAACTTTCGTTGCGAATATTAACTATGTTTAACAATCCTAGCAAGCCAACTTTCGTTGTGAATCCTAGAGATCTAGACATGCATTAATTTCAAGTTCTTTCATTCACAATTCTCCTAAGCCAAATTTCTTTGCGAATAGTCAAATTGCTCCTCTAGGTTCTTTCTAGTTAATTAATCAACTATCTTTGCAGAAATCAACCTAACAACATAAATCTGGGTAGCTAATTCAGATTAAGCATTAAGAACAACCCTAGATGAATAACTAATAGATATGAATTCCTACAGATTGATCAACCTATAATTCCATGAAATCCCTTGTGAGAATCCCAAAACCTAACAGGTAAACTACTCAGACATGACAATCATAACAAAAGACATGATGAATATCATAAAACAGAATAAGAAACATGGGTTCGAAATCTTCTCTCTGTCGAGTATCTGATCAGCCCCTAAAACTCTCTGAATGTAAATTAAAGCGTAAGTAAAGCGTCGCCTAAACAAGTGGCTAAAAACCCTAATATAATGATCTAAACTCGTCTGGGGCCTTTTTGCAAAACTAGGAAGTTTCTGGGCAAAAACTGTAATTTCAGGATTTTTGCGCGCAGAACCTTGGAATCACCCTGTGTAGACCACTGCGTCGACCATGCACATACTACGTCGATCGAAGCAGTACAAAAACGTAGCCAGTGAACTCTGTGAGATCTCTAAATAGTGCAGAATTGACCCAAATGCTTCCAAAACGTCCAATTAGACTCCAAATGTCCTTAAACCTGTAAAACACCTGAAAAGACTCCAAAACACATAGAAAGACTCGATAACAAAGACAAATACCATGGTCAAAAGTCCTAAAAACCATGATATATCAACTCCCCCACACTTAGCTTTTGCTTGCCCTCAAGCAAACAGAAAACCAAGATCAAGAGAAGAAGTTTGAAAACTTCAGAAACTCGTTTCATCGTAGGAGCACCACACTCAGATTCCCCTTAGTAAGCCACATGAAAGTGAACCTGCAAACATCATGACCAACATGTACTTCCCCCACACTTATGTCCTGAGTAAACTCCACAATCACATTCAGAGCATCCAAATTCACCATATCGACTTCTATAAGCTAATAAGTGCGGTCTCACCTATGCACTTACTCTGCCAGCACCTAACCACTCAACTGTTGCTTCTGGTCCCTTTCTTCTCCTTTCCCTTCCTTAGCACTGATTTTTCCCCACTGGGTAATATTTTATTTTTTCTATCAGTGCTCTTCCCTTACTGGGGTGTACTTTGGACATGTTTCCATGGATGCACAGGAGGTAATAGGGGTCTCTACCACTCCCGCGACCACTTCGAAGCTACTAGCTTATCCTCAGTTTATCTCTCTTTTTTTTTTTTTTTTTACTTTCAAGGAAGGAGAGAAGGAACAATAATCAGAAAGGTTTACAAGTTGTGCCAGAACCAACAGAGGAATCCGACTCAAAGTATACCAAGCCCATAGGAGAGAAAATTAAGTCAAGTTAAAGTGTGAAGTCAAGTAATGGATCCTCCGAATACCTGAAGTGATATGGGTGTCCTCAGTAGGCTGGTCTGTGTTGGGTTTTCTAATAGTCATAGATCATCTGCAACTCATCCAATGGTCACTTAAGTTCCTGCAAGTGTGGTAATCTCCTCAAAAAGTCCTTGTTTCCTACTCAATTTTACTCAATAAAACAAATTTGGACTAACTCTAAGAAAACAAAAGTGGTGCGTCAGTAGCTACCTCCCCCACACTTGAAACACACTGTCCCCAGTGGTGCCAAACTCAGGATTGGCGAGAAAAATCGGAATTAAGAGAATCCAAAAAGAGTCAGAACACTTACATGTCATCGGCATGCGTCGATCGATGCCAGAGTGGTGTCGATCGATGCGAGGTGATTTTGCTCGCGGTTATGAAGATAACTGGTGTCTGAACCGCAATTGAATCGGCAAACCATAAATCGCATCTGCGTCGACCGACATAGAGTATGTGTCGATCGATGCTGAGCGATTCTGCCTGTTTCTCACTCCTTTGAACACACCAAAACAGAAAAATCAAAAACACCAAATCAAAACGAAAAATGAAAAGAAAAACAAACCTACTAGTGGGTTGCCTCCCACTCAGCGCTTGTTTAAAGTCAGTAGCTTGGCTATGGGAAGGAGATCAGACTTATGGGGGATTCAATAGAGACTTGGAGTGTCTCTGTGAATGTCTCTTCATCCAAGGTGTCGTATATGCATTGTGATCATGAGATCTCCCAAGGAACGTGTGAACAGAACCAAGTCGGGAGCGAAGCGTGGGTGGGATACTGCGTTTTCCTGCAGTCAGAGCTGATGGTTTAGGAGATTTAAGTTTAGAAGATCCATACATGTGCTTTGGTGGATGAGAAAGATGTGGAGCTTTCTGCTTAAGAGCAGTTGCAGGCTCTGAAGATGTTAGAGCAAGTTCAGAATGAACTGCCATCTTCCCTTTTCCAATAGGAACCGCTGGTTCCACCTCAACACTGAAGCTCTGTCCATCAATGGTGGCTCTCTGCTTCTTGTCCATCTTGAACTGCAATGGCTTGTCTCCCAGGTGGAGATCAATCAGACCACGTCTCACATCTATCACAGCTCCAGCAGTAGCTAAGAATGATCTTCCAAGCAGAATAGAATCATCTGGCTCAACATTATACTTCAGCACCACAAAGTCCATTGGAACCAAGTAGTTTCCAACTCTGATATGTATGTCCTCAAGAACTCCTTCTGGATACCTCTTTGATTGATCAGCTAGGATGAGAGAGATCCTAATAGGCTGGAAATCCATCAATCCCAATCTCTTAGCCACAGAGTATGGAATGAGATTCACACCAGATCCTAAATCACAAAGAGAATTCTTGAATCTGTCCTTTGAGATGGAACAGTCTAGCACAAAGACTAATGGGTCTGGACGCTTCTCTGAAATCTGAATCAGCTACTTTTCCATCACTTTCATGCAATCAGCTTCGTCTAGCTCTTGTTTGGATAACTTACGAGCCTTAGGATATGGCGTGGAAGGCTCATAGATTCGTTCAAGGACTGTTGCAGGTTTCTGGTCTCGTCTGCGATCTGTGTCGATCGATGCGAAGGATGTGTCGATGGACACATGGCGATTTTTAGCAGTTACGTCAGACGTATCGGGCCTGCATCGATCGACATCCAGAATGTGTTGATCGATGCTTGTCTCAAACAAACAGAATTCATCCAAAAAATCCGAGATGATGCTCTCTTCTTCTCCTAGCAAGTTAATCTCATCTCCTATGATCACATCATTAACGTATTGCTTCTGTTCAGCTTTCCCAGCTCCATTTTGCCTTTGTACTGCTCCAGCTGTCTGTTGAACTTGGACATCTAACTTCTTCACATGAGTGCTCAAAGATTTAAACTTCCCATTCAGATCTTCATACACACCATCCAGCTTCGTGTTGAAGTCTACATCAGTCTTAGTCTAACCCTCCAGCAACTGCTCCATCATGGCTTCCATCTTGCTCTAATGAGCACTAGCAGCAGGAGGTGTCTCATAGGAGGATGATCCATAAGTCCTCTAATAAGAATTACCTTGCTGAAAAGGTTTCTGATAACCAGCAGTCTGTCCATATCCAAAAGAGTTCTGGTTGCTTGTGAAAGCACTCTTCTGTCCACCATTAAACAACTTGTTGCCTTGCTGATTTCCAAACCTGTTTCCTTGAAATCCAGAGCCACTGATGTAGTTCACATCCTCTTCCTGGTGATCTTCTTCAGCCTCAAACACTTCAACTTCCTGAGCAAAGTGGACAACTTTCTTTCCAGTCAACAAACTGTGTACAGTGTCCAGCTTATTCCTGATATCAGAAATCTCCAGATTATCGATCTTTCCACCAGAATCTTTCCTTCTTCTATCAGTAGTCTTGGTGATATTACTGCTCACCAAGTTGCCAATCAGCGTCTTAGCCTGCTCATGAGTCCTTGTATTGAAATTGCCATTGCTAGCATTATCCAATGCAGATTGGTAATGGAGATCAATACCTCTGAAGAATATGCTCAGCAGCGTCACTTCAGAGAATCCATGATGAGGACAGTCACGTTGGTACTTCTTAAACCTCATCCAAGAAGACTTAAGAGGCTCTGTAGGACCTTGGGTGAAGGTGAGAATATTCTGTCTCGACTGATCAGAGCGAGCATCATCATAAAAGTGCCTCAAAAACTCCCTCTTCACAACGTCCCAAGTAGTAAACTTCCCAGGTGAAAGTTGTTTCAGCCAAGCTGCAGCATCTCCAGCGAGAGAATATGGTAAAAGTTTGAGATATAGGTAATCATAGTTTACCCCATTGTACTTCATTCCAGTGATGAAGTCTTCAAATTCATCAACATGATCCATGGGTTGCTCATGTGGGGAACCATGGAAAGGATTCTGCCTTAGAATAGAGTAGTAGACAGTCTTGATCTCAAAGTCATTCCTCCCAAAGCCAGGAGGTACAATTGCTGACCGGTTAGCACAGAACTCATCGGGACGGTTGTAGTCAGCAAGAGTCCTCTCAGCAGCAGGACGATTAATCATCTGCCCCTGACCTTGAAGCTGTTCAGGATCAGGGATTACACGTCCATCAGCATCGATCGTTTGCCCCTCATCGTTGTACGTGTTTTTCTGTCGGTCTCTCAGAACTCCCTCAGCATCAGGTCTCAAAATCAAAGGCACCTGATTAACGTTCGCCATCTTAGCTTTCTTCTGAGCTTTTCTGTTCTCTCTCTAACTTAGCAAGCTCCTCAAGTTCAAGTTTCACAAGCTCTTTGTCCGTATTGCTCCTTAGGTCGCGATCAGACATAAACTGTCGGTAGTCATCAGCGTCGATCGATGCACAAGACCGCAACGATCGTTTCAGTTCGTGTTTCGTTTTGTGTCGACCGATGCAGAAAGAGCGTCGATCGATGCTTTGCGAAACGATGTCGATCGACACACAGGACCGTGTCGATCGATGCAGTGCGATTCTAGGCGTACCTGAAATGCAAGAAGAAAAGAAAAATCAGTAACCAAAAACGAAAAACCTAGTCTAAACCCTAAGTTCAAATCTATCGAAGACTCAAAAGAGTCCCCGGCAACGGCGCCAAAAACTTGATACGATCAGGTTTTAATCCCCAGATCTACACTGCAAGTGCACATACGTGAACCAGTAGTACATAGGGTATCAAATCCACAGAGACTCTAGATTCTTGCGATAGATTGTAGAACGTCAAATTAAGTTAGGTAAAGCAATATGAAAGCAGTAAATCAAGAAATAAATTAAATAGATCAGTTAGTAAGCAAGAAGGCAAAGCGCAAGTCTAGGGAGTTCTCAGGAAATCAGGAACTTAAGCTAATCAATCAATCGGGATCTAATTAAAAACTGTTCTAGAACTAGAATCACATAAATATAACAGACCAACTTTCGTTGCGAATATTAACTATTTCTAACAATCCTAGCAAGCCAACTTTCGTTGCGAATCCTAGAGATCTAGACATGCATTAATCTCAATTTCTTTCATTCACAATTCTCCTAAGCCAAATTTCTTTGCGAATAGTCAAACTGCTCATCTAGGTTCTTTCTAGTTAATTAATCAACTGTCGTTGCAGAAATCAACCTAACAACATAAATCTGGGTAGCTAATTCAGATTAAGCATTAAGAACAACCCTAGATGAAGACCTAATAGATATGAATCCCTAGAGATTGATCAACCTATAATTCCATGAAATCCCTTGTGAGAATCCTTAAACCTAACAGGTAAACTACTCAGACATGACAATCATAACAAAAGACATGATGAATAGAATACTGAATATCATAAAACAGAATAAGAAACAGAGGTTTGAAATCTTCTCTCTGTCGAGTATCGCATCAGCCCCTCAAACTCTCTAAATGTAAATTAAAGCGTAAGTAAAGCGTCGCCTAACCAAGTGGCTAAAAACCCTTATATAATGATCTAAACTCGTCTGGGGTCTTTTTGCAAATCTGAAAAGTTTCTGGGCAAAAACTATAATTTCAGGATTTTTGTCCGCAGAAACCTGGAATCACCCTGCGTCGACCACTGCGTCGACCAAGCACAAACTGCGTCGATTGACGCAGTGCGAAAACGCAGCCAGTGAACTCCGTGAGATCTCTAAATAGTGAAGAGTTGACCCAAAGGCTTCCAAAACGTCCAATTAGGCTCCAAATGTCCTTAAACCTGTAAAACACCTGAAAAGACTCCAAAACACATAGAAAGACTCGATAACAAAGACATATACCATGGTCAAAAGTCCTAAAAACCATGATATATTACCGATGAACGCTGGTCAACACCGGTCAAGCCGCCCTCCTCCGCCGGTCAACGCCTCCTTCGCTAGTCACCAGTCGCGGTTAACTCTCTATCTATTTGAGTCAACGGTAGTCAACATGTCAAAGCTTTGGGTCAATATCCGGTTCAATGGGTCAACGTTGTGCGATCGCGGATTCACACCAAGGATTTGTTTTACGTGGATTTGGACTTTACCGAATGCAAATGTAAATTTCCTATGAATCAATGATGTATATAGGTATCGGTTACCATCGTTTATGCGACGGTTTACATCAGTTTAGATTAAATTATATATGTGATTTACTTATATTTTATATTAATCAAAATTTTGGAACATATCGGTAAAATAAAATTACAATTTCCGCCCAAATCGGTGTTTTCAAAATATCGGTTCCCGCCCAATTTTTCAAAATTAGACTTCATTGTGAAGTCTAGTGTAAAGAACTCCAACAATTTAAGTTATCGGTTAACTCAATTTGGTTCGATTAAAATCTTGTCATCAAAATTATTTTAATTTTCGTTTGTAGACTTCAATGTAAGTTTAGCTTTAATTGATTTTATTTGAAGTCTTCCGCGTAAACATCCAAATAATTAGTAGACTTCTTAAGTGTTAATACATTTATTTAAACTTCTATTTTATTGTTTGGTCTCGTGGGTTCTCAAAGTAATTTCTTATCCCAAAGATCTTTTGCATTTAAAATAATAATAATATATTTTATTTTTAAAAACAAAATAATGGTCTAAAAAGATCAATTCCCCTATATATATATACTATCATAAAATTTCATTTCATGCATATTATTTCAATTCCCTCTAAAAATAATTTTACTCTTTGTTGAAAGGTATAATGCATATTATAACGAGATATACTATCATAAAATTTCATTTCATCTCTATAAATACTACTTTACTCCCCAACAAATATTATAACAGAAGAAGAAAGAAAAAAAAGACAGGGGTCTAAAGGAATCACAATTTCATTTTCATGCTAATACCATTTCTAATCATCTTTGCAACGACATCATTTGCGTCTGCGGGGCTTCTGCCCTTCTCAGCCAAACAATGATTGTGCATTAATTGTTAGAACAAAGATGAAGATAAGAATGTGATTTCATGTTTCGTGTTAACCTTCTCAAAACAACATTATACACTTGTAGTTTTGCTTGGCCTGGCAATACAACGACATTTGATATATTTAGAGCTGATCGAGACGATAATCCGAGAAGCAAAGTTGGAGTCTTCAGCGAATGTACTTAGAACATATACGAGCCAGAACCATGCAGAGATAGACGTGATGGGAGTCAATCTAATTGTTTCCCGTGGACTTCTTAAAATATTTGACTATCGCATCTGTTTTTACTGGCGTGTTTCGTTGTATTATAATATAAATTATAATAAATTAAGTTCTGAAATAACTACATATTTATCACAATTTATTAGATACATATATGATATAATAACAAGTTGTCAACTATAAATTTACGATATTTTCCATCATGCATGTCATTCTTGGCCTAGCATGAACCATTCATAATATTGATGACAAATCCACAATTTTTTTTTTTTTTGGTCAGTGATCATCCGTAATATTTAATAGTAGATCGTAAGATGGGATTTAGTGGTTATATATTCAGTAATGAGAGTTCGACTTCTTATTCTCGTACAAGATTGAGAAAGGTCCAGTGACCCATGTTTTTTTTTTGTTATGATTAGGAGGTTCGTGAGGATCAAAACTATGATAAACTTACCTTTTTATAGAAATGAGACTTCTTCCAACATAAATCAAACCTTATACTTCCAAATATCTATATTATCGGTGTTCATGTGGATTACCGTTAGATCATTGGACCGTGTTAACACAAAAGTCAACTGGTATTTTTGCAGTGTTTTCTGAAATATATATTCTTAATTTTCAGTCTTTCCTATTATTTTTTGAAATATATATGTAAAAAGTTTTCAATATTTATTTTATAGATATACTCCATTGAAATTGTGTATTTTTTGTCGAAAATTAGTAAAACTGCTATTTTTTAGTAAATATAACGGTTAAAATTTTCAGTTTTTGTAATGATGTATTTATGCTGTATTGGGAATTATAATTTTCATTCCTACAGAAATCATTTTTAAAGTGGACTTTATTTAAATATATTAAAGTAACTACTTAAAAGTATATAACCAAAAAAATGTTTTCAGTTCTAAGGATGAGAAATTTGTTGGATTTTTCGCTTAATTTATCTTTTGGACAACTTTTTGCCTTATTTAAAGCCAAACATGCTAATTACCATCGGTATTGCAAAAGATAGACCGTTTATATTAATGTAAAAATAAAATATTAGTTACCCAGCTCTCTTTACTCATAACATCCATTTTCTAAAAACTATGTGGTTACTAATCATCCAAAAATTAACAACTTGGAATCTACTCTCTACTATATAAACACCAATAAGCTTTTCCTCATAATCCCACAGAGCCAACTCCAGATACAATTAAATATATAAAGATAAAATAAACTGAACTCCTAACCGGTGTTTCTTTTAAAACTTATTTATTTATTTAATTTATTTGAAAAAAATAAATAACAAATTATTAGTAATAATATGGGGATATCTAAAAGTGTCAAAGTTATTGTCTCTCTCGCTCTTGTAGTATTCTTGGCTCTTACAGTAACCAATATTGAGGCAAGAGGCATAGATTATCCAGTTCAAAAAAACAAAGGAGCCATAGATTATGACGATATTTTAATTGGAGATCACGCTAAGCATTGTGATAAAGCGAACCCTAGCAACTGCAAGAAGCAAGAAGTCAATCCTTACAGGAGAGGATGCGAGATGATAAAACGTTGCCGTCGTTCTGTTTCCTAATTACTATAATATTTGGGCAGGCATCGGATGGAATCCTCATATTAATTTCAGATTATTAAATTCATTCCCTTTTTATTTCATTATATATGTTGTTGGTTTTGTAATTGATTGTAACCGATCATGTTATGAGAGTGAATGTCACATTTTTATTCAGTTATATCATTTGTTGCAGTTTTTATCATACTTTGTTGCAGTTTTATGACCATCGTACATGGTTTAGTGCAGGGGTTAGTCGTTTAGTGCAAGGGTTAGTCATAATTCATTTCTAGTTCGAGTCCCAGTGAGAAAAACATTTAATGACATGTGAGGTATAGATAACTGATAGTCCCAATCTAAAAAGAGATTATGACCGAAAGAACCCGAACCCATTTTAATATTAAAAACAAATTATTTTTATTATAAATTATGAAAATAATTACAAAATAACTTTTCACTAGAAAATAATGTTCGTTTCAGAAAAAAACTACAAGATATGAAATTTACCGCCATCATCCTTTGATACATATTTATATTATAATATGAGGAATTACGATAAACATATCTACTTTTACCGCACTAGAGACATCTGAATATAGAGTTGACTAAAGTAGATCCTGGAGCAGTCAAGAAATATATATAAGAGGTGCTATAAAAAATTGAGTTGTTTGAATATTGAGGAGGAGTCAAAGTATGATCATGACAAGGTAATACGGACCAGACAAGAGGCAGTTGCTTAGGAAAAAGACTTCTTGGATAGCATACTGAAAAAAAGAATTTTTTAATGAAAGATAGCTTAAGAGGTGGTTGACAAGGTTGACCCAAAAAAAGATAGCTTAATGAAACTTGAAGAATTTTTTTTTCCTTAAGTCTCTTTTCTTTATTATTTGTAGCAAAAATGACAAGAAGATTAACAATGAGATTCCTAGATGTCAACTTGGGGATTCGGTTAGGGTTAGCCACAAACACATATTGTGTATAAATAGGAGTGAAAATATTGTTTGTGCTACAACACAATTGAAAGAGCTTTTAGCAAAAAAGGGTTTTGAGATTCTTGTAAGAAAACAAACAATAAAAAGACAGAGAGCTTACACTAACTAATTTTCGCACTTTAAACATTTTTGTAAGTTTTCCTTCATTAATATGAACAAATTTTATCCTTTTGAGAATTGAAAACAAAATCTCCTAGTGTAGTAATAATAATTAACCATCTGACTAAACCACTGAGCTAAACAAGTTTTGTCAAATGATATTTTGTGTCTTTATTGTTTCTAAAACAAGATCCACCTTATAAATAGGAGGATCAACTAACCCAAGTAAACTATGTAAAATCTCGTTTTTGTCACTGTAAGATGTATTGTTAAATGTTTCACCTACACCTCCTTACTTGAGGGCTTGGTCTCAACACTTACTTCTATGTTTTCCGTAAGTTTCAGTAATCATTTTTTTTCTTAATAAATTTTTCAATTTTTTTCTTAATCAATTTTCTTTTTTTTTTCTCTATAGAGCCAAGGCCGTACCCATGTTGTAAATTTTGAAACATTTGACTAGGGTCTAATTTTTGTTAACTACCTAGGGACCTATTTAAAAAAAAAACATTTTGAAAGTTAAAATTGATCAAAGAACACATGAACTCTTACTTATTCAGAACCTGATCACACAGAAAGTCTCACTTTTGGTTTCTTTTCGCTCTGTTTCATCACTTCAGCAACCGGTTTTCTATACTTACCTAAGATATCATTTTTTTTTAATATCGGTTGCTCTTCTCTTCTTATGGGGTTTCTATTTTTAAACAAGTCATATCATCACTTTTGAAGACAGATGTGATTACCTTCTATATCCAAGCTCACTACCTATAAAGTGTTTTAACTTTATTTTTATTGAAGGGCATAGAGAGAGGGAAACCATATTCACACATACAAGTTCTTTCAGAACTGAAACAAAAATCTGGTTCAGTGTATTTCCAAGCCCCATTATGAGAAAATTGAGTTAGATAGGTGTAAAGTCAGCAAATGGATCATTCAAAAACCGAAAAGTATATGGGTATCATTGATAAGTTGATTTTCCTTAAGGTTTTCCAATAGTCATGGATCATTGTCCAGCTCGAATCAATGGTTACTTAATTTCATGCATATGTGGTTATTCCTCTAAAATCATTGTTTCTTAAATGTCTAACTCAAAAACAAATTAACACAACTGACTCTAAAAAAAACAAAAACAATGTTAGTAACTACATCCCCCAGACTAAAAAAAACATTGTCCCCAATGTTATCAAGCATGGAGTCGGAAACGAGACAAAAATAAAACATAAATGAATCAGAGAAGAAGCAGATCCTTACCTCGCGGAGGGTGTCGACCGACACACCAAATTGGTGTCGCGCGAAACCGGATTCAGTCGACGCTTCTCCTTTAGTTTTGAAAGTTTTCGAGTTACACTTGTCTCGTTGATTCTCCTCTGGCGAGTTTCCGGTGTCGATCGACACTGTTTTTGATCGATTCATGGTGGTTTTACTCAAAATCAAAGAAAACAAATTTAGTTGAAAAATGAGAATAAAAGTATGTATAGTCTCACCATTTGGTTCCTCCCATCAAGTGCTTGTTTTCAGTCATTAGCTTGATTTTTCAGGGGATCATGCTCTAATGGATTCCACCAAGGAAAAGGGTGCATATGCGAAGTTATCCTCTTCCATGGTGGTGTGTAAGAATTATAATCATGAGGGTGAACAAGGAATGTAGGAAGAGCATCTGGGGTGGGGTCAAAGCTTGGGTGGGACATAACGATTTCCTGCATGAACATCAATGAGGTTACAAGATTTAGGCTCGTGATATACATACCTTTGCTTTGGTGGAAGTATTTGAAGAGTGATATATGGAGATTTCTGCTTCAGAGCAGTTGCTCGTTTTGAAAATGTCCTGGTCAACCCATGTTGGACTACCATCTTTGCTTCTCCACCATTAAACAATTTCTTCTCATAAATTTGAACTTATGATACCAAATCAACTCTGAGAGTCTGATAATATATAGTTGATCTCCTTAGCTTATTCACCTTGAAATTTATAATCTTTTCTCCCAGATGGAGATCAATCAATTCATGCTTTACATCAATCTTTGCCCCAAAGTATTAGAGTATTAGAGTATCCTTTGGTTCAGCACCAAACTTCAGCAAAACAAAATCTGTGGGAATCAAGAAATCACTAACCCTTTTGGGAACATGTATTACCTTATCTCAAGAATTGGTCAACGGAAAAAAATAGAAGTCAACGGGAAGCCGTCAGAAATAATCAAAGAATTGGTCAACGGGAAAAAATAGAAGTCTACGGAACGCCTCGTGAGACGATCCCGGATTCCTCAGAGCTTCATATCGGACTCAGCAGCATGACGGTTAACCAAAGCCCTCGCCTTAAATAAGTTCAAACGAATTAACAAAATACCAAGACAAGACCACGCAGTTTACGGCAAAGTGAAGAAACTAACCCTCAACATATCCTGCCCAGCGCTAGCGAGCGATTCACCGCAGATCATATCTTTGTATTGAACCGGAGGATCTCCAGGATGACGAACATCCGCACCAAAGCTGGCGACCTCAGAAGCGTTAGTGTACATGGAACCACCGCCATCTCGACTAAACTGGATCGGATCAAAGTCAGGTTGCGGGACCTCGAAATCCTTCGCATGTCTTTTTTGGACCTGCGACCGGATTTAGGCGCAACAACTTGATCCAACGATTCCGACAATGGAACTTGCGGGATATTTGATCCCTCAACATTATCGTCGAGAGCACAAGCGCCAGGAATGCCCTCACCCATTGTAGGATCTTGACCGATCCAGTCATCACAGCCATGGTAATCAAACTCAGGAAGCCCTTCTGCAGGCCACGGGGAGATCAAATCATCGTCCTGGATAACCACGTCATCCGGATGCTCATCGTCAGTATTTGCTTTCCCATCGGCCCTCGTCACTTGACGAATCATGTCCATCAGACAAGCACAGTGTACACGCTTGAACGAAAAGTGTTGATTCCAATTCGTACCCCCGTCCTGAAGCGCCCAACCAAGAGGAACCAGTTGCGGCGGACACGTCAAGCAAACGTCCTTCACTGAAAACGAAAAAGAAAACTTTCTTTAGAAGATCAACAAGATATAAGTTTAAATTACGGAAATAACTAAGTCCGCTACCAAGCTTTCCCCATTTCGATATCATCAATGGATACATGCATCTCCAACGGAAGCCTCATCAATCAAAACATAGAAGAAATGATGCCTCCATTGACGATCGTAATTTTTGAAATCCGATATGACCGCCCGATGCACATTGGGCCTGAGGTAGTATTCGGGGCCACGCTTTATCGGAACCACGTGCAACATGTTCCAAAGGTACAACACTCAAAGATCGACCTCACATTCAAAGCTGCGAACCAATATGCCTATCATATGCCTCAGGGTCCGGGGAGTAATTTGCATGAGAGCCAGCCCGTGACGACAAAGGTAACAGACGATGAGTTCATGAATCGGAAACCAAAGGAAGCACGATTCGATGAAGAACTTGTATACCGAGAAGTATCCCTTCGGGGGAGAGTTAACTCGATCACTGGGAGATGGTACCCTGATCGTTACATTCTCCAGAATTTTAAAATTGCGCCGAAGCTCCGCAATCGATTCCGCCGAAGACAGTGTTGAACCAACAGGGTCCAGGATCAACTTCTTCTTCCTCGGACGGTTTTTCTTTGGATGATCCAGAGGAAGGTCCCAATAAAGCAAGAACTCCTCTCGACTAACGCGAACGTCTTCAAACTCGCCTTTAAACGTGGCACTTGGGTCTGAACCATGTCCCCGAAACGCGGCCTCCACCGCCGCCAAGGGTCAAGGTCGGCCTGCACGAGACCTGGTCAAATTACAAAATCCGGACGACTCTCCTTCGGAGGAAAAATTAGCGTGATTACGGTTTGACTCACGATTCGCCATCTTTTCCGAGAACACCGTCAAACAAAAATTTCAATCTTGGAAAGATCCAAAGTTGTGAACTCACAAGAACAAAGTAGGGAATCTTGACAAAACTCACAAAAACTAAGAAGAAGTTAGAGAGAGAAGTTACCTTTGGGTTACTTTCTTTGGAGAGAGGAATGAGAAATGAAGAATGAAGGAGTAAATACTTATAGAATTCACCAAGGCATGGGATTTCAAAATGATTACTATTCAATCATCTTGTCGCAAGTATGCCCGAGAAAATCATGGCAGAACAAGTCATGATTAGGCATGTGGTCGGGCTGACCAAGCGTGGGAGAATCAACCGCGGTCGACGACTTGTTATCGCAAGGACGATAATAGGAAGGCTGGTTGATTAAAGCTCTTTTGAACAATTGCTTTCGCCACGAATACAAAATAACCTCGCCATCATCGCATTCGAGTCTGGCAAGCTGGGAGGCTAACTATTAGGGTCAAAAACCCGCTCGACGAAAACAATAGCGAAAACAGAATCGGACAATCAGACACAGACAAATGTCCGCTACGGACAAACAATGTTCAATACGAACGACCAAGTTATACGAAATTCCAACAACTTCATTTGAACAACTTATTGGAAAAATGGTTTCGACGATATTTCATACGAAGCAGATGACATTTCATACGAAGCAGGCGACATTTCGTATACAGCTGACTAATCGGACAAGCGCACCTTTCGACAGGAACTACAGATCGACGAAACATCCGAACGAGCATAAGATCGAGCTGAATCAGTTCGGAAGTTCCGAGATAAATCGACTCTGATCCGAATCTTTCCCTTCTCGCTTCTCGACTATGATTTACCCCTTCGGAGATCTCGAGCTGAATGAATCTCTCGTAAACTTCCGAGCTGGACTCTGCTTCTTCGAACTTCCCAAATGGATAATCAAACGTTCACCGGTATGCACAAACTTGTCGTGATCTACTTTTGGAAATATCAGCTTGAACCTTCTTGGACGATAAACTAAGTTAACGGACCAAGTTAAAGGAAATACGATTTTAGTCCCAAATGTACAACTTTCGTATGACCGAAACTTTGGGCCGAATAGAGAAGTTTGCATACAAACGGACTCGGAGCGTCCGTTCTCGACCCATTCGGCAAATAGGTCAAGCCGCGAAAAGATAAACTCGAAGAAGTAAGGATCAAGGAATCTTCGAGCTAAAGAGAAAAATCCGAGATAAAAATGTAAATCTTAACGGAAAAAGGAAGGAGATAACTTGATAGGTGTCTAGCTTTATCCCTATACTAACTGCAAGTGCACAGTAATGTCAATGTAGTACTTAGGGTTATCGAATCCACATGGACTCCGGTTTTCAATAGATTCAGAACGGAAGAGAATTAAACTAAGATGAAAGCAATTTGATGTAAATTAAATAGCAGTGCGAGAAAGTAAACAAGTAGCAAGATTGGTTGTGAAAGCAGTAATTAAGGGCGATAAGTCTAGGGTGTTCTCAGGAAATCAGACAAGCAGACAAATCATTCAGTAAGGATCTAATTAAGCACAGTTCTAGAACTTCATCGACCGATGCAAGTGTGTGTCGATCGATGCATGATCTCAATTCTGGACAGTGAGTTCATACTCTCGGACCAAATCTCCAAAATGCTCCAATAAGCTCCATAATCACCACATTAGCTCCAAACGCGTGTATTCCTAATAAAACCTGTAAAAGACTCTAAAAAGACACAAATAGACTCTAAAACATACTTATATCATGGTCTAAAACTAGTAAAAACCATGATATAACCACTCCCCCACACTTAGCCTTTGCTTGTCCTCAAGCAAAACAAAGAACTAGAATGGTGAAGAGGTCTGAAAATTCTTCAGAAACTCTTTTCATCGTTGAAGCAATAACACTCAGATTCCCCTTAGTAATCCACATGAAAGATTTCACCTGCAGACATCAAGACCAACATATACTTCCCCCACACTTAGCAACTGTCCTAAGCAAACGCCACAATCACATTCACGCATTCAAATTCTCCCTACTGACTTCTGCAAGTATTTAAGTGCGGTCTCACCTAAGGAGTATCGATCTAAGGGCACATGGACTCTTACCTTGCGAACTCTAGACCACCATATTGTCTTTCTTTAGTCCCTTTCTTCTCTTTTCCCTTCCTTAACAACTGATTTTTCTCCACTGGGTATCATTTTTTTTTTATCAGTGTTCTTCCCGTTTTGGGGTGTACTTTGGACACATTCCATTGATCGCACATGAGGTAATAGTGGTAGCTACCACTCTCGTGACCACTTCGGAGTTACTAACTCATCCTCAGTTTATTACTCTTTTTTTGTTTTTTACTTTATGGAAGGGGAGAAGGGAACCAAATAGGAAAGGTTAACAGGCTGTGTCAGAACTAACAAAGGAATCCGACTCAAGGTATACCAAGCCTTTAGGAGAGAAATTAAAGTCAGTATTAAGTTTGAAGTCAGTAAAAGTATCCTCTGATACCTGAAGCGATGTGGGTGTTCTCAGTAGGCTGATCCGTGTCTGAGTTTTCTAATAGTCAGAGATCATCTGCAAACTAGTCCCAATGGTTACTTAAGTTCCTGCAAGTGCTATAAAACTTCTCAAAAATTCATCGTTTCCTACTTAAACTATTTTGACTCAATAAAACAAAATTTTGAAAAACATACTGACTCTAAGAAAACAGAAAGATAGATGTAAGTAGAACCTCCCCCACACTTAAGACACATTTTCCCCAGTAGTGTCAAGCGAGGATCGGTAAAAGAAAGAAAAATAAAAGTTATGTTAATGGACGTTTAAGTTCTGTCTGATTTTACCTCTGTCGCACCTGCATCGACCGCTGCACATAGTGCATCGACCGTTGCAGGGCGATTTTCGTGTTGAAACTGTGTCGATCGACGCACTGCGTATATCGGATCGGTCAGCAAGTTAGCAGGTTAGTCCGTTGGATTTTGTCAAATTTCAAATCATGCAAGCTGAAAACACTTAAAAGCAAGTAAAATCAAAGCAACTAGTGTACCAAATCAAGCACAACATCCAGAAACAGTAACCTCTTAAGAAAAGTAAAAGAAAAAGTGAAAAGAAAACAGAAAAGATAACAGAATATAGAACTGTAGTCGGAAATATGGAGATCACTCTCACTCGTCATCTATACCAGCATAGGGATCAGAACTACTCGAAGTACTGGGAGTCGGGGAGCGCTGTCAACGTCGACTGGCAGGAACGGGCTGATGAACCTGTGGCTGTCTCCTGCAAGTGCCGCCACGCATGAAATCCCAAATAGTCCGAAACATACCTTCCCGCCGCTCTCTCCAATCACCCTCAGACATCTCACGTACATGCATGGCTGGAGCTGGATAAGGACCAACGTCAAATGTAGCAGCAGCAGCAAGCGCAGGAGGTGCAAACGAAGATGAAGCTCTCGTTGAAGGCTCTCCCTGCGGATTAGCCATAGAAGGAACCCTGCGCCTATCTCCCGGAGGTGGTCTGAATGTCAATGCATCCAGCGTATCTATCCGTGTATGAACCGCAGCCGGAAGATCTATACCATGCTTCGCAGAGGCAGGGTCGTAGTAGACCCATACGCGCCCCTCCTTGAGCCATGTAGCGCTCTGCAGGTGGTTGATGTCTAAGAACTCCTTGGCAGTGTTACACTCTGTACCCTGTAAGGGAATCCTGCAGTGCATGAAGATGGGAGTAAGAACACTCCCTACTGTCTCAGTGTCCACGCCATTAAATGGCTTCTTCTGCAGGTCGCTCAAGTGCTGAGTGAAAACAACTCCCAGGTTGAGTCCCTTAGTCGGATCTCTCACCTGAGTCCCCTCAAACTGATCTCGCAGGCCGATAAATAGCATCTCCATCTCAAGCTTGTGCATCTTGTTGGCTTCATACTTGCACAGCAAGGTCCATCCTAAGATGCGCAGAACATATCTCAAAATCGGATGTCTAACCTGTTTCACCGGTGTCTGCCTCGAGTTATACCGACCATTGCCGATATACTCCCAGAAAGATTTAGCCTCATCCACATCCCACTCAAGACTCATGCCAATACGTCTAGGCTCAGTACTGAATCCATAGATCCTGCAGATATCAAGAAGAGGAATCCGATATCTGGCTCCTAAGCACATGAAGGTAAAAATACCTCCTGAAGCAGTCCTGCTATCTAGGTCCGGGTAAACCACTCTGCAAGTGGCTAGCAGCTGTCTCACTAACTCCAGATACAAGTCGTAAGGCTGCATAGGCATTGTCCCTAGACCAATGCTGTTACATAGCTCAAGAACCTGATCAGCAATGCCCAGACTCTTGCAAGTAGAGAAGTCTGCAAACTTGGTTGGTTTGAGTGTCATACCGCACCAACCGTTGTACAACAACGTGTCATAATCGTCCCAATGATCAAGAAGTGGTCTCTCTGTTAAATCAGCGGTCTTGAGGAACTCATCAATATCCTCTGGCCACACTCTGGTTGACGGGATATCTGTCTGATCTGCTCTAGGCCAAGGCGGTGCTATCGCGTGTCCAACTCTCACATAAGGCTAGGGATGCGGTGATTCTCGGTGGAACCACTCTGGTGGTGGAGCGTGATGTCTGGTAGTAGCTGAAGCGGTGGCTCTGCGTTTACGGACGGTCGTGGAGGCATCTGCAAAAGAAAAATAAAACATGTAAGTTCACGGCAGAAACTCCCTGTGAAATCGCAGAGCAACGACCGTTGCTCCAGGTGCAACGATCGTTGCTAGGCGAAAACACAGCCGATGATCAAATCCTAAAATCGTTTCCAAATTAGTTCAAGAACCACTAAATCAACAAGAACCGATCATTAAACTGTTGGGATAGTGTCCTGAAATCACACTTGTACTCACTCCTGATCATAGTTGTGTGTCGAGATCAGACATTCGTATAATACTGGGCGGTTGCAATGTTTTGCTAGAAGCCTCTTGCAATCTGTAAGTTGTAAACTTACTGCCAGCATTATATGATCCTATAGGGTCACACACCTAAGCAAACTGGAAGCTTAAAATATGGGAATGATCATTATGGTAATGATCATGTTAGTGTGTATTGGATACACATTAATATCGAGGAAATGGTGTTGTGTCGATCGACACAGTATGTGTGTCGGGCGACACATTTCGGGTTTCGAAATAGGCTTTTCAATTCAAACGAGTCTGGCCCGTTAAGAGTGATTCGAGGTCTGAATAAAATCTGAGAGTTTCGACCTGAATCAGTAGCCGTCGTCTTTTTCTTGACAGAAGAGGCAGAAACACCATAACTCAGAGATCCCAAAGATCCGGCACTAGCATCCCGGTGTCCAGGATTGTGTGCGTGTGTATCTGGTAGAGGCGAAGCATCTGAGTCGCTAGATCTCGTTCACCAATCATTCCGCTGCCAGTTCAAGGTAAGAACGAGGTTGGTATTTTCAATATAATAAACCCTAGATCCTAGGAGATCCAACAGCGGTATCAGAGCGTGTTAGGGTTTAGACTATTGAATCTGAGGCTTTTAAATCGAAAACTGATGATTTTGATTAGTTGATTGCCTGCCAAATCGTGTTTTATAGAAGTTAATCTCAGATTAAAGTTTCTGTTGAAAACGACGAACTGTTGTTGTCGCACTGTGTCGATCGACACTAAGCGTGTGTTGGTCGACACACCGCGAAACATATAATAAAATTTTAGGGTTTGTCGCATGATGTCGATCGACACTAAGCTTGTGTCGGTCGACACACCGCGAAAACTCGTAAAAGATTTTGAGGTTTATCGCATAGTGTCGATCAACACTAATCTTGTGTCGGTCGACACACCGCGAAAACACTCACTCGGTCTTGGAGATCGTTCTATGTCGGTCGATACATTGGGTGTGTCGGTCGACACAGACTATGCGGATGGATAGATCGGTTCAATTGGATTGAACCGGTTATCTCGCTTGGTTAATTTTGTTAACCGATTTGGTTCGGTTGGGTAATGTCGATCGACACAGAGTTGTGTGACGATCGATATGGACCATTAAACCGGACCGGGTCAATCAGATTGAATCGGTTAAGGAAATTCGATCCGGTTTGACCGGTTATCGAAGACCGGTTTAAATTGGGTTGTGTCGACCGATGCCAATGGTTGGCGTCGATCGACACACCGATCGCAAACTTGATGGTTGGACCTCAAATTTGTAAATACCAGACCAAATTTAATCCTAAAGTTCTAGATGAACATAAACTTAATAAAACTGAATGTTTAATTAAATTAATAAATTCTTGGATGTATATTGGATATACATCAAGATTAAATAGTTCCTTTCCTCAACTAAATATCAAGTGATCTTGATGTCTTGCCCGATCTTGTCTATTGTCAAGACTTGTTTCGTTGTTGGATAGCCTTGGAGTCCTTGGTATCCACAGCAACATGAGTAAGGCAGGTGGTCATTGATAGACTTGCAGTGCGACTGTCAATGATCACGAGACAGAAGAGATTGGTTTTACTTGACTGGGCCATCAGAAGTTCTGGGCCTAAAGACATCAGAGTGGATAAGACATGTATTGTATTATCTGCGACCAAGAATTGTACTGGGTACAATTAGCAATGATTTTCTTACCTAGATAACTAAAGTTTGAGTGATGGCGAGTCGCCCACTCGAATTTTGGTGATCTGAGGATCTTGGTTCATTGTATTCATCTGAGGAAACATAGTTTTTTTTAATACAATGCGAGTTTTCCTATTAGATAAGAATTCTCATTTCTTGAGCATTGTAACTAAACCTCTACCTCTTTTAATTACAGCTATGTCTGTCTCAACTCACATCAACACTTTCTCGCTAAGATCCGTCCTTGAGAAGGACAAGCTTAATGGATCAAATTTCTTGGAATGGTATCGGAACCTGAGAATAGTTCTCAGGCAGGAGAACAAGGAATATGTCCTTACAAGAGTTCTCCCTGAGAGGCCACGTTCCAATGCCCCGCAGACAGAAAAGAATTCTTGGGATAAACATTCAGCTGATGTCAAAGACGTTAATTGTCTAATGCTGGTGACTATGAACTCTGAGCTGCAGAAGCAATATGAGAACGTGATGTCACCCATTGCGATGATTAACAGCCTGAAAGCTTTGTTTCAGGAGCAAGCTCGCACAGAGAGATACCAGATGGTTAAATCTCTCATGGATTGCAAGCTGGCTAAGGATAGTCCAGTAAGTCCTCATGTCCTTAAAATGATGGGTTACATTGATAACCTGGGGAAACTTGACTGTGCCATTAGCCAGAAGCTAGCCACTGACATGATTCTGCAGTCTTTGCCGTCGTGTTTTGATCAGTTCATCATGAACTACAACATGCAAAACATGACTAAGACATTGACTGAGTTGCACGACATGCTGAAGACAGCAGAGCCGAATCTCAAGAAGGCAACTCCTAGTGTACTGATGGTACAAGGGGGTAAAAGGTTTAAGAAACCTAAGAAGGATAAGGGAAAGGTCCAAGTTGTCCAGACTGAGAGTCAGGACAAGCCCAAGCCAAAGCCCAAATCCGGGCCTTCTCTTGAGGACAAATGCAGCTACTGCAAGCAGTTAGAGCATTGGAAGAGAGACTGCAAGAAGTTCATGGAAGATTACAAGAAGCTGAAGAAGACGTATGATGCGTCTGACTCAGGTATTTATGTTATCGAACTTAATGTTATGTCTTCTAGTTCTACTTCGTGGGTATTGGATACCGGCTGCGGTGCTCATATTTGTACTGATGTGCAGGCACTAAGAAACAGTAGAACGCTGAAGAAAGGACAAGTAGAGCTACGGGTCGGGAATGGAGCTAAGGTTGCTGCACTGGCCGTAGGCACTTACGATTTGTCTTTACCTTCGGGCATGGTTTTAGCTTTGAATAATTGCTACTTTGTACCTGCGATTAGCAGAAACATAATTTCAGTTTCCGTTTTGGATTTGAAAGGTTTTGATTTTGCTGTTAAGAATAAAGTTTGTTCTTTTAATCGTGATGGTACGTTTTATGGTAGCGCCCCATTAGATAATGGGTTATATGTCTTAAACCAAGAAATGCCTGTCTTTAACATAAATACAAAGCGGTTTAAGTCAAATGACGAAAACCCGACTTTCTTATGGCATTGTCGTTTGGGCCATATCAATGAGAGACGCATTCAGAGACTCCATCGAAATGGGCTTCTGGGCTCATTTGATTTTGAATCATGTGAAAAATGCGAATCTTGCTTGTTGGGCAAAATGGCTAGGACCCCTTTCAACAAACCGAATGAAAGGGCCAGTGACTTATTGGGACTTATTCATACTGATGTATGTGGGCCGATGAGTACAGTTGCCAGAGGAAGTTACAAGTACTTCATTACCTTCACTGATGACTTCAGTAGGTATGGCTATGTCTATTTGATGAGACACAAGTTAGAATCCTTTGATAGATTCAAGGAGTTCAAGAATGAAGTACAGAACCAACTTGGCAAAAGTATTAAAGCTCTGCGATCGGATCGCGGATGAGAATACTTGAGTCAAGAGTTCAGCGACTATCTGAGCGAGTGTGGAATTGTTTCACAACTCACTCCTCCTGGAACACCCCAATGGAATGGAGTGTCAGAGAGGAGGAATCAAACCTTATTGGATATGGTTCGGTCTATGATGAGTCATTCAGATCTTCCATTATCCTTTTGGGGATACGCTCTAGAAACGTATGTGTTTACACTAAATTGGGTGCCATCTAAATCAGTGGAAAAGACACCACACGAATTGTGGACTGGGAATGTTCCAAGTCTATCTTTCCTGAAGATTTGGGGTTGTGAGGCTTATGTCAAACGTTTAATTTCTGACAAACTTGCACCCAAATCAGATAAATGCTACTTCGTTGGTTATCCTAGGGATACCAAGGCATACTACTTTTTCAACCGATCTGAGAACAAAGTTTTTGTTGCTCGGGACTGTTCTTTTCTTGAGAGAGAATTTCTTTCTAAGAAAAACAGTGGGAGTAAAGTACATCTCGAAGAAATTCAAGATGCACAGGAAACTGCTCAACCTGTTGAGGAAGAGCAGCAGTTGGATCCACAAAGTTCTGTGGAACCCGCGCCTGTGGAGCCTGAAGTTCGCAGATCCGGAAGGATCCGTCACGAACCCGAGAGATACTATGGATTTCTCGTGACCAATTGCAATGATCTGATGATCATTGAAAGTGACGAACCGGCGACCTTCGCGGAAGCAATGATGGGCCCAGACTCCCGAAATGGGATCCATGTCAGAAAACCAAGTATGGTCGTTGGTCGATTTACCTAATGGTGCTAAGGCCATTGAGTGTAAATGGATCTTCAAGAAGAAGATTGACGTGGATGGCAATGTCCAAATTTATAAAGCTAGGTTGGTGGCTAAAGGTTTCAAGCAGACTCATGGTATTGACTATGATGAAACCTATTCCCCAGTCGCTATGCTTAAATCCATTCGGATTCTTCTAGCAACTGCCGCTCATTATGACTATGAGATTTGGCAGATGGATGTCAAAACCACTTTCCTGAATGGTATTCTGGAAGAGGATGTGTATATGACACAACCTGAAGGTTTTGTAGATCCTAAGAATGCTGGGAAGGTATGCAAGCTTCATAAATCCATTTATGGATTGAAGCAAGCATCACGGAGTTGGAATCTTCGTTTTGATGAAGCAGTAAAACAATTTGGTTTCATCAAGAACGAAGAGGAACCATGTGTATACAAGAAGACTATTGGGAGCGGAATTGCGTTTCTTGTACTGTATGTCGATGGCATATTCCTTATCGGTAATGACGTTCCGTTGCTTCAGTCTGTTAAAACTTGGCTCGGAAGTTGTTTTTCCATGAAAGACATGGGAGAAGCCGCATACATCCTTGGAATCAGAATCTACGGCGATAGAGTGAACAAGCTGATTGGATTGTGCCAGGACACTTATATTGATAAGGTGTTGCACAAATTCAAGATGCATGATTCCAAGAAGGGCTTCATACCGATGTCTCATGGCATTAGTCTCAGCAAGAAGCAGTGACCGGCGACACAAGCTGAGCGAGAGCGCATGGATAGGATTCCTTATGCTTCTGCAATAGGATCTATCATGTTTGCCATGCTCTGCACTCGTCCAGATGTAGCTTACGCGTTAAGCATGACGAGTAGATACCAATTTGATCCAGGTGAAGTTCACTGGAAAGCTGTCAAGAATATTCTCAAGTATTTGAGACATACAAGGATAAGTTCCTAGTGTATGGAGGAAGTGAAGAACTTGTAGTGAATGGATTCACTGATGCGAGTTTTCAGACGGCAGAGACGATTTCCGATCACAGTCTGGATATGTCTTCTGTCTGAATTGCGGTGCAGTGAGCTGGAAGAGCTCTAAGCAGAATACCGTAGCTGATTCCACAACGGAAGCTGAATATGTTGCTGCTTCAGAAGCGGCAAAGGAAGTTGTTTGGATCAAGAAGTTCATGACTGAACTTTGTGTGGTTCCTAGTATCTTGAAACCAGTGGCTTTGTTTTGTGACAACAACGGAGCCATTGCTCAGGCGAAAGAACCCAGGTCACACCAGAAGTCCAAACACGTAGAGAGGAGATATCACCTGATTCGTGATATCGTCAATAGAGGTGATGTGAAGATCAACCGAGTTCCGACGGACGAGAATGTCGCTGATCCTCTGACTAAGCCACTCCCAAGGCCTAAGCATGAGAGTCATACGACAGTTGTAGGCATTAGAGATCTTAAGATGTAATCTTGATTCTAGTGGGAGTTTTAGTTTTATTTTAGTTATGATAAGATGCTCTTGTAAACATACTTTGGAAATGTTTAATGAAATTTGATTTCAGCATTATTTATTGTGATCTAAATAATGGTCCCAAAATAAGTTTATGTCATATTATAGGTCATCAAGTTGAGGACTTGGTCATGAAACCCTATAAGTTATATATGACATAAATTATGTTTTGTCCCTAGTCAAGGTTGTCAAATTGGGACACTGACAACTGCGAGAGACTAGCTTGTGAGGTGACTGTTGACTAAGTTTCATGGAGTCAATGATATGAGTATCACAGTCAGTCACATAGATATATGTTGGTGAACATATGATCGGACATGACCCGCTAATGAGAAGTCTCCAGGATAGTTATATCTGTGTCATGAGAGGTTATCATTACGACTATAAAGTATAGTCCTTAGACCTGAGTTCATCATGCTTTCTTGCATATGAATTGGTACACTTTGACCTTGTCAAACATCGACCCGTAACTAGCGACTATAACGGCATTGTTCAGGTATATCATGAAGTGTGCGTTGAAATAGGGATGGAACAAGATGGTATTTGTCCCTCCTGAATAACGGGAGATAAATATCTCAGGGCCTATCGAAGATTTAATACTGAGAGAATGTGTGGCCGCACTCAAACGAACTGTAGTTCAGTTGTTTGTATTGTTCAGTATATATCAGGAGTTCGATAAACACGATATTGGCTTAATAAGGATGACACCAATCTTTCCTTATGCCAAGTCGAGATATAGAGACAAAAGGATTATAGGAATTGATGATTCCAGTACAAGTGGGAGATTGTTGGGATAGTGTCCTGAAATCACACTTGTACTCACTCATGATCATAGTTGTGTGTCGAGATCAGACATTCGTATAATACTGGGCGGTTGCAATGTTTTGCTAGAAGCCTCTTGCAATCTGTAAGTTGTAAACTTACTGCCAGCATTATATGATCCTATAGGGTCACACACCTAAGCAAACTGGAAGCTTAAAATATGGGAATGATCATTATGGAAATGATCATTATGGAAATGATCATGTTAATGTGTATTGGATACACATTAATATCGAGGAAATGGTGTTGTGTCGATCGACATAGTATGTGTGTCGGTCGACATAGTTCGGGTTTCGAAATAGGTTTTTCGATTCAAACGAGTCTGGCCCGTTAAGAGTGATTCGAGGTCTGAATAAAACCTGAGAGTTTCGACCTGAATCGGTAGCCGTCGTCTTTTTCTTGACAGAAGAGGCAGAAACACCATAACTCAGAGATCCCAAAGATCCGGCACTAGCATCCCGGTTTCCAGGTTTGTGTGCGTGTGTATCTGGTAGAGGCGAAGCATCTGAGTCGCTAGATCTCGTTCACCAATCTTTCCGCTGCCAGTTCAAGGTAAGAACGAGGTTGGTATTTTCAATATAACAAACCTTAGATCTTAGGAGATCCAACATAAACATCCTAAATTACGTTCATATCAGTGCAGAATCATCCATCTCAAGCTAAAAATCCCTAATTTCATAAACCCTAAAATCAATTCCGAAAATCATGAAAATGAGGCTCATACCTTGGAATCTTTGCAAATTGGTTATAGAAATATCTAGAGGATGTAAAAACAGTGGATTTAAGCATTGAAACGCGAGAAATGATGAAGAATTGAGAGATTTAGGAGTGGAGATTCTCGGTTGTACGGACGGCGGAAATGGAGAAGAAAAGAGAAGAGAGGGTTTAAGGCACTTACCTCGGTCGTGGGTGCAACGACCGTTGCAGATGAGCAACGATCGTTTCTGGTTGAACCAAATCGATTCCGGTTTTGCGCGCGTACCTTAATTTTGCAATTGAACCAATTGCAACGACCGTTGCACAGGGCCGCAACGATCGTCACAATGTGATCATCTCTCCTCGTCGTAATCACCCTGCAACGACCGTCACAATGAAGCAACGATTGTCACAATGCGAACGATCGTCACAATGCGATCATCTCTCCTCGTCGTAATCACCCTGCAACGACCGTCACAATGAAGCAACGATCGTCACAAATCTCCAGACTCGAGTTCTGTATCTGAAACTTAGCAAAAACAAATGAAAACGTAAATTCCTAAGAAAAACACCAAAAATCAAAAAGAAAAATACTAAAACCTAACAGTGGGTTGCCTCCCACTCAGCGCTTGTTTAAGGTCATTAGCTTGACCGGACGAACAAGATCTTTTAGGCACCAAGAGATCTTGACAGAGACTTTGATTGTCTCCGTTCAAGTCTCCTTATCGAAGGTGGCGAGTAGGCTGTTCCAGAATGCACTTGTCCAAGATAAGAAGGAGTAAAATGTGCTCCAGGATCCAAAATCACAATATCACTCGGCTGCTTATCATCTCCATCCATGATGGTGAATGTATGCCCACGTATCAGCGGTCTGCGCAGCTTATCCATCTCGTAATGCAGCGGCTCATCTCCCAGATGGAGGTCAATCAGACTGTGTTTGACATATATTACCGCTCCTGCTGTAGCCAAAAATGGTCTCCTAAGTAGCAACGCGTCATCAGGATCACTGTCATACTTCAGCACAAAGAAGTCTGTTGGGACTAAGTAGTTACCAACTCTCACCGGGATGTCCTCAAGAAGTCCTTCCGGAACTCTTATAGACTGATCAGCTAGGAAAAGATAGGTCCTAGTAGGCGAAAAATCCAGCATACCCAGCTTCTTTGCCACATAATATGGCATAAGATTTCCAGCAGCTCCCAGATCACAAAGAAAGCGCCTAGAACTATCCTCGAAGATAGAACAGTTCAGCACAAAGACACCAGGGTCAGGCAGCTTCTTCGGGATGTTGGTTAACAACACATCACTAATCTGTTGAGGAACCACAATCACCCAATCTTTTAGCTCTTCATCCATGGGCAGCATCTTTCTTAAGTACCTTTGCACACAAGGATGATAAGGTGGATCATCAGATGATGGAATTTATTCCAACTCTTCACCAATCGCTTCCAGCTGCTTAAGCTCTTCAATCTCTTGCTTAATCACTTCAGACACTGAAGGATATAGTCTAATGGCCTGTGCATAGATCTCCTGTTGAGTAATCTCAGAGACTCCAGGGAATAAACAATCAAGTTCAAAATCCGCATCAATGCCATCAGATTACGGTGAGTCTGTCTGTTCACGATATGCAACGACCGATGCTTGAGGTGCGTCGATCGACGCAACACAGTTTTCACAATTTCCACCCGAGAGATTTTCCTCAAAATCTGAAATTTCGGCCTCTTCTACCAACTCAGCAGTTTTCAACCCAAAATTTTCACCTTGTGTTGATCCATCATCAATGTATACTGACCAGGCCTTGATATGAGTTTCCGCTACTCCTTTTCCCATGACAGAACTTGAGATTTTGCTCACCTGAGTGTCCAACTGTCTAACATGAGTACTTAGAGACTCAAACTTACCACTGAGGTCCTCGTAGACAGCATCTAACTTCTTATTGCAGTCCAAAGCAATCTTTGTCTGTCCCTCCAGCAGCTGCTCTAACATTGCCTCTATCTTACTCTAATTAGCGCTTGTAACAGGAGGTGCTTGGTAAGAAGAAGAACCATAAGTTCTTTGAGTACCTTGTCCAAAAGGTTTCTGGAATCCACTTGTCTGTCCAAAGCCAGAAGATTTTTGATTGCTGTTGAAGGCACTCTTCTGTCCTCCACCGAAAAATTTGTTCCCAGACTGATACCCAAATCTGTTACCTTGAAATCCGGAACCACCTATGTAGTTCACATCCTCCTCTTGGTTTTTTTCCTCAGCTCCTAAAATCTCAACATCCTGAGCAAAATGCACTCCCTTCTTCTCAGCCAAGAGATTGCATACAGTGTCTAGCCTAGATCTAATATCAGCCATCTCCACATTCTCTACCTTTCCACCGGATGTCTTTCTCCTCTCATCAGTAGTCTTGCAGCTATTGCTGCTCACTAAGTTCTCAATCAACTGCTTAGCTTGTGCAGGAGTCCTGGTGTTGAAGTTCGCATTACTAGAGTTATCCAGCGCAGTCTGATATGGCAGATCTATGCCTCTGAAGAAGATACCTAGCAATGTGACCTCAGTAAATCCATGGTGCGGGCAGTCACGCTGATACTTCTTGAATCTCATCCAGGCAGATTTTAAAGGCTCCACAGGACCTTGGGAGAATGTCCTGTCTGGAGTGATCGGAGCGCGCATCATCGTAGAAGTGCCTCAGAAACTCGCTCTTAAGAGCATCCCATGTAGTAAACTGCCCAGCTGGCAGTTGCTTCAGCCACGCAGCAGCGTCTCCAGCGAGACTGTGCGGAAAGAGCTTAAGAAACAGATAATCCTGGCATACTCCATCATACTTCATGCTAGTGATTATATCCTCGAACTGATCAATGTGATCCATAGGCTGTTCCGATGGGTGACCATGGAAAGCGTTCTGTCTCATCAGCGAGTAGTAGATGGTTTTGATCTCAAAATCGTTCCTCTCAAAACCAGGAGGTACTAGAGCTGACCGGTTTGCATGAAACTCATCCGGTCGATTGTAGTCAGCCAAAGTCCTCTCATGAACCACCATCTGCCTACCTTGGACCTGTCTTTGGCCTTGCGCCTGCGGCTGTGGTTCAGGTTCCTCAATATCAGGGATCACATTCCCTTCAGCATCAATCCTATGCCCATCAGCATTGTAAGGATTGTTTTACGGATCCCTGAGGGTTCCGTTAGCATCGGGAATCAGAATCAAACGTTCACGTACCATCCTTTCTCTTCTTTCTCTTCTGTTGGTTCTTTCTAGACGCCCAAGTTCCTCAAGTCCGAGATTAACAAGGTTCAATTTCTGATTACTTCTAGTTTTCTGCGTCTGCATAAACTGTCTGTAATCGTCAAGCAACGATCGATGCTATCAGTGCAACGATCGATTCAATCTCAGAATCGTCAAGCAACGACCGACACAAGGGTGCAACTGTCGACGCTATGCGATATCGGTACCTGCGACAGAAATAAAACAGAGAAAAATTAGTAACTAAAACAAAAAATAAAAATCTTAGTAAAAACCCTAGGTTCGAATATATCGAAGACTCAATCAGAGTCCCCGAAAACGGCGCCAAAAACTTGATAGGTGTCTAGTTTTACCCCTATACTAACTGCAAGTGCACAGTAATGTCAATGTAGTACTTAGGGTTATAGAATCCACATGGACTCCGGTTTTCAATAGATTCAGAACGGAAGAGAATTAAACTAAGATGAAATCAATTTGATGTAAATTAAATAGCAGTGCAAGAAAGTAAACTAGTAGCAAGATTGGTTGTGAAAGCAGTAATTAAGGGCGCTAAGTCTAGGGTGTTCTCAGGAAATCAGACAAGCAGACAAATCATTCAATAAGGATCTAATTAAGCACAGTTCTAGAACTCAAAACACGGATATAGAATTAACCAACTGTCGTTGCGAGAATTCTCTAAGTCTAAGTGCAGCAATCCAAATTCTTTTGCAATTACTAACAGATTAAACCAGCTTTAATTCCAAGTTCGATATGTTCACAATTAAACTAAACCAAATTCCTTTGCGAGAAGTTTAATTGCTCAACCTAAATAGTTCAGATTCTAAACCATACTTTCGTGTCGTATTTAGCAACCTAAGATCTAGATTCTAAGTGATCAAGTTAGAACTAGCATTAAACACAATTTAGATCGAAGAACAGATATGTTATGAATCCTTAACTGAATTAATTAAATCTAGCAAGTCATGAAATCCTTAATGAGAAACCCTAAACCTAACTATGAATCTACTCAGACATAGAAGATGTAATCATAATCAATGAATTAATAGAAATCATAAAAGAGATTAAATAAATAAAGGGGTTCGAAATCTTCTCCAAAATAAAGTGAAGTACATGATCAGATCAGCCCCAATAAGCTCTAAAAACTCTCTGCTCTAAATTATGAATTGTGTATGTAAAATAATGTCTAAATCCTAATATATATAGCTAATCACGTCTGGGGCTTCTGTGTAATCTCTGGAACTTTCTGGTCTTTCTTGCAATATTTGATAACTTCATAAACCGCCGAGATTCTGGCCCATTCGCGTCGTGCATCGACCGATGCAAGTGTGTGTCGATCGATGCATGATCTCAATTCTGGACAGTGAGTTCATTCTCTCGGACAAAATCTCCAAAGTGCTCCAATAAGCTCCATAATCACCACATTAGCTCCAAACGCGTGTATTCCTAATAAAACCTGTAAAAGACTCTAAAAAGACACAAATAGACTCTAAAACATACTTATATCATGGTCTAAAACTAGTAAAAACCATGATATATCATAACAACAAGAAGATTTCCCCAAATCTTGGGGAAAATATCCTCGGAGCCGACTTTCCACGACTATATAAGAAGATGGTGGTCATACGATTTAGATATAGCAAAAAACCCTAACATCTAGACTTAGGAACTTAGCAGTTTGTCTTAGCCATTTCAGTTCTTTGAATTCTCTTTTCCGATTTCTTTACTCTCTTTTCCGATCTTTGTACTCTTTTTGATTTCTTATCAATAAAATATCCTCCGGGTTTACTATTTCGATTGGTTTATCTTTGAGGTTTCTGTTCCCTAAAAGTTTGCTCTACAAGTATTGAAAGTGCGACTTTCGACCCTCACAATTTTTTAAAACGCACGAGAAATCTTTTTTTGCGTGATTAGTGTCGACCGACACCAAGTCCATAAATCGTCTCCAAGCTCTAATTTTCTATAACTTCTGCAACTCAGCTCTAAATGCCCCTAAAATCTCCAAATTAGTCCATCTTGTACCTATACCTACAAAGACTCTAAAAGACTCCAAAAAGACTAAAAAGACTTAATAACAAAGACATATATCGTGGTCAAAAACCTATAAAAACCAAGATATATAAACTCTCTCATACATAGCTTTTTCTTTCCCTCAAGCAAACAGAAAACCAAGACCTACAACAAAAACTAAGAAACTCATTTCTTCGTACAAAACCATATCAAAAATCACCATAGTAATCCAGATGAAACAAACTTGATAAGATTGAAACAATCATGCACTTCCCTCAGACTTAGCAAATGTCTCAAACAAACTCCACAATCAAGATGACAAATCTAAAATCATGATGCTGACCTCTGTAAGGTTTAAGTGCAGTCTCAGCAATGTAAAATTGATAAAAGAACACACGAACTCTTACTTATTCAGAACCTGATCACACAGAAAGTCTCACTTCTGGTTTCTTTTCCCTCTGTTTTATCACTTCAGCAACCGATTTTCTATATTTACCTAAGATATCATTTTTTAATATCGGTTGCTCTTCTCTTCTTATGGGTTTTCTATTTTTAAACAAGTCATATCATCACTTTTCAAGACAGATGTGTTTACCTCCTATATCCCAAGCTCACTACCTATAATGTCTTTTTAACTTTATGTTTATTGAAGGGAAGAGAGAGGGTAACCATATTCACACATACAAGTTCTTTCAGGACTGAAACAAAAAATCTGGTTCAGTGTATTTCCAAGCCCCATTATGAGAAAATTAAGTTAGATAGGTGTAAAGTCAGCCAATGCATCCTTCAAAAACCGCAAATTATATAGGTATCATTGATAAGTCAAATTTCCTAAAGGTTTTCCAATAGTCATGGATCATTGTTCAGCTCGATTAAATGGTCACTTAATTTCATGCATATGTGGTTATTCCTCTAAAATCATTGTTTCCTAAAATTTCTAACTCAAAAACAAATTGACACAACTGACTCTAAGAAAAAGAAAAACAATGTTAGTAACTACACCCCCCAGACTAAAAAAAAAATTGTCCCCAATGTTATCAAGCATGGAGTCGGAAACAAAACAAAAATGAAACATCAATGAATCAGAGAAGAATCAGATTGATAACAAGGATTTTACAATCCTTTGAGGTATAAATTCCTCAAACTTATCGTGTAGTTTTGAGGTATCGAACCTTTTTGGGACGGATAAAACCAATAAGAACACACCAAACCTCTACAGTCAAATCACCCAATTATGTTTTTGGTTCTGACAATCCTAACAAAGACAATTCAAATAGAAGTAAACAAAAGCAAATAAACGAAGTGAATTCAATCAATGATAAAGATAAGGCCTAAAGGTTAAGGTCAACGGATAGGTGACTCGGGATGATCAAGGATCATAATTCAAACTTCAAAGAAGCTAACCTCCTAGCAAGGAACACAACAAGTTGATTAGTTTAATCTCTTAATACTATTCTCTGTACTTAATCCTAATCCGAGAACAAATTCTCATTTGTGAATTAAAATCAAGCAAGTAATCAAACAAGTTCCAAACAGCCAACAATCACTCTAAACATACATTTTCATGCGCTAGAATGTGTAAGTTCTATCAATGCTAGAAACTGGAATTTCATCGAACACATGGTGGGCAAGAAGTCCTAAACATCCTAATCAACATGATCAAGGCTAGTTAGGCACTAAACACACTTTGATAGACGAGATTTTAAGAAATCAAACATTAGAAATCAATTGATCACCCATAATCAACCTAATCCTACCTAACCCAAAAGCCCTATGAAGAACTACTCACTAATCATCATGTGATCAACAAAACTCATAGAGATAGTGTTAATCATAGGAGATTAGAGAAAGTAGAAAGATTGATACAAGAAATCTCAAAAGAAAATACTTAGATAAATCAAGAATCAAACTTGTTCTTACAAAGTGTTTAGAAACAAAAAAAACAAGCTTAAGATGCAAATGAAAATAGGTTTTTGGCTTAAGTAGTGTTTTTGGGGTGAACCGGGTCAACCCGGAACAAACCGGGTGTTGACCCGGATCTAAGACAGATTTTGGGTTCTGTATCGGCCAGGCTGGCCGATATGGAAGCCGATATCGGGTTTCGGATTAAATGTCGAAGGATCGTATCAGTTGGCTCAACCGATATGCCAACCGATACGATGTCTCTGTTTTTTTTTTGTCGAAGAACTGTATCGGCCTGCCTGGCCGATATTCAAACCGATATGAGCTGTCTGAATTAAATCTGAGACTTCGTATCGGCCACCCCAACCGATATGGTGGCCGATATGTTTCATGTTGAGTCTTCCTTTGTCCTTTGAGCTCCAAACTCCACTTCCAAGCTCACCAATGCTCCTAGACACCTCCAATCACCTGCAAAACACAAGAAACACTCCAAATGCAAGCCTAAAATGCCTACTCCCAATCCTAGACACCACTATACTCTAGATGCAACAATGATCGACAAAATGGTACGAATGACGGTGAAATGAAGTGAAAACAAGAACTATATACAAGTCTAAGTGCATGAAAATGTATGAATATCAATTCCCCCAAACTTAAACCTTGCTTGTCCACAAGCAAGCATAATACAATCAAAATAAGTTGGGGAAAAGGTTTGAAGGTGGGAGCTCATATCCAAAGGTTCAATCAAGTTTCAAACTCATTTCAAACTCATCAAGACAATACTCTTAGCTTAATCTTCAACCTACACAAGCATTCAAATCAACTAGCTCTTTGACATTGATTAAAAATTTCAAGTCGATCTTACTCACAACAAAGTGTTCAAGCTCATTTGGCAAGGGTTAAGGTCTTGAGATAAAGATGATCTCAATCAATAAGAGGGGTTTCTCCATATGCATTTAGGTTCTCTCAAAAAGAACTGAATGAGCTCATAGTAAAAGTCTAAGAGTATAGAAGCAATTGGTGCATACTTGAATCGATTTCCGTCTACCCATTCCCCAATGACTTCTATTCTTACTCTAGCCCAACTATTTTGAGTCTACCCTTTTCCGAGGCTATATTTGCCTCATCCCTCTTTCTCAACCAAAACACCTCCCAAGAATACTCCCAAGGATCTTTCGAAACTTTTCAAAACAGTGGCAATTCTCTTCTTTAAACTTAGCTCAAATACTTCTTTCTTTAGCAATGGCCTCTTTTCATAAACTTTCTTTTCTTTCTTTTTAAGTTGAGCACTTTGGCTTCTTTTCATTTCAAAACTTGAGGCACTTTTTCTTTTAAAACACTTAAGAGCTTTTTTTCAAAACACTTTTGCCAACCAACATAAGATCCCAATCAAGTTCCCTTTTGTTCTTTCCCTTTCAAAACCCTTCCCCCAAACTTCAATCTTAGCCTAGTGCAAGCTAAAGGTGGTCAAGCTTGCGTCTACACGGAAATTTTCAACTAGTCGCCTCAAACTCAACACCATTTACTTAGCTCATTCCAAGAGGCCTACCTCTCAAAAGAGTGTTTATGGGCGGAAGGAAAGGTGGTTAAGGGCGTGGAAGCTATTCAAGCAAGCAAGTGTGGTAAAAGGGAAAAAAATGCTTGAATATTTTGGAGGTATCCATGAGTTTAAATAACTAAGAAGGAGCAAGATAATTGCAAGTCAAGTTTAGGTCCCCACTTTAAATAGAGCTAGCATCAAATCACAACAAGTTTCAGCATCGAATCAAGGATCAAAGCAAGTTATCCAAGTAGGGTTCGTTCTAGCTTTCAAGCATTTCTCGGGTTACAACCTTAGTGTGATCTATCTAGCATAGCTAGCGTATGAAACAAGTTTTACTCGCTTAAACCTTACAAGTAAATTAAATCATTGCTTCCTATGCAAGAACATCCTATATGATGCAACTAGACTCGATCCTATGTTGCTATTACACTAAATGCTTTCTTTTTGTGAAAATTTTTCAAATTGTTTTCAATTTTTTGGTTTTTCTATGCCTTAGATGCAATGCATGAGACTCAAAGACGAAAAATAAGATCAAAAGAAACATGATTAGCAACTGGTCTCTCCCCCAAACTTAAATCACACGGTCCCTTCTGTGATCTAGGAAAGGAAAAGAGACCGAAAACACACAAAATGCAAACAAAGAAAACAAACTAAATATGTACAAGAGAGGAGTGTTACTTGGCTAGATGTGGAGTGATGGAGATGATGAATCCTCCATGGAATATGTTGGGTTGGATGAAGAGAAGGATGGTGTCCTCATTTCTCTTCTCTTTTTCCTTCTCTCTTCGCGCGCAAAGTGGCGGTGAGGCTCGTAGTAAGAGTCGTGGGCCATGCGTGCGGCTCCTCCGGTCTCATGGCCAGCCATGGAGTATCGTCCCTGCTCCAGCTCCGTCTCCTCGACCAAATGCTCAGCTTCACCGATCACTTCCTCAGTTGCTGCCCGTATATCCTCATCCAAACCAGTTGGAGCCTCTCGTGATGTCGATGTCTTCCCGGTGGTGCCACTCGTATCTTCTTTCTTACCATCATCTTCAGAACATTGGTGACCTTCTTCAAGTAGCCAGCTAACTTCTTGATGTTTCTTCCATGCCACTTGTTTTGCCTCTGAAGGTCCCGGTTCTGGTCCCGTAGTGCGCTGACCGTCCTGTTCGCGATAGGATCATCCAAAGGCTCGATGTAGTACCTGTGCAACCCATACAACCCAACAGGTGCGTCAGAAGAATCGGAATCGGCTGCAGTCGCTCGTCGCGGTCCGCGGGGTTCGAATTGATGCTCCATCCTTGGTAGAAACCTGACGTTGGCCATATTTATTTCAAAGCTTGTGATGGTGGGGTTCGGAAGCAGATACTTCTCTTCTATCTCTGAATCTGAACACATCCGGTAGAGATGACGCCCCGGAGGCGACCTGGAAGCAAGAAAATGGGTCCTGGTTAGCTGAGGTATGTCCAACCATCCCACCGGCGTAGGCTGTCCAAATGTCTTCTCCCCCAAACTTCCTTCTAGCTTAATCCTCTTGGCCACGAGTAGCAGTGTGATTAACCCACCCATGGTGAACTTGGGGTCAGAATCCCTGACAGAAGTTGCCCAATCTCGGTGAATCCCAAACTGCCCTACTAAAATGGCTGTGAAGCTCGGTGGGCGCTCAACGGGCGGTATCGTCGTACCGTTGGGGAACGTGCGCAGAAGTGGCTGTAATCCGATGTATAAAAGCATCATCTCCAGTTCAGTGACTTGGCATGTCTCCTTTCTTGCAAACAGAGTGTGGGCTAATGCCTTGTGCACGTACCGAATAGCTGGGTGTCGGATCCTTGCAGATTTCATGGCCCCCAACTTGAATGTTCCATCGGCTATCATGTGCCACAATCCCGCGAGGTTTTCCTTTTCAATGGGAATGGAAGAGCCTAGCTGAGCACCATTCTCCTCAAAACCGAAGATTGAACTTATCTCCTCAAATGTCATAGTGTACTTCTTCCTACCCATCGTGAATTCTATCTTTCAACGGCTCACTTCTCATCTCAAGGCTGCCTTTCTCAGGTTGATTGTTTCTTTCATGGTTGCAAGGAACTGGCATGCTGAGCTCTGATAACCATCACTGGAGACGCTGAAGAAGGTCTTGAGCCCCATGTTTTCCGCAATCTGATCGTAGTCTTCTAACAGTCCAAGAGCTGTAAGGGTCGGGACGTGAGGATACCGGGTTGACCAGAATTGTATCTTCTCCAGCTTGTCAAAGATCTCAGAAGTATAATAGATTGGTGGCGTATGAATCCCCTTTCCTTTGACCATTGGTGCTTCTTCCTCAACAGCTATCCCCTTTCCTTTCGAGGAAGTTGCCTCATCTTGCCTCGGTGCTTTGGCCCGTGATCTCGTGTTGGCGGATTGTTTAGTCATTGTCCTACAAAAGACAACTCAAAGAAAGAATGAGCACACAACACAATCACCAACACAATCAATAAGAGCTTGAAACATCCATGATCAACAATTAAAAGCTTAACAATTGCATAATTTTCATTTACAACGGAGTAAACAAGCTAAAGCCAACTCAGCCGTTCTCAATTCAAGTTCATCAAGTGCAAAACTCACAAAGGATTCAATCACATTCATAAGCAATTCAAATTCTTGAACAAAAACTCCCAAATTTGCAATTTCAAAAATTTCGTGAAGTAAAACTCAAGCAAATCAAGTAGTCTCACTCTAACTAGCCATAAACAACCTATTGCAACTATAGGAATCACCAAATCAGCTTTCCCCTAATATTTCCGAAATTCCAATTTCTCAAGAACCCTAATTCACCAAAAATCAAATTCTTTCAATCCTAGGGTGAAATTGGATATGGACATTCATGCAAACACATATGGGGGAACTTTTTAAAGCAATATCAATCACAATCAATGGCTAAAAACGAGTTTGAAAATTGGGAGTTTTTGAATCCGAAAATCATTGATGAGTTTTAGAGTTTTACCTTGCTTAGTAATGATTGAGTGAAGAACTAGCAAGAGAATGTGAAAGAGCTTTAAAAACCGCAAGTCAAGCACTTGAAATCGTTGAAATTGATGGAGAATTGAGAGAGATGGATGGTTTTGAAGTTCTTGAGAGGTTTTTGCCAAAAGCTTAGTTGAAATCGCAAATGGGGAGGAGAAAGAGCGTGAAGGAGGAGAAAACAAGAAGAAATCGGGTCCTAGGTGGTTTAGATCGGTTCATTAAATCGATGTTTGGTTAAAATCCGGTCAAAACCGGTTTGGGAATCAGATTGAGTCGAGAGAACTTACCTGGGCGAAGAGGGCGTATCGGTCTGGCCAACCGATACGCCAGCCGATATCGACTTTCGGATTAAAAATTTGCAACCTGTATCGGTCTGGCCAGCCGATACAGTGACCGATATCACTTCTTCTCCGAGAATCCTTATCGGCCTGGCCAACCGATACGGACGCCGATACAACCTCTCGGATTTTTCTCGAAATTTTGTATCGGCCTGGCCAGCCGATACGGAGGCCGATATTGACTCCATGCATCCTTTACTTCATTCCCATGGCCTTTACTTAACACCAACTGGGCCACAACCTCACCTAAAGACCAAAACCTGATAAAACTCAAAGCAAAACATCAAAAATAACAAGCAAAAGATCATATTTACAGGGATAAACATGGAAATGTCTCCCAAGTGCGCTTTTGTTTAAAGACGTTAAGCTCGACTTTTGCAAACCGGTTTTTAGGCGGTTGAAGAGTGAGTCCTGCCCTCGAGAGTGATGGCTGGGACCTGAGAAGTCAGCTCACTGAGATTAACTGAATCTCCTTGGAACCTCGGACTGTCTGAAGCCTTTACAACCTTTGGAGACATCTTTATCACCATATCCACAACCTTCTCTTTTGGAGCTTTTTCCTCATCGATTCTTAGCTTGTTCGAAGAGATGGATCTGACATACTCAGTATTTATGGTCCTGAGAGGAGTTCCAATAGCTCTATCCACCCCCTTCTTTTGAGCACGTCCCATGTGCTCACTCAATGATCCATAAGGGGTGTGTTTAAGCCAAACTTCCTTGCCGACATTGGAAAATAGCCTTGCTTCCTCTAACACATCATCTTCATTGGGAGAGAGGATGACACCACAAGTGTGGAGAGTTGTGCTCCTCAAAGGATAAGAGACCTTGTTGTCAACATTATTCAGAACAGCCCGTTTCTTTTTGAAGTCCATACAAGCTCCAGTGGTGTTTAGGAAAGAGGTACCAAGTAAGAGAGGTAGTTGGGTACTCTTCTTCATCTTCATGACAATAAAGTCAGTTGGGATAGTGCACTCACCAATCTTCAGTGGATAGTCCTTGATTATTCCCATTGGAGTTTTTGAGTAAGAGTCTCCAAATATAATAGAAGATTGGTACCTTAACATCCTCTTAATCCCAAGAGATTCCACCATGTCAAGAGATATCACACTCACAGTAGAGCCAGAGTCACACAGTGCATCGTTAATCTTCAAGTCTCCCAAAGTACAACTGATGGTAAATTTACCCGGATTACCAAGCTTGGGAATTACTTTTGGTGTGTTTTGGACAGTAGGCGCAATACCTGCAGCAAATATTGCAGTAGTACTCATCACCTTAGCTGGTGCAACATAGGAAGGCTTAACTATAGTGGCCTTCATATCCTTGAGAGGAACAGGTGCAGCAGGAGGGAGTTCATAACCATAGAGAAGTGCTTCGATTTCATCAACCTCTCTTTCATGGTCTGGTTTCTCATGATCAACAGTAGAGAAGATTGCATTGCAGCAGTCTTTCGGGTTCTTCTCCGGGTTTCCGGGCAAGGTACCGGTAGGTCGAGAAGTGGAAGCATGCGTGTTTTCAACATTGATCAAGCGAGAAGTCAAATGTTGCAGCTCATTCTTTAAGTTCTTTACTTCCAACGCCCCACTTGCTTGCCCTTGGATGAGTTGCTGCATCATACTCTTTAACTCATTGTCCAACCCCGAAGAGGAAGAAGCCTGTGGCTGTGGCTGTTGTTGCCCAAAACCGGGAGGATATTGTTGCTTGGGAACATAGCCTTGTTGTCCTTTAGGTTGAGGCTGAGAGAGAAACCCTTGTTGGTTTGTGTAAGGAACATATGGTTTTTGTTGAGGAGCTTATCCTTGAGATGGAGCTTGAGGATAGACTTGGTCTTGGGGATTGGCTATATTGGGGTTTCGATATGAAAAGTTTGGGTAGTTTCTATAGTTTTGGTTGAAGCCCTTGTTGAAACCACCTTTCCCCGCAATGAAGTTAATCTCCTCTTGAGTCATCTCTTCTTCTTCACCATAGAGGATGTGCCGAGTATCATCATAGTTGCCCACAAATCTGATGTGCTTTTGGCTAGAGGAGATCATCTTGTCCATCTTCTCATTCAAAGCTTTGATTTCCTTCTCATACTTCTCATCCGTAGAAGATGATCCTCTATTGGTGCGCTCATAATTCTCATTGTAGTTACCATCGCTTGTTGCAAGGTTTTCAATCAACTCCATAGCCGCATCTACTCCCATGCCTAGGAAGTGTCCATTTCTAGAAGAGTCTAGCATCGCCCTCATTCTGGGAAGCACTCCGCGGTAGAGGTTACTGAGTAGTGTCTCCTTAGTGAAACCGTGGTGGGGGCACTGAGTAGTGAGCTTATTGAACCTCTCGCAAGCTTCAGCAAAGCTCTCATTGTTGCATTGCACAAACCCGGATAGCTCATTGCGAAAACGGGCAGTCCTAGTAGCTGAGAATAATTTCTTCAAGAAGGCCTTCTTAAGATCTCCCCAAGTAGTGATGGATCCCGGAAGGATGGTGCTTTCCCAATCCTTAGCTCTATCCGCCAAAGAGAAGAAGAAGAGACGCATCTTCAAACCATCTTCAGTTACACCATTAAGCCTTGTAGTAGCACAAATCTTGTCAAATGTATCCAAGTGCTGTAAGGGATCTTCAGATGCAAGCCCATGAAACTGATTGTTTTGCACCATGTTCATCACCATAGCCCGGATCTCGAAGTTGTTGTTGTTGACCGGTGGTGGAATGATCCCTTGCCGGTTTGCATTTGTATCTGGTGCATCTCCATCACCGATGGCCCTAGCTGGCCCTCTTTCTGCTGTTGTTGATCTTGATTATTATCCATAACCGGATGCTCAACACCCACAAAGTCTTGTTCAACCAACTGGTTCCAACCCAAGTCTCTCTAAGTGAACAGCTCTCTCTTGTGCGCGTCGTTCCTTTGCTAATCTCCTCTCGTGTGCCTTGATGTCCTCAACTCTTGAAACTAAGTTTGCTGTCCCTTGGCTGCGCAAGTTCATACACCTAACATCAGAAAGAGAGAAAGTAGCAAAGTTAGTAACAAAGACTTGAACTAAAAAGGAATAGAAATCGAATTGATATATTCAGAATCCCAAAATGGCAACGGCGCCAAATTGATAACAAGGATTTTACAATCCTTTGAGGTACCAATTCCTCAAACTTATCGTGTAGTTTTGAGGTATCGAACCTTTTTGGGACGGATAAAACCAATAAGAACACACCAAACCTCTAGAGTCAAATCACCCAATTAAGTTTTTGGTTCTGACAATCCTAACAAAGACAATTCAAATAGAAGTAAACAAAAGCAAATAAACGAAGTGAATTCAATCAATGATAAAGATAAGGCCTAAAGGTTAAGGTCAACGGATATGTGACTCGGGATGATCAAGGATCCTAATTCCAACTTCAAAGAAGCTAACCTCCTAGCAAGGAACACAACAAGTTGATTAGTTTAATCTCTTAATACTAATCTCTTTACTTAATCATAATCCAAAAACTGTTAGGAATGTCCTGAAATATATTGTACTTACTCCAAGTGAAAGTCGTATTGTCGAGATGAGACAATCATATGACACTAGGTAGTCATAATGCTTTGCTAGAAGCCACTTATGATCAATGAGTTTAGAACTCTTTGCTAGTGTTATATGATCCTACAGGGTCACACACCTAAGCAAACTGGATGTTAAAGACGAGGTTGATCATTAATGTAATGATCTGGTGAATGCATATTTGATATGCATTCGATATCAATATTCTGGGGCAGTGTCGATCGATGCAGATAGTGCATCGATCGATGCAACTCGCGGATTAATCAGATTAATTCGGTTTAATCGTTGGTTAATTCCGTTATGGTTTAAGTCGACATATATAAGATATATGGTCGACCTAAACTGTTTTCTAACCTAATTCACAGCTACCAGAACTTGGATAGAAACCTCTCTGGAGATGAGATCTCTGTAAGGCACTAGCATCCCTGTGGTCCAGTTTGTGTGCGTGTGGATACCAGTAGAGGCGCAGCATTTGAGGCGCTTCGTGATCTCAATTATCTGCTAATACTTCCGCTGCTAATCACCAGGTAATTCTGAGATCCCATTGATTCAATTACATGAACCCTAGATCCTAGGCTTGGAATTCAGACCAGGGTTGCCTAATTGGATTAGGAACTGCTAGAAATTCCTTCAGTGGTATCAGAGCCTTAGGGTTCCATTGAATCTGTAGCATGTTGATTAGATTAGTTGAATCTGAATCTGTGTATGGTTGATACAAACTTGCTAAAATTCGTTTTCATGAAAAACCTAGTTTAGGGTTTGTTCGAAAAACGTCTTAGGGTTTTTCGCATAGTGTCGATCGTTGCCAATCCGGCATCGATCGACACAGGGCGAAAACCCGAATAAAATTTAGGGTTTTTCGCATGGTGTCGATCGATGCCAATCCGGCATCGATCGATGCAGGGCGAAAAACCGAATAAACCTTAGTTTTCGCCCAGTGTCGACCGACACAAGCGTTGCATCGATCGACACAAACCTCGCGAGATTGATGAATCGGTTCAATTGGATTGGACCGGTTATCGAGCTTGGTTAATGATGGTCGAACACTGTGAATGGTTTAATTGCGAATGGTTTGATTAGGTTAGCATCGACCGATGCTAATGTAGCATCGATCGACGCTGACCGGTATTCAAAACCGGGTCAATTGGATTGATCGGTTATCGCGGATTGCTTTGGGTTATCTTGCATCGATCGACACTATAGTAGTGTCGGTCGACATCAGATTTGATGATTAGGTTGTTGAACCTGAAATCACAGAACCGAAGCAAGATAAATCAATTAATTATAAGAATTAAAACATAATAAAACTGAACGTTTTAAGGTTCTGTTCCTCAACCAAATATCAAGTGATACTTGATGTCTTTCCAATCTTGTCAACTGTCAAGACCCATTTAATTGTGTGATAGACTTGCAGTGCAAGATGTTCACAATTACATGAGTAAGACAGAGGAAATCGTGTTGATGGATTTGCAGTGCAAGACATCGACAATTACATGACTAAAGAGATTGGTTTACTTGACTGGGCCATCAAAATCGTTTTGGGCCCAGAGACATCAGGTGTATTGGACATAAGATGTCAATCCACAACCAAGAGTTATATTGGATATAACTAGCAAAGTTGTTGCTTACCTAGATAGTTAAAATTTGGGTTATAGCCAGTGGCTTACTCAAGTTTAGTGAAGTATGGGTCTTGGATCAATGTATTCATCTGAGGAAACATTGTTTGAATATAATGCGAGTTTTCTTAATAGTTAAGACTTCTCATTTCTTGAACATCATAACTAAAACCTCCCTCGTTTTTCAGCTATGTCTAGCACAAACCATCGTACCAATTTCTCCCTGCGATCCGTCCTTGAGAAGGACAAGTTAAATGGATCCAACTTTCTTGAATGGTATCGGAACTTGAGAATTGTTCTCAAACAGGAGAAAAAGGACTATGTCCTTGAGAAAGTTCTCCCCAAGAGGTACCGAGCCAATGCCTGGCAGTCAGATAAGGATGCTTGGGATAAGCATTCTAATGATGCGGTGGATGTGAGTTGTCTCATGTTGGCTACCATGAACTCGGAATTGCAGAAGCAATATGAGTACGTGGAGTCGCCAATACAGATGATCACTTGCCTGAAAAGTATGTTTCAGGAGCAGGCACGAACTCAGAGATACCAGACGGTTAGATCTCTGATTGAGTGCAAGCTACCAAAGGACGAACCAGTTAGTCCTCATGTCATTAAAATGATGGGTTATATTGATAACCTAGGGAAACTGGATTGTTCCATTAGCCAGGAGTTGGCTACTGACATCATTCTACAGTCACTGCCGTCAAGTTATGATCAATTTGTTATGAACTATAACATGAACAACTTGACGAAGACGTTGACTGAATTGCATGGGATGCTTAAGACTGTTGAACCTAACATCAAGAAGGACACCCCATATGTCCTTATGGTACAAAAGGGTAAAAAAGTTTAAGAAACTTGGTAAGAACAAAGGTGATGGCAAGACGAGCTCGATTGTGAATCCAAGCGAGTCTGGCCATGTTCCTAAGGTTAAAACCAGTCCTTCTGAAGATGTTAAGTGCCGTTATTGTAATGGTTATGGGCATTTGAAAAGAAACTGCAATAAATTCTTGGAAGATTATGAGAAGCTGAAGAAGACGTACGAGACTTCTTCTTCAGGTATTATGTTATAGAAGTAAATGTTACTTCTTATAATCCTACTTGTTGGGTATTGGATACCAGCTGTGGCACTCATATTTTGTGAAAATGTGCAGGGCCTGAGCAAAAGTAGGACTATGGAGAAAGGACAAGTGGACCTATGAGTGTGAATGGAGCAAGAGTTGTTGCATTAACCGTAGGAGTATTTCATTTTTTTTTCCTTTTATGGCATGTTTTGAACTTAAAACTGCTACTATGTAACTGCTATGAGCAGACAGATTATTTCTAATCCTTGTTTGGATATGGAAGGATATCAGTTCTCAAATCAAGAATAAGTGTTATTCATTTGATTACAGTGATATATTTTATAGTAGCAATCCATTAGAGAATGGAATTTATGTTCTAAACCAGAATGTGCCTAACTATAACATTAATACCAAGAGATTCAAGTCAAATGATACGAATCAAACTTCTTTCTAGCATTGTCGTTTTGGGCCAAATAAATGAGAAACAGATTCAGAAGCTCCATAGTGATGGGCTTTTGGGCTCATTTGATTATGAATCATAATGAGTAAAGTGAATCTTGTTTATTGGAAAACGACAGAGGCCCCTTTCAACAAAGGTAGTGTCGATCGATGCATGTATGCAACGATCGATACAGGTTGCGAACGAACGGATAAAATGAATGGGCCAGAGGATTATTGGGCTTTATACATACGGATGTACATGGCCCGATAAGCACAAATGCTAGAGGAAATTTTCAGTGCTTCATTACCTTTACTGATATTTTCAGAAGGTACGGTTATGCCTTATTTATAAGGCATAAGTCAGAATCTTTGAAAAGTTCAAAGAGTTCCAAAATGAAGTACATAATCAATTTGGCAAAGGTATTAAACCTCTACGATGAGATCATGGAGGTGAATACTTAGGTCAAGAATTTAGTGATCATCTGAGAGATTGTGAAAGTGTTTCACAATTCACTCCTCCTGTATCGGACTTTATTAGATATGGTTCGATCAATGATGAGTCACTTAGATATTCCATTATCTTTCTAAGAATACGCTCTAAAAATGTCTGAGTTTACTTTAAATAGAGTTCCATCAAAAATCAGTTACAGAGATACCACATGAGATGTGGAATGTAAATGTCTCTGATTTATCCATCATGGAGATTTGGAGTTGCGAGACTTATATAAAACGTTTAATCTATGATAAGCTCACACCCAAATCTGATAAGTGCTACTTCATTGGTTGTCCTAACAAAACCAAGGCATGTTACTTTTACAACCAGTTCGAGAACAAATTGTTTGTTGCTCGGAACTATGTTTTCTTGAGAAAGACTTTCTTTCCAAGAAGAACAGTGGGAGTAAAAGTACAATTCGAAGAAATTCGAAAGTCACAGGAGACTGCTCAACCTGATGAGGAAGAGCAGCAGTTGGATCTACAAAGAGTTGTAGAACCTGCACTTGTGGTGCCTAGAGTTTATAAAGGATCTGGTGAATGTATATTCGATATACATTTAAATGGCGAGTTTCTGAAGAAGTGTCGATCGACAAAAAAGTTGCATCGATCGACACAGATCGCGAACCAAAATATTGATTTTGGGTTATGACTTAATTAACTACGGTTTAAATCTTGGTTAATTAGGTCGTGGTAAAAGTATACATATGAGATATGTGTGCGCGACTTTTACAGAAAACTGAAGCTCGCAGATCCGAAAGGATCCGTCACGAACCCGAGAAATATGGATTTCTCGTAACCAATTGCCGTGATCTACTGATCATTGAAAGTGACGGGCCTGCGAATTTTGAGGAAGCAATGATGGGCCTTGACTCCGAAAATGGCTGAAAGCCGTTGAATCCGAAAAGGGATGGTTATTTTCAGATGTACAAAGAAAGGTTGGTGGCAAAAGGTTTCAAGTAAATTCATGGTATTGACTGTGAAGAAACCTAATCCCAGACACCGTGCTTATGTCCATTCGGATTCTCCTAGCAACCGCCACTCATAATGGTTATGAGATCTGGCAGATGGATGTGAAAACAGTTTTCCTTAATTGAATTCTGGAAAGGGATGTGTACATGACACAACCTGAAGTTTTTCATTGATCCTAATGAAGCTGGGAAGATATGCAAGCTTCATCAAACCATTTATGGATTGAAGCAAGCATCTCGGAATTGAAATCTTCGTTTTGATAAAGCAGTCAAAAGGTTTGACTTCGTCATGAATGAAGAGGAACTGTGTGTTTACAAGAGGACTAGTGGGAGCGCAATTGCATTTCTAGTATTATATGTTGATAACATACCACTTCTCGGAAATGAAGTTCCATTGTTTCAGTCTGTTAAGACTTGATTCGAAAGTTATTTTTCAATAAAATTATGGGAGAAACCGTATACATTCTTGGAATAATAATCTATAGAGATAGATTGGATAAGCTAATTGGATTGTGTCAAGATACTTATAGTGATAAGGCCTTGCACATGTCCAATATGCAGGATTCCAAGAAGGGCTTCGTGCAAATGACTCTTGGTATTACTCTTAGCAAGACGCAGTGTCTTTCGACACACGCTGAGCAAGGGCGAATGAGGGTCAGGCTACTGCTAAAGGCATTAGATGTCTTAATATGTGATCTTAATTTTAGAGGGAGTCATTGTTACTAATTTTAGTTATGATATGATGTTCGTATAAACATAATTTGATTATGTTATTGAAATCTGACATCTGTATTATTTAATAATGGTTATTAAATAATAGTCCCAAAGTAATTTATGACATTTTATAGGTCATCAAGTATGTGACTTGATCATGAAACCCTATAGATAATAAATGACATAAATTATGTTGGTCCCTGGTCGAGGTTGTTAAAGTGGGACATTAACAACCGCGTGAGACTAGCATGTGAGGTGACTGATGACTAAGTTTCATGGAGTCATTAATAAGAGTATTAAAGTCAATCACATAGATATGTGTTGGAGAACACAGGATCGGACATGACCCACTGATGAGAACTCTACGGGATAGTTATATAAGTGTCATGAGAGTTTTCATTACGACTATAGAGTATAGTCCTTAGACCTGAGTTCATCATGTTTTCTTACATGTGAATTGGTCCGCTTTAACCTTGTCAAACGTCAGCCGTAACTGGTGACTATAAAGGCATTGATTGGGCGTATCATGAAGCGTGTGAAGAGACAGGGATGGAACAAGATGGGATTTGTCCCTCTTATATAACAGGAGATAAATATCTCAGGGCCCATCGAAGATTTGATACTGAGAAATGTGTGGCCACACTCAAACGAGGTGATTGTCAGTCGTTTGTCTTGTCAGTATAAATCGGAGTTCGATGAACATGATCTTGGCTCAATAAGGATGACACGGTTCTTGTCTTATGCTAGATCGAGATATAGTGACGAAGGGATTGAAGGAATGGATGATTCCAGTACAAGTGGGAGATTGTTGGGAATGTCCTGAAATCTATTGTACTTACTCCAAGTGAAAGTCGTATTGTCGAGATGAGACAATCATATGACACTAGGTAGTCATAATGCTTTGCTAGAAGCCACTTATGATCAATGAGTTTAGAACTCTTTGCTAGTGTTATATGATCCTACAGGGTCACACACACCTAAGCAAACTGGATGTTAAAGACGAGGTTGATCATTAATGTAATGATCTGGTGAATGCATATTTGATATGCATTCGATATCAATATTCTGGGGCAGTGTCGATCGATGCAGATAGTGCATCGATCGATGCAACTCGCGGATTAATCAGATTAATTCGGTTTAATCGTTGGTTAATTCCGTTATGGTTTAAGTCGACATATATAAGATATATGGTCGACCTAAACTGTTTTCTAACCTAATTCACAGCCACCAGAACTTGGATAGAAACCTCTCTGGAGATGAGATCTCTGTAAGGCACTAGCATCCCTGTGGTCCAGTTTGTGTGCGTGTGGATACCAGTAGAGGCGCAGCATTTGAGGCGCTTCGTGATCTCGATTATCTGCTAATACTTGTGCTGCTAATCACCAGGTAATTATGAGATCCCATTGATTCAATTACATGAACCCTAGATCCTAGGCTTGGAATTCAGACCAGGGTTGCCTAATTGGATTAGGAACTGCTAGAAATTCCTTCAAAAACAAATTCTCATTTGTGAATTAAAATCAAGCAAGCAATCAAACAAGTTCCAAACAGCCAACAATCACTCTAAACATACATTTTCATGCGCTAGAATGTGAAAGTTCTATCAAAGCTAGAAACTGGAATTTCATCGAACACATGGTGGGCAAGAAATCCTAAACATCCTAATCAACATGATCAAGGCTAATTAGGCACTAAACACACTTTGATAAACGAGATTTTAAGCAATCAAACATTAGAAATCCATTGATCACCCCTAATCAACCTAATCCTACCTAACCTATAAGCCCTATGAAGAACTACTCACTAATCATCATGTGATCAACAAAACCCATAGAGATAGTGTTAATCATAGGAGATTAGAGAAAGTAGAAAGATTGAAACAAGAAATCTCAAAAGAAAATACTTAGATAAATCAAGAATCAAACTTGTTCTTACAAAGTGTTTAGAAACAAAAAAAAAAACAAGCTTAAGATGCAAATGAAAAATAGGTTTTTGGCTTAAGTAGTGTTTTTGGGGCGAATCGGGTCAACCCGGAACAAACCGGGTGTTGACCCGGATCTAAGACAGATTATGGGTTCTGTATCGGCCAGGTTGGCCGATATGGAAGCCGATATCGGGTTTCGGATTAAATGTCGAAGGATCGTATCGGTTGGCTCAACCGATATGCCAACCGATACGATGTCTCTGTTTTTTTTTTGTCGAAGAACTGTATCGGCCTGCCTGGACGATATTCAAACCGATATGAGCTGTCTGAATTAAATCTGAGACTTCGTATCGGCCACCCCAACCGATATGGTGGCCGATATGTTTCATGTTGAGTCTTCCTTTGTCCTTTGAGCTCCAAACTCCACTTCCAAGCTCACCAATGCTCCTAGACACCTCCAATCACCTGCAAAACACAAGAAACACTCCAAATGCAAGCATAAAATGCCTACTCCTAATCCTAGACACCACTATACTCTAGATGCAACAATGATCGACAAAATGGTACGAATGACGGTGAAATGAAGTGAAAACAAGAACTATATACAAGTCTAAATGCATGAAAACGTATGAATATCACAGATCCTTACCTCGCGGATGGTGTCGACCGACACACAACATTGGTGTCGAGCGACACCGGATTCGGTCGACGCTTCTCCTTTGGTTTTGAAAGTTTTCGAGCTACACTTGTCTCGTCGATTCTCCTCCGGCGAGTTTCTGGTGTCGATCGACACTTTTTTTGATTGATTCCTGGTTGTTTTTACTCAAAATCAAAGAAAACAAATTTAGTTTAAAAATGAGAATAAAAGTATGTATAGTCTCACCATTGGGTTCCTCCCATCAAGCGTTTGTTTTCAGTCATTAGCTTGATTTTTCTGGGGATCATGCTCTAATGGATTCCACCAAGGCAAAGGGTGCATATGCGAAGGTATCCTCTTCCATGGTGGTGTGTAAGAATTATAATCATGAGAGCGAACAAGGAATGTAGGAAGAGCATCTGGGGTGGGGTCAAAGCTTGGGTGGGACATAACGATTTCCTGCATGAACATCAATGAGGTTACAAGATTTAGGCTCGTGATATACATACATTTGCTTTGGTGGAAGTATTTGAAGGTGATATATGGAGATTTCTGCTTCAGAGCAGTTGCTCGTTTTGAAAATGTCCTGGTCAACCCATGTTGGACTACCATCTTTGCTTCTCCACCTTTAAACAATTTCTTCTCATAAATTTGAACTTATTATACCAAATCAACTCTGAGAGTCTGATCATATATAGTTGATCTCCTTAGCTTATTCACCTTGAAATTTATAACCTTTTCTCCCAGATGGATATCAATCAATTCATGCTTTACATCAATCTTTGATCCAACTGTAGCCAACAAGGATCTACTAATTATTAGAGTATCCTTTGGTTCAGCACCAAACTTCAGCACCACAAAATCTGTGGGAATCAAGAAATCACCAACCCTTTTGGGAACATGTAATACCTTGTCTCAAGAATTGGTCAACGGGAAAAAATAGAAGTCAACGGGAAGCCGTCAGAAATAATCAAAGGGGCTTTTCTGTAATTTTGGGAAGCTATGGACATTTTGTTAAATTTACCAAAAAAAACGGAAAGCTTAGATGGGCCAATTGATTCTCTTTTTAATTAAAAAAAATCATCTAGAAGACGGTAAATGATGAAAACGGATTCAAAAAGGATTTATATGGATTGTCGGGATGGAAACCGATAAAAACTTCGAAGGGACGTTACAGGAGCTACGGGAAGCCAAATTGAATTTTGCGTAGTGATCCTCATTTATTCTACTAAAATAAAAATGGGGTCTGAGAAGTGATATGCTCGGAGTTTAATTCCCTAAGTTCAACTACAAGTGCACAGAAAATTGTAGTATCTAGGGGTCGAACCACAGAGACTTAAGACTCTTACGATAGATTATAGAACGTCGAATTAAGCTAGGTAAACATTAGTGAATGCAATAAATCAAATCAGGAAATCAAGACAACGATTTGTAAGTAATCAGGCAAAGCATCAGGTCAAGGGAATTCTCAGGAAATCAGGAGCACAGGCTAATCAATCAATCGGGATCGAATTAAGAAATGTTCTAGAACTAGAATCACAGAAGCAAAAGAAACCAAATTTCTTTGCGAGTATTATCTATGTATAGCAACCTAGCAAACCAACTTTTGTTGCGAGTTCTAGAGATCCTAAACTTGCATTAATCTCAGGTTCTTTCGTTCCCAATTCTCCTAAACCAAATTTCTTTGCGGATAGTTAAATTGCTCATCTAGGTTCTTTCTAGTTAATTAATCAACTGTCATTGCAGAAATCAACCTAACAACAATAATTTGGGTAGCTAATCCAGATTAAGCATTAAGAACAACTCTAGGTGAAGAACTAGAAGATATTAATCCCAACAGATTGATCAACCTATAATTCCTTGAAATCCCTATTGAGAATCCCTAAACCTAACAGGTAAACTACTCAGACATGGCAGATGCAACAAAATACATGATGAATAAAAAAACAAATACCATAAAATAGAATAAGAAACAGGGGTTCGAAATCTGTTCTCTCTCGAGTACAAGACCAGCCCCAACTCTTTCAATCTCTAATAAAAATAAAGCGTAGCCTAAACAAGTGGCTTAAAACCCAAATATAATGATTTAAACTGGTTTGGGGCTTCTTTGTAATTATGAGAAACTTCCGCATTAAAGCTGCAATTTCCAAACTCTTCATTAATCACCGAGATATACCTGTGACGAGCTTGTGTCGATCGATGCCAAAGGTGTGTCGATCGACACATGAATCGAGAATCGACAGTGGCTTCTTCTTCTAGCACAAATGCTCCAAATAGCTCCATAATGCGCCATAATGTCTAATTCCGCTCCAAACGTACCTAGACCTGTAAACACACCTAAAAGGACTCCAAAACATAAGAAAAGACTCGATAACAAAGACATATACCATGGTTGAAAGTCCTAAAAACAATGATATATCAACTCCCCCACACTTAGCTTTTGCTTGCCTTCAAGCAAACAGAAAACCAAGATCATGATAAGAAGTTTTAAAACTTCAGAAACTCGTTTCATCGTTGAAACTCCACACTCAGATTCCCCTTAGTAAACCACATGACAAATGAACCTGCAAACATCAAGACAAACATGTACTTCCCCCACACTTAGCAACTGTCCTGAGTAAACTCCACAATCATATCCAGAGCATTCAAATTCACCACACTGACTTCTATAAGCTAATAAGAGCGGTCTCACCTAGGGATTATCTATCAAAGAACACATAGACTCTTACTCTGTTAGCACCTGGCCACCATACTGTTGTTTTTGGTTCCTTTCTTCTCCTTTTCCTTCCTTAGCACGTATTTTTCCCCACTGGGTATCATTTTATTTTTTCTATCAGTTCTCTTCCTTTTTATTCAGGGTAATACTTTGGACATGTTTCAATGGATGCACAGGAGGTAATAGGGGTGGTCTCTACCACTCACGTGACCACTTCGAAGCTACTAGCTTATCCTTAGTTTATCTCTTCTTTTTTTACTTTCAAGGCAGGGGAGAAGGGAATCATAATCAGACAGGTTTACAAGCTGTGCCAAGACTAACAAAGGAATCCGACTCAAAGTATACCAAGCCCCTAGCTGAGAAAAATTAAGTCAAGTTAAGTGTGAAGTCAGTAATGGATCCTCTCATACCTGAAGTGATATGGGCGTCCTTAGTAGGCTGATCTGCATTGGGTTTTCTAATAGTCATAGATCACCTGCAACTCATCCAATGGTCACTTAAGTTCCTGCAAGTGTGGTAATCTCTTTAAAAAGTCCTTGTTACCTACTCAATTTTGACTCAATAAAACAGATTGGACAGAATCTAAGAAAACAAAAAGCGGTGCGTCAGTAGCTACCTCCCCCACACTTTAAACACACTGTCCCCAGTGGTGTCAAGCTTAGGCTCGGTGAGAAGAAAAATCGGAATGAAGAGAGTCCGAAAAGGGTCAGAACATTTAGTCGTCGTCGGCCTGTGTCGATCGATGCCAATACAACATTGATCGATGCTAGGCGAATATGCTTGCGGTTATGTGAATAACCGATGTCTAGACCGTAATTAAGACGACAAGGTCTAAACCGTATAAAACCCGCTTCGTCGATCGACACACAGGACTGTGTCGATCGATGCAGGGCGATTCTGATCGCTGCTCACACTATGAACACACCAAAACAGAAAAATCAAAGCACACAAAATCAAAACGAAAAATATTAAGAAAAACAGACCTACTAGTGGGTTGCCTCCTACCCAGCGCTTGTTTTAAGTCAGTAGCTTGACTATGTTAAGAAGATCAGGCTTATAGAGGAGTCAACAGAGACTTGGAGTGTCTCTGTGAATGTCTCTTCAGCCACGGTGGTGTATAAGCAGTCGGATCATGAGATCTCCCAAGGAAAGGGTGAAAATAACCAGGGTGGGAGTGAAGCGTGGGTAGGATACTACGTTTTCCTGCATGTAAACTACTCAGACATGGCAGATGCATCAAAAGACATGATGAATAGAAAACCAAATAACATAAAATAGAATAAGAAACAAGGGTTTGAAATCTCTTCTCTCTCGAGTAGAATACCAGCCCCAACTCTCTCAATCTCTAATAAAAATAAAGCGTAGTCTCTAATAAAAATAAAGCGTAGCCTAAACAAGTTGCTTAAAACCCTAATATAATGATCTAAACTCGTCTGGGGCTTCTTTGTAATTATGAGAAACATCCGGGCTAAAGCTGCAATTTCTAAACTCTTCATTAATCGCCGAGATATGTCTGTCAGGATCTTGTGTCGATCGATGCCAAAGGTGTGACGATCGACACATGAATCCAGAATCGACAGTGACTTCTTCTTCTCACACAAATGCTCCAAATAGCTCCAGAATGTGCCATAATGTCCAATTCCGCTCCAAACGTACCTAGACCTATAAACACACATAAAAGGACTCCAAAACATAACAAAAGACTCGATAACAAAGACATATACCATGGTTGAAAGTCCTAAAAACCATGATATATCAAGAAGCGGTTTCAGACTTTTTAGAAGATATCGGAAAGTTCGGCTCAAGATCATTTGTGCCACGCGGCACTCACAAATTGGCCACATGGCTTCAGATTCAATTTATTTGAGGGGAGGAATGAGGTGATGACACCTAAGGTTACATGTCACTTTCTCATCAACGTTCATCCCCCCTTCCTTAAGATTCAATGTACAAGAATAAGGTTCATTCCCCTTAAACATCCAAGTTCAACTCACCACTTCCTTTCACCTTTTGAAATGGCACCTTGCCTTCTACATGTCCATTACCTGCCTCATTGTGTTGCCACCTAGCTTCTCAAGTTCAATGAACCATCAAATACATGCACCTTCCCATTATAAAACATGGGCTTCTCCTTCCATCTTCTTCATTCCATTAAGCCACAAAATACTCCCAGCTCTCTCCTCTCTCCTCCCACGGTTTCTCTCCCTCCCTCTCTCCTCTCCCTCCCTTGGCGATCATCACCTTCTCTCTTCTTATTCATGATTCTTAAATAGCTTCATCCCCAAGTTTCCTCCATAACTCATAAACTTGGTTGAATTCCCTCAAGTTAATTACAGATCTGGAAACTAGAGAAGAAGCTGATTAATCACCGCTAGGAATCGCCGTATACCTCCTGAGAACTCGCCGGAATTCTTGCCGCCGGCTGCACCTCCGTTGGGACTCTTTCTTTGATCGGTCGGATCTCTCCTCTATCTCATCATATTGTCGGTTCATCTCTCCCCTTTGGTCTCTCTTTACCAGAAGATTCTTGCCATCGCCGGAGATAGTCGCCGTTACCGGAATCCAATTATCGTCGCCGGGAAGCTCTTGTCATGAGTTATCTTCGTCGGATCTCCTCTTGCCGTGATCTCTCTTGCTGGATTCCTCACCGGCGGTTAGCTTCACATCGGTTAAGTCGTCGGCAGTCTCACCTTGTCGCCGGTCAACTCCACTGCGGACCGATCAACGCTGGTCAACACCGGTCAAGCCGCTCTCCTTCGCAGGTCAACGCCGCCTTCGCTAGTCACCAGTCGTAGTTAAATCTCTATCTAACTGGGTCAATGGTGGTCAACGGGTCAAAGCTTTGGTTCAATATCCGGTTTAATGGGTCAACGTTGTGAGATCGCGGATTCACACCAAGGATTTGTTTTACGTGGATTTGGACTTTACAGAATGCAAATGTAAATTTCCTATGAATCAATGATGTATTTAGGTATCGGTTATCATCGTTTTAGCGACGGTTTACATCAGTTTAGATTAAATTATATATATGATTTACTTATATTTTATATTAATCAAAAAATTGGAACATATCGGTAGAATAAAATTACAATTCCCGCCCAAATTAGTGTTGTCAAAATATCGGTTCCCGCCCAATTTTTAAAAATTAGACTTCATTGAGTCTAAAAAGAACTCCAACAATTTAAGTTACTGGTTAACTCAATTTGGTTCGATTAAAATCTTGTTCTTATATTGGTTCAATCAAAAATATTGTAATTTTCATTTGTAGACTTCAATGTGAAGTTTAGCTTTAATTGATTTTATTTGAAGTCTTCCGCGTAAACATCCAAATAATTAGTACACTTCTTAAGTGTTAATACATTTATTTATACTTATATTTTATTTTTTGGTGGCGTGGGTGCTCAAAGTAATTTCTTATCCCAAAAATCTTTTTAAATTTCTTTTAGAAAATAGTATATTTTAATTTTAAAAACAAAATAATGGTCTAAAAATATCAATTCCCCCTATATATATATATATATTTACTCTTTGTTGAACAGTATACTGCATATTACAACGAGACATACTATCATAAAATTTCATTTCATCTCTATAAATACTACTTTACTCCCCAACAAATATTATAACAGAAGAAGAAAAAAAAAAGACAGGGGCTTTCTAAAGGAATCACAATTTCATTTTCTTGCTAATACCATTTCTAATCATCTTTGCAACGACATCATTTGTGTCTGCGGGGCTTCTGCCCTTCTCAGCCAAACATTGATTATGCATTAATTGTTAGAACAAAGATGAAGATAAGAATGTGATTTCAGGTTTCGTGTTAACCTTCGCAAAACAACATTATACACTTGTAGTTTTGCTTGGCCTGGCAATATAACGACATTTGATATCTTTAGAGCTGATCGAGACGATAATCCGAGAAGCAAAGTTGGAGTTTGCAGCGAATGTACTTAGAGCATATACGAGCCAGCACCATGCAGGTATAGACGTGATGGAAGTCAACCTAATTGTTTCCCATGGACTTCTTAAAATATTTGACTATCGCATCTATTTTTACTAGCGTGTTTCGTTGTATTATAATATAAATTATCATAAATTAAGTTCTGAAATAACTCTACATATTTATCACAATTTATTAGATACATATATGATATCATAACAAGTTGTCAACTATAAATTTACGATATTTTCCATCATGCATGTATTCTAGGCCTAGCATGAACCATTCGTTATATTGATGACACATCCACAAAATAGTAAATTAACATCCGTAATATTTTTTTTTTGGTCAGTGATCATCCGTAATATTTAATAATAGATTGTAAGATGGGATTCAGTGGTTATAGATTCAGTAATTAGAGTGCTAGCAAGCTCTAAGCAAAGTAGCGGTTACCTTTGTAAAACCCTTGAGCATGAGAGTTCGACTCCTTATTCTCGTACAAGATTGAGAAAGGTCCAGTGACCCATGTTTTTTGTTATGATTAGGAGGTTCGTGGTCTATACACCAGTACATTTTATAGTGTGAGGATCAAAACTATGATAAACTTAACTTTTTTATAGAAATGAGAATTCTTCCAACATAAATCAAACCTTATACTTCCAAAATATCTATATTATCGGTGTTCATATGGATTACCGTTAGATCATTGGGCCGTGTTAACACAAAAGTCAACTGGTATTTTTGCACAGTGTTTTCTGAAATATATATTGTTAATTTTCAGTCTTTCCTATTATTTTTTTTTGTAATATATATGTAAATAGTTTTCAATATTTTTTTTATAGATATACTCCATTGAAATTGAGTATTTTTTGTCGAAAACTAGTAAAACTGCTTTTTTAATAAATATAATGGTTAAAAATTTTAGTTATTGTAGTGATTTATTTTATAGTGTATTGGGAAATATAATTTTCAGACCTACAGAAATCATTTATAAAGTGGACTTTATTTAAATATTAAAGTAACTACTTAAAAGTATATAACCAAAAAAATGTTTTCAGTTCTACGGATGAGAAATTTGTTGGATTTTTCGCTTAATTTATCTTTTGGACAACTTTTTGGCTTATTTAAAGCCAAGCATGCTAATTACAATCGCTATTGCAAAAGATAGACAGTTTATATTAATGTAAAAATAAAACATTAGTTACCCAGCTCTCTTTACTCATAACATCCATTTTCTAAAAACTATGTGGTTACTAATCATCCAAAAATTAACAACTTGGAATCTACTCTCTACTATATAAACACCAATAAGCTTTTCCTCATAATCCCACAGAGCCAACTCCAGATACAATTAAATATATAAATATAAAATAAATTGAACTCCTAACCAGGGTTTCTTTTATAACTTATTTATTTATTTAATTTATTTGAAAAAAATAAATAACAAATTATTAGTAATAATATGGGGATATCTAAAAGTGTCAAAGTTATTGTCTCTCTCGCTCTTGTAGTACTCTTGGCTCTTACAGTAACCAATACTGAGGCAAGAGGCATAGATTATCCAGTTCAAAAAAACAAAGGAGCCATAGATTATGACGATCTTTTAATTGGAGATCACGCTAAGCTTTGTGATAAGTCGAACCCTAGAAACTGCAAGAAGCAAGAAGTCAATCCTTACAGGAGAGGATGCGAGACAATCAAACGTTGCCGTCGTTCTGTTTCCTAATTACTATAATATTTGGGCAGGCATCGGATGGAATCCTCATATTAATTTCAGATTATTAAATTTATTCCCCTTTTTATTTAATTATATTTGTTGTTGGTTTCGTAATTGATTGTAACCGATCATGTTATGAGAGTGAATGTCACATTTTTATTCAATTATATCATGTGTTGCAGTTTTTATCATACTTTGTTGCAGTTTTATTACCATCGTACATGGTTTAGTGCAGGGGTTAGTCGTAATTCATTTCTAGTTCGAGTCCCAGTGACAAAAACATTAATAACATGTGAGGTATAGGTAACTGATAGTCCCAATTTAAAAGGAGATTATGACCGAAAGAACCCGAACCCATTTTATTATTAAAAACCAATTATTTTTATTATAAATTATGAAAATAATTACAAAATAAATTTTCACTAGAAAATAATGTTCGTTTAGAAAAAACAACAAGATAAGAAATTTACCGCCAGCTTGGGGATTCGGTTAGGGTTAGCCACAAACACCTATTGTGTATAAATAGGAGTGGAAAATATTGTTTGCGCTTCAACACAATTGATTTAGCAAAAAAGGGTTTTGAGATTCTTGTAAGAAAGCAAACAATAAAAAGACAGAGAGCTTTTGTTTAGAGGTTCTTAGATTATTTATAAATATGTGAACATAAAATGTTACATCAAGTATTCAAAGCATATTTTGAACTTATTGAGAAATTATTTTAGGTGAAACTTGTAATTATACTTAAAATTTTACTAAATTCTTTATAGAGAATCGACCGTGTTATTTTGTAGTTCTTACACTAACTAATTTTCGCACTTTAAACATTTTTGTAAGTTTGCCTTCACTAATATGAACAAATTTTATCCTCTGAGAATTGAAAACTAAATCTCCTAGTGTAGAAATAATAATTAACCATCTGACTAAACCACTGAGCTAAACAAGTTTTGTCAAATGATATTTTGTGTCCTTATTGTTTCCAAAACAAGATCCACCCTATAAATAGGAGGATCAACTAACCCAAGTAAACTATGTAAAATCTCGTTTTGGGTAACTGTAAGATGTATTGTTTTCTTGAGCAAATGTTACACCTACACCTCCTTACTTGAGGTCTTGGTCCCAACACTTAATTTTATGTTTTCCGTAAGTTTCAGTAATTATTTTTTTTCTTAACCAAATTTTCAATTTTTTTCTGAATCAATGTTCTTTTCTTCTCTATAGAGCCAAGGCCGTACACATGGTTGTAAATTTTGAAACATTGACTAGGGTCTAATTTTTTTTTAACTACCTAGGGACCTAATTTAAAAAAAAAATATTATGAAAACAAAAAATATAAAATAAAAATACATATTGTATTGTATTTGAAAGCACATTTATGTTTTTGAAACTTAAAAGATATCATTTTCAAATTCTAACAAAATTTATCAGATTTTTCTTTATAGAAACTTTTAAAAACCAAAATCAATTATTAAGACAAAATTAAGATAAAATGTTAGAAAAATTTCTACCTAATGTTGCTTCAAAATTTTCAGTATAATTTTTCCAATAGAAAAATGGCTTGGGTCTCTTTAAATGTAGGCACGACTCTGTATAGAGTCTCTGAATTGTCTCCTTAGAAGCCATTTAACGAGTCTCCGTCAAAAACCGAAAGTAAAATCAAAGCATGGCCTAAAAAGTGGCTCACAAACCTAATTTTTTCCTAAATCATGATATGTGTTTTTTTGTAAATAGGAGAAATTTCTAGGATATTCTGCAGTTCCTGGAGGATCTTTTAAAACGCACGAGAAATCTTTTTTTGCGTGATGTGTGTCGACCGACACCAAGTCAATAAATCGTCTCCAACCTCTAATTTTCTCTAACTTCTGCAACTCGGCTCTAAATGCCCCCAAAATCTCCAAAGTAGTCCATCTTCTACCTATACCTACAAAGACTCTAAAAGTCTCCAAAAAGACTAAAAAGAATAAATAACAAAGACATATATCGTGGTCAAAAACCTATAAAAACAAAGATATATAAACTCTCTCATACATAGATTTTTCTTTCTCTCAAGCAAACAGAAAACCAAGACCTACAACAAAAACTCAGAAACTCATTTCTTCGTACAAAAACCATATAAAAAATCACCATAGTAATCCACATGAAACAAACTTGATAAGATTGAGACCATCATGTACTTCCCTCAGACTTAGCAAATGTCTCAAACAAACTCCACAATCAAGACGACAAATCTAAAATCATGATGCTGACCTCTGTAAGGTTTAAGTGCAGTCTCAGCAATGTAAAATTGATAAAAGAACACATGAACTCTTACTTCTTCAGAACCTGATCACACATAAAGTCTCACTTCTGGTTTCTTTTCCCTCTGTTTTATCACTTCAGCAACCGATTTTCTATACTTACTTATGATATATTTTTTTAATATCGGTAGCTCTTCTCTTCTTATGGGGTTTCTATTTTTAAACAAGTCATATCATCACTTTTGAAGACAGATGTGATTACCTCCTATATCCCAAGCTCACTACCTATAATGTATTTTTAACTTTATTTTTATTGAAGGGAAGAGAGGGAGGGAAACCATATGAACACATACAAGTTCTTTCAGGACTGAAACAAAAATCTGGTTCAGTGTATTTCCAAGCCCCATTATGAGAAAATTGAGTTAGATAGGTGTAAAGTCAGCAAATGGATCCTTCAAAGACCGAAAAGTATATAGGTATCATTGCTAAGTCTATTTTCCTTAAGGTTTTCCAATAGTCACGGATCATTGTTCAGCTCGAATAAATGGTCACTTAATTTCATGCATATGTGGTTATTCCTCGAAAATCATTGTTTCCTAAAATGTCTAACTCAAAAATCAATTGACACAACTGACTCTAAGAAAAACAAAAACAATGTTAGTAACTACATCCCCCAGACTAAAAAAACATTGTCCCCAATGTTATCAACCATGGAGTCGGAAACAAAACAAAAATGAAACATAAATGAATCAGAGAAGAAGCAGATCCTTACCTCGCGGAGGGTGTCGACCGACACACAACATTGGTGTCGAGCGACACCGGATTCGGTCGACGCTTCTCCTTTGGTTTTGAAAGTTTTCGAGCTACACTTGTCTCGTCGATTCTCGTCCGGCGCGTTTCCGGTGTCGATCGACACTGTTTTTGATTGATTCCTGGTTCTTTTTACTCAAAATAAAAAAAACAACTTTAGTTGAAAACGAGAATAAAAGTATGTATAGTCTCACCATTGTGTTCCTCCCATCAAGCGCTTGTTTTCAGTCATTAGCTTGATTTTTCTGGGGATCATGCTCTAATGGATTCCACCAAGGCAAAGGGTGCATATGCGAAGGTATCCTCTTCCATGGTGGTGTGTAAGAATTATAATCATGAGAGCGAACAAAGAATGTAGGAAGAGCATCTGGGGTGGGGTCAAAGCTTGGGTGGGACATAATGATTTCCTGCATGAACATCAATGAGGTTACAAGATTTAGGCTCATGATATACAGACCTTTGCTTTGGTGGAAGTATTTGAAGTGTGATGTATGGAGATTTCTGCTTAAGAGCAGTTGCTCGTTTTGAAAATGTCATGGTCAACCCATGTTGGACTATCATCTTTGCTTCTCCACCAGTAAACTATTTCTTCTCATAAATTTGAACTTATCGTACCAGATCAACTCTGAGAATCTGATCATATATAGTTGATCTCCTTAGCTTATTCACCTTGAAATTTATAATCTTTTCTCCTAGATGGAGATCAATCAATTCATGCTTTACATCAATCTTTGCTCCAGCTGTAGCCAAGAAGGATCTACTAAGTACGTATTAGAGTATCCTTTGGTTCAGCACCAAACTTCAGCACCACAAAATCTGTGGAAATCAAGAAATCACCAACCTTTTTGGGAACATGTAATACCTTGTCTCAATAATTGGTCAACGGGAAAAAATAGAATTCAACGGGAAGCCGTCAGAAATAATCAAAGGGGCTTTTCTGTAATTTTGGGAAGCTATGGACATTTTCTTAAATTTACCAAAAAAAGACTGAAAGCTTAGATGGGCCAATTAATTCTCTTTTTAATTAAAAAATCACCTAGAAGACGGTAAATTATGAAAACGGATTAAAAAAGGATTTATACGGATTGTCGGGATGGAAACCGATAAAAACTTCAAAGGAACGTTACAGGAGCTATGGGAAGCCAAATTGGATTAAAAAAATTGCGTAGTGATCCTCAGTTAGTCAACTGAAATAAAAATGGGGTCCGAGAAGCTGTTTCAGAATTTTTAGAAGATATCGGAAAGTTCGGGTCAAGATCGTTTGTGCCACGTGGCACTCACAAATTGGCCACATGGCTGGTGCATGTATTTGGGAGTTCAGATTCAATTAATTTGAGGGGAGGAATGAGGTGATGACACATAAGGTTACATGTCACTTTCTCATCAAGGTTCATCCCCCCCCCCTTCCTTAAGATTCAATGTACAAGAATAAGGTTCATTCCCCTTAAACATCCAAGTTCAACTCACCACTTCATTTCACCTTTTGAAATGGCACCTTGCCTTCTACATGTCCATTACCTGCCTCATTGTGTTGCCACCTAGCTTCTCAAGTTCAATGAACCATCGAATACATGCACCTTTCCATTATAAAACATGGGCTTCTCCTTCCATCTTCTTCATTCCATTAAGCCACAAAACACGCCCATCTCTCTCCTCTCTCCTCCCACGGTTTCTCTCCCTCCCTCTCTCCTATCTCTCCCTTGGCGATCATCACCTTCTCTATTCTTATTCATTATTATTCAATAGCTTCATCCCCAAGTTTCCTCCATAACTCCTAAACCTGGTTGAATTCCCTCAAGTTATTTACAGATCTGGAAACTAGAGAAGAAGCTGATTAATCACCTCCAGGAATCGCCGTTTACCTCCTGAGAACTCGCCGAAATTCTCGCCCCCGGCTACACCTCCGCTGGGACTCTTTCTTTGATCGGTCGGATCTCTTCTCTATCTCATCATATCGCCGGTTCATCTCTCCACTTTGGTCTCTCCTTACCAGAAGATTCTTGCCATCGCCGAAGATAGTCGCCGTTACCGGAATCCAATTATCGTCGCCGGAAAGCTCTTGTCATGAGCTCTCTTTGTCGGATTTCCTCTTGCCGTGATCTCTCTTGCGAATTCCTCACCGGCGGTTAGCTTCACATCGGTTAAGTCGTCGGTAGTCTCCCCTTGTCGCCGGTCAATTCCACAACAGACCGATCAACGCTGGTCAACACCGGTCAAGCCGCTCTCCTCCGCCGGTCAATGCCTCCTTCGCTAGTCACCAGTCGCGGTTAACTCTCTATCTATCTAGGTCAACGGGTCAAAGCTTTGGGTCAATATGCGGTTCAATGAGTCAACGTTGCGAGATCGCGGATTCACACCAAGGATTTGTTTTACGTGGATTTGGACTTTACAGAATGCAAATGTAAATTTCCTAGGAATTAATGATGTATTTAGGTATCGGTTATCATCGTTTTAGCGACTGTTTACATCAGTTTAGATTAAATTATATATATGATTTATATATATTTTATATTAATCAAAAATTTGGAACATATCGGTAGAATAAAATTGCAATTCCCGCCCAAATCGGTGTTGTCAAAATATCGGTTCCCGTCCAATTTTTGAAAATTAGACTTCATTGTGAATTCTAGTGTAAAACTCTAACAATTTAAGTTACCGGTTAAATCAATTTGGTTCGATTAAAATTTTGTTCTTATATTGGTTCAATCATAAATATTTTAATTTTCGTTTGTAGACTTCAATGTGAAGTTTAGCTTTAATTGATTTTATTTGAAGTCTTCAGCGTAATTATCCAAATAATTAGTAGACTTCTTAAGTGTTAATACATTTATTTAAACTTCTATTTTATTGTTTGGTGGCGTGGGTGCTCAAAATAATTTCTTATCCCAAAGATTTTTCTGCATTTCTTTTTTAAAATAGTATATTTTAATTTTAAAAACAAAATAATGGTCTAAAAAGATCAATCCTCCCTATATATATATTTACTCTTTGTTGAATAGTATACTGCATATTATAACGAGATATACTATCATAAATTTTCATTTCATCTCTATAAATACTACTTTACTCCCCAACAAATATTATAACAGAAGAAGAAAGAAAAAAAAAAAGACAGGGGCTTTCTAAAGGAATCACAATTTCATTTTCATGCTAATACCATTTCTAATCATCTTTGCAACGACATCATTTGCGTCTGCGGGGTTTGTGCCCTTCTCAGCCAAACATTGATTGTGCATTAATTGTTAGATCAAAGATGAAGATAAGAATGTGATTTCAGGTTTCGTGTTAACCTTCGCAAAACATTTTATGGATCTGTTTTTACTAGCGTGTTTCGTTGTATTATAATATAAATTATAATAAATTAAGTTCTGAAATAACTCTACATATTTATCACAATTTATTAGATACATATATGATATAATAACAAGTTGTCAACTATAAATTTACGATATTTTCCATCATGCATGTCATTCTAGGCCTAGCATGAACCATTCGTAATATTGATGACACATCCACAAAATTTAAATTAACATTCGTAATATTTTTTTTTGGGTCAGTGATCATCCGTAATATTTAATAGTAGATTGTAAGATGGGATTTAGTGGTTATATATTCAGTAGTTAGAGTGCTAGCAAGCTTTAAGCAAAGTAGCGTTTACCTTTGTAAAACCCTTGAGCATGAGAGTTCGACTCCTTATTCTCGTATAAGATTGAGAAAGGTCCAGTGACCCATGTTTTTTGTTATGATTAGGAGGTTCGTGGTCTATACACCAGTACATTTTATAGTGTGAGGATCAAAACTATAATAAACTTACCTTTTTTTATAGAAATGAGACTTCTTCCAGCATAAATCAAACCTTATACTTCCAAAATATCTATATTATCGGTGTTCATGTGGATTACCGTTAGATCATTGGACAGTGTTAACACAAAAGACAACTGGTATTTTTGCACAGTGTTTTCTGAAATATATATTGTTAATTTTCAGTCTTTCCTATTATTTCTTTGTAATATATATGTAAAAAGTTTTCAATATTTTTTTATAGATATACTCCATTGAAATTGAGTAATTTTTGTCGAAAACTTGTAAAACTGCTTTTTTAATAAATATAATGGTAAAAAATTTTAGTTTTTGTAATGATGTATTTTATGGTGTATTGGGAATTATAATTTTCAGACCTACAGAAATCATTTTTAAAGTGGACTTTATTTAAATATTAAAGTAACAACTTAAAAGTATATAACCAAAAAAAGTTTTCAGTTCTACGGATGAGAAATTTGTTGGAGTTTTCGCTTAATTTATCTTTTGGACAACTTTTTGGCTTATTTAAAGCCAAACATGATAATTACAATCGCTAGTGCAAAAGATAGACCGTTTATATTAATGTAAAAATAAAATATTAGTTACCCAGCTCTCTTTACTCATAACATCCATTTTCTAAAAACTATGTGGTTACTAATCATCCAAAAATTAACAACTTGGAATCTACTCTCTACTATATAAACACCAATAAGCTTTTCCTCATAATCCCCCAGAGCCAACTCCAGATACAATTAAATATATAAATATAAAATAAATTGAACTCCTAACCGGGGTTTCTTTTATAACTAATTTTTTTTTAATTTATTTGAAAAAAATAACAAATTATTAGTAATAATATGGAGATATCTAAAAGTGTCAAAGTTATTGTCTCTCTCGCTCTTGTAGTATTCTTGGCTCTTACAGTAACCAATATTGAGGCAAGAGGCATACACTATCCAGTTCAAAAAAACAAAGGAGTCATAGATTATGACGATCTTTTAATTGGAGATCACGCTAAGCTTTGTAATAAATCAAACCCTAACAACTGCAAGAAGCAAGAAGTCAATCCTTACAGGAGAGGATGCGAGACGATCAAACGTTGCCGTCGTTCTGTTTCCTAATTATTATAATATTTGGGCAGGCATCGGATGGAATCCTCATATTAATTTCAGATTATTAAATTCATTCCCCTTATTATTTAGTTATATCTGTTGTTGGTTTTGTAATTGATTGTAACCGATCATGTTATGAGAGTGAATGTCACATTTTTATTCAATTATATCATTTGTTGCAGTTTTTATCATACTTTGTTGCAGTTTTATGACCATCGTACATGGTTTAGTGCAGGGTTAGTCATAATTCATTTCTAGTTCGAGTCCCAGTGAGAAAAACATTAATGACATGTGAGGTATAGGTAACTGATAGTCCCAATTTAAAAGGAGATTATGACCGAAAGAACCCGAACCCATTTTAATATTAAAAACAAATTATTTTTATTATAAAATATGAAAATAATTACAAAATAACTTTTCACTAGAAAATAATGTTCGTTTAAAAAAAACTACAAGATATGAAATTTACCGCCAGCTTGGGGATTCGGTTAGGGTTAGCCACAAACACCTATTGTGTATAAATAGGAGTGAAAAATATTGTTTGCGCTTCAACACAATTGAAAGAGCTTTTAGAAAAAAGGGTTTTGAGATTCTTGTAAGAAAGCAAACAATAAAAAGACAGAGAGCTTTTGTTTAGAGGTTCTTAGATTATTTATAAATATGTGAACATAAAATGTTACATCAAGTATTCAAAGCATATTTTGAACTTATTGAGAAATTATTCTAGGTGAGACTTGTAATTATACTTAAAATTTTACTAAATTCTTTATAGAGAATCGACCGTGTTATTTTGTAGTTCTTACACTAACTAATTTTTTCACTTTAAACATTTTTGTAAGTTTGCCTTCACTAATATGAAAAAATTTTATCCTTTGAGAATTGAAAACCAAATCTCCTAGTGTAGAAATAATAATTAACCATCTGACTAAACCACTGAGCTAAACAAGTTTTGTCAAATGATATTTTGTGTCCTTATTCTTTCCAAAACAAGATCCACCCTATAAATAGGAGGATCAACTAACCAAAGTAAACTATGTAAAATCTCGTTTTGGGTAACTGTAAGATGTATTGTTTTCTTGAGCAAATGTTACACCTACACCTCCTTACTTAAGGTCTTGGTCCCAACAATTAATTTTATCTTTTCCGTAAGTTTCAGTAATCATTTTTTTTAATCAATTTTAAAAAATTTTTTAATTTTTTTCTGAATCAATTTTCTTTTCTTCTCTTTAGAGCCAAGGCCGTACCCATGTTGTAAATTTTGAAACATTTGACTAGGGTCTAATTTTTTTTAACTACCTAGGGACCTAATTTAAAAAAAAAAAATATTATGAAAACAAAAATATAAAATAAAAATACATATTGTATTGTATTTGAAAGCACATTTATGTTTTTGAAACTTAAAGGATATCATTTTCAAATTCTAACAAAATTTATCAGATTTTTCTTTATAAAAACTTTTAAAAACCAAAATCAATTATTAAGACAAAATTAAGATAAAATGTTAGAAAAATTTCTACCTAATGTTGCTTCTAATTTTTCTGTATAATTTTTCCAATAGAAAAATGGCTTGGGTCTCTTTAAATGTAGGCACGACTCTGTATAGAGTCTCTGAATTGTCTCCTTAGAAGCCATTTAACGAGTCTCTGTCAAAAACCGAAAGTAGAATCAAAGCATGCCCTAAAAAGTGGCTCACAAACCTAATTTTAACATAAATCATGATATGTGTTTCTTTTGTAAATAGGAGAAATTTCTAGGAAATTCTGCAGTTCCTGAAGGATCTTTTAAAATGCACGAGAAATCTTTTTTTGCGTGATGAGTGTCGACCGACACCAAGTCCATAAATCGTCTCCAAGCTCTAATTTTCTCTAACTTCTGCAACTCAGCTCTAAATGCCCCCAAAATCTCCAAAGTAGTCCACCTACAAAGACTCTAAAAGACTCCAAAAAGACTAAAAAGACTAAATAACAAAGACATATATCGTGGTCAAAAACCTATAAAAACCAAGATATATAAACTCTCTCATACATAGCTATTTCTTTCCCTCAAGCAAACAGAAAACCAAGACCTACAACAAAAAATCAGAAACTCATTTCTTCGTACAAAAACCATATCAAAAATCACCATAGTAATCCACATGAAACAAACTTGATAAGATTGAGACCATCATGTACTTCCCTCAGACTTAGCAAATGTCTCAAACAAACTCCACAATCAAGACGACAAATCTAAAATCATGATGCTGACCTCTGTAAGGTTTAAGTGCAGTCTCAGAAATGTAAAATTGATCAAAGAACACATGGACTCTTACCTATTCACAACCAGATCACACAAAAAGTCTCACTTCTGGTTTCTTTTCGCTCAGTTTTATCACTTCAGCAACCGATTTTCTATACTTACCTAAGATATCATTTTTTAATATCGGTTGCTCTTCTCTTCTTATGGGGTTTCTATTTTTAAAGAAGTCATATCATCACTTTTGAAGACAGATGTGATTACCTCTTATATCCCAAGCTCACTACCTATAATGTCTTTTTAACTTTATTTTTATTGAAGGGAAGAGAGAGAGGGAAATCATATTATGTGAGTGGATTATACGAGCACTGAGTGGATTATTTTTATACGAGGACATTTTTTCCAGTTCTGCATATGTCTGAGTGGATTATTCCAGAAGAGGTAGAAAAGTTGTACGCTTTTCCTCCAAATTATGTGAAAAGAAAGGGAAGAGTCCAAGAAACAAGATATACGTCAATTGGGGAGGACGGACGGAGAAGGAGCAAGAGGAAGGCAAGAAAGAATTTAGAGAGCTGGTTTAATTGCAGTAATGGGAGCCAAACTGATGTGAGCCAAGAAGGAATTTAGTTGTATTTGTATTTCTACAGTTTTCATTTGTTGTCATTTGTTGTGTAACTTTGAAAAACTTGGTAAAACCAAGATTTGTAGAACCTTAATTCTTTTTGAAATTCAATTTTTATAATAATGTTAAATATAACAAACAAACTAAAATACAAACTATATAGCATATCTCTTGCTAAAAAAAAATATACGCTTTCATAATTTAAGGTAAATATTGTAGATTTGTCTATGAGCAAGCAAATATCATATACATTTAACAGTTATTTATCTACGTGAATCATCTTAATCTTCAAAAAGTCAGATAATATATGTATTTTCAAATATTATTGCATGAATTAATTTGTAATGCATATAAATAGCCATAGATCTTGAGTATAACCATTAAAACTGAATTTTGGCAGAAGTAAAACTTGACAGTTTTTGGTAAAACTGAAAACTTGGTAAAACTTTGATTCCCGCCTAAAAAATTTGAAACTCCCGCCCCCCAAATTCCCAAAATTAAATTTCCCCCCCTTTTTTTGGAAAACCTAATATCTATCTATTTTTCTCTCATTTTTCGTTCTTCTCCCTCTCTCTCTAACCTGAATCTCCATCTCTCTTCTCTCTTCTCTCTCTTGCTCTCTCCCTTTCGGATCTATCTCAAATGAGTACAGAGAATTTCTCGCTCGATCCCTATGAAGAGGAAAGGAGGCACAAGGAATACTCCGATCGTCTTTACGCAGTCGCCGATGCGGAATACGGCATCCCAAAGAAATGCCCATGTGGTGGCGGTATCGTACGCGAGGTCGATATGGTTACGCCTGTGGATACTACACTGGGCCGTACCTTCTTTACTTGTCAAAGATGGAGGGTAAATGGAACTCTGAGTTTGGTGTTTTGACGATGGACCCCATTTTCCATGTATTTGGTGTAACTCCGAATTTTTTGATTTTTTTTGTAGGCCGATGGACTCCATTTTCGTCAACCATAGTTGCATGGTGTCAAACAAGAGTTTGAGAAGTTTCTGCACAAGATTGAAATGCAAGAGGTCAAAATTGCAGGCATGCATCTGGAGATTCAGAGCAACCAAAGAGAGATTGCCAAGTTAAAGGAGACAATCAAAGGGATGCAAAGCTGATGTGGTTTAAGATCTACTATGTCTGGATATCTATGTTTGAATTATGTGTTTGTTTCTATGGAATTTTCTATGTTGAATTCTTATTGCTAGTGTTTAAGTTTGAATGGATGTTTTCTGGATAACTTGGCATAACTAGGTAAAACTACTTTGGAAAACTTGGGGTCAAACTTGGTAAAACTAGGCATAACTTGGTAAAACTACTTTGTCAAACTTGGTTAGACAAGGTAATATAATCCAAACATAATTTAAACTATTATGTTAAACATAGATAATTCAAACCAAAATACCCAAAGTACTCAAACATTGGTGGTTCCCTCAGCAACTTGGTTCTCCATTTTCTTCCCCCTAGTCATCACAGGACTCCTAATCTTTATCTTTTTTGTTGGAACGTTCTCAACGGGTTCAACAGCTCTCTTCTTACCTTTTCTGTCCTTGTTCTTCTCGGCCTCAGATACTACCTTCTCAGCCTCTGTTACGTCCTTCTGTTTCCCCCTTATCTTCCACGGTTTCTTCCTTCTCTTGTTCTTTTTCTCCCTTCTTACTGCTTTTCTTAGCATTCTTCTTTCTTCCCTTTCTTCCCTTTCTTTCCTCTTGTACTTTAACAACACTAGGCTCACAAATGATTCCTTCAAAAACACCATCATCGGCAGTAGCCTCAGGCTCTCTTGGTAATGTCTCCTTAACACCCGCTCTTAGTGTATTCACAACCGATTCCATATCGGTTAATCTACCGTTATACGTCTCAGTCAACTCCTTGAACTGAGCGTCGTAATACATCTTCAATCGAGACTCTGTTTCCTCATTTCTCTTCTTGATTAATTCCTCCACATCCGCAAGACTTAAAACAGTAGGAGTGGGAGCCCCTTCAGGATCACTCTCAGACGCCTCATGAATAGCACGAGGTTGCTCTTGAGCATCTGCCTGAGACGCACAACCAGACACATCTTGGTTGAAAAGTTCTTCAAACCAGATTGTCTTCTTCTTCTTGAGCAGCCAATTCCAACCATCGAATATTGGGTCATCCACATTATTCCAGCCAGAATCAGCGTCCATGGTATTCTCTAGAAGCGTCATTTCCATGGGAGATGGCTCCAAGATGCTTTGAATATCCTGGAAATATAAGAAGAAACAATTTAATATCAACCTCAAAGTATGAAATGAGATACTAGGATTAGTAGTATGATATGAGATACTAACCTTGGTAGTTCCAAGCTTCTTATTTATCTCTGAGATACGGAAAAACCTTGACCCCACGGTTTTATACCTCATCTTGCACATTCGCGGGCAATCCTCGCACGCACCCTGAACCCTTTCTTGGAAATGGTTCTTCAGAATTGGGATGGCCTCAAAAGAAAGGACCTCCAGAGGAACAATGCATCCAAGAAATACCCATGAAGTGGGTGCCACTCCTCCGGTATGGTCAATGAAGTGCAATATGTCTTTGACGTTCTCCTCGAATGACAAACGCCCCCATGGAAAATTCTTGCACATCTCGAGATCATCAATGGCTCTGAGGAAGAAACTCTCAACGGAAGTAGCTCCTTTGCATGTCTTCTTCTTCCCAATGATCACGGATGACAAGGAGTACAGGACAGCCATCTTCAAACGATCCTTGCCATACTTTCTCTTGCCAATATTTTTTTCGTTTTCATAGCTAGGAACTGCTTCACAACTTCTTCATGTGTAACCTTCTCTTCACCAAAGTACTTAGCAATAAAACCTGAGTCACCACCAAGGGATTTGTAGTGGTTTGGATAGGAGTAACATAACAACCCTGAAACGAGTGCATGTTCCCTAATGGAATAGCGGATTGGAACGCCGTTGACAATAAACCATAGCTCCATCTTCTTATCCACAGCCGTGACCCTAACAAGAATCATCCACAGTCCCATCCATTTTGAGCTTGTCTTCTGACCCATGTGGAAGAAGTGCTTGAATTGTGGATGCTCATGGAACCAATCAAGCTCATCATCCTCGAGAATGTTGTCTACAGTCTTCACGGCTTTGGCGATGTAGCACTTAGAAAAGAGCTTTATCGTCTTCACATATTCTGTGGGAGGGAAACACATCTTGAGGAGCTGCATTGGTTCGGTTTCGTCCTCTGAATTCTGCACACACAAAAAGTTTGACCAAGTATTACCCAGTTATACTATGTTTTACAAGAAAGTTTTACCAAGTTTTACTCTAACTATACTAAGTTTTACCAAGTTTTACTCTAACTATACTAAGTTTTACCAAGTTTTACTACCTTTAACCAAGTTTTACCAAGTTTGGCACCAAGTTTTACTAAGTTTTACCAAATTACACACAAAGTTTTGCTAATTCCTACCAAGTTTTACATATCCGAAATCGTCAAAAATTAGACATGCAAGGCCCCATAAATGGAAATACGTACCGTTTCTTCCTCGAGTTGATCACTGTGGTGGGTTAAAGAGCGGATTTCACTTGTTCGAACAACTTCTTCTTCTTCGTGAAACCCTAGTCCCAGAACGCGGGAATCTTCAACTTCATCATCCTCGACTACGGCTTTCTCCTCATCGTCTACGGCTTTCTCCTCCTCGTTTATCCCTCCGGCTTCCTCCTCCTCATCGTCTTCTGTTTCATCGTCCTTCTCTTCCTCGTTTTCAATCTCTTTGTCGTCTTTTTTTTTCTTCCTCCGCATTCTCGGATTCTTTTTCCAACTCTGTTTTTTCTTCTTCATCAATTTGTTTCCACACAACTTCGGCTTCGCGATTCGCCTCTTCTCTCGGGTCTCTCTCGGTTGGGGATTCGTTTGGAGGAATCGATTTATCCTCTACTCTCTTCGACTTTCGTAATTTCTTTCTCCCATAACTCCGTATGTTTCCTTCTACAAATGGAGATTGAAATTCTTTTTTTGTCGGATGAAGTCGGAAAATTGGGGAAAACTGTAAGAAGAAGGGAAGACGAACGGATATACTGAAGAGAAAAAAAGATTTTTGATTTTACCTTAAGACGTTTTTAGGATTTAAAGAGTAGATCTGACCCGACTCAAATGGATGGACCAAACTCTTTTGGTCAATCCAGGTTGGGTTGTAAATAAGTTACAAAACGCAGGTTTTGCTGTTTTTTACCCCTTCTCTCAAATTAAAAAAAAAAAGGAAAGAAAATAAATTTATGGGAGAGGAGTATATGGGACTTTGACTTTTGAGTCAAAGAGCCTAGAGAATTTGATCTGAAAACTCCTCCATCTCCCATTCCAAGCTATTCCTCTTCCCCTTCTCTGAAATTAAATTCTACCATCACCAGTTTCTGTTTTAAATTCCCCTCATCAGCAAACGATTTTTGTAGAACAAATCACTATTTTAAGATCTCCATTGAAAAAAAGAAAAGTGCGACAAACCCAAAAAGAGAGGAGGATCCTTCCGTTGAGGCCGAGAATGAGAGGAGGGAGAGAGAGGGACACGATGATACGAAGAATCACCGAGAGAGCTTCTGGATTATCTAAGAACTGGATTTTCAAATCATCGGCGTCGCGATTTCACGACCAGTCTTTTGATTCCTCCGTCTCACCTATTCTCATTCCTGGTGTCCATGAATTCCATTGACAGGTACATGCCCATCAAAAATCATCTTGTGCTTTGCTCTCTTGATTTGAAATCGATAATCAATTCATTGTAAAATGAATCCTTCTTTGTTTTGAATTACAGGATGCAGTTAGAACTAGCGAAAATATCAGATTTTATTGCAGCAAAAGCTGGAAACATTCTTGGCTACGAAGTTTTTGTTCCTGAAAACAACAACGTCTTCTACTCTCGCAGTCGCAAGTATAACCAGCAGCTTTTGCTCCATTTTCAAAATTTCTCCCTTGTATGAAGACATGAAACACATATTGCAATAGAGTGAAAGATTATGTTTTGGTGTTTAGTTGTGATGAAAAGATGGCTTTTTTTACAGTGAGTTTATATTTAATCTCGACCCAAGTGGATGAATATTTCCAAACTATTGTGCAAACAAACGGTGTTATGAGCTCCGTAGTGCGTGTGCCTTCTATAGATCCAAACTATAAGAGAGCTCTACTACTATCAGAACAGGTATTGAAATGTTAGAAACCTCCTTTAATATCTTTCTATACTCTTTGTATTTCCTTCGGAAAAATATGTGATTTCTGTTTACAGGATCATTGTCTGGTAGAAATGTTGCATAGATGGCAAGATGGAAAAGTCCCTGCTGATATAACCTGTGTGATAAGGTCTGTTTGAAGGAATTTCCGTCAGTTCTAATCAGGATTAGCAACCCTAGTCTGAATTTCGAGCCTAGGATCTAAGGTTCATGTAATTGAATCTAACAGATCTCGAGATTACCTGATGAATATGCAGCGGAAGTGTTTGCAGATAATCGAGATCACGAAGCGCCTCAAATGCTGCGCCTCTACTGGTATCCACACGCACACAAACTGGACCACAGGGATGCTAGTGCCTTACAGAGATCTAATCTCCAGAGAGGTTTATTTCTGTGTTCTGGTGGCTGTGAATTAGGTTAGTTACGAGTTTAGGTCGACCATATATCTTATATATGTCGGCTTAAACCACAACGGAATTAACCAACGATTAAACCGAATTAATCTGATTAATCCGTGAGTGCATCGATCGATGCACTATCTGCAACGATCGATGCTATCCCAGAACATTGATATCGAATGCATATCACATATGCATTCACTTGGATCATTACATTAATGATCAACCTCGTCTTTGACGCCCAGTTTGCTTAGGTGTGTGACCCTATAGGATCATATAACACTAGCAATGAGTTCTCAACTCATTGATCATAAGTGGCTTCTAGCAAAGCGTTATGACTACCTAGTGTTATGTGATTGTCTCATATCGACTATACGACTTTCACTTAGAGCATGTACAATAGATTTCAGGACATTCCCAACAATCTCCCACTTGTACTGGAATCATCTATTCCTTTAATCCCTTTGTAGCTATATCTCAATCTGGCACAAGGCAAGCCTTGTGTCATCCTTATTCAACCAGATTACGTTTATCGAATCCCGATTTGTACTGATGAAAAACAAACGACTGACAATCACCTCGTTTGAGCGCGGCCACGCATTTCCAGTATCAAATCTTCGATAGGCCCAGAGATATTTAACTCTTGTTATATAGGAGGTATAAATCCCATCTAGTTCCATCCATGTCTCTTTTATATTTCATGATACGCCTAATCAGTGTCTTTATGATCACCAGTTACGGCTGACATTTGACAAAGTCAAGACGAACCAATCCATATAAGAGAGGACATGATGAACTCAGGTCTAAGGACTACTCTCTTTAGTCGTAATGAGAAACTCTTATGACACTCATATAACATCTTGTAGAGTTCTCATTAACGGGTCAAGTCCGATCATGTGTTATCTAACACATATCTATGTGATTGACTTTAATACACTTATTAATGACTCCATGAAACATGGTCATCAGTCACCTCACATACTAGTCTCACGTGGTTATTAATGTCCCACGTTAACAACCTCGACCAGGGACCATTATAATTTATGTCATTTATTGCTTATAGGGTTTCATGATCAAGTCACATACTTGATGGCCTATAAAATGTCATAAATTACTTTGGGACATTATATATATTTAATTAACACAATTAAATAATGCTGAAATAATTTCATTAAAATAACATAACTATTATGTCTTTGTGAACATCATGTTATAACTAAAACAAATACAACTCCCACTGAAATCAAGATCATATCTTAAGAAATCTAATGCCTATAGCAGTGGTATGAAACTCGTGCTTAGGCCTTGGGAGAGGCTTGGTCAGTGGATCAGCAACATTCTCATCCGTCGGGACTCTGCTGATCTTCACATCTCCTCTATTCACAATATCACGGATAAGGTGATATCGCCTTTCTATGTGTTTGGATTTCTGGTGTGATCTAGGTTCCTTTGCTTGCGCAATGGCTCCATTGTTGTCACAATACAAAGCCACTGGCTCAGAAATGCTAGGAATCACACCAAGTTCAGTGATGAACTTCTTGATCCAAACAGCCTCTTTTGCCGCTTCAGAAGCAGCGAGGTACTCAGCTTCAGTTGTGGAATCTGCTACAGTGTCCTGCTTGGAACTCTTCCAGCTTACTGCACCGCCATTCAGGCAGAAGATGTAACCAGATTGCGATCGGAAATCATCATGGTCTGTCTGAAAACTTGCGTCTGTGTAACCACTTACTACCAGCTCATCACTTCCTCCATACACCAAGAATTTATCCTTAGTATTTCTCAAATACTTCAGAATATTCTTGACTGCTGTCCAGTGACTTTCACCTGGATCCGATTCGTATCTACTCGTCATGCTTAAAGCACAAGCAACATCTGGACGAGTACAGAGCATGGCATACATGATGGATCCCAACGCCGAGGCATAGGGAATCCGACTCATGCGATCTCGCTCAGCAGGTATCTCAGGACACTGCTTCTTGCTGAGACTTATGCCATAAGACATTGGTATGAAGCCCTTCTTGGAATCTTGCATTCTGAACCTGTGTAAGACCTTATCGATATAAGTGTCTTGACACAGTCCAATCAGCTTGTTTAATCTATCTCTATAGATTCTTATTCCAAGAATATACGCGGCTTCTCCCATGTCTTTCATTGAAAAACAACTTCCGAGCCAAGTCTTAACAGACTGTAACAACGGAACGTCATTTCCGAGAAGGAGTATGTCATCTACATACAACACGAGAAATGCAACTGCGCTCCCACTAGTCTTCTTGTAAACACATGGTTCTTCTTCGCTTCTGATGAAATCAAACTTTTTGACTGCTTCATCAAAACGAAGATTCCAACTCCGAGATGCTTGCTTCAATCCATAAATGGATCGATGAAGTTTGCATACTTTCCTAGCTGCATTTGGATCGATGAAACCTTCGGGTTGTGTCATGTGCACATCCTCTTCCAGAATTCCATTAAGGAAAGCTGTTTTCACGTCTATCTGCCAGATCTCATAATCATAATGAGCAGCTGTTGCTAGGAGAATCCGAATGGATTTAAGCATGGCAACAGGTGAATAGGTTTCTTCATAGTCAATACCATGAATTTGTTTGAAACCTTTTGCCACTAGCCTTGCTTTATATATCTAAATATTTCCATCCACATCAATTTTCTTCTTGAAAATCCATTTACACTCAATGAGTCTTGCACCATCGGGTAAATCAACCAAAGTCCATACTTGGTTCTGTGACATGGATCCCATTTCGGATTCAGCGGCTTTCAGCCACTTTTCGGAGTCAGGGCTCATCATTGCTTCTTCAAAATTCGCTGGCTCATCACTGTCAATGATCAACAAATCATGACAATTGGTTACGAGAAATCCATATCTCTCGGGTTCGTGACGGATCCTTTCGGATCGGCGAATTTCAGGCTCCACAGGCGCCGTCTCTACAACTCTTTGTAGATCCAACTGTTGCTCTTCCTCTACGGGTTGAGCATTTTCCTGCGGTTCTCGAACTTCTTCGAGTTGTACTTTACTCCCACTGTTTCTCTTGGAAAGAAATTCTCTCTCAAGAAAGACGCAGTTCCGAGCAACAAACACTTTGTTCTCGGATTGGTTGTAAAAGTAGTATGCCTTGCTTTCCTTAGGATAACCAACGAAGTAGCATTTATCAGATTTGGGCTCGAGCTTATCTGTAATTAATCTCTTAACATAAACTTCACAACCCCAAATCTTCAGGAAAGACACATTCGGAACATTTCCAGTCCACATCTCATGTGGTGTCTTTTCAACTGATTTTGACGGAACCCTATTTAGTGTAAACGTAGACGTTTCTAGAGCGTATCCCCAAAAGGATAATGGAAGAGTAGAGAGACTCATCATTGATCGAACCATATCTAATAAAGTCCGATTTCTCCTCTCAGACACGCCATTCCATTGTGGTGTTCCAGGAGGAGTGAGTTGTGAAACAATTCCACAGTCTCTCAAATGATCACTGAATTCTTGGCTCAAGTATTCTCCTCCACGATCTGATCGAAGAGCCTTAATACTCTTGCCAAGTTGATTCTGTACTTCATTTTGGAACTCTTTGAACTTTTCAAAAGATTCTGACTTATGTCTCATTAAATAGACATAGCCATACCTGCTGAAATCATCAGTGAAGGTAATGAAGTATCGAAAATTTCCTCTGGCACTTGTGCTCATTGGGCCGCATACATCTGTATGTATAAGGCCCAATAAGTCACTGGCCCTTTCATTTGGTTTGTTGAAAGGGGCCTTAGTCATTTTGCCTAGTAAACAAGATTCACATTTCTCACATGATTCATAATCAAATGAGCCCAGAAGCCCATCACTATGGAGCTTTTAGATCCGTTTCTCGTTTATGTGGCCCAAACGACAATGCCAAATAAAAGTCTGATTCGTGTCATTTGATTTGAATCTCTTGGTGTTAATGTTATAGATTGGTGCGGTTTGGTTTAAAACATAAAGCACATTCTCTAATGGGCTGCTACCATAAAATACATCATTGTAATCAAAAGAACAACATTTATTCTTAATTGAAAACTGATATCCTTCCACATCCAAGACAGGAATGGAAATAATATTTCTGCTTATAGCAGGTACATAGTAGCAATTATTAAGTTTTAAAACCAAGCCAGAAGGTAAAGACAAGTTATATGTTCCTACGGCTAATGCAGCAACTCTTGCTCCATTCCCCACGCGCAGGTCCACTTGTCCCTTTTCCAACTTCCTACTGTTGCTTAGGCCCTGCATATTTGTACAAATATGAGCACCACAGCCGGTATCCAATACCCAAGAAGTAGAACCAGAAGTAGTAACATTTACTTCTATAACATAAATACCTGAAGATGAAGTCTCGAAAGTCTTCTTCTTCTTCTTCTCTTCCAAGAATTTGTTGCAGTTTCTCTTCCAATGCCCAAGCTCTTTACAGTAATGGCACTTATCAGTATCAGATGGGCCCGGCTTGGGCTTTGGGGCTGGCGCCGGCGTGTCCTGGTTCTCAACCGGGACTGCCTTGCCCTTTCCCTTACCTTTGCCAAGTTTCTTAAACTTCTTACCCCCTTGCACCATAAGTACATTAGGAGTGCCCTTCTTGATATTTGGCTCAGCTGTCTTGAGCATGCCATGCAGCTCAGTCAATGTCTTTGTCAAGTTATTCATGTTATAGTTCATAACAAACTGATCATAACTTGACGGCAGTGACTGCAGAATGATGTCAGTAGCCAACTCTTGGCTAATGGGACAATCCAGCTTCCCCAGGTTATCAATATAACCCATCATCTTAATGACATGAGGACTGACTGGACTGTCCTTTGGTAGCTTTCATTCAATGAGAGATTTAACCGTCTGGTATCTCTCAGTTCGTGCTTGCTCCTGAAACATACTTTTCAGGCTAGTGATCATCTCCACGGGCGACTCCACGTTCTCGTATTGCTTCTGCAAATCCGAGTTCATGGTAGCCTACATGAGACAATTCACGTCGACCACATCATTAGAATGCTTATCCCAAGCATTCCTTTCTGCATGTGGAGCATTGGCTCTCGGTTTTTCAGGGAGAACATTTTCAAGGACATAGTCCCGCTTCTCCTGCTTGAGAACAATTCTCAAGTTCCGATACCATTCGAGAAAATTCGATCCATTTAACTTGTCCTTCTCAAGGACGGATCGCAAGGAGAAAGAATTATTATGAGTAGTAGTCATAGCTGAGAACATATAAAAGGAAAAGGTTTAGTTATGATGTTCAAGAAATGAGAAATCTTAACTTTTAAGAAAAACTCGCATTATATTCAATCAATGCTTCCTCAGATGAATATAATGATCCAAGACCCATATTTTACTAAATTCAAGTGAGCCACTGGCTATCACTCAACTTTAGCTATTTAGGTAAGCAACAACCTTGCTAGTTATATCCAATATAACTCTTGGTTGTGGATCAACATCTTATGTCCAATCCACCTGATGTCTCTGAGCCCAAAACGATTCTGATGGCCCAGTCAAGTAAACCAATCTCTTCAGTCACGTAATTGTCGATGTCTTGCACTGCAAGTCCATCAACACGATTACTTCTGCCTTACTCATGAAATTGTGGACATCTTGCACTGCAAGTCTATCACACAACTAAATGGGTCTTGACAGTTGACAAGATTGGAAAGACATCAAGTATCACTTGATATTTGGTTGAGGAACGGAACCATTTAAAATGTTCAGTTTTACTATGTTTTAATTCTTATAATTAATCCGCGATGACCGATCAATCCAATTGATCCGGTTTTGAATACCGGTCAGCGTCGATCGATGCTACATTAGCATCGGTCGATGCCAACCTAATCAAACCAATCGCATTTAAACCATTCACAGTGTTCGACCATTATTAACCAAGCTCGATAACCGGTCCAATCCAATTGAACCGATCCAACAATCTCGCGAGGCTGTGTCGATCGATGCAACAATTGCATTGATCGTCACTAGGCGAAAACTAGGTTTATTCGGGTTTTCGCCCTGCATCGATCGTTGCCGGATTGGCAACGATCGACACCATGCGAAAAACCCTAGATTTTATTCGGGTCTTCGCTCTGTGTCGATCGATGCCCGCTTGGAAACGATCGACACTATGCAAAAAACCTTTAAAACGTTTTGAACAAAACCCTAAACTAGGTTACTTTGATCAAAACGAGTTTTAGCATGCTTGTATCAATTATACAAAGATCTAGATTCAACTAATCTAATCATCATGCTACAGATCCAATGGAACCCTAAAGCTCTGATACCACTGAAGGAATTTCAGTCAGTTCTAATCAGGATTAGCAACCCTAGTCTGAATTCCGAGCCTAGGATCTAAGGTTCATGTAATTGAATCTAACAGATCTCGAGATTACCTGATGAATATGCAGCGGAAGTGTTTGCAGATAATCGAGATCACGAAGCGCCTCAAATGCTGCGCCTCTACTGGTATCCACACGCACACAAACTGGACCACAGGGATGCTAGTGCCTTACAGAGATCTAATCTCCAGAGAGGTTTATTTCTGTGTTCTGGTGGCTGTGAATTAGGTTAGTTACGAGTTTAGGTCGACCATATATCTTATATATGTCGGCTTAAACCACAACGGAATTAACAAACGATTAAACCGAATTAATCTGATTAATCCGTGAGTGCATCGATCGATGCACTATCTGCAACGATCGATGCTATCCCAGAACATTGATATCGAATGCATATCACATATGCATTCACTTGGATCATTACATTAATGATCAACCTCGTCTTTGACGCCCAGTTTGCTTAGGTGTGTGACCCTGTAGGATCATATAACACTAGCAATGAGTTCTCAACTCATTGATCATAAGTGGCTTCTAGCAAAGCGTTATGACTACCTAGTGTTATGTGATTGTCTCATCTCGACTATACGACTTTCACTTAGAGCATGTACAATAGATTTCAGGACATTCCCAACACTGTTAACAGTACTTTTCATCAAAGTGAATCCATATATTATGTAAGCAGTAAGCATGTAAGTTTTAGTTACTTTAATGTTTATTTGTTAACAGTTATCATGAAAGAGCTTTAAACGCTAATGTTATGCGGTTTCTTGAGAGGCATGGAATTATGTATCATTATGTATCGACAACAAAAGAGAATAAAAGAGAATATGAGATGTTGGAATTGGTTAGAGGCACTGATCTAAGTCTAGAGAGGCGTTAGTTAACAACAAAAAAAACAGAGAGGCATCAAGAGTTGAAGGAAGACAGAAATGGGGAATTCAAAGAAAGTGGATGTGAATCAATTTCTGGTTGCTCATCTCAACACCATCTACGATACTCTCCATGTAATTTTTCTCTTCTTACCGGTTCAAATTTCGCGGTAATGAATTTGAATCGTAATTAGAGACAAACTATGCTAAACTTTTTTTTTTTTGCAGTTGTCCAGACGAACATCATCTCCTATAGAGGAGAAAGTTAACTGGAACGATGTTCTTCACATGTTTGATCACCTCACCAAACAAGGCACCATAGGTTTAAAGTTATTCTCTTTTAGGTTCTTTTTTTAGTTGCGGTGATGCTGGAACTTCGTTCCTTCATTTGATTTCTCGATTTGTCTCTTTTTTTTTCCTTAACTTTAAATAGTGGGAATGCTATGGACTGGAGAAGCTCCAAAATCTGAAACACTTAAGGAGACTGGAGTCTTACTTCAACGCTCTTCAGGGGTTTTTGCTTTGTTTCCATGGAAACACTATTGGTGCTGGGCCGACGCTTTCTTCTATCGTACACGTTTATGTCAAGCAAATCGTTGTTTCCAGCTTCAGATTATTGCAGAGTTTTGTCTCCTTATATGGTAAATAGGAATCTACTCTTCTGGCTGTTCATATTCAAAACACAAAATCTAAGATGGAATGTTCTATACTTTTACTGAAGAACTGTATGTTAATTTTTGCCAGCAATTATCATCTTCTAAACTCTTTTCTCTTAGATTTGTATAGCCATTCGACCCCAAAAAATAGTAGTATAGCCAATGTAGGATTTGCTTTTGAGATATGTCAAACTGAGTGATTAAGATTACTTATTCATGGATGTTTTTCCTTTTCAGGTGTTCGAATCTGGGAACTCAAGGGTTCATATGAAAAGGACAAATGGCCCGTCTATTCCGCAGCTTTTAGGAGTTGTTTGGGAAGCATGCTCGGGTTTGAATAAGTTTCCTGCAACAAACATCACATCGACTGGCAGGGCTATTGCCCAATTTGCGGTTTCGATGAAGGACCTTCTTAGGGAGATGAAAGTGGTGGTGTCAAGATCCTTGATGATTCCGATCTCGAAAGCATCATTGAAGGGTATGCAATAAGGACAGTCTTATTCTTGTATTGTGATAGTCTCATATGTTTTCTTATGCTAGGATTTGACTGTGTATAGGTGCTTGGATCTGGAAATGAAAGAATCAAGCTTAATCGAAGTGTTTACTGCTTCCACAAGTCAAGTAAGATGAAGAGTGATAGAAAGATCGTTTGAATAAAAAATGATACCGGCGAAGAGATAACTCTGACACTTTGTATAGAGACAATATTAGGCTTCAACAAGTCTTGGAAGATTCCATGCTTATGTATGTTACCTTTATACCATCCGGAGGCGAACTGTGCATCTTGCTAATTTAGAGATCATGTAAAATATTATCAATCAGAGTACACAATATGATGTTAAAAGAAAGTGCATTTATGATTTTGTGTTTATAAAAACAGAATAACACATACGGGAGCCGGGTTACCAGATATTTTCCTAAACCAAATGTTTCAAGCTGAGAAAATTATGTAGGAGGAAGGATTAAGCTTGATGGTTAGCCAGAAACTGGTGAAGCTAATGGATGAAGATGTTCAATACTTGAGACATGCTGGAAAATCGAGTTCCATGTCCTTGAACAAGTAGCCCCCCCCCCCCCTCAAAAAAAGAAAATATTCTCTTTCTTTCCAACTTCCCTCATTGCTTTTGTTTTCATTTTCGAATTTCATTCAATACTGAAAAAATAAATTGACAACAACATTCAAGAACAAAAGACATAGATATCATATCTAATATATATAATAGACAAGTCATGGCAGAGAAAAATCCTACATTGTCCAATCAAAACTAAGAATTAAACTGACGTGTCAAGGCTTTTTGGTGACTATTCTGAAACCAATTCTGATGATTATTCTGTCTATTTTTTTTTCATCTCTTTCTCTTTCTCTCGAAAATTTCACGCCATCGTCGCCGAAAATTTCACGCCATCATCATCATCTCCTTCGATCGTCTGATACCTATTTCCAGTTTTATTCATCTAGATGTACGTTTGTTTTGGTTTGAATCTAAATCGTTGAGTTTGTTCATAACCCTAATCCCTCTTTTCCTTTGTTTCAGTTTTCAATCCGCTGGATAAAAACCTAACACGGTTCGTCTATAATTTCCCATCTCTATTTCATCGCTTTTTCCAGTTTATTGTTAGATTTTATCCTTTCCTTATCCCGATTGATTTTATGAATCGCATCAGGCCATGAATCGTTCATTTGTGTTTATCTTCTTTTCATGTATTCGACGATCTGGAAAATTCAAAGTAAACTGTCCAATTCTCTTCCAATCTCAAGACCAAAACCGTCCGATTAGGGTTTCTTGTGGTTTATTTGTTAATATTCGTCGTGATTTTTCAATATCCTAACACATATTTCTGTTTCTCGCATCAGGCCCACCGCTTTTTTTCGATTTTTTTGGGTGATAATAAGAAAACATTTCTCTGAAGAAATTATCCTTTCCCGTGAACGGTTTCCATACCTCACCGTTTTTGGAGCTTTGTGGGTCTCTCGGATGGAAGGTATGAAATCCATCTTTCTTTTTTGATTTTCAATTTCTATGAAATCACAACCGTTTTATTTGTTTATCTTTATTTTCAGGTATTCCTGGATCTGAAAAATTTGGGGTCGACTATTCTTCATTTTCCCGATTTCCACATCCTTTCTACAACAATTAAATAAATTTTTATCCTTCACAACTACTTTCATTTGTTGACAATCTACCATGGAAACTTCCGGAGATATGAAACAAAGAAGCGAGGAAGAAAGTTTATGTTTATCAAGTTGAAGGCCGTGTTCATCACGACCCGTCACGTGCTCTTGGAGATCTCACTGGAATCAAGAAACACTTTTTTCGGAAATGCGGCGAGAAGAAATGGAAGTGAAAATTGCTCGAAGATTTACGGAAGCAAAGAATATAGATGCGATTGTGGAACTCTGTTTTCTAGGTGCGATTTTGAGGTTTTTTTCAACTCCTAAAAATTTGATCTTTCGTCTGAATTTACCAATTTGTGGAATGGGTTTTGTTTTAAAATATATAGCTTTATATATGTTTTAGATAGCTTTCGTCTGAATCTGGTGTGATTCAAGTACATTTGATCTACTACAATCTGTATTTTAAATGAGCACAGGTCAGAAATGACGGTGAAGAAATTGAAGCCAATGGTGCCAATTATCATATTGAAATGATAAGGTGTTTGAGAGAGGTTAATGGCGACAACAACACTGTTGGCTGATAGGTTTTCATGTTGTTACGTCTCTTTGAAATCTTGCTAATATTTTTTTGGGTGAAGCTAACAAGATCTGCCCGAATTTTGTCCAGGTATCCACAATTCTTGGGTCCTATCAGACAATAAAACTGGTTGAGACCTTCATGAATTACCAGGTATTTTTCAGGATCCTGTTTACCATGTTTCAAGGATATGCATACATTAGATTCTGGTTTGGTCTATTTAGACGATATATACATCATTCAACTTGCCTATTTTTCCTTCCGGAAAAATTCCTATGCGTTTATGTACTTTGGATATCAGAATATAGAGCTTCTGTTATGTCCATGTATATCATTGTTACTCTTATGTACAATAGGTAGATTGACATATGTTCTGGTGTAAAACAAAATTGTGAACTGAACCATGAAAATATTTGGTGAAAAAAACTGTTACAAAAACATCAAGAGGTGTTTGTGTTATTACAAAGTCAAGGTTAGAAGTATCTTTGTGTTATCCTCAAGAACATGTCAGAGTATTTGTTAGAAGAAGAAAAGGCCCACCTTGAGATGAATCGATTCCAGTGTCATTACAAAGTCAAGGTTAGATCTGTTTTCTTCGATTTCTCCAGCTCTTAGATTAGATTTATGTTACGTATCTTTTGATGCAATGTCTTGAAGATACAAAGAAATTTACTCGAATATTATGATTGTTTCTATCTGTTTAGCTAAAGGTCTCTACTTCTTTGATTATTTGTTTCCAGACATCTAATAGCCATTGCACTTATCTATTCTTCTAGGTCTGCCAGTGTTTTTTATTCTCATAAATATACACTACACTTACCTGTTTTTTCATAGCAGTTAGCATCTGATTGTGTAACTGCTATCTGGTTTCTGGATTCGTTACTGTGTTGTCTACAGCCTTGAAGAATTGTGATAGCTTTAGAAGTCCTTTCGGGAAATCTGGGTTCTCTTTTGGTGATTGAAGTCGATAAATTACGGATACAGGTAAATTACAAGGCTTTTAGGTGAGAAAGATATCTCAACTTCTGGGTTTTTGCATTATAGATTAGGTAGGGCGCATACATTCTAAAATAATGCATGTTCCCTAATTTGAGGTTGAAATTATTGATGATATGTATTAGCATACAAAGTCTATTTATGCTCAGTTGCTCACACAAACTCTCTCATTTTAAGTTGACAGGGGAGACTCCTTGCTAAGGAACATGACTATTCTGCTGCTGTTGATGTCTATAAAATAGGCTTAGAATTGAGGCACGTTGTTAATGCATGAGCCTTAACAACTGAGTGTTTTTTATAGTTGGCACTGTTTCCAGATCGAGTTCCTATTGATCTTTCAATTTGTTTCTATATATTAGGCATGTGCATATCATGTCTATTGATCTTTCGATTTGTTTCTATATATTAGGCATGTGCATATCATATCAGTATGCTGACATATATTTGTCTTTTGGCAGTCCAGATGATTGGGAATGTTTCCTACAATATCTCGGCTGTTTGGTTGAAGATGACAGCATGTTGAAGTACTTTGACTTATTTATCATATTCATCCAACAAAACACATGGAATGCAAATTTTCTCACCTACGGAAGAAATGGTGATTATATTAACCACTTGCAGACTTAAAGGTTTGTTACGGCGTGGAACAAATCCGAGTAAAGCTTTTTGTTTTTTTTTTGTTTTTGTTTTCCTCTCTGAAACCTCTTCTATGTGTTGTAACCGTTTGAATTGAGTTCTGGAAAAATTTGTCGTCTGGTGCAGCGCATTGTCTAAATTTGTGAATTAGGCCGCTGACGGTGGAATCACAGCTCTTCACATGGCTGCCTTGAATGGATTATTTGTCTGTGTACAGCTTTCACTTGATCTTGAAGCGACTGTTTCCGCTGTGACATTTCATCATGGAACATCAATGGATATGATTGGTATCAGCTCTCTATCCCCTCCCATATGACTAAAACATTCTTTTTCATTCTGCTTCCAAGATGATGATCTTCGTCTTACTTATGGTGGAAGCACGCCTTTGCACAATGCTGCTTTTGGTGGGAACCTGAAATGTTGTCATGCAAGAACAACTAAGTTTATTATTTTGTTTCTCTATTTTTTATACAAAGATTTGTCAGAAGGTCCATTTTTATGTGTCTCTCCATCTATAGATTCCCCTTCCAAGAGGTGCAAGAAAGATGCCATTAAGCTGAATTGTTCCTCCACAGTCTCTTCTATTGATTCATATCATGTTGTAAAAACATATATTTGACGTCGTCAAAATGGAAATTGTCCTTTTCAAAAAATGTTTGTCGGTGGCTACCCAAATGACATAGCACGGATGTGAAGTCGTCATTGGTTAGAATTGTTGCTTTCGCCAAATTCTGATGTCGTCATTCCAGGAATCACTCACTCCAATTACTTATCATTGCCCCTTTTGAGTATACTCATCATCACAGGGTTATTACCTAACCTTCATCGAGTTTTTAATACCAACTCTGGCGATCCAAGCGTATGGGCTCAATATGTCTCTGGGTTGCTTTCTTCAAGTTAACTATTTGGTTGCAGACAACAATCATCACAGTGATGATTACAACAAGCATCACAGTGATGATTAATGTGAGCTTCATATTATGTTTGTTACGTTAAACATGTACGTAGTCTTATATAATGATTTGTTCCATAGTGACAACAACACTTCTTAATAATGAATACAAAAAGAATGTAAGTAGGTGATAGGGTCAAGAATTAATCCTATTCTACTGCAAGTGCACAGTTAAGTGATTGTAGTATAAAGGGTATCGAATCCACAGAGACTCTGGTCTCGATAGAATAAGAACCGTAGAGATTAATACTAAGAATAAAGCAGATGGTGAGTGAAATAAAAGCAAGGCAAGAAAATAAATCAGTAGCAAGATTGGTTGTGAAAGCAATTAACTAAAAGCGCTAAGTCTAGGGAATTCTCAGGAAATCAGACAAGCAGACAAGTTATTCAGTCAGGATCAAATTAAACTCAGTTCTAGAACTCAAATCACGGAATTAGAATTAACCAAATCTCTTTGCGAAAATCCTCTAAGTCTAAGTGCAGTAATCCAAATCTCTTTGCAATTACTAACAGATTAAACCAGCATTAATTTCAAGTTCGATATGTTCACAATTAAACTAAGCCAAATCTTTTTGCGAATAATTTAATTGCTCAACCTAAATAGTTCAGATTCTAAACCACACTCTCGTGTCGTATTTAGCAACCTAAGATCTAGATTCTAATTGATCAGGTTAGAACTAGCATTAAGCACAATTTAGATCGAAGAACATTCTAATCATGTGAATCCTTAACTGAATTAAACAAGTCTAGCAAGTCATGAAATCCTTAATGAGAAACCCTAAACTTAACTATGAATCTACTCAGACATGATTAATGAAACAGAAATCATAGAATAAATAGATTGCATATAAGAAATTAAATAGATGAAGGGGTTCGAAATCTTCTCCAAAATAGATGAAGTACAGGATTAGATCAGCCCCAAAAGCTCTAAAAATCTCTTAGCTCTAAGTATGAAAGCGTATCTAAAATAAACACCAAAATCCTAAATATATAGGCAGAATCTTGGCTGGGGCTTCTGTGTAAATACTGGAACTTTTCTGGGCTTTTCTGCAAACTTTGATAACTTCATTAAAACGCCGCATTTTGGCCCATCTCGCTAGTGTGTCGATCGACACCATAGGTGTGTCGATCGATGCATGATCAACAAATTGGACAGTGAGATTAATCTCTCGGCCAAAACACTCCAAAAGTCCCAAAATGCTCCAATATCTCCAATTCCGCTCCAAACCTGATTAAACCTGTAAAAGACTATAAAAGAACACCAAAGACACTAAAAAAACAACTATATCATGGCATAAAACCGGTAAAAACCATGATATATCAACTCCCCCACACTTAGCCTTTGCTTGCCCTCAAGCAAAACAGAGAACTAAAATGTAGTGAAGAGGTTTGAAAACTCATTAGAAACTCTTTTCATCTTAGAAGCAGCAACACTCAGATTCCCCTTAGTAAACCACATGAAAGAATCAACCTGTAGACATCAAGACCAACATATACTTCCCCCACACTTAGCAATTGTCCTAAGTAAACTCCACAATCACATTCACGCATTCAAATTCACCCTACTGACTTCTGCAAGTATTTAAGTGTGGTCTCACCTAAGGAATATTGATCAAAGGCACATGGACTCTTACCTTGTCAGCTCTAGACCACAAAACTATATTTCTCTAGTCCCTTTCTTCTCTTTTCCCTTCCTTAACAACTGATTTTTCCCCATTGGGTATCATTTTTTTTTTTTATCAGTGTTCTTCCCGTTTTGGGGTGTACTTTGGACACATTCCATGGATGCACAGGAGGTAATAGGGGTCTCTACCACTCCCGTGACCACTTCGGAGTTACTAACTCATCCTCAGTTTATTACTTTTTTTTTTACTTTATGGAAGGGGAGAAGGGAACTAAATAGGACAGGTTTACAGGCTGTGTCAGAACTAACAAAGGAATCCGACTCAAAGTATTCCAAGCCCTTAGGTGAGAAATCTAAGCCAATATTAAGGTGAAGTCAGTAAAAGATCCTCTGATACCTGAAGTGATGTGGGTGTTCTCAGTAGGCTGATCTGTGTCTGGGTTTTCTAATAGTCAGAGATTGATCTGCAGCTTCATCTCAATGGTTACTTAAGTTCCTGCAAGTGCTACTAATCTTCTCAAAAAATCATTGTTTCCTACTTAAACTGGTTTTGACTCAATAAAACAAAATTTTTTAAAATTGGATTGACTCTTAAGAAAACAAAAGCGTGCGTCAGTAGCTCCTCCCCCACACTTAAAACACACTGTCCCCAATAGTGTCAAGCTTAGGGTCGGCGAGAAAATAAATCAAATTGAAACAATCCGAAAAGTTGCAGAACACTTACCTGTCGTCGCCCTGTGTCGATCGATGCCACAATGTGTGTCGATCGATGCAAGGTGAATATGCTCGCGGTTATGTGAATAACCGATGTCTAAACCGCAATTGATTCGGTAAACTGTAAATCGAAACTGCATCGACCTATGCACTAGGTGTGTCGATCGGTGCAATGCGATTTTGCCTGTTTCTCAAGCCTTTGAACACACAAAAACAGAAAAATCAAAAACACCAAATCAAATTGAAAAATGAAAACTAAAATGAACCTAACAGTGGGTTGCCTCCCACTCAGCGCTTGTTTAAAGTCAATAGCTTGACTATGGAAAGGAGATCGGACTCATGGCGGTTTCAACAGAGACTTGGAGTGTCTCTGCGAATATCTCTTCATCCAAAGAGGTGTGTATGCTGTCAGATCATGAGGCTTTCCAAGGAATGAATAAACAGCATCAGGGCGGGAGCAAAGCTGGGGTGGTACACTGCGTTTTCCTGCATTCAAAACAATATGGTCAAGAGGTTTAAGCTTAGGTGATTTATATCTTACCTTTGGTGCAGATCTGATGTTTGGGGCTTTCTGCTTATGAGCAGTTGCAGGCTCTGAAGATGTTAGGGCAGGTTCAAGAGGAACCGCCATCTTCTTCTCTCTACTATCAAATACTGTAGTTCCACCAATCTGAACTTCTTCTTTCAGATGACCATCAGTGGAGATCATCTTCTTATCCACCACCACCATGCAGTTGACTACACTCTGCTCATGTTTAGACCTTATAGGAACTTTTAGGAATGGTATTGGAGGTTTATAGACCTTTTCCTTAGCAAAAACAACAGATTTGGGCGAAACTGGGTCTGCCCGACTATCGCGTCGACCAACGCAGAGTGGGTATCGGTCGTCATTGAATTGATGTCGACCTTCAGTGTCGACAATGGTCAATTTCTGTTCGTCGCAAGAACTCGAAATTGCCGTCAGAACTGCGTGTCGACCAACACTAAGTGGGTGTCGATCGATGCATGTCTCAGACAGACAATATTCATCCAGAAAATCCGAGATTATGCTCTCTTCTTCACCTAGCAACTCAATCTCATCTCTTAAGGTCACAGCTTTGATGGATCTATACTGTTCAGCTTTCCCAACTTCATTATGCCTTTGTATTGCTTGAGATGTCTGTTGGATTTGAACATCCAGCTTCTTCACATGTGTGCTCAAAGATTCAAACTTTCCATTCATATCTTCATACAATGCATCTATCTTTGAGTTGTATGACACATTGATCTGTTGTTGTCCCTCAAGAAACTGCTCCATCATAGCTTCCAATCTGCTCTTATGTGTAGGTGCAGGGGGTTCTTGGTAAGAAGAAACACCATAGTTCCTTGAGAAGGAGTTACTCTGTTGCTGGAAGGGTCTCTGAAAAGTAGATTCCTGACTGTAGAATTCATTCCCTCCAACACAGTTGATAGCTCTTTGCGCATACTTTCCAAGTACAAGACTATGTAGAGAGTCTCCATTGCCCTTCAGCCCAGCTATCTGCGAGCTGTCAATCCTTGAACTAAAGAAATCATACATCTTACTTACGATATGTGTCGATCGATGCAGGAGAAGCGTCGATCGATGCAAGCGCGGTGATGTGACGATCGACACACAGGACCGTGTCGATCGTTGCAGGGCGATTACAGGCGTAACTGAAACGCAAGAACAGAAAGAAAAAAAATAGTAACCAAAAACAAAAACGAAAAAAACCTAGTCTAAACCCTAAGTTCAAATCTATCGAGGACTCAAAAGAGTCCCCGGAAACGGCGCCAAAAACTTGATAGGGTCAAGAATTAATCATATTCTACTGCAAGTGCACAGTTAAGTGATTGTAGTATAAAGGGTATCGAATCCACAGAGACTCTGGTCTTGATAGAATAAGAACCGTAGAGATTAATACTAAGAATAAAGCAGATGGTGAGTGAAATAAAAGCAAGGCAAGAAATAAATTAGTAGCAAGATTGGTTGTGAAAGCAATTAACTAAAAGCGCTAAGTCTAGGGAATTCTCAGGAAATCAGACAAGCAGACAAGTTATTCAGTCATGATCAAATTAAACTCAGTTCTAGAACTCAAATCACGGAATTAGAATTAACCAAATCTCTTTGCGAAAATCCTCTAAGTCTAAGTGCAGTAATCCAAATCTCTTTGCAATTACTAACAGATTAAACCAGCATTAATTTCAAGTTCCATATGTTCACAATTAAACTAAGCCGATAAATAAGACATATACCATGGCTAAAATCCCTAAAATCCATGGTATATCAATCCCCCACACTTAGCTCTTGCTTTTGCGAATAATTTAATTGCTCAACCTAAATAGTTCAGATTCTAAACCACACTCTCATGTCGTATTTAGCAACCTAAGATCTAGATTCTAATTGCTCAGGTTAGAACTAGCATTAAGCACAATTTAGATCGAAGAACATTCTAATCATGTGAATCCTTAACTGAATTAAACAAGTCTAGCAAGTCATGAAATCCTTAATGAGAAACCCTAAACTTAACTATGAATCTACTCAGACATGATAAATGAAACAGAAATCATTGAATAAATAGATTGCATATAAGAAATTAAATAGATGAAGTACATGATTAGATCAGCCCCAAAAGCTCTAAAAATATCTTAGCTCTAAGTATGAAAGCGTATCTAAAATAAACACCAAAATCCTAAATATATAGGCATAATCTCGGCTGGGGCTTCTGTGTAAATACTGGAACTTTTCTAGGCTTTTCTGCAAACTTTGATAACTTCATTAAACCGACGCATTTTGGCCCATATCGCTAGTGTGTCGATCGACACCATAGGTGTGTCGATCTATGTATGATCAACAAATCGGACAGTGAGCTTAATCTCTCGGCCAAAACACTCCAAAAGTCCCAAAATGCTCCAATATCTCCAATTCCGCTCCAAACCTGATTAAACCTGTAAAAGACTCTAAAAGAACACCAAAGACACTAAAAACACAACTATATCATGGCATAAAACCGGTAAAAACCATGATATATCAGTAGGCACAATTACTAGAAGCTTCTGCACCTGAAGTTTGAAGGCAGAGTCCCATAATGAACATAAAAGGAAAAAATAATAAACAATAAAGCTAATGGAAATGGTTAAATAAGCTGGGATTACGTCAGTGTTCTTGGCTTAGAGATTTTTAATATAGCGTCACATAAAACGCTATAGCAAGGAGGTAGAAGTAACGTGATTAGATCTTCTCCCTCCGTGACCATTCTAGAAAATATCTTTTAACAAAATTTAGCAAAAAATCTTATTAACAAATATTGACAAATGAATAGATATATGTTATGATTTTCGAAACAAAAATCAGATTTTGCTTTATTTCAATTTATTTACTATATCTTTTGTTACAATATATATTTTTTTATTAAAAATACAGTATTTTTTTTTAATTATTAGTTTTTGGTTTGAAATTTGTAACTTATTATCCACTAGATTTTGGCCCGTGCGTTGCACGGGCATTGTATTTCAATACATTAATTTCATTTTACATTCAATAGTAGGACAAAGAAATACATTAATATGGAAGATTATATAGTTTATATTAAGAATGTGTTTCAAGTTTTATTTTAGCTAAAATATGAAGTAACTTTATTTTAGTACAAATAAGTACTAAAAGAATTGAACACCGATTAAATAAAATTTTTAATTCAGCGGTTTCCTATGTCTAAAGAAAGTGTTTCTATCTCTCTATCTTCTTTTCCACAACTCTCCCCATCCTCCTTCTTCTTTAGTTTGTGATCTAGAGGTTAACTATGAGAGAAGTTAATATCTTCTTATATATCCTCACAACGACGACCAGTTTCACAATTCAACAGACTCCTTATCATTGCAGCTTCATAATTCGGCGGTTTACCGTGCATTAATATTAGGAAACCTTTCTATCAAAGTTACAGATGTAATAAGGTTATACCTTGCATTAATACACGGTAGGTCAGCCGATTTACGACTGATGATGTAGATTTGCTTATTATATGAGTTATGGCATCGGAATTTTCATTTGATATATCTATGAAAGAGTATGCCAAGGATACAAAAGAGAAGAACATAGATGTGAAGTTTTGAGCTCAGCAACTACTTGCAACAACGTGGAAAGAACATTTCTGAAATGTAAGAAAGAGTCAACGATGAGAGCTAAACGTGCAATACAAAGTAGGTTCTGATTCAATGTTCCCTCATATACACATATACAATAATGTTAGTCTGATTAACTGTGTCCTTTTTTTTATAGGTACCTTCTGTGTGAATGTGTCTAAGAAAGTGGTGTTGGTTAAAGAACTAAAGAAAGCAAAGAGAAGCATGACTATAAAAATATATATTAGGACTTCATACTTTTTGCCTAAAATTAAACGAAACCAAAAAAACATTAAAAGAAGATCTAAAAGAATCACCTTCGATATTTCAAAAAAAAAGGCAAACCAAAAAAAAAAAAAAAATTACATTCATCAATATACTTTAAATTTGGAAATGAAATAATAGTAAGATTAGGAGAACATACTCTAATCATCAAAAAAATATTAAGAATTTAAAAGTTGTAGCTATATACACATTATTTGCATTATAATTTGAACTCTTGATCCACATAAAAAGAATTCTATTATAAGTTTATTATGCTTTATTCTCATAGGTAGAAAAAGAGATTTTCTATTAATCCATTGTAACATATGACATGACCTAAAATTTAGAGAAAAATATATTAATGTTTGGAAAATTCTTTGGTTATACCACACAATTTTTGTGAATCTACAAACACCAACATTCGAAGACATAATAAACTCTATAATCTTAAAATAAATTATGACTATTTCATACCTTCTCATCATATGCAAAATTTTAATTAGTATTGGTTTTGGTCTAAAACTTTTTATTTAAATATGTATAGTCAAAATAATACCCATTTTTTAGGCTAAGACCCTTGAATGCGACAACAAAAATCTAAATTTAGATTTAGCTTATCAAGAAATGGCTTACTTATACTTCTACTATAAATATGATCTTAAATTCCACGAAGATTGACACATTTGGCTTTGTCTTCCTCATTTTTCATTTGCAGTTTGAAGTTGTCACGTGAGCAGACAAATACCCAGGCTACATCCTTGTTAGTTAAAGTAATGATTTACTTATTTTTATTAAAAAAATATTGCATATTTAACAATTCTTTCTTTGGCTAATGTAGGAAACTACTAATAAAGAAGAAGAAATTGTCAATGGTTTGAAAAATGAAAAAGATAAAGCTTCATGCTTCCAAAAGTGGGTGATATTGAATGGAGACGGGGAGAAAAAGCTATGGAATAAACAAAAAAATCTAACAGCTGATGGTGAGTTGTTTTACTTGAGGCTTCTTTTTAAAAATAGTTAAAGACGCAAACAGTTATGAAGATATACGAACGGTTTATGGAACGTTGGATACATAATTCCATAAACCGTTCGTATATCTTCATAACCGTTTGCGTCTTTAACATTTTGAAAAGAAGCCTCAAGTAAAACAACTCACCATCAGCTGTTAGATTTTTTTGTTTATTCCATAGCTTTTTCTCCCCGTCTCCATTCAATATCACCCACTTTTGGAAGCATGAAGCTTTATCTTTTTCATTTTTCAAACCATTGACAATTTCTTCTTCTTTATTAGTAGTTTCCTACATTAGCCAAAGAAAGAATTGTTAAATATGCAATATTTTTTTAATAAAAATAAGTAAATCCTTACTTTAACTAACAAGGATCAAGGATGTAGCCTGGGTATTTGTCTGCTCACGTGACATCTTCAAACTGCAAATGAAAAATGGGGAAGACAATGCCAAATGTGTCAATCTTCGTGGAAGTTAAGATCATATTTATAGTAAAAGTATAAGTAAACCATTTCTTGATAAGGTAAATCTAAATTTAGATTTTTGTTGTCGCATTCAAGGGTCCTAGCCTAAAAAATGGGTATTATTTTGACTATACATATTTAAATAAAAAATTTTCGACCAAAACCAATACTAATTAAAATTTTGCATATGATGAGAAGGTATGAAATAGTCATAATTAATTTTAAGATTATAGATTTTATTATGTCTTCGAATGTTGGTGTCTGTAGATTCACAAAAATTGTGTGGTATAACCAAAGAATTTTCCAAACATTAATATATTTCTCTCTAAATTTTAGGTCATGTCATATGTTACAATGGATTAATAGAAATTCTCTTTTTCTACATATGAGAATAAAGCATAATAAACTTATAATAGAATTCTTTTTATGTGTCAAGAGTTCAAATTATAATGCAAATAATGTGTATATAGCTAAAACTTTTAAAATCTTAATATTTTTTTGATGATTAGAGTATGTTCTCCTAATCTTACTATTCTTTCATTTCCAAATTTAAAGTATATTGATGAATGTAATTTGTTTTTTTGGTTTGCCTTTTTTTTTGGAATATCGAAGGTGATTCTTTTAGATCTTCTTTTAATGTTTTTTTGGTTTCGTTTAATTTTAGGCAAAAAGTATGAGGTCCTAATATATATTTTTATAGTCATGCTTCTCTTTGCTTTCTTTAGTTCTTTAACCAACACCACTTTCTTAGACACATTCACACAGAAGGTACCTATAAAAAAAAGGACACAGTTAATCAGACTAACATTATTGTATATGTGTATATGAGGGAACATTGAATCAGAACCTACTTTGTATTGCACATTTAGCTCTCATCGTTGACTCTTTCTTACATTTCAGAAATGTTCTTTCCACGTTGTTGCAAGTAGTTGTTGAGCTCAAAACTTCACATCTATGTTCTTCTCTTTTGTATCCTTGGCATACTCTTTCATAGATATATCAAATGAAAATTCCAATGCCATAACTCATATAATAAGTAAATCTACATCATCAGTCGTAAATCGGCTGACCTACCGTGTATTAATGCTAGGTATAACCTTATTACATCTGTAACCTTGATACAAAGGTTTCCTAATATGAATGCACGGTAAACCGCCGAATTATGAAGCTGCAATGATAAGGAGTCTGTTGAATTGTGAAACTGGTCGTCGTTGGGAGGATAAGAAGATATTAACTTCTCTCATAGTTAACCTCTAGCTCACAAACTAAAGAAGAAGGAGGATGGGGAGAGTTATGGAAAAGAAGATAGAGAGATAGAAACACTTTCTTTAGACATAGGAAACCGCTGAATTAAAAAGTTTATTTAATCGGTGTTCAATTCTTTTAGTATTTATTTGTACTAAAATAAAGTTACTTCATATTTTAGCTAAAATAAAACTTGAAACACATTCTTAATATAAACTATATAATCTTCCATATTAATGTATTTCTTTGTCTTACTATTGAATGTAAAATGAAATAAATGTATTGAAATACAATGCCCGTGCAACGCACGGGCCAAAATCTAGTAAATTATATTAGAGATGTATTTATAATATACAATTTTGTTGTAATTCTCCTTCTCAAACATTGATATAATTTAAAATAATAATAAATATATTTGCTTTGACATCATTATTTTCCAAAATTATTTATATTGTATTTGCAGCAAAAAAAAGTAGAAATAAAAGAACACATATTTACCAAATAAAAGGGTTCAAAAACAAATACCAAAAAGGTTTTAAAACAAATAGCAAAAAGATATGATATCTATAAAATAAAAAATATAAAAAATGTATATAATTTAATTAAAAATCGTACGAATGCAAAGTTAAAAACAATAAAATTACAACAAATTTTAATATATAAATCCGCGCGTAGCGCGGGATAACCCCTAGTCATTTTTAAAGTGGACTTTATTTAAATATTAAAGTAACTACTTAAAAGTATATAACAAAAAAAAAACGTTTTCAGTTCTACGGATGAGAAATTTGTTGGATTTTTCCCTTAATTTATCTTTTGGACAACGTTTTGGCTTATTTAAAGCCAAACATGCTAATTACAATCGCTATTGCAAAAGATAGACCGTTTATATTAATGTAAAAAATAAAATATTAGTTACCCAGCTCTCTTTACTCATAACATCCATTTTCTAAAAACTATGTGGTTACTAATCATCCAAAAATTAACAACTTGGAATCTACTCTCTACTATATAAACACCAATAAGCTTTTCCTCATAATCCCACAGAGCCAACTCCAGATACAATTAAATATATAAATATAAAATAAATTGAACTCCTAACCAAGGTATTTATTTAATTTATTTGAAAAAAAATAAATAACAAATTATTAGTAATAATATGGGGATATCTAAAAGTGTCAAGGTTATTGTCTCTCTCGCTCTTGTAGTACTCTTGGCTCTTACAGTAACCAATATTGAGGCAAGAGGCATAGATTATCCAGTTCAAAAAAACAAAGGAGCCATAGATTATGACGATCTTTTAATTGGAGATCACGCTAAGCGTTGTGATAAATCGAACCCTAGAAACTGCAAGAAGCAAGAAGTCAATCCTTACAGGAGAGGATGCGAGACGATCAAACGTTGTCGTCGTTCTGTTTCCTAATTACTATAATATTTGGGCAGGCATCGGATGGAATCCTCATATTAATTTCAGATTATTAAATTCATTCTCCTTTTTATTTAATTATATCTGTTGTTGGTTTTGTAATTGATTGTAACTGATCATGTTATGAGAGTGAATGTCACATTTTTATTCAATTATATCATTTGTTGTAGTTTTTATCATACTTTGTTGCAGTTTTATGACCACCGTACATGGTTTAGTGCAGGGGTTAGTCATAATTCATTTCTAGTTCGAGTCCCAGTGAGAAAAACATTAATGACATGTGAGGTATAGGTAACTGATAGTCCCAATTTAAAAGGAGATTATGACCGAAAGAACCCGAACCCATTTTAATATTAAAAACAAACTATTTTTATTATAAATTATGAAAATAGTTACAAAATAACTTTTCACTAGAAAATAATGTTCGTTTAAAAAAAACTACAAGATATGAAATTTACCGTCAGCTTGGGGATTCGGTTAGGGTTAGCCACAAACACCTATTGTGTATTAATAGGAGTGAAAAATATTGTTTGCACTTCAACACAATTGAAAGAGCTTTTAGCAAAAAAGGGTTTTGAGATTCTTGTAAGAAAGCAAACAATAAAAAGACAGAGAGCTTTTGTTTAGAGGTTCTTAGATATTTATAAATATGTGAACATAAAATGTTACATCAAGTATTCAAAGCATATTTTGAACTTATTGAGAAATTATTTTAGGTGAGACTTGTAATTATACTTAAAATTTTACTAAATTCTTTATAGAGAATCGACCGTGTTATTTTGTAGTTCTTACACTAACTAATTTTTGCACTTTAAACATTTTTGTAAGTTTGCCTTCACTAATATGAACAAATTTTATCCTTTGAGAATTGAAAACCAAATCTCCTAGTGTAGAAATAATAATTAACCATCTGACTAAACCACTGAGCTAAGCAAGTTTTGTCAAATGATATTTTGTGTCCGTATTCTTTCCAAAACAAGATTCACCCTATAAATAGGAGGATCAACTAACCAAAGTAAACTATGTAAAATCTCGTTTTGGGTAACTGTAAGATGTATTGTTTTCTTGAGCAAATGTTACACCTACACCTCCTTACTTGAGGTCTTGGTCCCAACACTTAATTTTATGTTTTCTGTAAGTTTCAGTAATCATTTTTTTTAATCAATTTTTCAATTTTTTCTGAATCAATTTTCTTTTCTTCTCTTTAGAGCCAAGGCCGTACCCATGTTGTAAATTTTGAAACATTTGACTAGGGTCTAATTTTTTTTAATTACCTAGGGACCTAATTTAAAAAAAAAATATTATGAAAACAAAAAATATAAAACAAAAATACATATTGTATTGTATTTGAAAGCACATTTATGTTTTTGAAACTTAACAGATATCATTTTCAAATTCTAACAAAATTTATCAGATTTTTCTTTATAAAAACTTTTAAAAACCAAAATCAATTATTAAGACAAAATTAAGATAAAATGTTAGAAAAGTTTCTACCTAATGTTGCTTCTAATTTTTCTGTATAATTTTCCAATAGAAAAATGGCTTGGGTCTCTTTAAATGTAGGCACGACTCTGTATAGAGTCTCTGAATTGTCTCCTTAGAAGCCATTTAACGAGTCTCTGTCAAAAACCGAAAGTAGAATCAAAGCATGGCCTAAAAAGTAGCTCACAAACCTAATTTTAACATAAATCATGATATGTGTTTCTTTTGTAAATAGGAGAACTTTCTAGGAAATTCTGTAGTTCCTGAAGGATCTTTAAAAATGCACGAGAAATCTTTTTTTTTGCGTGATGAGTGTCGACCGACACCAAGTCCATAAATCGTCTCCAAGCTCTAATTTTCTCTAACTTCTGCAACTCAGCTCTAAATGCCCCCAAAATCTCCAAAGTAGTCAATCTTGTACCTATACCTACAAAGACTCTAAAAGACTAAAAAGACTTAATAACAAAGACATATATCGTGGTCAAAAACCTATAAAAACCAAGATATATAAACACTCTCATACATAGCTATTTCTTTCCCTCAAGCAAACAGAAAACCAAGACCTACAACAAAAACTCAGAAACTCATTTCTTCGTACAAAAACCATATCAAAAATCACCATAGTAATCCACATGAAACAAACTTGATAAGATTGAGACCATCGTGTACTTCCCTCAGACTTAGCAAATGTCTCAAACAAACTCCACAATCAAGACGACAAATCTAAAATCATGATGCTGACCTCTGTAAGGTTTAAGTGCATTCTCAGCAATGTAAAATTGATCAAAGAACACATGGACTCTTACCTATTCACAACCAGATCACACAGAAAGTCTCACTTCTGGTTTCTTTTCGCTCAGTTTTATCACTTCAGCAACCGATTTTCTATACTTACCTAAGATATCATTTTTTTAATATCGGTTGCTCTTCTCTTCTTATGGGGTTTCCATTTTTAAAGAAGTCATATCATCACTTTTGAAGACATATGTGATTACCTCCTATATCCCAAGCTCACTACCTATAATGTCTTTTTAACTTTATTTTTATTGAAGGGAAGAGAGAGAGAGGGAAATCATATTCACACATACAAGTTCTTTCAGGACTGAAACAAAAATCTGGTTCAGTGTATTTCCAAGCCCCATTATGAGAAAATTGAGTTAGATAGGTGTAAAGTCAGCAAATGGATCCTTCATAAACCGAAAAGTATATAGTTATCATTGATAAGTCGATTTTCCTTAAAAATAAATTGACACAACTGACTCTAAGAAAAATAAAAACAATGTTCGTAACTACATACCCCAGACTAAAAAAACATTGTCCCCAATGTTATCAAGCATGGAGTCGGAAACAAAACAAAAATGAATCAGAGAAGAAGCAGATCCTTACCTCGCGGAGGATGTCGAGCGACACCGGATTCGGTCGACGCTTCTCCTTTGGTTTTGAAAGTTTTCGAGCTACACTTGTCTCGTCGATTCTCCTCCGGCGCGTTTCCGGTGTCGATCAACACTGTTTTTGATCGATTCCTGGTTGTTTTTACTCAAAATCAAAGAAAACAACTTTAGTTGAAAAATGAGAATAAAAGTATGTATAGTCTCACCATTGGGTTCCTCCCATCAAGCACTTGTTTTCAGTCATTAGCTTGATTTTGTCTGGGGATCATGCTCTAATGGATTCCACCAAGGCAAAGGGTGCATAAGCGAAGGTATCCTCGTCCATAGTGGTGTGTAAGAATTATAATAATGAGAGCGACCAAGGAATGTAGGAAGAGCATCTGGGGTGGGGTCAAAGCTTGGGTGGGACATAACGATTTCCTGCATGAACATCAATGAGGTTACAATATTTAGGCTCATGATATACATACCTTTGCTTTGATGGAAGTATTTTAAGTGTGATATATGGAGATTTCTGCTTAAGAGCAGTTGCTTGTTTTGAAAATGTCCTGGTTAACCCATGTTGGACTACCATCTTTGCTTCTCCACCATTAAACAATTTCTTCTCATAAATTTGAACTTATGGTACCAGATCAACTCTGAGAGTTTTATCATATATAGTTGATCTCCATAGCTTATTCACCTTGAAATTTATAATCTTTTCTCCCAGATGGAGATCAATCAATTCATGCTTTACATCAATCTTTGCTCCAGTTGTAGCCAAGAAGGATCTACTAAGTATTAGAGTATCCTTTGTTTCAGCACCAAACTTCAGCACCACAAAATCTGTGGGAATCAATAAATCACCAACCCTTTTGGGAACATGTAATACCTTGTCTCAAGAATTGGTCAACGGGAAAAAATAGAAGTCAACATGAAGCCGTTAGAAATAATCAAAGGGGCTTTTCTGTTATTTTGGGAATCTATGGACATTTTGTTAAATTTACCAAAAAAGACGGAAAGCTTAGATGGGCCAATGTATTCTCTTTTTAATTAAAAAAATCACCTAGAAGACGGTAAATGATGAAATGTATTCAAAAAGGGTTTATAGTGATTGTCGGGATAGAAACCGATAAAAACTTCGAAGGGACGTTACAGGAGCTACGGGAAGCCAAATTGGATTAATTAAGTTGCGTAGTCATCCTCATTTAGTCTACTAAAATAAAAATGGGGTTTGAGAAGCCATTTCTGAATTTTTAGAAGATATCAGAAAGTTTGGCTCATGATCGTTTTACTCACAAATTGGCCACATGGCTGGTGCGTGTATTTGGGAGTTCAAATTCAATTAATTTGAGGGGAGGAATGAGGTGATGACACCTAAGGTTACATGTCACTTTCTCATCAAGGTTCACCCCCCATCCTGGACGACGTCGGTGACCTTGTAGGGTCCTTCCCATTTTGCCCCTAACTTCCCAGCGTGCTCTTCCTTTTTATGGTCGAACACTTTCCGTAGGACGAGTTCGCCTACCTGAAACCTTCGGGTTTTAATCATGGAGTCATAGTAGCAAGCTGCAGTTTGTTGGAAGTCCTAGATTCGGGCTAGTGCGAGGTTTCTCCGTTCGTCGACGAGGTCGAGCTTGTTTGTAATCATCTGATTATTCAGTTCCTCGTGTTGTGGGCATTCTTTTTGGTGAATGCTGGACACAAGGATTTATGCGGGAACTACGGCCTTGATGCCAAAAGCCAGAAAGAAGGGTGTTTCTCCAGTGGATTTGAGAGGAGTATTCCGATAGGCCCAAAGCATAGCTGGGAGTTCCTCACTCCAGCTTGTTTTGTATTCGTCGAGCCTTTACTTGAGTCTGTTCATGATCAATTTGTTGACGGCCTCTGCTAATCCGTTTCCTAGAGGATAACGAGGTGTTGAGTAGGTCAGCTTGATGTTCCAAGTTCTACAAAATGTTTGGAATGTGTTCGATATGAACTGGGATGCATTATCGGTGACGATCTAATGGGGTAGCCTGTGGCGGCAGAGGATGTTCCCCCAGACAAACTCCTTTACGTGGACGTCTTTAATTTTTTGGTATGACTCAGCTTTTATCCCTTTGGTGAAGTAGTCTGTCATAACAAGTTGAGGCATGGCTTTCTTTTTGCCCGATGCGACTAAGGATCCCACAATATCCATTCCCCACCACATAAAAGGATATGGCGACGAGATCGAAGAGAGTTTCTCTGATGGTTGATGGATAATCGGGGCGTACCTTTGGCACTTGTCACACTTATTGGAGAAGGACTCACACTCGGCCGCCATGGTTGGCCAGAAGAAACTTTGCTTTTTTATCCGTATGGCCAGAGCTCGTCCTCCGTAATGGATTCCGCAGGATCCCTTGTGATCCTATGTGATCACAGTTTGATCATGTTTGCTACTGAGGCATTTGAGATACAGTCCGGAGAGGCTTCGTTTGAAGATCTCTCCTTCTGTTACGCAATATCTCGCGCTCTGTGCTTTGAGTTTCCGAGCAGCTCATTTATAATCGGGTACTTCGCCATCGTTGATGTACTGAATAATCGGGTTCTCCAATCTTTCTCGGAGTCGGACTCGAGTCCTTCACTGGTGGAGGCAGCCTTAATGAAGCCGTCAGGTACATTGGCTACGTAGACAGCCTTTCTTGGGTAGATATAATCATCGATTTCAATTATGTCGGGTCGTATCTCTTCGTTGAGCACCTTTTTCGTCGATATCGTTTCCTCGAATGAGGTTGTCTTCTTTTAATGATAGTGCTTTTAACGCTATGTCGATGCTTGGCTTCTCAATCCCTTCAATTGGTATGATCCTTTTCAGGTTGGGATCGGATGTTGAGGCCAATGAGGCGACAGCATCGGCTGCGGTGTTCTCGCCTCGTGGAATTCGAGTTAGAACAAATAAGTCGATCTGGTTGGAAAGGCTGTGAACTATTCGTATTTATGCTTCCATGCTCTCGTTTTTAACTTTGTTGTCACCATGGAACTGGCTTGTGACCAGTTAAGAGTTGCTTAAAGCATCTATTTCTCGGGATCTTATTGCTATGGTTAGCCTGAGCCCGGCTATGAGTTCTTTGTATTCCGCTTCGTTATTCGATGCAGCGAAGCCTAGCCTGAAAGACTGATCTAGCACTTCTCTGGTAAGAGATACTAGTTTTACTTCGACTTCGGATCCTTGTCTTGAGGACGCACCATCGACATGGAGAGTCCATCTCTTGGCAGAGGATGGCTCGAGTTCATTGGTAGGGGGAGTTCAATTATGAATTCAGCTAATACTTGAGCTTTTAAGAATGTCCGAGTCTTCAATTGGATGTCGTACTCGCTTAGTTCGATGACCCATTTAACCAGACGTCCTGACTGGATTGGACTGTGAAGGATTGTTCTCAATGGTTGGGAGTTCATGACGATAATCGAGTGCGATTGGAAGTAAGATCGAAGCTTTGATGATGTGACTAACGCTAGTGAGAGTTTTTCCATCACGGGGTACTTCGTTTCGGCGTCGATTAATTTCTTACTGATATAGTAGACTGGTCTCTGGTCATTTTGTTCTACGCGAACTAGGACCCCGCTTACCGCTGCTGAAGAGACAGCAAGGTAGAGGTAAAGGGGCTCCCCTTCTACTGGCTTCGCCAATATCGGTGGTTCGCTTAAATATGTTTTGAGCTGGGTGAACGCCTCTTCACACTTTTCATCCCTAAGAAAGTGGAAGTGTGGGAGTGGAAAGCTGTCTTTTGGACAAGCCTTGTTAAGGTATGTGAAGTCGACACATACTCTCCACTTCCCATTCTTTTTCTTAACCATGATAGGGTTTGCGAGCAAGTCGGGATATTTTACTTCCCTGATCGACCCAATTTTGAATAGACGATCGACCTCGTCATTGACGGCTTAGGCTCCTTCTAGACCAAGTTTTCGACGTTTTCCTGACCGGCTTGTAAGTTGGGTTGATGTTCAGCTCGTGACTGGTTACCTCGATGTTGATTCCTTTCATATCGGCCGAAGACCAGACAAAGAATTCTACGTTTTGTTTGACAAAGGTAATCAGCTCATTCTTCACTGATTTCGATAGGTCGGCTCTGATACCGACAAGCCTTACAGGGTGAGCTTCGTCTATGCCGACCTGGGTCGTTAGATCCTTTGGGGGTCCTCTTTGACTGGGGTCATTGTGCTTTTTGGTTCGCATTTGGGCGAGCTCCTCTCTCTCTGTAATTGCTATGCATGAGATTTTTTTATCTTCTTATATCCATTCATGTAGCAGTTTCTGGAAGTCTTTTGACTTCCGTAAACGGTTTTTACTCCTTTTGGAGTTGGGAACTTAACGCACAGATGGTAGGTCGATGGTACGGCTTTCATATCGTATATCCAGGGTCTACCTAAGATTGCGTTATAAGGAACTGGTCGATCTACTACGACAAACTTTGTCATCCTTCGTACTCCTCCAGCTAGTACTGGGGCAAAGACAGAGTCCATTGAGCATGTCGTTTCGCCAGTGAACCCTAGTAAGGGTGTTTCTCCTTTGACGATCTTGGAGTCCTTGAATTCCATCTTTTTGAATGCATCGTAAAAGAGGACGTCTACCGAGATTCAAGTATCAATCATTATTCTCGAGAATTCAACATCTCCGACAACTAGACAGACGAGCAATGCATCTCACGAGGTTTGTCGAGATCGAGCGTTTCTCTCTCATAGAAGGTGATTTCGTGATTTGGACCTTGCATTGGGATCTTTTCACGTTTGTTTGTATCGACCCTCCTCTTGAGGGTTTTGATCGAATTGACCGTGTCTCGACATAGCTTAGAGCCACTGAATATAAAGTCAACTCGTTTAGGAGGTATAGCCCATACACCCCCCCCCCCATACAGAAGCGAGGGAGGTTGATGCGTGAGCTTAAATTTTTCCAAGGAGCTGGAGATAATGATGATTCCTTTGGCACGCCGCACAAACTAAGTTCACAAAGAATGATCTCGACTCGTTTCTGCGACCCTTGGGGAGGAGCATCAGGTGACCCTTCTTCCTTAGATTGCTCTCTTTTGTTTTGAGATGGCTTTTTAGCGTTCGACTCTTTGGTCTATTTGGTCTCCTTTTTATCGGAATGTGTTTCTCCTTCGACTTTGGATTCTTGTTTGTTTTCAGCCTCTCGTTTTCTAGCTTCGACCTTAGCTTGGGTGTAGCATTCTTCTGTCGAATGACCCTTCTTGTTGTGAAATTCACAAAATTTATCTTTATCGAACTCGAAATTTCGCGAGCCCTTTGGGCTCTCGACCGCGTTAACGGTTCTGGATTTACGAGAATCCCTTTCGGTTTTCGAATTTTGAGAACTGGAATGGTTCTTTTCTTTTTGATGCTTTTCTTTGAGGGTCGCAGTTTCTTCCTCGAGGCGAGTAAGACGAGGCTCGATGTAGGGCAGCGTCTAGAGTTACTGGTTCGTGTACTGTGATTTCATCACAGAACTTGGTCGAATACCATAGTCCTCGTCTCAGTGCCTCAAATTATCAGTGAAACATAATGACGAGAGGAAGAAGATGAACTGGAAAAGAAGAAGAAGATCGAATGAAAATGGAGTTAAAATGATTCTGTTATTTCTCGTTACTTTGTTACAATGATCAACACTCTTTATATACTAAAGTGGTTTGGTTCAATCTCATATTACAATTGAGTATCCGGTTTACAAGAACTGATATACACTTATATCCTCCCTCAAGATGAGGCATAGATGGAAACTAGACTCATCTTGCAAATAAGAGAATTGAACAAGGTAGGGAACAACAGTTTGGTTTATACATTCCCAAGTTGAGAAGTAGTCTTCACATGCATTGTCTTCAAAACTCCTTTGTCAATGCGTTCTTTTGTAACATGGCAGTCATTTTCTATGTGTTTTCTGCGTTCATGGAACACATTGTTATTTGCAATGTGTATTGCAGCTGTAAAATCAAAAAACGGAGGAATTGCATAAACGGAGGAATTGCAAGAAATCTTACGATAGACTATAAAATGTCAAGTCAAGCTAGGATATGCAAATCAGAAAATAAATAACTAAGAAGAAAGTAAATAAGTAGCAAGAACGGTTTTGTGAAGCAAGTACTCAAAGCGTCAAGTCTAGGGAGTTCTCAGGAAATCAGACAAGCAGATCAATTATCAGTCAGGATCAAATTAAGTTCGGTTCTGAACTCAAACACAAGATAGAACTAACCAACTTTCGTTGCGAGAATTATCTAAGTCTAATTAGCAGAAACCCAAATTTCTTTGCAATTCCTAACAGATTAAACTAGCCTTAAGTGCAAGTTTGATTTGTTCACAACTCAATTAAACCAAATTTCTTTGCAGATAATTAAATTGTTCAACCTAAATAGATCAGATTCTAAATTACACTTTCATGTCAATTTATAAACCTAGAGTCTAGATTCTAAGTGATCAGATTAGAAACTAGCATTAAGAACCATTCAGGTTGAAGAACAAATAAGATATGAATCCTTAACTGATAAATTAATCTAGCAAGTCATGAAAACCCTGAAGAGAATCCCTAAACCTAACTATGAATCTACTCAGACATGATTAATGAAACACAAATCAATGAATAAATAGATATCATAAAATCAAAGAGTAAAGAGTTAAAGAGGTTTGAAATCTTCTCTCTGGAGTACAAGAACGATCAGCCTCTCGGTCTCTCTCTCTAAAAAGCTAATAGTATGAAAGCATTACTAAAACAAAACACCAAAAACCTAATTATAAAGACTTAATCACGTCGTGGGGTCTTTTTGTAAATACTGGAACTTTCTGGGGCAAAACTGCAAATCTCTAAAGTCTTCATTAATGTGCTGGCGCAGGGCTGCAACGATCGACGCTAATAGTGCAACGATCGTTGCATAGGTCGATCAGACTTGGTGAAATTAGCTCTCTCGGCTTAAGCTCCTCATTTTGCCCAAAATGCTCCAATATCTCCAATAATCCTCCAAACGTGCATGTACCTAATAAACACATGTAATGACTCCAAAGACAAGACAAAAGACTCTAAAACACATTTATATCATGGCTTAAAACAGGTAAAAATCATGATATATAAACAGTTTCTTGCTTCTTTGACTTCCATGAAACTAAAGCATCACCAAGAAACATGCATGTCCCTGAAGTTGATCTCCAAGAGTCAAGGCATGAGATCCAGTTAGCATCAGTGAAGGCTTTAAGCTTTAAATCAGATGTGGATGGATAGAATAAACCCAAACCAATTGTTCCTTTCAAATACTTTACAACTTGTAAGCAGCTTTGATATGTGAACCTTTGGAGAAGCAGAGAATTGACATAGCTTATTTACAGCATATGTAATGTCTGGTCTTGTAATAGTTAAGTACATTAACTTTCCTAATAATCTTTTGTATCTCTCTGGATGTTCAAGCACTGGCTCTTTACTATCTTGTGACAGTTTTATGCTCGGTTCCATAGGGATGGTAGATGGTCGACAACCCAAAAGACATGTCTCATCCAACAACTCTAGTGTCTATTTCCTTGGACACACAGAGATTCCTTTCTTAGATCTAGCAATTTTCAAGCCTAAGAAATACTTCAGAGGACCTAAGGCTCTAAGCTTAAAATCCTTTGCCAAATCAATCTTCAATTGAGCCACAACCTCATCACTATTACTGGCAATCACTATATCATCAACATACACTACTAGTGCAATGAAAATGTTACCTGATTTCCTAGTGAAGAGAGTGTGATTTGAATGTGATTTCTAGAATTCAAGGTGTAGCAATGTTGAGTGATATACCATGGATTTTAGCCATGATATATGTCTTATTTATCGAGTCTTTTATTATATTTTGGAGTCTTTTCATGTGTTTTATAGTTTTAATGACATATGGATCTTAATTGGACGTTTTGGAAGCATTTGGAGCAATTCTGCACTGTCTAGAGATCTCACAGAGTTCACTGGCTGCGAAATCACCTTGCACCGATCGTTGCACTCTGTGCAGTGGTCGACGCAAGGTGATTCCAGGGTTCTACGCCCAAAAATCTGCATTTTGGAGAAATTACAGTTTTTGCCAGAAACTTCTCAGACTTGCAAAAAGGCCCAAAACGTGTTTAGACTTATATATTAGGGGTTTTAGCCACTTGTTTAGGCTACGCTTTACCTATGCTTTATTTTATTCAAAGAGAGTTTTAGTGGCTGATCTTGTTCTCGAAAGAGACTTGATTTCGAACCTCAGTTCTTTATTCTGTTTTATGATATTTGGTTTTCTATTCATGATGTTTTCTGTTTCGATGATTATGTCTGAGTAGGTTACCTGTTAGGTTTAGGGAATCTCGTTAGGGATTTCATGGAATTATAGTTTAATCAATCTGTAGGGATTCATATTTGCTAGTTCTTCGTCTAGGATTGTTCTTAATGCTTAATCTGAAGTAGCTATCCAGATTTACGATGTTAGGTTGATTTATACAACGACAGTTGGTTAATTAGCTAGAAAGAACCTAGATGAGCAATTTGATCTACTCGCAAAGGAATTTGGTTTAGGGGAAGTGTGAACATATCAAACTTGGAATTAAAGCTAGTTTAATCTGTTAGTAATTGCAAAGGAATTTGGATTGCTGCACTTAGACTTAGAGAATTCTCACAACGACAGTTGGTTAATTCTATATATGTGTTTTGAGTTCTAGAACAGTTTCTGATTAGATCCCGATTGATTGATTGCTTGTGTTCCTGATTTCCTGAGAACTCCCTTGACCTAACGCCTTCGCCTTTTTGCTTACAAACTCGTTTGATTTACTTTATGCTGTTTGATTTACTGCTTTACAAAATCTGCTTCGCTTAGTTTAATCTGAATTACTTATAATCTATCGTGTGACCGGAGTCCTTGTGGATTCGATAACCTAAGTACTACAATCACATCACTGTGCACTTGCAGTTAGAATAGGGATAAACCTTGACCTATCAAGTTTTTGGCGCCGTTGCCGGGGACTCTTTGAGTTCGCCAATAGATTTAATATTAGGATTTAGATTAAGCATTATTTTTATTTTTCTTGTTTACTCACGTTCTTATTTCTTTGGTGTTGCAGGAATTGCACTGCATCGATCGACACGGTCCTATGTGTCGACCGACACTGATTCGCAATTGCATCGATCGACACAAGGTGAAACCAGAGATACCGAGAGCTTGAGAACTTAACAGGTTTCACTCTATGGAGCCTGTAATTTTGATTCGCGGCGAGAACGACATTCTATGAGACCAAGAGGGTCAAATATGCAACGCGAAGGGTCAGAAACTGGATGGGGAAGGAAACCCCATCATACCATACGCATTGGTTGAGCAGATATCTGAGATGAGAGAAAAGATTGATTCTATCCACAGCATCCTGCTTTGGAAGAAACAAATCCGAGCTGATGCAGAAGCTGAAGAGTTTGCAGGGGATTATATGGCTGGAGCTGATTATCATGGACAGACGTATGGAAACCAACAGAGACAAGGTTCTAGTTATGCTCCGAGATCGAGAGATTATGGTTATTCATCTCACCAAGCACCTCCTGCACCTACACATAAGAGAAAATTGGAAGCCATGATGGAGAAATATCTTGAGGAACAACAACAGATCGCTGCGTCTTCCAACTCGAAGCTTGATGCCTTTTACACTGATTTGAATGGGAAGTTTGAGTCTTTGAACACTCATATTAGGCTGCTGGACACACAAGTGGATCAGATTTCAAGTTCTGTCAAAAGGAAGAATGCTCAGAATTATCATATCAAAGCCATCTCAGTTAAGGGCGAACACAGGCTGAATCAGGGATCATATCTTGAAGTTAAGGCTATGGAAATAGTGGAAAACACGGAAGAATCCGAGATTGAAATCCCTGAGTTTGAGAGTTTTGACGGACCAGACTCAACCGAGATTGACATTGATCTTTTGACTTGGACAATTCAGATTGATAATGGACCGAGCCAAGAAGAGAAATTTGAGTTTAAGACTGCTGAACTAGGGGGAAAAGCTGAAAACCCCGAGAATGAAGCTGGAACTCGAGATGAACTACTTGCATCGATCGTTGCACAAGGTGCGTCGATCGTTACACACCGTGAAGAATCAGCCTCACTGATTTCTCGTGGAGTTGTTAAGGAACGGGTCTACAAACCTCCAATACCATTCCCAAGAGTTCCTAAAAGGTCTAAACATGAGCATAATGTAGTCAAGTGCATGGTAGTGGTGGATAAGGAGATGAATGAAACTCATCCAGCTGAAGCTTCACGAGTTCATCCTTGCGTGTTGGGAGATACAAAGAAGATGATTTCCACTGATGGTCATGTGAAAAATAAAGTTCAGTTAGATGGAACTACAGTGTCTGGTAGTGGAGAAAAGGAGATGGTTGTTCATTCTGAACATACTCTAACACCATCTAAGCCTGCAACTGCTCATAAGCAGAAAGCTCCAGACATCTCATTTCCACCGAAGGTAAAGCATAAATCTTCTATTTTTAAACCTCTTGACCGCATTACTGTGAATGCAGGAAAACGCAGCAAAACACCCAAGTTTCACTCCCGCCCTGGATCTCTTCCTCTGTTCCTTGGACGATCTCGTGCTGATACTGCTTACACACCGCCCTGGATGAAGAGACATTCACAGAGTCATTCCAAGTCTCTGTTGAAACCCCCATGAGTCTGACCTCTTCCAATGAGTCAAGCTAATGACTTAAAACAAGCGCTGAGTGGGAGGCAACCCACTGTTAAGTTTTAGTGTTTTTCTTATTTATTTTTGTTGTTTTTATTAGGATTTTACGTTTTGGTTTTGTTTTTGGTGAATGTTCACTGCAGAATACGAAGTCTGGAAACTGACAGATCGCTCAGCAACAATCATTGCGAACATGAGCAACGATCGTCACAAGGAAAAAACACAAGAGACTGAAAGTCGCAGTGTGACGATCGTCACTGCCCTGAGCAACGTTCGTCGCACCCGGTTGAAATTTAAAATCAAAGGTACGAGAGTTAACCAAAAAATCAGGATTGGTTTAACTAACCCGATTAAGCAACGATCGTCAAACCCGAATGTGACGATCGTCACATACATTTCTATGATCGTTGCACACCAGCACGAGGTAAGTACCCGGGAATCTTTCTTTCTCTTTTCTTCGCCAAATCGCGATTTCTCCTCAAGAACCCTAAATCCCCTTTTGCTCGATCTCCCTCATTTCTCACTCATTTTTAACGATTCAAGTGCCTAATCCACTCAATTTTCTCTCCTCTATCCATTTCTATCATCTATTTCAACCGGTTTTGAGGTATGTGTCCCGAATCTCTCTATTTTCGTTTCGGTCCAAGGTAGAAAAATCCGAACTTTATCATGATTTGTTGCCCATAGAACGGAATTGATGGTTTGTTGATCTTATTAGTGACGATTTGATGCTAGTTTAGTGCATGCATTGACAGATTTAGAAAGGTTTTGGAAAAAATTTCAATTCAACGACAAAGCTTTCGGATGTCTAATTTAGGACAGATTGTATGACGAATTTGGGAACACTAGATGTTGGCTTGACTGCTAATGATGACTGATTGCGATGATATGAGTTTATGTGCTTGAATTTGATGATCTTAGAGCCTTGTCTTAAATGCAAGTTGTTTCTTGTGTCTTTGATTTCAGATGGCACCGAGGAAGAGACGAAATGCGCCTGCTGATGATGAACCACCTGCATACTGGTTCGTACGCACATCTCCTATGCATGCTCCTTATGCTGGCGAGATTAGAACAGTGCGTGCTCCTTGGCCTAAATCAGAAAAGGAGAAGATTCCTGTGACCAGAGTGTGGGCAAATGATGCTAAGACAGAGACTGAGAGTGCTGCGTGCTTAGAGAGACCAGTTTCTGAGACTTGGGACGATTATGACACGCTGTTCTACAACGCGTGGCATGACATGACTCTCAAACCTACGCGATTTGCAGACTACCAGACCTGTCGGATGCTTAGGATTGTCAGTCAGGTGCTAGAGGTTACGAGATAGATAGGGCTAGGGACTATGCCGATGAGAAGTTATGATCTCTATCCTGACTTGGTGCGACAGCTGTTGTCCACTTGTAGTGTCTACTACACTGATCCTTTTCTCAGGACAGCTCGGGAGGGCACATTCACATTTATGTGTGACAGATTCAGGTATCGGATCAGCATTCGTGATCTCTGCAGGATCTACGGCTTTGATGATCAGGCCACTCATTGCTCTCTGGTTAGAGAGTGGGACACAGAGAGTTGTCAGTTTTTCTGGGACCACATCGGAAGTGAGGTGTATAACTCACGCCATACGAAGCAGATACTGTTGGATCCCGATGGATCTAGGGTTTGTTATATTGAAATTTAGAACCAACCTCGTTCTTACCTTTTGGCAGCGGAAGAGATGGTGAACGAGATCAGTGGAGCAACGCAACGCTTTGCCTCTACCAGATACACACGCACGCTCGCTGGAAACGGGATGCTAGTGCCGGATCAATTGGGATCGAAAGGTTCTGGTGTGTCTAGTGTTTCTATCAAGAAAACTGGACGGCTCTGTTGTTTTGGTCGAACTAAACACGTTTTATTCGACCTAAACGTGCTTAACGGGCCAGACTCAATTAAGCCATAACCCGAAAATCCTGTTCGGAAAATCTGAACTGTGTCGACCGACACACAAGCTATGTCGATCGACACAACACCATTATATCGATTCTTATGTGTATTTCAATACACATAACATGATCATTGCCACAATGATCATTCCCATGTCGTAGCTTCCAGTTCGCTTAGGTGTGTGACCCTATAGGATCATATAATACTGGCAGTAAGTCCACGACCTACAGATTGCAAGAGGCTTCTAGCAAAGCATTGCAAACGCCCAGTATTATACGAATGTCAGATCTCGACACACAACTATCACAGGAGTGAGTACAGGTGTGATTTCAGGACACTATCCCAACAATCTCCCACTTGTACTGGAATCATCAATTCCTATAATCCTTTTGTCTCTATATCTCGATTTGGCATAAGGCAAGATCTGTGTCATCCTTATTAAGCCAACATCGTGTTTATCGAACTCCTGATCTCATACTGAACATTACAAACAACTGAACTACAGTTCGTTTGAGTGCGGCCACACATTCTCTCAGTATTCAATCTTCGATAGGCCCTGAGATATTTATCTCCCGTTTTTCAGGAGGGACAAATTCCATCTTGTTCCATCCCTGTTTCAACGCACACTTCATGATAAACTTCAACAGTGTCGTTATAGCCGCCAGTTACGGATCGACTTTGACAAAGTCAAAATGTACCAATTCATATGCAAGAAAGCATGATGAACTCAGGTCTTAGGACTATACTCTATAGTCGTAATGAGAACCTCTTATGACACAGATATTACTATCTTGTAGACTTCTCATTAGCGGGTCATGTCCGATCATATGTTCATCAACATATACCTATGTGACTGACTGTGATAATCATATCATTGGCTCCATGAAACTTAGCCAACAGTCACCTCACAATCTAGTCTCTAACGGTTGTCAGTGTCCCAATTCTACAACCTTGACCAGGGACAAAATAATTTATTAACTTATAGGGTTTCATGATCAAGTTCTCAACTTGATGACCTATAACATGTCATAAACTTATTTCGGGACCATTATTTAGATCACAATAAATAATGCTGAAATCAAATTTCATTAAACACTTCTAAAAGAATGTTTACAAGGGCGTATTATTATAACTAAAACAAAATCCAAAACTCCCACTAGAATCAAGATTACATATTAAGATCTCTAATGCCTACAGCAGTCGTATGACTCTCATGCTTAGGCCTTGGGAGTGACTTGGTTAGAGGATCAGCGACATTCTCGTTTGTCGGAACTCGGCTGATCTTCACATCACCTCTATTGACAATATCACGAATCAGATGATATTTCCTCTCAACGTGTTTGGACTTCTGGTGTGACCTGGGTTCTTTCGCCTGAGTAATGGCTCCATTGTTATCGCAGAACAAAGCCACTGGCTCCAAGATACTAGGAACCACACCAAGTTCAGTCATGAACTTCTTGATCCAAACAGCTTCCTTTGCCGCTTCTGAAGCAGCAACATATTCAGCTTCCGTTGTGGAGTCAGCTACGGTATTCTGCTTAGAGCTCTTCCAGCTCACCGCACCGCCATTTAGACAGAAGACATATCCAGACTGTGATCGGAAATCGTCTCTGTCTGTCTGAAAACTCGCATCGGTGAATCCATTCACCACAAGCTCATCACTTCCTCCATACACAAGAAATTTATCCTTAGTATGTCTCAAATACTTGAGAATATTCTTGACAGCTGTCCAGTGAACTTCACCTGGATCAGATTGGTATCTACTCGTCATGCTTAACGCGTAAGCTACATCTGGACGAGTATAGAGCATGGCATACATGATAGATCCTATTGCAGAAGCATAAGGGATCCTATCCATGCGCTCTCGCTCAGCCTGTGTCGCCGGACATTGCTTCTTGCTGAGACTGATGCCATGAGACATCGGTATGAAGCCCTTCTTGGAATCATGCATCTTGAATCTGTGCAACACCTTATCAATATAAGTGTACTGGCACAATCCAATCAGCTTGTTAGTTCTATCTCTGTAGATTCTGATTCCAAGAATGTACGCTGCTTCTCCCATGTCTTTCATGGAAAAACAACTTCCGAGCCAAGTCTTAACAGACTGAAGCAACGGAACGTCATTACCGAGGAGGAGTATGTCATCGACATACAGTACAAGAAATTCAATTTTGCTCCCACTTGTCTTCTTGTATACACATGATTCTTCTTCGTTCTTGATGAAACCGAATTGTTTTACTGCTTCATCAAAATGAAGATTCCAACTCCGTGATGCTTGCTTCAATCCATAAATGGATTTATGAAGCTTGCATACCTTCTTAGCGTTTTTAGGATCGACAAAACCTTCAGGTTGTGTCATGTACACATCCTCTTCCAGAATACCATTCAGGAATGCGGTTTTGACATCCATCTGCCAAATCTCATAATCATAATGAGCAGCAATCGCTAGAAGAATCCGAATAGATTTAAGCATAGCTACTGGGGAATAGGTTTCATCATAGTCAATACCATGAATTTGTTTGAAACCTTTAGCCACCAACCTTGCTTTGTAAATCTGTACATTGCCATTCACGTCAATCTTCTTCTTGAAGATCCATTTACACTCAATGGCTTTTACACCATTAGGTAAATCGACCAAGGACCATACTTGGTTTTCTGACATGGATGTCATTTCGGATTTAGAGGCTCCAAGCCACTTTTCGGAGTCTGGGCCCATCATTGCTTTCGCAAAGGTCGCTGGTTCGTCACCTTCAATGATCATCAGATCATTTGAATTGGTTACGAGAAATCCATAGTATCTCTCGGGTTCGTGACGGATCCTTCCGGATCTGCGAACTTCAGGCTCCACAGGCGCTGGTTCCACAGAACTTTGTGGATCCAACTGCTGCTCTTCCTCAGCAGGTTGAGCAGTATCCTGTGCATCTGGAATTTCTTCAAGATGTACTTTACTCCCACTGTTTTTCTTAGAGAGAAACTCCCTCTCAAGAAAAGAACAGTCCCGAGCAACAAATACTTTGTTCTCAGATTGGTTGTAAAAGTAGTATGCCTTGGTTTCCCTAGGATAACCAACGAAGTAGCATTTATCTGATTTGGGTGCAAGCTTGTCAGAGATTAAACGTTTGACATAAGCCTCACAACCCCAAATCCTCAGGAAAGACAGACTAGGAACATTCCCAGTCCACAATTCATGTGGTGTCTTTTCCACTGATTTAGATGGCACCCTATTTAGTGTAAACGCAGACGTTTCTAGAGCGTATCCCCAAAAGGATAATGGAAGATTAGAATGACTCATCATAGACCGAACCATGTCCAACAAGGTTCGATTCCTCCTCTCTGACACTCCATTCCATTGGGGTGTTCCAGGAGGAGTGAGTTGTGAAACAATTCCACACTCGCTCAGATAGTCGCTGAATTCTTGGCTTAAGTATTCTCCTCCGCGATCCGATCGCAGAACTTTGATACTTTTGCCAAGTTGATTCTGTACTTCATTCTTGAATTCCTTGAATCTATCAAAGGATTCTGACTTGTGTCTCATCAAATAGACATAGCCATACCTACTGAAATCATCAGTAAAGGTAATGAAGTATTTGAAATTTCCTCTGGCAGCAGTACTCATTGGCCCACATACATCAGTATGAACAAGGCCCAATAAATCACTGGCCCTTTCATTTGGTTTGTTGAAAGGGGCTCTAGCCATTTTGACCACCAAACAAGACTCGCATTTCTCACATGATTCAAAATAAAATGAGCCCAGAAGCCCATTTCGATAGAGCCTCTGGATGCGTTTCTCATTGATATGGCCCAAACGACAATGCCATAAGAAAGTCGGGTTTTCGTCATTGGACTTAAACCTCTTTGTATTTATGTTAAAGACAGGCATTTCTTGGTTTAATATATATAACCCATTATCTAATGGGGCGCTACCATAATAATTACCATCACGATTAAAAGAACAAACTTTATTCTTAACAGCAAAATCAAAACCTTCCAAATCCAAAACGGAAACTGAAATTATGTTTCTGCTAATCGCAGGTACATAGTAGCAATTATTCAAAATTAAAACCATGCCCGAAGGTAAAGACAACTCGTAGGTGCCTACGGCCAGTGCAGCAACCTTAGCTCCATTCCCGACTCGTAGCTCTACTTGTCCTTTCTTCAGCGTCCTACTGTTTCTTAGTGCCTGCACATCAGTACAAATATGAGCACCGCAGCCGGTATCCAATACCCACAAAGTAGGACTAGAAGACATAACATTAAGTTCGATAACATAAATACCTGAGTCAGACGCATCATACGTCTTCTTCAGTTTCTTGTAATCTTCCATGAACTTCTTGCAGTCTTTCTTCCAATGCCCCAACTGCTTGCAGTAGTTGCACTTATCCTCAGGAGAAGGCCCGGATTTGGGCTTCGGCTTGGGCTTGTCCTGACTTTCAGCCTGGACAACCTGGGCCTTACCCTTACCCTTCTTAGGTTTCTTAAACCTTTTACCCCCTTGTACCATCAGGACAGTGGGAGTAGCCTTCTTGAGATTCGGTTCTGCTGTCTTCAGCATACCGTGCAACTCAGTCAATGTCTTAGTCATGTTTTGCATGTTGTAGTTCATAATGAACTGATCAAAACACGACGGCAATGACTGCAGAATCATGTCAGTGGCCAGCTCTTGGCTAATGGCACAGTCCAGTTTCCCCAGGTTATCAATGTAACCCATCATTTTAAGGACATGAGGACTTACTGGACTGTCCTTAGCCAGCTTGCAATCCATGAGAGATTTAACCGTCTGGTATCTCTCTGTGCGAGCTTGCTCCTGAAACAAAGCTTTCAGGCTGTTAATCATCTCAATGGGTGACAACACGTTCTCATATTGCTTCTGCAGCTCAGAGTTCATAGTCACCAGCATTAGACAATTAACATCTTTGACATCCGTTGAATGCTTATCCCAAGCATTCTTTTCTGTCTGCGGAGCATTGGAACGTGGCCTCTCGGTGAGAACTCTTTCAAGGACATATTCCTTGTTCTCTTGCCTGAGAACTATTCTCAGGTTCCGATACCATTCCAAGAAATTAGATCCATTTAGCTTGTCCTTCTCAAGGACGGATCTTAGTGAGAAAGTGTTGATGTGATTTGAGACAGACATAGCTGTAATTCAAAAGGTAGATTTTAGTTATAAAGCACAAGGAATGAGAATTCTTATCTAATAAGAAAACTCGCATTGTATTCAAGCTATGTTTCCTCATATGAATACAATGATCCAAGATCCTCAGATTACTAAAATTCGAGTGGGCGACTCGCCGTTACTCAAGCTTTAGTTATCTAGGTAAGCAAATCATTGCTAATTGTACTCAGTACAACTCTTGGTCGTGAATAAGACAAACTATGTCCAATCCACTCTGATGTCTCTGGGCCCAGAACTTCTGACAGCCCAGTCAAGTATAACCAATCTTTTATCTGTCTTGTGATCACTGACAGTTGCACTGCAAGTCTGTCATTGATCACCTGCCTTACCCATGTTGCAGTGGATATCAAGGACTCCAAGATATCCAACAAACGACACGAGTCTTGACAGTAGACAAGATCGGGCAAGACATCAAGATCACTTGATATTTAGTTGAGGAAAAGAACTAATCTTATCTTGATTTATATTCACTATATATATCGAAATAATAAATTTTAATTAAAACATTTAGTTTTATTAAGTTTAGATTCATCTAATACTTTTAGGATTAAATTATTCTGGTTCATGCAAATTTGTGGTCAAACCAACAAGTCTGCGGACGTTGTGTCGATCGACGCCAACCATTGGCATCGATCGATGCAACTCTATTTAAACCGTTCTTCGATAACCGGTCAAACCGGATCGAATTTACTTAACCGATCCAATCCAATTGAACCAGTTTGGTTTAATGGTCCATGTCGATCGTCACACACTGTGTGTCGATCGATATGACCAAACCAGAATCAATTTTGGTTAATAAAATTAACCGAGCTAGATAACCAGTTCAATCCAATTGAACCGATCTATCTAATTGTATTGCATGTGTCGACCGACACACCCAGTGTATCGATCGACGCAGCTCGATTACGGGTACTCGATCTCAGATCGAAACCCTAAAGATTATTTGCGGATTTTCGCTTTGTATCGACCGACACACGCTTTGTGTCGATCGATACTGTGCGACAAACCCTAAATTTTATTCGCGAGTTTTCGCTCTGTGTCGACCGATACACGCTTTGTGTCGATCGACACCTTGCGACAAACCCTAAAAATTTATATTTTGCGCCGCGGCGTGTCGACCGACACACGCTTTGTGTCGATCGACACAGTGCGATTTCAGCAATGCCATCGTTTTCAACAGAGACAAAAATCCGAGATTTAATCAATGAAAAACGATTTCAACAAGCAATATACAGATCAACAACATCAAGTTTCGATTTTATATTACCAGTTTCAATAGCTAAACCCTAAGCATGCTCTGATACCACTGTTGGATCCCGATGGATCTAGGGTTTGTTATATTGAAATTTAGAACCAACCTCGTTCTTACCTTTTTGGCAGCGGAAGAGATGGTGAACGAGATCAGTGGAGCAACGCAACGCTTTGCCTCTACCAGATACACACGCACGCTCGCTGGAAACGGGATGCTAGTGCCGGATCAATTGGGATCGAAAGGTTCTGGTGTGTCTAGTGTTTCTATCAAGAAAACTGGACGGCTCTGTTGTTTAGGTCGAACTAAACACGTTTTATTCGACCTAAACGTGCTTAACGGGCCAGACTCAATTAAGCCATAACCCGAAAAGCCTGTTCGGAAAATCCGAACTGTGTCGACCGACACACAAGCTGTGTCGATCGACACAACGCCATTATATCGATTCTTATGTGTATTTCAATACACATAACATGATCATTGCCACAATGATCATTCCCATGTCGTAGCTTCCAGTTCGCTTAGGTGTGTGACCCTATAGGATCATATAATACTGGCAGTAAGTCCACGACCTACAGATTGCAAGAGGCTTCTAGCAAAGCATTGCAAACGCCCAGTATTATACGAATGTCAGATCTCGACACACAACTATCACAGGAGTGAGTACAGGTGTGATTTCAGGACACTATCCCAACAGATACAATTGCGCCATCCAGTCTTGTGATATGTTGGGCGCATTTTGGGATACACTCTCCTTTGCAAAGCTGAGGTGAACAAGCAAAGGAAGCTGGAGTTGTAGTTACTATTCACTGGAGTGAGTCACTTGTTCGAGGAGACACCTTTGCAAGATCCAGCTCCCGAGTTGAATTTGAGAGAAGTTTTTGCAGACCATTTGTGCGAGCTGAAGACTAAGCCATTTTCTAGGAAGAAGATTGAGTCAGTAGAGAGTTTACTTACTCCCATTTTCCAGCATTTCAGGATCCCAACAGCTTGGAGAGAGTGCAAAAAAAAAAGGGTGTGGATGGATTATGGTAACTTGAAGAACACTACTTGGATGAAGGACGAGAAGCTTTGGGTTTATCATGACGCAGATTCAGATGAGTGGTGTGTGAAGCTTCCTGCTGCTGAGCTTACTAGACTTGATTCCTTGGAGGCCTTGCGCTTTGAGCCTCCTAGGAACCTGAGACGCGGTGTTCCTACGATGGCTAACCCTATAGGAGCTTCATCTTCTTCTGCACCGGGACCATCTGCTTAGAGTTTTGCTTCTACTCTTGCACCCGAGGTTCCTGCTGCTGCTGCTACTACATTTGATGTTGGTCCTTATCCAGCTCCATCTATGCCAGTGCGTGAGATGTCTGAGGGTGATTGGAGAGAGCGTCATGAAGGTATGTTCCAGACTATTTGGGACTTCATGCGTGGCTGCAACTGCAGGAGACAGCCACAGATTCATAAGCATGTTCATGCTAGTCGACGTCGACAGCGTTCTCCGACTCCCGGTACTTCGAGCAGTTCTGATCGCTATGCTGGCATTGATGATGAGTAAAGAGTGAATTTGGCCCACATTTTCAGACTACGGTTATGTATGACCTATCAACTTTTTCTTTTGTTTTCTTAGGATGTTTATGTTTGGATGATGTATTTGCTTTGAGACTATCAGTTGCCTTGATTTTGCCTGTTTTTAGTGTTTTTCAGCTTGCAGGTTTGAAATTTGACAATATCTCACGGACTAACCTGCTAACTTGCTGACTGATCCGAGTATTCGCAGTGCGTCGATCGACACACCATTGTGTCGATCGTCACAAGACGAAAGAAATCGCATTGCAGCCATCGTTGCGGTCCTGAGCAACGATCGATCCCAAATGAAAATTGCCCAGCAACGATCGATGCACCTAGTGCAACGGTCGATGCAGGTGCGACAGAGGTAAAAATCAGTCAGAACTTAACTCATCCATTAACATTTTCTTTTTACCAATCCTTCGCTTGACACTACTGGGGACAGTGTGTCTTAAGTGTGGGGGAGGTGCTACTGACTATATCTTTCTGTTTTCTTAGAGTCAGTCTGTTTTTCAAAATTTGTTTTATCGAGTGAAAACAATTTAAGTAAGAAACAATAATTTTTTTAGAAGATTAATAGCACTTGCAGGAACTTAAGTAACCATTGGGATGAAGTTGCAGATCAATCTATGACTATTAGAAAACCCAGACACGGATCAGCCTACTGAGAACACCCACATCGCTTCAGGTATCAGAGGATCCTTTTACTGACTTCACCTTAATACTGACTTAATTTTCTCACCTAAGGGCTTGGAATACCTTGAGTCGGATTCCTTTGTTAGTTCTGACACAGCCTGTAAACATGTCCTATTTGGTTCCCTTCTCCCCTTCCATAAAGTAAAAAAAAAAAAAGAGTAATAAACTGAGGATGAGCTAGTAGATCCGAAGTCGTCACGGGAGTGGTAGCTACCACTATTACCTCCTGTGCGATCCATGGAATGTGTCCAAAGTACACCCCAAAACGGGAAGAACACAAATAAAAAAATAAAATGATACCCAGTGGGGAAAAATCAGTTGTTAAGGAAGGGAAAAGAGAAGAAAGGGACCATAGAAAGACAGTAGGGTAGTCTAGAGCTGACAAGGTAAGAGTCCATGTGCCCTTTGATCGATAATCCTTAGGTGAGACCGCACTTAAATACTTGCAGAAGTCAGTAGGGAGAATTTGAATGCGTGAATGTGATTGTGGAGTTTACTTAGGACAGTTGCTAAGTGTGGGGGAAGTATATGTTGGTCTTGATGTCTGCAGGTGAAATCTTTCATGTGGATTACTACGGGGAATCTGAGTGTTGTTGCTTCTAAGACGAAAAGAGTTTCTGAATGTTTTCAAACCTCTTCACCATATTCTAGTTCTTTGTTTTGCTTGAGGACAAGCAAGAGCTAAGTGTGGGGGATTGATATACCATGGATTTTATGGATTTTAGCCATGGTATATGTCTTATTTATTGAGACTTTTATTATGTTTTGGAGTTTTTTCAGGTGTTTTATAGGTTTAATGACATCTGGAGCTTAATTGGACGTTTTGGAAGCATTTGGAGCAATTCTGCACTGTTTAGAGATCTCACAGAGTTCACTGGCTGCGAAATCACCTTGCAACGATCGTTGCACTCTTTGCAGTGGTCGACGCAAGGTGATTCCAGGGTTCTGCGCCCAAAAATCTGGATTTTGGAGAAATTACAGTTTTTGCCAGAAACTTCTGAGACTTGCAAAAAGGCCCAAAAATGTGTTTAGACTTATATATTAGGGTTTTTAGCCACTTGTTTAGGCTACGCTTTACTTACGCTTTATTTTATTCAGAGAGAGTTTTAGGGGCTGATCTTGTTCTCGAAAGAGACTTGATTTCGAACCCCAGTTATTTATTCTGTTTTATGATATTTGGTTTTCTATTCATGATGTTTTTTGTTTCGATGATTATGTCTGAGTAGATTACCTGTTAGGTTTAGGGATTCTCATTAGGGATTTCATGGAATTATAGTTTAATCAATCTGTAGGGATTCATATTTGCTAGTTCTTCGTCTAGGGTTGTTCTTAATGCTTAATCTGAAGTAGCTATCCAGATTTACGATGTTAGGTTGATTTATACAACGACAGTTGGTTAATTAGCTAGAAAGAACCTAGATGAGCAATTTGATCTACTCGCAAAGGAATTTGGTTTAGGGAAATTGTGAACATATCAAACTTGGAATTAAAGCTAGTTTAATTTGTTAGTAATTGCAAAGGAATTTGGATTGCTGCACTTAGACTTAGAGAATTCTCACAACGACAGTTGGTTAATTCTATATTTGTGTTTTGAGTTCTAGAACAGTTTCTGATTAGATCCCGATTGATTGATTCCTTGTGTTCCTGATTTCCTGAGAACTCCCTTGACCTAACGCCTTCGCCTTCTTGCTTACAAACTCGTTTGATTTACTTTCTGCTGTTTGATTTACTGCTTTACAAAATCTGCTTCGCTTAGTTTAATCTGAATTACTTATAATCTATCGTGTGACCGGAGTCCTTGTGGATTCGATAACCTAAGTACTACAATCACATCACTGTGCACTTGCAGTTAGAATAGGGATAAACCTTGACCTATCATTGAGTTGAACTTCAAATACCATTGACGTGAAGCCTGCTTGAGACCATACAATGATTTTTTAAGTTTAAGCACATCATTTTCAGGTAGAACTCCTCCCTTTCTTATTGAGTGTCCTGGAGGTATATGCATATAGATTTCCTCATCAAGATCTCCATATAGAAATGCATTTGAAATATCCAATTGGTGCAATTTCCAATTCTTAGCAGGTTGATACAGCAAGAAGCTGTTGGATCTCCTAGGATCTAGGGTTTGTTATATTGAAAATACCAACCTCGTTCTTACCTTGAACTGGCAGCGGAATGAATGGTGAACGAGATCTAGCGACTCAGATGCTTCGCCTCTACCAGATACACACGCACACAAACCTGGAAACCGGGATGCTAGTGCCGGATCTTTGGGATCTCTAAGTTTTGGTGTTTCTGCTTCTTCTGTCAAGAAAAAGACGACGGCTACTGATCCAGGTCGAAACTCTCAGGTTTATTCAGACCTCGAATCATTCTTAACGGGCCAACTTGTTTAAGTCATAAATCGAAAATCCTATTTCGAAACCCGAACTGTGTCGACCGACACACATACTGCGTCGATCAACACAACACCATTTTCTCGATATCAACGTGTATCCAATACACATTAACATGATCATTACCATAATGATCATTCCCATATTATAGCTTCCAGTTTGCTTAGGTGTGTGACCCTATAGGACCATATAATACTGGCAGTAAGTCTACGACTTACAGATTGCAAGAGGCTTCTAGCAAAACGTTGCAACCGCCCAGTATTATACGAATGTCTGATCTCGACACACAACTATCATCAGGAGTGAGTACAAGTGTGATTTCAGGACACTATCCCAACAATCTCCCACTTGTACTGGAATCATCAATTCCTACAATCCTTTTGTCTCTATATCTCGATTTGGCATAAGGCAAGATTGGTGTCATCCTTATTAAGCCAATATCGTGTTTATCGAACTCCTAATCTATACTGAACAAAACAAACAACTGAACTACAGTTCGTTTGAGTGCGGCCACACATTCTCTCAGTATTAAATCTTTGATAGGCCCTAAGATATTTATCTCCCGTTATTCAGGAGGGACAAATCCCATCTTGTTCCATCCCTATTTCAACGCACATTTCATGATGCACTTGAGCAGTGCCGTTATAGTCGCCAGTTACGGGTCGACGTTTGACAAGGTCAAAGTGTACCAATTCATATGCAAGAAAGCATGATGAACTCAGGTCTAAGGACTATACTCTATAGTCGTAATGAGAACCTCTCATCACACATATATAACTATCCTGGAGACTTCTCATTAGCGAGTCATGTCCGATCATATGTTCACCAACATATATCTATGTGACTGACTGTGATACTCATATCATTGACTCCATGAAACTTAGTCAACAGTCACCTCACAAGCTAGTCTCTCGCAGTTGTCAGTGTCCCATTTTGACAACCTTGACTAGGGACAAAACATAATTTATGTCATATATAACTTATAGGGTTTCATGATCAAGTCCTCAACTTGACGGCCTATAATACGACATAAACTTATCTTGGGACCATTATTTAGATCACAATAAATAATGCTGAAATCAAATTTCATTAAACACTTCCAAAAGATGTTTACAAGAGCATCTTATCATAACTAAAATAAAACTAAAACTCCCACTAGAATCAAGATTACATCTTAAGATCTCTAATGCCTACAGCAGTCGTATGACTCTCATGCTTAGGCCTTGGGAGTGGCTTAGTTAGAGGATCAACGACATTCTCGTCCGTCGGAACTCGGTTGATCTTCACATCACCTCTATTGACGATATCACGAATCAGGTGATATCTCCTCTCTACGTGTTTGGACTTCTGGTGTGACATGGGTTCTTTCGCCTGAGCAATGGCTCCGTTGTTGTCACAAAACAAAGCCACTGGCTCCAAGATACTAGGAACCACACCAAGTTCAGTCATGAACTTCTTGATCCAAACAGCTTCCTTTGCCGCTTCTGAAGCAGCAACATATTCAGCTTCCGTCGTGGAATCAGCTACGGTATTTTGCTTAGAGCTCTTCCAGCTCACTGCACCGCCATTTTAGACAGAAGACATATCCAGACTGTGATCGGGAATCGTCTATGTCCGTCTGAAAACTCGCATCAGTGAATCCATTCACTACAAGTTCTTCACTTCCTCCAGACACCAGGAACTTATCCTTGGTATGTCTCAAATACTTGAGAATATTCTTGACAGCTGTCCAGTGAACTTCACCTGGATCAGATTGGTATCTGCTCGTCATGCTTAACACGTAAGCTACATCTGGACGAGTATAGAGCATGGCATACATGATAGATCCTATTGCAGAAGCATAAGGGATCCTATCCATGCGCTCTCGCTCAGCCTGTGTCGCCGGACATTGCTTCTTGCTGAGACTGATGCCATGAGACATCGGTATGAAGCCTTTCTTGGAATCATGCATCTTGAATCTGTGCAACACCTTATCAATATAAGTGTCCTGGCACAATCCAATCAGCCTGTTCACTCTATCTCTGTAGATTCTGATCCCAAGTATGTAGGCGGCTTCTCCCATGTCTTTCATGGAAAAAAAACTTATGAGCCAAGTCTTAACATACTGAAGCAACAGAACGTCATTACCGAGAAGGAGTATGTCATCGACATAAAGCACAAGAAAAGCAATTCCGCTCCCACTAGTCTTCTTGTATACACATGGTTCCTCTTCGTTCTTGATGAAACCAAATTGTTTTACTGCTTCATCAAAACGAAGATTCCAACTTCGTGATGCTTGCTTCAGTCCATAAATGGATTTATGAAGTTTGCATACCTTCCCAGCATTCTTAGGATCTACAAAACCTTCAGGTTGTGTCATATACACATCATCCTCCAGAATACCATTCAGGAAAGCGGTTTTGACATCCATCTGCCAAATCTCATAGTCATAATGAGCGGCAGTTGCTAGAAGAATCCGAATGGATTTAAGCATAGCGACTGGGGAATAGGTTTTATCATAGTCAATACCATCAATTTGCTTGAAACCTTTAGCCACCAACCTAGCTTTATAAATTTGGACATTGCCATCCACGTCAATCTTCTTCTTGAAGATCCATTTACACTCAATGGCCTTTGCACCATTAGGTAAATCGACCAAGGACCATACTTAGTTTTCTGACATGGATCCCATTTCGGATTTAGAGGCTCCAAGCCACTTTTCGGAGTCCGGGCCCATCATTGATTCCGCGATGGTCGCTGGTTTGTCACTTTCAATGACCATCAGATCATTACAATTGGTCACGAGAAATCCATAGTATCTCTCGGGTTCATGACGGATCCTTCCGGATCTGCGAACTTCAGGCTCCACAGGCAGGCGCGGGTTCCACAGAACTTTGTGGATCCAACTGCTGCTCTTCCTCAACAGGTTGAGCGGTTTCCTGTGCATCTTGATTTCTTCGAGATGTACTTTACTCCCACTGTTTTTCTTAGAAAGAAATTCTCTCTCAAGGAAAGTTCAGTCCCGAGAAACAAAAACTTTGTTCTCAGATCGGTTGTAAAAGTAGTATGCCTTGGTATCCCTAGGATAACCAACGAAGTAGCATTTATCTGATTTGGGTGCGAGCTTGTCAGAGATTAAACGTTTGACATAAGCCTCACAACCCCAAATCTTCAGGAAAGACAGACTTGGAACATTCCTAGTCCACAATTCATGTGGTGTCTTTTCCACTGATTTGGATGGCACCCTATTTAGTGTAAACGCAGACGTTTCTAGAGCGTATCCCCAAAAGGATAATGGAAGATCTGAATGACTCATCATAGACCGAACCATATCCAATAAGGTTCGATTCCTCCTCTCTGACACTCCATTCCATTGGGGTATTCCAGGAGGAGTGAGTTGTGAAACAATTCCACACTCGCTCAGATAGTCGATGAACTCTTGACTCAAGTATTCTCCTCCGCGATCCGATCGCAGAGCTTTAATACTTTTGCCAAGTTGGTTCTGTACTTCATTCTTGAACTCCTTGAATCTTTGAAAGGATTCTGACTTGTGTCTCATCAAGTAGACATAGCCATACCTACTGAAATCATCAGTGAAGGTAATGAAGTACTTGTAATTTCCTCTGGCAACAGTGCTCATCGGCCCACATACATCAGTATGAACAAGACCCAATAAGCCATTGGCCCTTTCATTTGGTTTGTTGGAAGGGGCCCTAGCCATTTTGCCCATCAAGCAAGATTCGCATTTCTCACATGATTCAAAATCAAATGAGCCCAAAAGCCCATTTCGATGGAGTCTCTGAATGCGTTTCTCATTGATATGGCCCAAACGACAATGCCATAAGAAAGTCGGGTTTTCGTCATTTGTATTTATGTTAAAGACAAGCATTTCTTGGTTTAAGACATATAACCCATTATCTAATGGGGCGCTACCATAAAACGTACCATCACGATTAAAAGAACAAACTTTATTCTTAACAGCAAAATCAAAACCTTCCAAATCCAAAACGGAAACTGAAATTATGTTTCTGCTAATCGCAGGCACAAAGTAGCAATTATTCAAAGCTAAAACCATGCCCGAAGGTAAGGACAAATCGTAAGTGCCTACGTCCAGTGCAGCAACCTTAGCTCCATTCCCGACCCGTAGCTCCACTTGTCCTTTCTTCAGCGTTCTACTGTTTCTTAGTGCCTGCACATCAGTACAAATATGAGCACCGCAGCCGGTATCCAATACCCACGAAGTAGAACTAGAAGACATAACATTAAGTTCGATAACATAAATACCTGAGTCAGACGCATCATATGTCTTCTTCAGCTTCTTGTAATCTTCCATGAACTTCTTGCAGTCTCTCTTCCAATGCCCTAACTGCTTGCAGTAGTTGCATTTTGTCCTCAGGAGAAGGCCTGGATTTGGGCTTTGGCTTGGGCTTGTCCTGAATCTCAGTCTGGACAACTTGGGCCTTTCCCTTTTCCTCCTTAGGTTTCTTAAACCTTTTACCCCCTTGTACCATCAGTACACTGGGAGTTGCCTTCTTGAGATTCGGCTCTGCTGTCTTCAGCATGCCGTGCAACTCAGTCAATGTCTTAGTCATGTTTTGCATGTTGTAGTTCATGATGAACTGATCAAAACACGACGGCAAAGACTGCAGAATCATGTCAGTGGCTAGCTCCTGGCTAATGGCACAGTCCAGTTTCCCCAGGTTATCAATGTAACCCATCATTTTAAGGACATGAGGACTTACTGGAATATCCTTAGCCAGCTTGCAATCCATGAGAGATTTAACCGTCTGGTATCTCTCTGTGCGAGCTTGCTCCTGAAACAAAGCTTTCAGGCTGTTAATCATCTCAATGGGTGACATCACGTTCTCATATTGCTTCTGCAGCTCAGAGTTCATAGTCACCAGCATTAGACAATTAACGTCTTTGACATCAGCTGAATGCTTATCCCAGGCATTCTTTTCTGTCTGCGGGGCATTGGAACGTGGCCTCTCGGGGAGAACTCTTGTAAGGACATATTCCTTGTTCTCCTGCCTGAGAACTATTCTCAGGTTCCGATACCATTCCAAGAAATTAGATCCATTTAACTTGTCCTTCTCAAGGACGGATCTCAGCGAGAAAGTGTTGATGTGAGTTGAGACAGACATAGCTGTAATTAAAAGGTAGAGGTTTTAGTTATGATGCTCAAGAAATGAGAATTCTTATCTAATAAGAAAACTCGCATTGTATTCAAAAACTATGTTTCCTCAGATGAATACAATGAACCAAGATCCTCAGATCACCAAAATTTGAGTGGGCGACTCGCCATCACTCAAACCTTAGTTATCTAGGTAAGCAAATCATTGCTAATTGTACCCAGTACAATTCTTGGTCGCAGATAAGACAATCCATCTCTTATCCACTCTGATGTCTCTGGGCCCAGAACTTCTGATGGCCCAGTCAAGTAAACCAATCTCTTCAGTCTCGTGATCATTGACAGTCGCACTGCAAGTCTATCAATGACCACCTGCCTTACTCATGTTGCTGTGGATACCAAGGACTCCAAGGCTATCCAACAACGAAACAAGTCTTGACAGTAGACAAGATCGGACAAGACATCAAGATAACTTGATATTTAGTTGAACTTCTTGCAGTCTCTCTTCCAATGCCCTAACTGCTTGCAGTAGTTGCATTTTGTCCTCAGGAGAAGGCCTGGATTTGGGCTTTGGCTTGGGCTTGTCCTGAATCTCAGTCTGGACAACTTGGGCCTTTCCCTTTTCCTCCTTAGGTTTCTTAAACCTTTTACCCCCTTGTACCATCAGTACACTGGGAGTTGCCTTCTTGAGATTCGGCTCTGCTGTCTTCAGCATGCCGTGCAACTCAGTCAATGTCTTAGTCATGTTTTGCATGTTGTAGTTCATGATGAACTGATCAAAACACGACGGCAAAGACTGCAGAATCATGTCAGTGGCTAGCTCCTGGCTAATGGCACAGTCCAGTTTCCCCAGGTTATCAATGTAACCCATCATTTTAAGGACATGAGGACTTACTGGACTATCCTTAGCCAGCTTGCAATCCATGAGAGATTTAACCGTCTGGTATCTCTCTGTGCGAGCTTGCTCCTGAAACAAAGCTTTCAGGCTGTTAATCATCTCAATGGGTGACATCACGTTCTCATATTGCTTCTGCAGCTCAGAGTTCATAGTCACCAGCATTAGACAATTAACGTCTTTGACATCAGCTGAATGCTTATCCCAGGCATTCTTTTCTGTCTGCGGGGCATTGGAACGTGGCCTCTCGGGGAGAACTCTTGTAAGGACATATTCCTTGTTCTCCTGCCTGAGAACTATTCTCAGGTTCCGATACCATTCCAAGAAATTAGATCTATTTAACTTGTCCTTCTCAAGGACGGATCTCAGCGAGAAAGTGTTGATGTGAGTTGAGACAGACATAGCTGTAATTAAAAGGTAGAGGTTTTAGTTATGATGCTCAAGAAATGAGAATTCTTATCTAATAAGAAAACTCGCATTGTATTCAAAAACTATGTTTCCTCAGATGAATACAATGAACCAAGATCCTCAGATCACCAAAATTTGAGTGGGCGACTCGCCATCACTCAAACCTTAGTTATCTAGGTAAGCAAATCATTGCTAATTGTACCCAGTACAATTCTTGGTCGCAGATAAGACAATCCATCTCTTATCCACTCTGATGTCTCTGGGCCCAGAACTTCTGATGGCCCAGTCAAGTAAACCAATCTCTTCAGTCTCGTGATCATTGACAGTCGCACTGCAAGTCTATCAATGACCACCTGCCTTACTCATGTTGCTGTGGATACCAAGGACTCCAAGGCTATCCAACAACGACACAAGATTAGTATCGATCGACACTATGCGAAAAACCTCAAAATCTTTTACGAGTTTTTGCGGTGTGTCGACCGACACAAGCTTAGTGTCGATCGACATCATGCGACAAACCCTAAAAATTTTATTATATGTTTCGCGGCGTGTCGACCGACACAAGCTTAGTGTCGATCGACACAGTGCGACAACAACCGTTCATCGTTTTCAACAGAAACTTTAATCCGAGATTAATTTCTATAAAACACGATTTAGCAGGCAATTAACTCATCAAAATCATCAGTTTTCGATTTAAAAGCCTCAAATTCAATAGTCTAAACCCTAACACGCTCTGATACCACTGTTGGATCTCCTAGGATCTAGGGTTTGTTATATTCAAAATGCCAACCTCGTTCTTACCTTGAACTGGCAGCGGAATGAATGGTGAACGAGATCTAGCGACTCAGATGCTTCGCCTCTACCAGATACACACGCACACAAACCTGGAAATCGGGATGCTAGTGCCGGATCTTTGGGATCTCTGAGTTTTGGTGTTTCTGCTTCTTCTGTCAAGAAAAAGACGACGGCTACTGATCCAGGTCGAAACTCTCAGGTTTTATTCAGACCTCGAATCATTCTTAACGGGCCAACTTGTTTAAGTCATAAATCGAAAATCCTATTTCAAAACCCGAACTGTGTCGACCGACACACATACTGCGTCGATCGACATAACACCATTTTCTCGATATCAACGTGTATCTAATACACATTAACATGATCATTACCATAATGATCATTCCCATATTATAGCTTCCAGTTTGCTTAGGTGTGTGACCCTATAGGATCATATAATACTGGCGGTAAGTCTACGACTTACAGATTGCAAGAGGCTTCTAGCAAAACGTTGCAACCGCCCAGTATTATACGAATGTCTGATCTCGACACACAACTATCATCAGGAGTAAGTACAAGTGTGATTTCAGGACACTATCCCAACAGAAGCATCCTTACTGTTGTTAACTTTGCTACAGGTGAGCAGGTGTCAACATAATCCAAACCCCCCTTTTGAGTGTACTCTTTAGCAACTAATCTTGTTTTATATCTTTCTAAGCTTCCATCTGCACTCAACTTCACTTTGTATACCCATTTACAACCGATTGGAATCTTTCATGTAGGCAAATAGCATATTGTCCAAGTGTTTGTTCCTTCCAAAGCATTAATCTCCATCTCCATAGCATCTAACCATTCTTTGGTTTTCTTAGCCTTAGCATTAGTACCAGGTTCCAAATATTTGTTGATAGCACATATGTATGCATTAAACTCTTCAGAATGTTTTGCATAGTTGATATAAGCAGCTATAGGATACCTTATATCTTTAGAAACATCAAGAATGGCATTGCAGTAGTAGTCTTGAAGATGAGCTGGTGGTTTTGATTGACCCTTTGAAGAAGATACATATTTCTCAATTACCATATCTTCTTCTGATCTTGTGAAAATATCCCTTGGACGGTTATGTTCTTTTGCAAAAGGAAATGTTGTTTCAAAGAAAACCACATGTCTCGAGATATGAATCTTATTTGACTCCAGATCAAGTAGTTTTTATCCTTTGTAACATGCAGGGTATCCAAGAAATACACATGCTCGAGCTCTCGGTTCAAATTTGTGCCTTTGCTGAGTACTTGTAGATTCATAGCATAAGCATCCAAGTACTCGCAGCAATGAAATAATCAGGTGCTTTAGAATGAAGCAGTTCAAAAGGCGATTTGTTTGATAGGAGAGGTGTTGGGAGTCTATTGATTAGGAATACTGCAGATAGGATGCAATCTCCCCAAAATTCCAGAGGAAGGTGTGACTGAAACAACAATGCTCTTGCCACATTTAAGATGTGTTGGTGCTTTCTCTCCACCACTGAGTTCTGTTGTGGTGTTTTAGGACAGGAGTGGAAGGGAATAATACCCTTTTCTTTGAATAATTTGTTAAACTTCAGCTCAGGAGCACTGTCTGATCTAACTGCCTTTACACACTTCTGATATTGGGTTTTGATCATTTGCAAGAAGTCTGGAAAAATTTGCAGAACTTCACTCTTTGTCTTCATCAGATATATCCAAGTTGCTCGACTATAGTCATCTACTATTGTAAGGAAATATCTGAAACCTTCATGAGTTTCTACAGCAAATTGTCATCAAGTATCAATGTGGACTAAATCAAACAGATGATCTGACTAGTTGTTCTGAAAAGGAAATGGAAAATGCTTTTGTTTTGCTTTCTCGCAAATATCACAATGATCAACCTCATTTTTATTCCTCTTTGGTAAACAAAGTGTATTATGGAGAACATCAATCCTATCATAAGAAGGATGCACTAACCGATTGTTCCACAAGGCAATATTAATAACAACATAACATTGTGGTCTATGAGTAATAGGGAATATGTTTTCTGAACTAGTACATTTACTGTGTCTTGTATCTAGAACATATAATCCTCATATTTGCTTACCTGTCCAATCGTCAGCTCCTTGGTATGACCCTGAACAACACAAGAAGTCTCATCAAAATATACTCTTTTTCAAATCTCTTGTCAACTGACTTCGGCTGAGAAGATTCCAACGAAATTTTGGAATGAACAACACATTTGTCAATGTGATGCTATCATTCAACCTGATCTTGCCAATTCCTGCAATTCTGACATTCATACCAGTGGGCAAAGTAACTAAAGAACTAAGACCATCAAATAGGTTTTCAAACAAATTTATATCAAAAGAAACATGATGAGTAGCACCACTATCTATGATCCAGAGATGATTATTCAGTACTTTGCTATTGGTTGTCAAAACTCCAATAAAACATAGATTAGGAATGGATAAAGAGATACCATCAAACGCAAATCCATTAAGCTCATAACCATCGATACCACTTGTAGTTGCAACATATGTTATTGTGATTGGGCTTGTTTAGCTGAGTACTGAAGTAAGCTATCACATCCTGAATTTGTGTCTTTGACATATTCCCAACTAAATAAGCTATGCCATCTGCTCCAATCCTTGTGCCAAGTCCTTGTTTTCCATATGTTAATGCAAGGCTAGCAACAACCGGTTTAGGCTTCTCAGGTTGAGATGGATTCTTCTGTTTGTGTTTGAAACTAGGGGATAGCCATGAATCTTATAGCAGGTATCAACAATGTGACCAGTGTATCCACAATGAGCACATATCGGTTTATTTTGTCTTGGATTGTGCTGATATGAAGCTCGAGTGGCGTTGACTGCAATTTGGTCTGATGGTGGAGTGATTGTAACATTGAATGTGGAAGCATTGCTTGCAACATTAACAAGATTTCTCTGATTGTTATCTTGATCCAACAGGTTGTAGATTTCGGCTAGATCAGGAACGGTCTTCTTCATAATGATCTGGCTTCTAATAGTCGTGTAAGACTCATTTAATCCTGCCAAGAACTTCACAATTTTGGCATGCTCATTCTTCGTTGCAGTAGCAGTACAACATTTGCAAGATAAACACGTCAATGTACAGTCTGCTCCATCAAGATCATCCCATAGAGTTTTCAAAGTTGTGTAGTACTCATATAAGCTCATTGTTCCTTGTTGTAAAGACCAAATTTGTTGTGTAAGATGATACGATTGTGGAAGATTAGTGATGTTAAACCATGTCATCAAATCTTTCAATATCTCTGCTGCATCAAGAATGCTTTTCTAGATCACCTTGGTTACTGAGTTTAGAATCCAAGATTTAACCATACTATTTCATCTAAACCATATCCTAAAACTCGGATCATGAACATGAGGTCTTGGCAAAGAACCGTCTACAAAGGCAATCTTATTCTTGGCATCTAATGCAACAAACATCGCAATCTTCCAAGAATAATAGTTCGTACCTTCGAATATCTCATAAATGATCGAAGAACCTAGATTGTCGTCATTCGAAATCGTACACGGAGAGTAATTGATATCGTTGAAATCGATATTCAAGTGTGGTGGAATCCGAGTTCTTGGATCCGAAAAAGGTGAAATTACTGGTGAATGTGGTCTAATCCTGGAAGATTGAGCTGATTTTGTTATCTTCTCAGCCGATTCTTTGCCATGTCTCTTAGTACGACGACGCAATTTCAAAACGGAAACCATCTCAAGACTTTGAGCTCAGCTGATTTGTGAAGAACAACATATTCAGATGAATTGAAAAAGGAATAAAAATTGCAAAATAGATTGCGAACGAAATGAAACAAAGTGCTCCGATACCATATTAGTGAAAAAAAATGACGAGAGGAAGAAGATGAACTGGAAAAGAAGAAGAATATCGAATGAAAATGGAGTTAAAATGATTCTGTTATTTCTCATTACTTTGTTACAATGATCAACACTCTTTATATACTAGAGTGGTTTGGTTCAATCTCACATTACAATTGAGTATCCAGTTTACAAGAGCCGATATACACTTATACAAATTAATTGAAATGTAAATTGTAACAAAACCGTTATACGGGCCGGGCTACTTGAAACTAACTACCGTCCAAGCCCATATTTAAATTGATGTAGCCCATATTATGACGGCAAAACCTTAAGTCAGAAATTATAGCGTATAAATATTCATCCAGACAATGTAATTTCTACTCTTATCGCCGCAGAAGACGTAAGGTTGCACAAGCGTTCTCTTGATTTTAATTTGCGTTTATTTTCTTGAATCTGCCCTTTTTTTGTTTCTTTAATCTTCTGTAGATTTTGGGATATTGTTGCTGAGATCGTGGTTTATCTCTGAGCTCTTGTTTTTATTTCATTGAATTTTATTTTGTCTCTTCGTCTGTTTATAAATGTCTGCATTGAATTATCGTTCCACATTCTAGCTGCTTAAATTGTTCTTAGAAGATGTGTGTTTTGTCTATAATTTGCATCTCTGTATGTTCTCATCGTCTTCTGGTTATGATTGGATTGGAATGAAAACCCTCGGAAACTTTGCAAAAATCAAGGCTGGACTCTCTGATATGCTCTTTTTGCTGGGAACCATTTTTAATGGCTTTCTGGTGAGAAACACTTAAAAAAGAGCTTGAGATTTGGTTATCGTAATGATGCCATAGGCCTTTTGATCGGGGGAACATTTCGTATCATTGTTACCAGAACTCCTGAGACTTGCTCTGTTTCTGTCAGTTTTCTTAATCTTAAATTGTCATATGGTTTTGGCCTGTTTTGTACAAATCTATATTCCGATTATTCGTGGCTTCATATATTTGTCACTTACTGCATCTCTCTTTCTTCTGGTTATCGCTTGATTAGTATATCATATATTTTTATAGTTGACTTTGTCTCCTTTTGTGTAAAACCATCTTATTCTTGCAATTCTTGTTTCCTTTAGAGAGTTATGTCTCACAGGAAGTTTGAGCATCCAAGACATGGTTCTTTAGGTTTCCTTCCAAGGAAAAGGGCCAACAGACATCGAGGAAAAGGTAATCTTGCTTGTAGATAATTATTATTAGAATCCATATTTGCGTTCACCAGTTTCTTGATGTATCTTATCTTATGTACTGTAATATTTACTTTATTATTAAAAAAAAGTGTTGCGTTGTCTACCAGAATTTGTATTGCTTCTGTTTTGTGCCTTCACATGGTTTCAAAGCATCTTCATTTTTGATCTGACAATCCTAGTTTATGTTTCCAGTGAAGGCTTTCCCTAAGGATGATCCAACTAAGCCTTGCAGGCTCACCTCTTTCTTAGGATATAAAGCTGGGATGACTCACATTGTGAGAGAGGTTGAAAAGCCTGGATCAAGTATGTTATCTCACTCTTCTACTCTTATCGATTCTAGCAAATAGATAAATGTTGCATGTGGTCTTGGTACTGATTTCTTTGATGTGATTGGCAGAGCTCCACAAGAAGGAAACATGTGAAGCTGTGACTGTGATTGAGACACCTCCAATGGTGGTTGTTGGTGTGGTTGGGTATGTGAAGACACCCCGCGGTCTCCGCTCTCTAAGCACTGTGTGGGCTCAGCATTTGAGCGAAGAAGTAAGGAGGAGGTTTTACAAGAACTGGGCCAAGTCTAAGAAGAAGGCTTTCACCAAATATTCAAAGAAGCATGAAACTGAAGAAGGTAAAAAAGACATTCAAAGTCAATTGGAGAAGATGAAGAAGTACTGCACTGTCATCAGAGTTCTTGCTCACACTCAGGTAGGTATTCTATCTTTCTTAATATAGACAATAGGTAACTGCATTTGTATCATTTTGTTAATTTGTTTCTGTTTACTTTTGCATATGCATATTAGATAAGGAAAATGAAAGGGCTCAAGCAGAAGAAGGCTCATCTGAATGAGATTCAGGTCAATGGTGGAGATATTGCAAAGAAGGTTGACTATGCCTACAGTCTATTCGAGAAGCAAGTCCCTGTAGATGCTATCTTCCAGAAAGATGAGATGATTGATATCATCGGTGTCACTAAAGGAAAAGGTTATGAAGGTGTGGTTACAAGATGGGGTGTGACCCGTCTTCCAAGGAAGACTCATCGTGGACTCCGCAAGGTAGCTTGTATTGGAGCTTGGCACCCTGCTAGAGTCTCTTACACAGTGGCTAGAGCTGGGCAAAACGGGTACCACCACCGTACTGAGATGAACAAGAAAATTTACCGTCTTGGTAAAGTTGGCCAAGAGACTCACTCAGCCATGACGGAATTCGACAGGTAATAATATAATCGATCTCGTGTTTTACACATCTGTTGTGTAGTGAACTTGACTTGCTGTTCATGTTCTGTTTCTGTTTTCTTTTCTTTTCTTTTTTAACAGAACCGAGAAGGAGATCACGCCGATTGGAGGATTCCCGCACTATGGGGTTGTGAAGGAAGATTATTTGTTGATCAAGGGATGTTGCGTGGGGCCGAAGAAACGTGTGGTGACTTTGAGACAGACATTGTTGAAGCAGACGTCTAGGGTTGCTTTGGAGGAGATAAAGCTCAAGTTCATTGATACTTCTTCCATTGGTGGACACGGTCGTTTCCAGACTTCTGAAGAGAAGGCCAAGTTCTATGGTAGAGTCAAATCATAGATTTCTATATTTCAAATCCAAATAAAACATTTTATTTTGTTGTTCACATCTGTTGTTTTTTCGAGTTTCTTTCTTTGTTCTTTTGACTTTTGAATATCCTCTTCCATGCGTGATGAAAAAAAAAACATCCTCTTCCAAAGTTATTTGGCTTCTGAGTTTATTGGATTTTTTTTTTCTGTCAAAAGGAGGTTCTTTGATTTTTTTGGTCAAATAAGTTTATTCTCTTTAGCCGTATGTATTTCTTGGCACAAAACAAATGTTTGAAAAATCGGTCAAATGTGGTGTCTAGGCGACTGGCTAGACGACTGGCTAGACGGCACGTCCTTTATAGCTGTATTTATTTTGTTAAAATTGGTGAAATAAATTAGAGTTTTGATTTAGGTGAACATAAGTTGGCTAAATCCGTTTAGGCTTTTGTTTAATATATATTTTAAACCATCTCATTTAAGTAAATTTAAAAATTGTTAACAAAAAAAGAGTAATTTAAAAAAAAAACAATTAAATCATTCGTTCTACTATTTTTTCGTATTCTAAATCTTTTTCTCATTTTTATATTTTATTTTATTTTTGTTCTTTTCATTTAATTTATTTTTATTTTGTTTCAAATTTCAATTTCATTTTTAAATCAAATTTATTTTAAATATTGATAAATTAAATTTTAAATAAAGTACAAAACTTAAAAGCATATAATATAAATATAAATATATGATATTTAAATAATTAATTTATTAACATCTATGTCTCCTTTCGACAATTACTCTTTTTAGATGCTAGTCCCATATTAATTGATTAGGTATCATCTAACAATTTTTTAAACACCGTACAAAACTATAATGAGACTAAAACAACAATTATCATGGTTATCAGTCGAATCAAATTGATTTTCTTTTTCATATAATCATATTGATTAGTGAACACACTTTTTTATTTTATTTATGTGGCCACAAATATTCTAACTTTGATCAGGTGGTTCAGCTTCAAAATTAAACATTACTAGATTTTGATCCGCGCTTAGAAAACGCGGGTTTATTCTCCTTTATAAATTTTAATTTTTATTTATTTTATTAATAATAATTTAGATTTTTAATTATGTAACTAATTTTGATTATAATTTTTTAACCCGCATTATAAAAAGTGAGTTAATAATTTATATTTTTTTTTAAAATGAATTGTGTGTTATTTGGGAGCAGATATATCGTAAAAATAAAGAGATTAAAATAACGATTTTATATTATAAGTTTTAATATGTGTTATATCGTAAAATCATGGTTTGGAAATATATATATAATGTTATCTCGTTTAAGTAAATTTAAAAAACGTTGATAAAAAAGAGTAAATTAAAAAACAACAAAATTAAATAATTCGTTCTACTATTTTTTCGTATTCTAAATCTTTTTCTCATTTTAATATTTATTTTTTATTTTATTTTGTTCTTTTTCATTTAATTTATTTTTACTTTGTTTCAAATTTCAAATTATATTTTTAAATCAATTTTGTATTTTTAATTCATTATTTTATTTTAAATATTGATAAATTTAATTTTAAATAAAGAAAAAAAACTAAAAACATAGAATTATGTATTTCTCTTTAGCATTATGTATTTCTTGGCACAAAACAAATGTTTGAAAAATCGGTCAAATGTGGTGTCTAGGCGACTGGCTAAACGGCAAATCCTTTATAGCTGCATTTATTTTTTTAAAATTGGTGAAATAAATTGGAGTTTTGATTTAGGTGAACATAAGTTGGCTAAATCCGTTTAGGCTTTTGTTTAATATATATTTTAAACCATCTTATTTAAGTAAATTTAAAAATTGTTAACAAAATAAGAGTAATTTAAAAAAACAATTAAATCATTCGTTCTACTATTTTTTCGTATTCTAAATCTTTTTCTCATTTTTATATTTATATTTTATTTTATTTTTGTTCTTTTTCATTTAATTTATTTTTATTTTGTTTCAAATTTCAATTTCATTTTTAAATCAATTTTATTTTAAATATTGATAAATTAAATTTTAAATAAAGTACAAAACTTAAAAGCATATAATATAAATATAAATATATGATATTTCAATAATTAATTTATTAACATCCATGTCTCCTTTCAACCATTACTCTTTTTAGATGCTAGTCCCATATTAATTGATTAGGTATCATCTAACAATTTTTTAAACACTGTACAAAACTATAATGAGACTAAAATAACAATTATCATGGTTATCAGTCGAATCAAATTGATTTTCTTGTTCATATAATCATATTGATTAGTGAACACACTTTTTGTTTTATTTATGTGGCCACAAATATTCTAACTTTGATCAGGTGGTTCAGCTTCAAAATTAAACATTACTAGATTTTGATCCGCGCTTAGAAAACGCGGGTTTATTTTTCTTTATAAATTTTAATTTTTATTTATTTTGTTATTAATAATTTAGATTTTTAATTATGTAACTAATTTTGATTATAATTTTTTTTAACCCGCATTATAAAAAGTGAGTTAATAATTTAGATTTAAAAAAAAATGAATTGTGTGTTATTTGGGAGCAGATATACCGTCAAAATAAAGAGATTAAAATAACGATTTTATATTATAAGTTTTAATATGTGTTATATCGTAAAATCATGGTTTGGAAATATATATATGATGTGGTATAAGTTTAACTGTTATTGCATTTATCTAAAATATTATTTTATAAAACAACATATATTTATAAAAAAATATGTTTTTTATATTTAATAATTAAATATTTACGAAAATAGAAACATAACAATCCGTTTATATATATAACACATGTTGTAGTGGTATTTATAATTTGTAAATTTAATGGAACAACCCATTAAAAACTGCATTCAACAAAAAGCATAATTTGACACCTCAAATATTTGAATAATATAAATATGGAATAATTTTAATATTTTTATTAAGTTAAAGATATATCAACTGAAATATTTAATATATATATGTATATATACTCATGCAAAGTTTTTAAAAAAAAAATTTATAATCGAAATTGGCTAATTTATTTTTCATCCCGTTCAATGATTTAAATATTTTGTAATTTGATGGAAAAACCCGCTAAAAAATGCAATCGTAAAAACATCAATCGTAATATGATCTATCATATATTTTAACAATATAAAATATTGACTAATTTAAATATTTTATCAAAATATAATATATCAATCTAGTTTTTAGTATTCTAATTTTTAAAAAATATTTTATAAATTAGATTTTAATTTATAGTAATTTATTTATTTTAAAAATATTCACTTTAAAAATTAAATTGTGTTAAATACATGAATTTGTGTTTATATTGGTCTAAATATAAAGATTTTGTGTTTATTATAGATAAAATGTAATTAAATTATTGTTTAGTAAATTTTAATAATAAATATGAATTTAGTAATTATTTTTCTTAAGAAATCAATAAATTAAAAATATTTTTAAGATTTTGTTATAATATTAAATTCATATTTATACTTCAAACAAAAAGATATTAAAATATATTATGAATATATTTTGAATAAAGTAAAAAAATTATTACATATTTATATTAATATGTAATTAAATGATTTATAATAACTTTTAAAAATAAATACGAATTCAATAAAAACAATTCTGAAGAAAAAAAATTTAAATAGTTTTATAAGATTTTGTTATAATATAAATAAATCTCTATATATAATTGAAACAAAAATAAAGAAGATATTAAAATATATTATAAATATATTTTGTATTGAATCAAAAATTAGAGAATATTAACTTATATATACAATATAGTTGATGCATAATTTATTTAATTATATTTATCAATTTATTTAATAATTGTATATATATTTGTTTTAATTTTAATTAATTAGGAAAATGGGACTATTATGTTTTGGTTGTTTGGCTATATGTTTAATAATTGTCTTGTTTGGAAACATGGATTGTAGAAATAATGTTATATCCCCTAATTATCCTTAATGAAATTTAATTAAATTATTAATGTGCAATGTCATAACTTGTAAATAACACATGAAGTAAATGTTAGTTTTCTTTTTACTCTAATTTTTTAATAGTATTGATATTTTGTTGTTCGCATTTGTTGTTTTCTCGAGTTTCTTTCTTTTACTTTTGAACAACCTCTTCCTTTGACAAAAAAAAAAGAACATCCTCTTCCATGCGTGACAAAAAAAAACATTCTCTTACATAATTATGTGGCTTCTGAGTTAATTGGATTTTTTCCTGTCAAAGGAGTTTCTTTGATTTTTTTTGGTCAAACAAGTTTATTCAATGTAACATTGTGTATTTTTTCGCACAAAACAAATGTTCGAAAAATCAGCTTAGTCAGTTATAGCCGTATTGATTTTGTTAAAATTGGTGAGCACAAACAGTTGCTGATGGCTGATATGAACTATTACAATTGTCTAGAGACTCTACACTTTGACGAGCACAAACAGTCCCAAACAGATTTTGTTACAAGTACTTCACATGAGCTGGAGTCAGCCGAGTTCCCGTGTTACCATCCCAGACCGTTCCAGGCTGGGCGACTGACTCCCGCAATGAATTACAGATGAGACAGGGTTCGATCCCGAGATCTCTTGACTTGTTCCACACACCATTGGCGAGTTTCTCAATCTCCGAGCCCGTAGATATCAATGAGAGAGTACCAGTTCAAACTAGGCCGACGCCCACCGCACCTCTTAGTGCACCCGCACTTGAAAACTTGTGCCGCGCCCTTGATCGAAGGACCCAGACACTAGACTGTGAAATCTGATACCTCGAAAGGATAGGTCAGACTGATGGACCTATTTCCGACACCGAGCCAGACGAGCCAGACGGTTAGACATCGCCACACAGTTCATCCCCATAATCTCTACGGTTTATTCATTCTGACCCTTATCTTTTTATTTCCGCTTTTTCCTTTTATTCTAATTTTATTGAGTATGTTCCATCCACTCACCATTATTTCCCATTGAGGATAATGTGATTTTAGTCTGGGGGTGGATTTATCCAGTTTTGTTTTGCTTTTTAGTGTTTATAATTATCGAGTCTGTTTTCGAATTACTTTTGTGATATTGTTTTGGATTTGAGTAGGTTGAGGACACAAAATATGACAATTACGATATGCGTGCTTTTACGCTATTCTAAGTGACAAAATTTTCTACGACATCAGCCTGAGGGATTTATCTATAGAGATTACCTCTGAAGGAATATGCTAGCTCTATAATATACCCTAGCATGATCTTATTTATTTCTCATCTTAAGTTTTAGGCTTGGCGATGAACCAGACATTCATGACATTTTTCACCTTTTCACTTTTCTCTTTCATCATTCTTTTTCACCACTCTTTGATGTCCATGAATGGCCAGCTCATATTTAGTTGGTTCCCTACCCAAAATTTAACCATCTTTTCGAACCTCATGCATTCTCTCTTTTTGTTTATATGAAAATATGTGCAAAATGCTAGAGAGACAAGAACGACTCAGTTCTCAGTCACTGAAGACGGAGACATTGGAGTAGGAGAGACGAAAACAACAAAGGGGCTTTGTTTTGCCTTCACTATCTCATAAAAACTGGTAAAAATCGTTTTTCTCATGACTTTATAACTATAAGGCGTTTACTATAAAAAAAATGTGAATCAAAGAAGAGAAAGGAAATAAAATCCAATAAGAGTCATGAGAAAACAAAACAAAAACCAAGACAAGCAATGTTTCGATCACAAAGAAGTCTCGGAGCCGTTTCTATAAAAGAACCTGTAGAAACATCTAAGTCTAGGGGAAGAAACATGAAAAAATAAGAACGAGTAGCTGACTTGTTCAATAGTGACTGAGGGCTGTGGACATCAACAATTCCGTTCTCTCTTGCTGTTTTGTGTGATATCTAGGGTCCTCCATAAAAACCGTAACCAAAACACTTTTAGCCTCTCCAATAAAATGTCTTTTAATACTTAGCGACATTAGTCATGCTTAGCTCTTCTGATGATAAATCCACATACCACCACTAATGAATGGAGAGAACTAGTTGACCTAATTTGGGAGTCTAGATAGTTAAAATTATATGATGGCATTATTGACTAGTGTTGTAGGGATTTTGTGAAAAAATTCTAGACTGAGTTTAGATTGATGCATACCCATGGTTATGGGTTAGAAGGACGGTCTCTGAGCTTTTGGGAAATCACCGAAATAAATTCCCGCTTTCTAAACTTAATTCCTAACTTAGATTTCTAACTTTTTAAGGACAAACAAAGGTTTAAGTATGTGGGAGTTGATATAACCCGTTTTACACTATTTTAGCTATCGTTTATATAATTTTTATTGGTGTTCTAACATGTTATCTAATGGTTTCAAGTGTTTTCTATCATTTGTAGTTTTATGTGACTTTTCAAGAAAAGAGGGTAAACCAAGCAGAAAATCCACATTTTGATATTGATGCTTTCCGTCACAAGTTCCACACCAAATGGAGGACTTCTCACCGTTAGATCAAACTCAAATTTGGATGCAATATAGAGGGATCTACCATCAATACATAGCAACTTGTTTAAAAAGAATCCAATAGTTAGATCTCAAGAGCCGCTAGGAGAAATCTGGCCCGAGGAGAAGCTGAGACATCCCTTGGCCACGATCTCCACCTCCCAAACCGTGTGGAAGGACCTATTGGCCGCGACCAGGAGGGGGAGCCAAGGCATATGACATACGAATACCCAGACTTTATACCACTTTTTGGACTGTTTTGGCCAACTTAATCTCACCAAATGGAGAGAGCAAAGTCCAACATGGAAAATAAGTGAAGAAGCCCCTCCTCTTCGGCACCAATATAAAGACATGCACCCTTTTTTCTTAAATCATCACCTCTCATATTTAACACAAAAGTTTCTAAGTAGTTTTTAGTTTTTTTTTTCTTTTGGTTTTTGGTAGTTTATAGAGATTCTAGATCTCTAGCTCTGGGATTTTCCGAGCTAGGATCCGAAAACATAAGCTACAAGTTTATTTGATTTATTTATTCAATGCAACCTTTTATTAAGGTTTCCAGTTTAAAATCTGATTAGTTATCTTGTTGGGTTTTTAGGGAAATATTTCGATAGGGCTAGTCATGGATACGATCCTTATGGCTGATGTATAGAATTAGGGTTAATTTATATGGTTTTTCGACCATTGACTTATGTTTAATGCATGATTAAAGGCTGGTCACTTTGAAGCATCATATGACTGATAGATCTACATAAGTATTGCAACTATTAGCTGGAATTAGGATAATCGAGCAGATCTACTGTAAGCTGTGATAGTTGACTCAAAGGGCACTATGGATGTGGATGAACTAGATATTAATGCATGATATTCTTTGTGGCCAGCTGCAAGAGTTGACTGGTCGATTTGAAGAGATTATATGTTTAATGTAATGAGAATAGGTTAGGCCTAATTCTGTGTTTCCTAAAACCGAAGAAGACTAATTCATTGAACCCTAGGTATAATTCTAAGTAGATGTCGAACCCATGATCCCTTGAGAAATCCCTAACAACCCAATGCTTCGTTTTTATTTCTTATAAACCACTATTTACATTTAATTTCAAACTTAGTTCTTTCCGTGACAACCCTAATTTCCATTAGATTTTATCAAAATTAGGTCATGATAAGAAGTATAGAGTTCGTCATTTCCCTTTGGATTCGATACCTTTAATATATTACACACGACTGTTATAAATTTACAGTAGGTCTTAGGGATAAAACCTGGTACACATCATAGACTTAACCCCTGCTATGATACTAATTGTAACTCCCCATCCCTTCGGATCCCTAGCACAACCTTTTCAACTTCCCCACCACACATCCACAACCTCATAATCCACATCCACATTCTCAATATCCCTTAAACCTTAAACATAACACTTTATTAAACTCCCAGCTTAAAAGTCTTACAACGAAATCCAAATCAACTCCAAATGAATACTGAAAGAAATAACTTAAGTCTTAATCAAATGAAATAAGGAAAAACACTCATTTTCCCAAAACATAGCAGCGCATCTGATCATCTACTTCTGCAACTCTTCGAGATTACCTGAAAAAGAATGAAGGATGAGCAATTTGGACTATCAAGTGTGTGCAGGTCCTAAGGACCCACAAACTCATCTCTCACACACATCAATATCAATATGCAAAAGTCATAAGCTAATATTTGATAACAAACATCACCCCGAAGGACACTCATGTACACAACAATGGCTCTTCTATATGGTATCAGACAAGGGCACTACCACGGGTGGCTATATATACGGGCATTGTCAGAGGTGATACCAGACACGAGAACTACCACCCCCTACACTATCCATAATTTTTACAGGCTCGCCGAAGCCCCAACAATGGCTAAGGTGGCAGAAATGGGCCCCATATTGGAAATTCAGGTAATAGCATTGTTGAGTTTTCTATTGACACAAAATTAATTTCTTTTTGAACATTCATTTGTAATTCTTCCCTATTACCACATGCTGTTCAAAAGGATCTCCAGTTCTTCCATCTTTCAAAGGCCTATTTGATAGCTTCAAACGCTTGTTCTTATCTTTGTCATACGAAGAAATATCGATTAATACTAATATACAACCTAATAGCAATATATAGCTTCAACGCTTGTTCTTATCTTTCTCTATCCGCATGTCGTCTAGTGGGAGTGGGAAATTGGGGAAAAAGTTTTTGTAACCAAATTTTTTTCTTTTATTTTTTTTTATCGCCTTTCGATCCTATTTTCTATACATTCCTTTTTTTACACGTCAGCTCGTGTTTATTCATATATTTTTATTCTAAACTAGGTTTACTAAGTAGTAAACAATAATAGCGATAAATAATGATTGAAAAAATGAATTTTTTAGGGTTTCATTTAATTATGATAAAACTAACTGTTCTATTTTATTTAATTTTTGTTCAAAGTAAAAAAGCATGGAGCTGAAATAACTCACTTACAACACCTATTAAAGGATTATGTAATAAGGTGATTCGGTGTATGGATGATCACCTTGAGCCACGAATTTAGCAATGCAAGGCAGGCCTGTTTCTCCCCTTGCGTTGCTAATTTTTCATAAAGCCCCTCGCTCCATACGCCCAGCTGGTCATCCCGAATTGCATCTCTGTCTTTCCCAAGAGAAATTTGTCGCTCCAGCTCGCGCACCTCCCGATCTATGCGCGCGGCTAAATCCCGACGGCAGTCGGGATCTCTCTCGTTCTATAGAGATTCCTCCGCATAGAGATTCTGCGCTCGTAAAGAGTCGAAAATCTCTATTTCGTTGTATAACGACAAGAGGGAGGGTCGAGCATTAAGATCCATTGGGTCGCCAATACTATCAGTAGGTAGGCCCCATAACTCTACAAGTATTAACTCATTCCTCATATCTCCTATTATATTATCATATCACTTAGTTCGTTATCCCTTTTCTCCTATTTCATATTCATATCTCATAGTCCATATTCCACATATTTTCCTCACACAATCGCAAACACCGCAATCATTGTTATATACAATCATCTGTATTCAGTTTAACAGTCCTATATATCTAGTTTTGTCCATCACATCAACAACAATAACGACATACTTATAGATATATAATAGATAGGCGCCATGTATGTGTTTACACATCACACTCAGCTAGTCATATAGCTATACATAGGAGGCATGCATTATTAAGGTACTAAAACTCGGGAGAAAGATGAATGAAAGAGAATGTTTACAACCAGTCCTTACTTTAGCCACAACGAAGAACAACCACCTTATTGGACATAATTGCTACTACCGGTTAGAAGACATGATTCCATATGTTCCAGAGGTCCTCATCGTTTCTCCTTCAACAAGAATCTAGATCCAAAACTCTAGAATGTCCCTGCGAAGTTTTAGGTCAAACAGACCACGATTGCCCAACCAAAACATAAATCCTAACGAACTGTTACAGATTCACAATACACAGACATGTTTTGAGAAAACGGTCATAACTCCCAAATGGTAAGTCATATCGAGATGATTCATACCTTTCTGGAAATAGGATACCGAGAAATATCCAACGACATAATGTGCGTTCCGTGGATCTCATAGTTATCCGGGAAAACACCTTTTAATATAATGGTCGAAATGATGACACAAATACGAAAAGGAATCTCTTGGAACGTCTCTTCTTGTGTCTCCAACACAACCAGGCTTCCCCTTGATGGATCCAATGATGTCAAAAGGTGACATCTGATGTCTTGAAATTTTTTTTCAGTGCTTCGCCGGAGATTTCTTCTTATGGTTTTTTTTGGTGGCCACTCCTTTAAATAAAAAAGAAAAAGAAACCTAAATTTACTAATGGGCTAAAAGTTTCGCATTCATTTCTTTTATATTTTTTAATTTCTTGGCCCAAAATTGTGTTTTCACATTCTTAATGAGACAAGTAGATAATATACATATTGGGAAAATGGTCATAAAAATCATGAAAATTCAAATTTTGGCCAATTTAAAGCTTCAACTTTCAGCTCGGCCATTTAAAGCATGAAGTTACAGTTGACTGTTCGATTTAATATTAAACTTATGTTGACTAGCCAAATTAGCACAAGGTTAAGTCATTAAACGGAGATACTACACGGTGTTAATCAAACGTTAATGGGGTTCTGTTAGTCATAAAATGACGCTGTTTTGACTAATATTTAAATGAGAAAAATGTCAAAATAACCACGAACTTTCAAATTTCGGCCATAAGCTCCAACTTTCAAATTTCGGCCATTTAAAACATTTAAATCTTGAATTTCAATAGCTCATACCTTGGTTCGACTCTTGAACTCTTTCTTTTCAATCTCTTTCATAACATCGGCATGTATGCCTCTCCCTTGCCATCTTGAAGCCCTTCCACTTTTAGCCTCATTGCTAAAACCTCTCCTACAATATATGTTGCTTTGGCATTGCAAGTACGGCCACACTCTAGTTAGTTCTTGATCGCGTGTTCTGCATTTGAAGCTTTTGTCACTACTCTCCCACTGTTTTTTTGTCGATTACGTTTGCTGTTATGTACTTGATCATCATGAACAGACTTTAGAACTGTCATTGTTTCAACAAAAAAAACTGTTTTATCTGAAAGTTCAACCTTAAGATATTGGCTGTGCTTCGTTTGCACTTTTACTTTTAAGGCTGTTTAAAATAATGACTGAAAAAAATTTGGACTTTATTTTTAAGGCTGTGACTTTAAAAAAAATAAAAGCCAAATATGCTAGCTTTAAAAAGAAACTGTCTTACGTGAACAAAATTGAATGAAAAGGACTGTGAGTGTTTTTAGGAGGATTTATAGGGCTTTGAGAGCTGTGTATTTTATAAATTCTGCTTGGTTAATTTTTTACTTTAAAAACTGTAGATATTTTTTACAGCTTTCACAGCTTTCACAGTCTAATTGCCAATCAGTGCCATTGTAAACATTGAAAAAAATTTAAAGGTCATAAAATAAGTGATTTTTGGATTGATAAGTCGTTGTGCAGCAAATCCGATCAAATTGAAACACTACAAGACATTAAACTAGCCAATTTGACACAAAATATTTGCATCAAAGGGTCCTCATTTTCATTTGTTCTCTTAAAAATCACAAAACAAAGTATTCAAGAAAACTAAGCAAACCTAATCAGAGCTTAAAATATCCATATGCAAAGATGATGATTAGAAGAAAAGCTAACGACTTATATTGATTAACTTTCAATGGACAAGTCAAAAGTTGGAGCTTTAAATAGCCGAAATTTGAAAGTTGGAGCATTAAATAGCTGAAATTTGAAAGTTCAGGTGATATAGGCATCAGAACTAAACAAGACTCAGATTTAACCAGTGATGCAGACCCCAAATTAATCACCAACGATGATGCTATCCACAACAAACTAAGGCGACACGAGAAGACCTATGTGCCTTGATCAGCACAAATAAAGTCCAAGATCAACTGGTCCAGCTCAACGACCACTTGGATTACGTTTCTACTTCATCTAGGGAACTCCTCAAAGTTAAATCAGTCCAAACAAAGTTCAGAAAGGAAAGTTATTCAGTTTTCACATCAATGGACCTGTTTCGGACCAACTTATGCGTCTAGGCCAAAGATCATGCTACACAGCCAAGATCAGAAGCGATCTCGACCCAGGACCACTTGGAGAATATTATTGGGTCTCTAATGATTCCAAGAAGTTGAAGAAGTAGACAAATTTCCATCGGAGTCTCAAGATATTACCCTTTCTCCAAAACAAGGGGAAAAGGCTAATTAATACCTGAACATTTTTAGATGGTATCGATTAGACCTTACATAATTTTGGTGTGCAAATTCGTATATTTTTTTTCTTTTTTTTTTCAATGCAAATTCGTATCTAAACACTTAATTATTTGAATATTCATATATATACTTTTTTTCTTGGCCGAAACATGCATTGACTAAATTCCATTAGTCAACTCCATCAAATTATTAACATAAAATCTGAGCTGGCATTATAAATCCGTGTTGGCACTACTAAATCAAAAAGGCAACGTTTTGATAAGTTAAAAAAATTACCTTGTCTAGGCTTGAACCCATAAGCTCTAGCTTCTACCTCATAGGGCTTACAAACCAAGCTAAGCAATATTTATTGTTATAGTTATCAAATGTAGTATATATATGTTACGGATTTTATATCATCTACCCCATTTAGGTAAGTCTGTACAGAGCATCTGAGATTCGAGTTTCGTAAAGATTTTTGCCTTTATTTTTATTTTATTTTTGGTGAAACCTTTCATTTGAGTTCATTAAAACTAAAACGATGTTACAAGATTAAAGCCTGTTTGGCAATGCCATCAGCTTTATCATTTCATTCCATATCGATTGTGAATATGGGCATGTGAAAAATAAATGGTCAGATGTTTCCTCTATATCACAACACGTAGCACACATCGGGTCTACTCGAATCCGTCTCTTCCTTAGGTTTTCTTTAACCGGTAAAGTGTGTGATAGTAACCGCCACATAAAATGTTTGAGTTTAGGAACTGTATCCAAATTCCAAATTGATTTAGCAAGCTCCGAATTCGAAGATAAAGGTGGGTTCCGAGCCATGTTGTCCTCACTCCAGTCACAGGCTAAATGATATCCAGTCTTTACGGTATAACGACCATCTTTTGTATAACTCCAAAATACTAAGTCTTCTTGTGGCCAAGGGGGTAAGTATATCTAATGGATGAGATGATGATCCTCCAATTCTATAATGTCTGCAAGAATTTCCTGATCCCAAGTATTTGTTTCTTGGTTGATCAAAGTCTTAACAAATAACCGTGGATTAGTTCTCGGAAGTAATCGTGGACCTCTTGGTGGATTGGTAGGGATCCAGTTATCGGCCATAACAACATTCGCTCCATTTCCAATACAATGTTGGAGTCCTTTCCAAACCAGTTGACGTCCAAACAACAAAGATTGCCAATCATACGAAGTTTGTGTCCCTTTTCCAATCTCCCATATAGGGCATTTTCGGAAGTAGCGATGTTTCAAAACCTTAAACACTAGGCTTTCTCGTCGTTGGGATATTTTCCAAATCTGATTCCCCAACAGTGCTTGATTAAATTTATATAAATCGTGAAATCCTAATCCTCCACATTTCTTGGAGAGCGCCATCTTCTTCCACGAAGTCCATGACATCTTGTGTTTTCCATTAGAGGTTCCCCACCAGAATAAGGATATCAAACTATCAAGTTCAGGACATAATTCTTAAGGCAATTGGAAAACATTAATCGACAACACAGGCATGGCATAAGCAACGAATTTAAGGGGTATTTACTTTCCCGCAGGCAAGATAAAACGGTTTTGCCAACCTGATATCTTGTTCTAAACATTTGTTTTTATGCAGGAAAACATTTCTTTTTTTCCGTCGACCAAATTGTTCCGACAGACCCAGATATTTACCTCCACCACCCATATTTGAAATGCCCAATTGTATAGTCAGATGGGCACAAATGTGCTGGAAAACCTTGCTGCCGAAAGTAATGGATGTCTTTTCATAATTTATTTGTTGCCCGAAAGATTTCTCATACGCATCAAATATCTTCCTAAATGCTTGTCCATTCTGGCTATTGACTTTAACAAAAAATAGAGAATCATCGGCAAGGAGGAGGTGAGAGACAGGTGGTCCTCCAACACTTAGTCGCAATGGTATAATATCTTTGTTTTTTTCAGCCTGGTGTAACATCGAGCTCATGATATCAGCACACAGTATAAACAAGTAGGAAGAGAGTGGGTCGCCTTGTCGAATGCCTCGGGTTGGAGTGATATGACCATAAGGACCTCCATTTATTAGAACCGAGAAAGTAACACTAGAAACACAAGCCATAATCAAAGATATCCAATCTTCACTAATGCCCTTCTTGCGCATAACCTCCTCTAAGAAAAGCCATTATATACGGCTATACGCTTTGCTAATATCCGTTTTAACAGCCATGAAAGATTAGGACACTCGTTTGCGTACCTTTAGCGCGTGAAAAGCCTCATGTGCAATTATAACATTATATGTTAGCTGACGTCCTGGAATGAAAGCTGCTTGATTCTGTGACACCACATTAGAAAGTATATATTTTTAGCCGCCAAACAAGGATCTTCGAGGTGACTTTATAAAGGACATTACATAGTGCAATGGGACGGAAATCTTTCATAATGGTTGGCGGTACAGTCTTTGGAATAAGGCAAATGTTAGTGTGATTAAGATCACCTCTAATGCATCCATTGTCAAAAAAGATTTGGACCTCCTCTGTAATGGTCTGTACGACTAGATGCCAATATTTATGATAGAAAGAAGTGTTAGAACCATCTGGCTCGGGAGCTCGTGTAGCATTAATCGCGAAAACACTCTTCCGTACCTCTTCAAGTGTAACCGGACGTGCTAAAGTGTCATTCATTTGGGGTGTTACTACGCTATGAATATTGGAAAGAGCTTCTGAGATGTTTGCTGTTCCCATAGAGGTAAAGATATTCGAAAAATATTTTTCCGCCTCTTTAGCTATACCTCTGTTTCCTTCTACATCAATACCATTATAATCTTTGATGGATAGAAGTCTGTTTCTGGCCCGTCTATTCTTTGTTGCAGCGTGAAAAACTTCAGTGTTAAAGTCAACTTTGTTTAACCATTTAACACGGCTCTTTAAATGCCAATAAGTTCCTCATCTTGATAGGCTTTTATCAACTCCGAAAGCATCCGATAAACTTCCTGTTGGGATATCCGAGTATCAGAATGAGCCTGGTCAATCTGATGCGTTATATCTTTAATTCTCTGGGCTGAATTTGTTCTCATTCCTTTCCTCCATTCTGATATTCCGCGGCGAGTATTAGTGTTACGTTTGGATATGTCACCAGTACTGGATCCCGACTAACTCATTCAAACAATATCTTCCAGTTCAGGATGCTCAGTAAGGCGATCATCAAAGTGGAAACATTTCCGGCCTTTATCATTCTCCTTGCGAATTTGGATAATTCCTTGACGATGATGAGCCTCGACCATTTCAAGAAAACAAACTTGTGATTCCGAGAACTTAGCTCTCCATTCATCATTTGCAAAGCCCCTATCTATCCATGATTCAATCAATTGATCTCGCCTTTTATTACTCCAAGTCATACTGTTTCCTATGAATGGTAAATCCTTCGTATTACAAGTTGCAATCATGTTTCTAAAATCTTGCAAACTCCAGAAATCACGTTTTTTTCTCCTCTCTTCTCACAAGGGTTGAGTATTTCATTGAAATCTCCACACATTAACCAAGGTTCTGATCTTGTGGAAGCCATTCTTTCTAATCTTTCCCATAAAATGTGTCTCAAAGCTCTTATAGGATGGCCATAAACACAAGAAAATAGAAAGCAAACTCTTTATTATTAATCTTAACATCCATCATTATTTCATCAACAAAGTTGAAAACCAAATCAACATTCTTTTTACAAAACAAAGCTAGATCTCCTTCTATACCCAAAGGAGAAACACATCTCCCATAATCATAGCCTAGTTGAAAACCAACATCACGGATCACATCATCAAGATTCTTCGTTTCGACGAGAAAGAGTATGTCTGGGGAATGAGTCGCCTTAATCCCTTTGAGGCGTCGAACTACCAGAGACCCTTTCAACCCTCGGCAGTTCCAAAACGCCGTATTCATTTCTCATCCGGTGGCTTCTGGCCCACCGTGCCTTCTCAATGTGGTTGTTGGTGATGTGTTTGCTCTGTTGCAGCCGCTGAACTTTCCCCAGTGAAGTGTTGATGTACGGGTCCATACCAATTCCTGCACTCCCGGATATCTTCTTATGTTCTTCTACGTTTGGAGAATACAGAAATACGTTCTTCATAATCGTCAAGGATCCCGGTCTGACGCATCTCAGAATACACCACACTTGCCTTATGCAGTCGACCAGTATCTCATTTCTTGGATGCAGATTGGTCTTCATCTCCTGTAGTCCCTTCTTCTCTTCCAACATTTGTATTCTCCTGCTCTGACTCAGCATCAAGACATGCATCAGGAAATCCCTGAGGTGGGCCATCAGTCGGATCGTCATCATCTCCATTATCATCTGGGGCTACATTAGTACCTTCTCTGTTGTTAAGTGGGCAATCGCCTGTATCATGTGTTATAAGCCCACATGTGTTACAAAAATCCTGCAGCTTCTCATAGCGGAATGTAAGGATCACCTTAGTGTTACCAAATTGGAAGGCTCTTTGAAACCTTAACGGGTTATTTGTATTACAGAGGAGTCGTACCCGTATGAAGTAGATATTTGATGCACCATCTCTGTTGAAATCAGTCTCCACAAAGTTGCCCAGGGTCCGGCCAATGTAAGTGATCATTCCTTCAGTAATATATTGGATCGGGATACCCCGTATTTGAACCCAAAACGAAATGAAACTGAATTCTTCTTCTGAATGATCTTCATGCCAATGCTGAAGGACAATCATCCAATCGTTAAAAGACCATGAACCTCTTCTTAGGATCAAGATCATAGATTCTTCGGTTGGGAAAATGAATTGAACCCTCTGGTTAGGAAGTACTCACCCAACGACATCATCTCCTACACCCCAGACCCTTGGAAGAGTTCCCATCATTACTCGGAGGTTTTGCTTCCTTGGATTTACTGGCCTCGCAATAAGGCTGAAGCGATTAACATCCAAAGCTTCTTCGCACAATTAATGTGGTAAAGTAATCACTTCATCCAAAGCTTCTTCGTTGAAACACTATGTTCACCACATAGAAACAGAGACAGGAAACATTGATTGTATAGGACTTGGGAGACAATGATGAATTCCGTAACCGTTTGTCGGTTATTCCTTGACATAACCGTCAGTAGCTGACGACAAAAACTCTCTGGTGAGAGAGACAGGCGGCGGTTATTGCCGAAAAGGTGTGTGAAAATTGTAAAGGCACCGATCGCCTCAAAATCGCCTCTTTTTTGCTCTGAGGCGACATTTTTTTGAGTTTGCTTTTTCGATATTTTTAAAAGATATACTCCATTAAAATTGAGTAATTTTTGGAAAATTAGTAAAATTGCTCATTTGTGATAAATATAACGGTTAAAATTAAAATCTTTAGTTTTTGTAGTGATGTATTTTATGGTGTGTTGGGAAAACGTTTCTCATTTTTGATAAATATAACGGTTAACGATCAAACGTTGCCGTCGTTCTGTTTCCTAATTACTATAATATTTGGGCAGGCTTCGGATGCAATTCTTATATTAATTTCAGATGATTAAATTCATTTTTCTTTTATTGAATTATATATGTTGTTGGTTTTGTAATTGATTGTAACCGATCATGTTATGATCATATAAATATACATATATTTCTGTTATTCGTTTCTCTGTTTTTTATCATGAGAGTGAATGTCACATTTTTATTCAATTATATCAGTTTTTGCAGTTTTTATCATACTTTGTTGCAGTTTTATGACCATCGTACATGGTTAAGGGCAGGGGTTAGTCGTAACTCATTTCTAGTTCGAGTCCCGGTGAGAAAAAAATTTAATGACATGCGAGGTATTGAATATAATTGATAGTACCAATCTAAAAGAAGATTACGACCCAAAAACCCCAAACCTATTTCAATATTAAAAACAAATTATTTTATTACAAATTATAAAAATAATTACAAAATAACCCTTCACTAGAAAATAATGTTCGTTTCACAAAAACTACAACAAATGAAATTTACCGCCATCATCCTTTGATATATATTTTATTCTTTCTGTGATATTTTTATCATTCAATACAAGATAATTACGAAACAAATTTCGTTTAGATAATTCTTTGGAATATCGTGGGATTTCTGAGAAGCTAGGCTATTGATTCTTTCCTTAACCAAATTATAAATTCCTACTGTGGATTTCTAGATCGACACATACAAACACTTATATTTATTTTTATATTATTATTTTATCCCCCTAACAGAAAATATAATAAGATTATTCATCATTTAACATTTATTTATATTTTAGAGTTTTAACAAATTAATTTAATTTCATGTATTTGAGTAACTTTTTTCTTTATTTATCTATAAATTTGGATACATTTCCCAAAACTCAGATCAGTTTTAGATATAGTATTCTTTTCAAGGGTAATCGAACTCAGGTTCTTCTAAATGTATGTACTTTCATCTTACCTAGATTCAATCACTAACCTACCCTCACATGGATATTTCTCAGCTAGGCGTTCCCTTGGACCAGATCCTCTTTTTCAGCCAGACGTTGGTTGAGACAAATTATTTTTCCGAGTCAGACACTACTTGGGCCATATGTTCTTCTTCAGCCAGAGGCCCCTTCAGTACCAAATAACCATTTTGGGTCAGATGCTCATTCAGAGTCATACACCCCTGCAAGGCTAAATGCTCATCCGAGCGAGGCAATCCTTCCAGCCAGATGTCTGTTCATAATCAACAAACCAATCAACCAAATTTGTTATAAAATCACTTTTAAGAAATCCTAAACCTAACTATCAAATTACTTGACATTCAATGGAACGGAAATCATAGATAAATAATATCGCATAAAAAATCAATGGGAAAAACAAAAAGGTAATTGAATTATTCTCTATATAGCCCGGACCGTACCCATGTTGTAAATTTTGAAACATTGGACTAGGGTCTAATTTTTTTTAACTACCTAGGGACCTAATTAAAAAAAAAAAATTTGAAAACAAAAATACATATTGTATTGTATTTGAAAGCACATTTATATTTTGAAACTTAAAGCATATCCTTTTCAAATTTTAAGAAAGTTTATAAGATTTTTCTCATATAAAAAATTAAAACCAAAAGAAAATATTAAAGAAAAATTAAGATAAAATGTTAGAAAAATTTCTACTTAATGTTATTCTAATTTTCTGTATAAAATATATAATGAATATGACAGTTTTATGTCTGGTTTAGGTAAGATACTTGCTTCTGAATGAGTTTGGCATGTTTATTCCATATACATATGCATGATTTTTTTTTTTGAATAAAATTGTGAAATTAACTCATCTAGGGTAGATTTCTTGCAGAAGTCTACCATTTTATTTAATTTTTAAAAATGCACTTTATTATTGAATTATGAAGAATTTTTTAGAAAATTTATTCTTCAAGAAAATGGCTAGATATTAATGGTATTTATGATTAAGTTTCGTAAGATTATTTGGTTTAGTTTTAATTGATTTTATGAATTTAACTATATTTTCATTTCGAATTCTAATGTGTTTGATCATGTTTTGTTTTACAAGAATGGCTCAGCTCGTGGTTATTTATGGAAAATGAGTGTTGAAAAACATAGATTGGTATTTTGATGTTGACAATCTCAAAGGATGTAGAATGTTCTTCTTGAGAGATGGTTGTCACATTGTGAGCTTCTTGAAATGGCACATGATGATTTTGGTCTGAGCAAGGAAACCCATGTAATTGAGGTTTCATATTCGTTATGATTCTTCAACAAATGCATGCTTATACCTCTCCTACATGTTTCTTCAATAACATACAAGTCTGTAGCTTGATCCAGTTTAGTAAGATACATATTGTACGGCTCTGTGTTTTTAGTCGGACCATGTATGTGTGATTGCTATAATTTTGGCAGATTTCTGTTGGAAATCGACACATGGACTTGTTCGAGAAGTCTATTATATGTATGTTGGATCAATATGTTAGGTTTTATCTTATTTAGACATCAAATATGGTCAATTTATACACTTTTCTCAAAAGTCTACCATATGTAACCCATTCTGTTATACCTCTTACAAATGTGCGTAAGATTTTATAGCAATTCAAACATCAAACTTAAAATTGAACATCATAGTAGAATAAACTTATATCATAATATCAGTAGGTCCAAAAAACAAGGTGCAGAAGACAACATAAAACAAAACAACTAACTAGGATTTTTTATTACAAGAGAAATATTCGACAAAGATAATAAACTAGTCGTCAATTGGACATTCATGAACACACTAGTGTATGTCCACACATAATTTCCATGCCTCATACTGCCAGAAACAACGATCGCACATCCAAATAGTTGTAGTTCCATCGAGTCTCTCTACCCAGCTTGGTTCTGCTCTAAAGCACCAGCAATCGAAGCATGTGTTTGCATCTATTCTTTCCAGTATTTTCAGAAACTGCGCAGGTTTCTCGTAATCCCAATGGCCTTCAAGATCCCATCTATTGATCATGTTCGACATGCGATCAACATGCTTCCTCTCTCAACAACGCTAAACGCTAAGTCCATCATAACATTTACATAAATGGCCAACTTGAATCCTCTCTCACTAGAAAGACGTATTTTTCCCTTCTTCAAGTAAATGAAGCACGATGAACTCATACATTCCTCGCAGATAAATTGCCTCTGGATTCCCCACCTGGTAGCACCTAAGCCTGAAATTTATCACAAAATTTAACTCGCATCTCCAGTCGTTCAAGAAGATGAAATTTGAAGTTCTGTAGAAAAGATCCTCTCTACCAACTTCATTGAATCCACGGAAAGCCACTCTTGCTGCACCATGATCACGGACACTGTTTTTGCACACCTTTTCCAAAATCTGATGATGCATCGAAGGAGGTAGGGAGGCCAAGTTGAAGTTCACCATGACTTCTCTGAAACAATACTGAAAAGTTTAAACAATTAGTGCTTAGAACGAGAGAAGAAACAAAAGGGTGATGACATTTATATATAAGTTAATACAAGCTTTAATTTAAATAACTGCTTACCCATGGAGATGGCTGCCTCGAAGAGATGCACCCTTTCATCATTACGGCTGTAATGTGAAGTCTTGTCAGCAAGAAGTACAGCCTAATCCGTATTTGAACGAAAAGTAATTAAATGCAGGATTAACCATATGATTCCAACGAAAAGACACATTATCGAAGTATTCTTGAGAAGAGTACCAAAGAAGTCTTCTTGAGAAGTCTACTATAGAAGTCTACGATATAAGTTTACAACCTAAGTCTCCCTAATAAGTCTACGATATAAGTCTAAGCATGATGAATAAAAAATAAAAAATAGAAAACAAAGGTTTTAGAATTTTTACCCTTTGCAGCAGTAGAGATTACGATTTACACACGAAATTTAAGAGAGGCGGCCTGGCACAGAAACCGAGCGACGGATATGGCGAGGCCGACAGAGATGGGAAGAAAACAGTGTAAGGTTATTTTCAAGTCGTTTCAATATTCAGAATAAGAAGAATAGATAAAGTCGGCAAGAGAGGTTACCGATGCCGAGAGTTAGGGATTAGAGAGGGGAACGCATGGGGGGAGTACGATGTCAAAAATGATGCTAAGACGAAGAAATCGATGTCGAAGTTTACCTTTGCCATTTCGAGAACATTGACGGTGAGACTGCTCTGACAAGAGAGGTGATATGCGCCGCCGATAGTGAGGGATTAGAGAGACGGAATAGGCTGCAATCAAATTAGGGTTAGGAGTAAAGCTTTGAATGAAATTTATATAGGTAAGTTTAAAAAACCGATATGTATCGGTTATCATCGTTTTAGCGACGGATTACATCAGTTTAGATTAAATTAGATATATGATTTACTTATATTTTATATTAATAAAAAATTAGGAACATATCGGTAGAATAAAATTGCAATTCCCGCCCAAATCGGTGTTGTCAAAATATCGGTTCCCGCCCAAATTTTAAAATTGGACTTCATTGTGAAGTCTAGTGTAAAGAACTCCAAAATTTAAGTTACCGGTTAACTCAATTTGGTTCGATTAAAATCTTGTTCTTATATTGGTCCAATCAAAAATATTTTAATTTTCGTTTGTAGACTTCAATGTGAAGTTTAGCTTCAATTGATTTTATTTGAAGTCTTCCGCGTAAACATCCAAATAATTAGTAAACTTCTTAAGTGTTAATAGATTTATTTAAACTTCTATTTTATTGTTTGGTCGCGTGGGTGCTCAAAGTAATTTCTTATCCCAAAGATCTTTTTGCATTTCTTTTTTAAAAAGTATATTTTAATTTTAAAAACAAAATAATGGTCTAAAAAGATCAATTCCCCCTATATATATTTACTCTTTGTTGAACGGTATACTGCATATTATAACGAGATATACTATCATAAATTTTCATTTCATCTCTATAAATACTACTTTACTCCCCCCAACAAATATTATAACAGAAGAAGAAAGAAAAAAAAGACAGGGGCTTTCTAAAGGAATCACAATTTCATTTTCATGCTACTACCAATTCTAATCATCTTTGCAACAACATCATTTGCGTCTGTGGGGCTTTTGCCCTTCTCAGCCAAACATTGATTCTGAATTAATTGTTAGAACAAAGATGAAGATAAGAATGTGATTTAAGGTTTCGTGTTAACCTTCACAAAACAACAGTATACACTTGTAGTTTTGCTTGGCCAAGCAATACAACGACATTTGATATCTTTAGAGCTGGTCGTGACGATAATCCGAGAAGCAGAGTTGGAGTTTGCAGCGAATGTACTTGGAGCATATACGAGCCAGTACCATGCAGGGATAGACGTGATGGGAGTCAACCTAATTGTTTCCCGTGGACTTCTTAAAATATTTGACTATCGCATCTGTTTTTACTGGCGTGTTTTGTTGTATTATCATATAAATTATAATAAATTAAGTTTTGAAATAACTCTACATATTTATCACAATTAATTAGATACATATATGATATAATAACAAGTTGTCAACTATAAATTTACGATATTTTCCATCATGCATGTCATTCTAGGCCTAGCATGAACCATTCGTAATATTGATCACATCCACAAAATGTAAATTATCATCCATAATAATCTTTTTTGGTCAGTGATCATCTGTAATATTTAATAGTAGATCGTAAGATGGGATTTAATGGTTATTTATTCAGTAATTAGAGTGCTAGCAAGCTTTAAGCAAAGTAGCGTTTACCTTTGTAAAACCCTTGAGCATGAGATTTCAACTCCTTATTCTCGTACAAGATTGAGAAAGGTCTAGTGACCCATGTTTTTTTTATGATTAAGAGGTTCGTGGTCTATACACCAGTACATTTTATAGTGTGAGGATCAAAACTATGATAAACTTACCTTTTTATAGAAATGAGACTTCTTCCAACATAAATCAAACCATATACTTCCAAAATATCTATATTACCGGTGTTCATGTGGATTACCCTTAGATCATTGGACCGTGTTAACACAAAAGTCAACTGGTATTTTTGCACAGTGTTTTCTGATATATATATTGTTAATTTTCAGTCTTTCCTATTATTTTTTGAAATATATATGTAAAAAAGTTTTCAATATTTTTTTTATAGATATACTCCATTGAAATTGAGTAATTTTTGTCAAAAACTAGAAAAACTGCTTTTTAATAGATATAAGAGTTAAAATTTTTAGTTTTTGTAATGATGTATTTATGGTGTATTGGGAATTATAATTATCAGTCCTACAGAAATCATTTTTAATGTGGACTTTATTTAAATATTAAAGTAACTACTTAAAAGTACATAACCAAATAAATGTTTTCAGTTCTACGGATGAGAAATTTGTTGAATTTTTCACTTAATTTATCTTTTGGACAACTTTTTGGCTTATTTAAAGCCTAACATGCTAATTACCATCGCTATTGCAAAAGATAGACCGTTTATATTAATGTAAAAATAAAATATTAGTTACCCAGCTCTCTTTACTCATAACATCCATTTTCTAAAAACTATGTGGTTACTAATCATCCAAAAATTAACAACTTGGAATCTACTCTCTACTATATAAACACCAATAAGCTTTCCCTCATAATTCCACATAGCCAACTCCAGATACAATTAAATATATAAATATAAAATAAATTGAACTCCTAACCGGGGTTTCTTTTATAACTTATTTATTTATTTAATTTATTTGAAAAAAATAAATAACAAATTATTAGTAATAATATGGGGATATCTAAAAGTGTCAAAGTTATTGTCTCTCTCGCTCTTGTAGTATTCTTGGCTCTTACAGTAACCAATATTGAGGCAAGAGGCATATATTATCAAGTTCAAAATAACAAAGGAGCCATAGATTATGACGATCTTTTAATTGGAGATCACGCTAAGCATTGTGATAAAGCGAACCCTAGCAACTGCAAGAAGCAAGAAGTCAATCCTTACAGGAGAGGATGCGAGACGATCAAACGTTGCCGTCGTTCTGTTACCTAATTACTTTAATATTTGGGCAAGCATCGGATGGAATCCTCATATTAATTTCAGATTATTAAATTCATTCCCCTTTTATTTCATTATATATGTTGTTGGTTTTGTAATTGATTGTAACTGAGCATGTTATGAGAGTGAATGTCACATTTTTATTCAATTATATCATTTGTAGCAGTTTTTATCATACTTTGGTGCAGTTTTATGACCATCGTATATGGTTTAGTGCAAGGGTTAGTCGTTTAGTGCAGGGGTTAGTCATAATTCATTTCTAGTTCGAGTCCCAGTGAGAAAAACATTTAATGACATGTGAGGTATAGATAACTGATAGTCCCAATCTAAAAGGAGATTATGACCGAAAGAACCCGAACCCATTTTAATATTAAAAACAAATTATTTTTATTATAAATTATGAAAATAATTACAAAATAAATTTTCACTAGAAAATAATGTTCGTTTCAGAAAAAACTACAAGATATGAAATTTACCGCCATCATCCTTTGATACATATTTATATTCTAATATGAGGAATTACTATAAACATCTCTACTTTTACCGCGCTAGAGACATCTGAATATAGAGTTGACTAAAGTAGATCCTGGAGCAGTCAAGAAATATATATAAGAGGTGCTATAAAAAGTTGAGTTGTGTGAATTTTGAGGAGGAGTCAAAGTATGATCATGACAAGGTAATACGGACCAGACAAGAGGCGGTTGCTTAGGAAAAAGACTTCTTGGATAGCATAATGAAAAAAAGAATTTTTTAATGAAAGATAGCTTAAGAGGTGGTTGACAAGGTTGACTCAAAAAAAAAGATAGCTTAATGAAACTTGAAGAATTTTTTTTTCCTTAAGTCTCTTTTCTTTATTATTTGTAGAAAAAATGACAAGAAGATTAACAATGAGATTCCTAGATGTCAACTTGGGGATTGGGTTAGGGTTAGCCACAAACACCTATTGTGCATAAATAGGAGTGAAAAATATTGTTTGTGCTACAACACAATTGAAAGAGCTTTTAGCAAAAAAGGGTTTTGAGATTCTTGTAAGAAAACAAACAATAAAAAGACAGAGAGCTTACACTAACTAATTTTCGCACTTTAAACATTTTTGTAAGTTTGCCTTCATTAATATGAACAAATTTTATCCTTTTGAGAATTGAAAACCAAATCTCCTAGTGTAGAAATAATAATTAACCATCTGACTAAACCACTGAGCTAAACAAGTTTTGTCAAATGATATTTTGTGTCTTTATTGTTTCTAAAACAAGATCCACCTTATAAATAGGAGGATCAACTAACCCAAGTAAACTGTGTAAAATCTCGTTTTGGTCACTGTAAGATGTATTGTTAAATGTTACACCTACACCTCCTTACTTGAGGTCTTGGTCTCAACACTTAATAATATGTTTTCCGTAAGTATCAGTAATCATTTTTTTTCTTAATCAATTTTTTCAATTTTTTTCTTAATCAATTTTCTTTTCTTTTCTATAAAGCCAAGGCCGTAACCATGTTGTAAATTTTGAAACATTTGACTAGGGTCTAATTTTTTTTAACTACCTAGGGACCTAATTTAAAAAAAAACATTTTGAAAAAAAAGTATAAAACAAAAATACATACTGTATTGTATTTGAAAGCACATTTATGTTTTTGAAACTTAAAAGATATCATTTTCAAATTCTAACAAAATTTATCAGATTTTTCTTTATAAAAACTTTGAAAAACCAAAACAAATAATTAAAATAAAATAAGATAAAATGTTAGAAAATTTCTACCTAATGTTCTTCTAATTTTTCTGTATAATTTTTCCAATAGAAAAATGGCTTGGGTCTCTTTAAATGTAGGCACGACTCTGTTTAGAGTCTCTGAATTGTCTTCTTAGAAGCCTTTTAACGAGTTTCTGTCAAAAACGGAAAGTAAAATAAAAGCATGGCCTAAAAAGTGGCTCACAAACCTAATTTTAACATAAATCATGATATGTGTTTCTTTTGTAAATAGGAGAAATTTCTAGGAAATTCTGCAGTTCCTGAATGATCTTTTAAAACGCACGAGAAATCTTTTTTTGCGTAATGAGTGTCGACCGACACCAAGTCCATAAATCGTCTTTAAGCTCTAATTTTCTCTAACTTCTGCAACTCAGCTCTAAATGCCCCCAAAATCTCCAAAGTAGCTAGTCCATCTTGTACCTATACCTACAAAGACCCTAAAATACTCCAAAAATACGAAAAAGATTTAATAACAAAGACATATATCGTGGTCAAAAACCAAGATATATAAAATCTCTCATACATAGCTTTTTCTTTCCCTCAAGAAAACAGAAAACCAAGACCTACAACGAAAACTCAGAAACTCATTTCTTCGTACAAAAACCATATCAAAAATCACCATAGTAATCCACATGAAATACACTTGATAAGATTGAGACCATCATGTACTTCCCTCAGACTTAGCAAATGTCTCAAACAAACTCCACAATCAAGACGACAAATCTAAAATCATGATGCTGACCTCTGTAAGGTTTAAGTGCAGTCTCAGCAATGTAAAATTGATCAAAGAACCTATAATGTCTTTTTAACTTTATTTTTATTGAAAGGAAGAGAGAGAGAGAGAGGGAAACCATATACACACATACAAGTTCTTTCAGGACTGAAACAAAAATCTGGTTCAGTGTATTTCCAAGCCCCATTATGAGAAAATTTATAATCTTTTCTCCCAAATGGAGATCAATCATATAATGCTTTACATCAATCTTTGCTCCAGTTGTAGCCAAGAAGGATCTACTAAGTATTAGAGTATCCTTTGGTTCAGCACCAAACTTCAGCACCACAAAATCTTTGGGAATCAAGAAATCACCAACCATTTTGGGAACATTGAATACCTTGTCTCAACAATTGGTCAACGGGAAAAAAGAAGTCAATGGAAAGTCGTCAGAAATAATCAAAGAGGCATTTCTGTAATTTTGGGAACCTATGGACATTTTGTTAAATTTACCAAAAAAGACGGAAAGATTAGATGGGCCAACTGATTCTCTTTTTAATTAAAGAAATCACCTAGAAGACGGTAAATGATGAAAACGGATTCAAAAAGGGCTTATACGGATTTTCGGGATGGAAACCGATAAAAACTTCAAAGAGACGTTATAGTAGCTCCGGGAAGCCAAATTTGATTAAAAAAATTGCGTAGTGATCCTCATTTAGTCTACTAAGGTTACATGTCACTTTGTCATCAAGGTTCACCCCCCCCTCCCTTCGTTAAGATTCAATGTACAAGAATAAGGTTAATTCCCCTTAAACATCCAAGTTCAACTCACTTTCACCTTTTGAAATGGCACCTGGCCTTCTACATGTCCATTACATGCCTCATTGTGTTGCCACCTTGCTTCTCAAGTTCAGCGAACCATCAAATACATGCACCTTCCCATTATAAAACATGGTCTTCTCCTTCCATCTTCTTCATTCCATTAAGCCACAAAACACGCCCAGCTCTCTCCTCTCTCCTCTCAATGTTTCTCTCCCTCCCTCTCTCCTCTCTCTCCCTTGGCCATCATCACCTTCTCTCTTCTTATTCATTATTCTTCAATAGCTTCATCCCCAAGTTTCCTCCATAACTCCTAAACCTGGTTGAATTCCTTCAAGTTATTTACAGATCTGGAAGCTAGAGAAGAAGCTGATTAATCACCTCCATAAATTGCCGTGCGCCTCCTGAGAACTCGCCGGAATTATCGCCGCCGGCTATACCTCCGCTGGGACTCTTTCTTTGATCGGTCAGATCTCTCCTCTATCTCATCATCTCTCCAGTTCATCTCTCCACTTTGGTCTCTCCTTACCAGAAGATTCTTGCCATCGCCGGAGAGTCGCCGTTACCGGAATCCAATTATCGTCGCCGGGAAGCTCTTGTCGTGAATTCTCTTCGTTGGATCTCCACTTGCCGTGATCTCTCTTTCCGGATTCCTCACCGACGGTTAGCTTCACACCGGTTAAGTCGTCGGCAGTCTCCCCTTGTCGCCGGTCAACTCCACAGCGGACCGATCAACGCTGGTCAACACTGGTCAAGCCGCTCTCCTCCCCCAGTCAACGCCTCCTTCGCTAGTCAACAATTACGGTTACCTCTCTATCTATATGGGTCAACGGTAGTAAACGGGTCAAAGCTTTGGGTCAATATCTGGTTCAATGGGTCAACATTGTGAGATCCCGAATTCACACCAAGGATTTGTTTTACGTGGATTTGGACTTTACAGAATGCTAATGTAAATTTCTTATGAATCAATGATGTATTTAGGTATCGGTTATCATCGTTTTAGCGACGGTTTACATCAGTTTAGATTAAATTATATATATGATTTACTTATATTTATATTAATCAAAAATTTGGAACATATCGGTAGAATAAAATTACAATTCCCGCCCAAATCGGTGTTGTCAAAATATCGGTTCCCGCCCAATTTTTGAAAATTAGACTTCATTGTGAAGTCTAGTGTAAAGAACTCCGACAATTTAAGTTACCGGTTAACTCAATTTAGTTCGATTAAAATCTTGTTCTTATATTGGTTCAATCAAAAATATTTTAATTTTTGTTTGTAGACTTCAATGTGAAGTTTAGATTTAATTAATTTTATTTGAAGTCTTCCGCGTAAACATCCAAATAAAATAGTAGACTTCTTAAGTGTTAATACATTTATTTAAACTTCTATTTTATTGTTTGGTGGCGTGGGTGCTCAAAATAATTTCTTATCCCAAATATCTTTTTGCGTTTCTTTTTAAAAATAGTATATTTTAATTTTAAAAACAAAATAATGGTCTAAAAAGATCAATTCCCCCTATATATATATATATTTACTCTTTGTTGAACGGTATACTGCATATTATAACGAGATATACTATCATAAATTTTCATTTCATCTCTATAAATACTACTTTACTCCCCAACAAATATTATAACAGAAGAAGAAAAAAAAGACAGGGGCTTTCTAAAGGAATCACAATTTCATTTTCATGCTAATACCATTTTTAATCATCTTTGCAACGACCTCATTTGCGTCTGCGGGGCTTCTACCCTTCTCAGCCAAACATTGATTGTGCATTAATTGTTAGAACAAAGATGAAGATAAGAATGTGATTTTAGGCTTCGTGTTGACCTTCTCAAAACAACATTATACATTTGTAGTTTTGCTTGACCTGGCAATACAACGACATTGATATCTTTAGAGCTGATCGAGACGATAATCTGTGAAGCAAAATTGGAGTTTGCAGTGAATGTACTTAGAGCATATACAAGCCAGCACCATGCAGGGATATACGTGATGGAAGTTAACCTAATTGTTTCCCATGGACTTCTTAAAATATTTGACTATCGCTTATGTTTATACTAGCGTGTTTCGTTGTATTATAATATAAATTATAATAAATTAAGTTCTGAAATAACTCTACATATTTATCAAAATTTATTAGATACATATATGATATAATAACAAGTTGTCAACTATAAATTTACGATATTTTCCATCATGCATGTCACTCTAGGCCTAGCATGAAGAGTTTGTAATACTGATGACATATCCACAAAAAGTAAATTAACATCCGTAATATTTTTTTTTGGTCAGTGATCATCTGTAATATTTAATAGTAGATCGTAAGATGGGATTTAGTGGTTATAAATTCAGTAATTAGAGTGGTAGCAAGCTTTAAGCAAAGTAGCGTTTACCTTTGTAAAACCCTTGAGCATGAGAGTTTGACTTCTTATTCTCGTACAAGATTGAGAAAGGTTCGTGGTCTATACACCAGTACATTTTATAGTGTGAGGATCAAAACTATGATAAACTTACCTTTTTTTTTTATAGAAATGAGACTTCTTCCAACATAAATCAAACCTTATACTTCCAAATATATATATTATCTGTGTTCATGTGGATCACCGTTAGATCATTGGAACGTGTTAACACAAAGTCAACTGGTATTTTTGCACAGTGTTTTCCGTAAGTATCAGTAATCATTTTTTTTTCTTAATCAATTTTTCAATTTTTTTCTTAATCAATTTTCTTTTCTTTTCTATAGAGCCAAGGCCGTACCCATGTTGTAAATTTTGAAACATTTGACTAGGGTCTAATTTTTTTTAACTACCTAGGGACCTAATTAAAAAAAAACATTTTGAAAAAAGTATAAAACAAAAATACATACTGTATTGTATTTGAAAGCACATTTATGTTTTGAAACTTAAAAGATATCATTTTCAAATTCTAACAAAATTTATCAGATTTTTCTTTATAAAAACTTTTAAAAACCAAAACAAATTATTAAAATAAAATTAAGATAAAATGTTAGAAAAATTTCTACCTAATGTTTCTTCTAATTTTTCTGTATAATTTTCCAATAGAAAAATGGCTTGAGTCTCTTTAAATGTAGGCACGGCTCCAAGCACTAATTTTCTCTTACTTCTGCAACTCAGCTCTAAATGTCCCCAAAATCTCCAAAGTAGTCCATCTTGTACCTATACCTACAAAGACTCTAAAAGCTCCAAAAAGACTAAAAAAAACTTAATAACAAAGACATATATCGTGGTCAAAAACCTATAAACCCAAGATATATAAACTCTCTCATACATAGCTTTTTCTTTCCCTCAAGCAAACAGAAAACCAAGACCTACAACAAAAACTCAGAAACTCATTTCTTCGTACAAAAACCATATCAAAAATCACCATAGTAATCCACATGAAACAAACTTGATAAGATTGAGACAATCATGTACTTCCCTCAGACTTAGAAAATGTCTCAAACAAACTTCACAATCAAGACGACAAATCTAAAATCCTGATGCTGACCTCTGTAAGGTTTAAGTGCAGTCTCACCAATGTAAAATTGATCAAAGAACACATGGACTCTTACTTATTTAGAACCTGATCACACATATAGTCTCACTTCTTGTTTTTTTCGCTCTGTTTTATCACTTCACCAACCGATTTTCTATACTTACCTAAGATATCATTTTTAATATCGGTTGCTCTTCTCTACTTATGGGGTTTCTATTTTTAAACAATTCATATCATCACTTTTGAAGACAGATGTGATTACCTCCTATATCCAAGATCACTACCTATAATGTCTTTTAACTTTATTTTTATTGAAGGTAAGTGAGAGAGGGAAACCATATTCACACATACAAGTTCTTTCGGGACTGAAACAAAAATCTGGTTCAGTGTATTTCCAAGCCCCATTATGAGAAAATTGAGTTAGATAGGTGTAAAGTCAGCAAATGGATCATTCAAAAACCGAAAAGTATATAGGTATCATTGATAAGTTGATTTTCCTTAAGGTTTTCCAATAGTCATGGATCATTGTTCAGCTCGAATCAATGGTCACTTAATTTCATGCATATGTGGTTATTCTTCTAAAATCATTGTTTCCTAAAATGTCTAACTCAAAAATAAATTGACATAAGTGACTCTAAGAAAAACAAAAACAATGTTAGTAACTACATCCCCCAGACTAAAAAAACATTGTACCCAATGTTGTCAAGCATGGAGTCGGAAACAAAACAAAAATGAAACATAAATGAATCAGAGACGAAGCAGATCCTTACCTCGCGGAGGTGTCGACCAACACACAACATTGGTGTCGAGCGACACCGGATTCGGTCGACGCTTCTCCTTTAGTTTTGAAAGTTTTCGAGCTACACTTGTCTAGTCGATTCTCCCCCGGCGCGTTTCCGGTGTCGATCGACACTGTTTTTGATCAATTCCTGGTTGTTTTTACTCAGAATCAAAGAAAACAAATTTTTGTTGAAAATGAGAATAAAAGTATGTATAGTCTCACCATTGGGTTCCTCCCATGAAGTGCTTGTTTTCAGTCATTAGATTGATTTTTATATCCTCGTCCATGGTGGTGTGTAAGAATTATAATCATGAGAGCGACCAAGGAAAGTAGAAAGAGCATCTGGGTTGGTCAAAGCTTGGGTGGGACATAACGATTTCCGGCATGAACATCAGTGGGGTTACAAATTTAGGCTCATGATATACATACCTTTGTTTTGGTGGAAGTATTCGAAGTGTGATATATGGAGATTTCTGCTTAAGAGCAGTTGCTCGTTACGAAATTGTCCTGGTCAACCCATGTTGGACTACCATCTTTGCTTCTCCACCATTAAACAATTTTTTCTCATAAATTTGAACTTATGGTACCAGATGAACTCTGAGAGTCTGATCATATATAGTTGATCTCCTTAGCTTATTCACCTTGAAATTTATAATCTTTTCTTCCCGATGGAGATCAATCAATTCATGGTTTACATCAATCTTTGCTCCAGCTATAGCCAAGAAGGATCTACTAAGTATTAGAGTATCCTTTGGTTCAGCACCAAACTTCAGCACCACAAAATCTGTGGGAATCAAGAAATCACCAACACTTTTGGGAACATGTAATACCTTGTCTCAAGAATTGGTCAACGGAAAAAAATAGAAGTAAATGAGAAGCCGTCAGAAATAATCAAAGGGGCTTTTCTGTAATTTTGGGAAGCTATGGACATTTTGTTATTTTTACCAAAAAGACGGAAAGCTTAGATGGGCCAATTGATTCTCTTTTTAATTAAAGAAATCACCTAGAAGACGGTAAATGATGATAACGGATTCAATAAGGGTTTATACGGATTGTCGGGATGGTAACCGATAAAAACTTAGAAGGGACGTTATAGGAGCTACGGGAAGCCAAATTGGATTAAACAAATTGCGTAGTGATCCTCATTTAGTCTACTAAAATAAAAATGGGGTTTGAGAAGCTGTTTCATAATTTTTAGAAGATATCGGAAAGTTCGGCTCAAGATCGTTTGTGCCACGTGGCACTCACAAATTGGCCACATGGCTGGTGCATGTATTTGGGAGTTCAGATTCAATTAATTTGAGGGGAGGAATGAGGTGATGACACCTAAGGGCATCTCCAATGTAAAACTGCATCTTTTACTCCAAAAAGAAGTAACTCCAAAATGTAGTTGTGTTTTGCTCCAACCCTACTCTATTTTGGAGTGAAAAATGCAGTCATGAACAAATTGGAGTAATCTCATTTTTACTCCATTTTGCAGTTGAAAATGGAATGGGGTTGGAGCAAACATTACTACAAAATGGAGTTTAGAGTAAGAAATGGAGTGGGGTTGGAGATGGTCTAAGGTTACATGTCACTTTCTCATCAAGGTTCACCCCCCCCCCCCCCCCTCCTTAAGATTCAATGTACAAGAATAAGGTTCATTCCCCTTAAACATCCAAGTTCAACTCACCACTTCCTTTCACCTTTTGAAATGGCACCTGGCCTTCTACATGTCCATTACCTGCCTCATTGTGTTGCCATCTAGCTTCTCAAGTTCAATGAACCATCAAATACATGCGCCTTCCTATTATAAAACATGGGCTTCTCCTTCCATCTTCTTCATTCCCTTAAGCCACAAAACACGCCTAGCTCTCTCCTCTCTCTTCCTACGGTTTTTATCCCTCCCTCTCTCATCTCTCTCCCTTGGCGATCATCACCTTTTCTCTTCTAATTCATTATTCTTCAATAGCTTCATCCCCAAGTTTCCTCCATAACTCCTAAACCTGATTGAATTCCCTCAAGTTTTTTACAGATCTGGAAACTAGAGAAGAAGCTGATTACTCACTGCCAAGAATCGCCGTTTGCCTCCTGAGAATTCTCAGGAATTCTCGCCGCCGGCTACACCTCCGCTGGGACTCTTTCTTTGTTTGGTTGGGTATCTCCTCTATCTCATCATCTCGCCGGTTCATCTCTCCACTTTGGTCTCTCCTTACCAGAAGATTCTTGCCATCGCCAGAGATAGTCATCGTTACCAGAATCCAATTATCGTCACCGGGAAGCTCTTGTCGTGAGTTCTCTTCCTCGGATCTCCTCTTGTCGTGATCGTCGGTAGTCTCCCCTTATCGCCAGTCAACTCCACGGCAGACCGATTAATATGATCAGGCTTTAATCCCCAGATCTACACTGCAAGTGCACAGACGTGAACCAGTAGTGTATAGGGTATCAAATCCACAGAGACTCTAGATTCTTGCGATAGATTGTAGAACGTCGAATTAAGCTAGGTAAAGCAGTATGAAAGCAGTAAATCAAGCAATAAAGTAAATAGATCGGTTAGTAAGCAAGAAGGCAAACCGTCAAGTCTAGGGATTTCTCAGAAAATCAGGAACATAAGCTAATCAATCAATCCGGATCTAATTAAGAACTGTTCTAGAACTAGAATCACAAAAATATAACAGACCAAATTTCGTTGCGAATATTAACTATGTCTAACAATCCTAGCAAGCCAACTTTCGTTGTGAATCCTAGAGATCTAGACATGCATTAATATCAAGTTCTTTCATTCACAATTCTCATAAGCCAAATTTCTTTGCGAATAGTCAAATTGCTTATCTAGGTTCTTTCTAGTTAATTAATCAACTGTCTTTACAGAAATCAACCTAACAACATAAATCTGGGTAGCTAATTCAGTTTAAGCATTAAGAACAACCCTAGATGAAGAACTAATAGATATGAATCCCTACATATTGATCAACCTATAATTCCATGAAATCCCTTGTAAGAATCCCTAAACCTAACAGGTAAACTACTCAGACATGACAACCATAACAAAAGACATGATGAATATCATAAAAAAGAATAAGAAACATGGGTTCGAAATCTTCTCTCTGTCGAGTATCTGATCAGCCCCTAAAACTCTCTGAATGTAAATTAAAGCGTAAGTAAAGCGTCGCCTAAGGAAGTGGCTAAAAACCCTAATATAATGATCTAAACTCGTCTGGGGCCGTTTTGCAAATCTGGGAAGTTTCTGGGCAAAAACTGTAATTTCAGGATTTTTGCGCGCAGAACCTTGGAATCACCCTGTGTAGACCACTGATCAAAGCAGTACGAAAACGTAGCCAGTGAACTCTGTGAGATCTCTAAATAGTGCATAATTGACCCAAATGCTTCCAAAACGTCCAATTAGACTCCAAATGTCCTTAAACCTGTAAAACACCTGAAAAGACTCCAAAACACATAGAAAAACTCGATAACAAAGAAAAATACCATGGTCAAAAGTCCTAAAAACCATGATATATCAACTCCCCCACACTTAGCTTTTGCTTGCCCTCAAGCAAACAGAAAACCAAGATCAGGAGAAGAAGTTTGAAAACTTCAGAAACTCGTTTCATCGTAGGAGCACCACACTCAGATTTCCCTTAGTAAGCCACATGAAAGTGAACCTGAAAACATCATGACCAACATGTACTTCCCCCACACTTATGTCCTGAGTAAACTCCACAATCACATTCAGAGCATCCAAATTCACCATACCGACTTCTATAAGCTAATAAGTGCGGTCTCACCTATGCACTTACTCTGTCAGCACCTAACCACTCAACTGTTGCTTCTTGTCCCTTTCTTCTCTTTTCCCTTCCTTAGCACTGATTTTTCCCCACTGGGTATTATTTTATTTTTTCTATCAGTGCTCTTCCCTTACTGGGGTGTACTTTGGACATGTTTCCATGGATGCACAGGAGGTAATAGGGGTCTCTACCACTCCCACGACCACCTCGAAGCTACTAGCTTATCCTCAGTTTATCTCTTTTTTTTTTTACTTTCAAGGAAGGAGAGAAGGAAAAATAATCAGACATGTTTACAAGCTGTGCCAGAACCAACAGAGGAATCCGACTCAAAGTATACCAAGCCCATAGGAGAGAAAATTAAGTCAAGTTAAAGTGTGAAGTCAAGTAATGGATCCTCCGAATACCTGAAGTGATATGGGTGTCCTCAGTAGGCTGGTCTGTGTTGGGTTTTCTAATAGTCATAGATCATCCGCAACTCATCCAATGGTTACTTAAGTTCCTGCAAGTGTGGTAATCTCCTCAAAAAGTCCTTGTTTCCTACTCAATTTGACTCAATAAAACAAATTTGGACTGACTCTAAGAAAACAAAAGTGGTGCGTCAATAGCTACCTCCCCCACACTTGAAACACACTGTCCCCAGTGGTGCCAAGCTCAGGATTGGCGAGAAAAATCGGAATTAAGAGAATCCAAAAAGAGTCAGAACACTTACCTGTCGTCAGCATGCGTCGATCGATGCCAGAGTGGTGTCGATCGATGCGAGGTGATTTTGCTCACGGTTATGAAGATAACTGGTGTCTGAACCGCAATTGAATCGGCAAACCGTAAATCGCATCTGCGTCGACCGACACAGAGTATGTGTCGATCGATGCTGAGCGATTCTGCCTGTTTCTCACGCCTTTGAACACACCCAAAAAGAAAAATCAAAAACACCAAATCAAAACGAAAAATGAAAAGAAAAACAAACCTACTAGTGGGTTGCCTCCCACTCAGCGCTTGTTTAAAGTCAGTAGCTTGACTATGGGAAGGACATCGGACTTATGGGGGATTCAATAGAGACTTGGAGTGTCTCTGTGAATGTCTCTTCATCCAAGGTGGCGTATATGCATTGTGATCATGAGATCTCCCAAGGAACATGTGAACAGAACCAGGTCAGGAGCGAAGCGTGGGTGGGATACTACGTTTTCCTGCAGTCAGAGCTGATGGTTTAGGAGATTTAAGTTTAGAAGATCCATACATGTGCTTTGGTGGATGAGAGAGATGTTGAGCTTTCTGCTTAAGAGCAGTTGCAGGCTCTGAAGATGTTAGAGCAAGTTCAGAATGAACTGCCATCTTCCCTTCTCCAATAGGAACCACTGGTTCCACCTCAACACTGAAGCTCTGTCCATCAATGGTGGCTCTTTGCTTCCTGTCCATCTTGAACTGCAATGGCTTGTCTCCCAGGTGGAGATTAATCAGACCACGTCTCACATCTATCACAACTCCAGCAGTAGCTAAGAATGATCTTCCAAGCAGAATAGAATCATCTGGCTCAACATTATACTTCAGCGGCACAAAGTCCATTGGAATCAAGTAGTTTCCAACTCTGATATGTATGTCCTCAAGAACTCCTTCTGGATACCTCTTTGATTGATCAGCTAGGATGAGAGAGATCCTAGTAGGCTGGAAATCCATCAATCCCAATCTCTTAGCCACAGAGTATGGCATGAGATTCACACCAGATCCTAAATCACAAAGAGAATGCTTGAATCTGTACTTTGAGATGGAACAGTCTAGCACAAAGACTCATGGGTCTGGAAGCTTCTCTGAAATCTGAATCATCTGCTTTTCCATCACTTTCATGCAATCAGCTTCGTCTAGCTCTTGTTTGGATAACTTACGAGCCTTAGGATATGGCGTGGAAGGCTCATAGATTCGTTCAAGGACTGTTGCAGGTTTCTGGTCTCGTCTGCGATCTGTGTCGATCGATGCGAAGGATGTGTCGATGGACACATGGCGATTTTTAGCAGTTACGTCATACGTATCGGTCCTGCATCGATCGACATCCAGAATGTGTCGATCGATGCTTTTTCTCAGACAGACAGAATTCATCCAGAAAATCCGAGATGATGCTCTCTTCTTCTCCTAGCAAGTTAATCTCATCTCCTATGATCACAACATTAACGTATTGCTTCTGTTCATCTTTCCCAGCTCCATTTTGCCTTTGTACTGCTCCAGCTGTCTGTTGAACTTGGACATCTAACTTCTTCATATGAGTGCTCAAAGATTCAAACTTCCCATTCAGATCTTCATACACATCATCCAGCTTCGTGTTGAAGTCTACATCAGTCTTAGTCTGACCCTCCAGCAACTGCTCCATCATGGCTTCCATCTTGCTCTAATGAGCACTAGCAGCAGGAGGTGTCTCATAGGAGGATGATCCATAAGTCCTCTGATAAGAATTACCTTGCTGAAAAGGTTTCTGATAACCATCAGTCTGTCCATATCCAGAAGAGTTCTGGTTTCTTGTGAAAGCACTCTTCTGTCCACCATTAAACAACTTGTTGCCTTGCTGATTTCCAAACCTGTTTCCTTGAGATCTAGAGCCACTGATGTAGTTCACATCCTCTTCCTGGTGATCTTCTTCAGCCTCAAACACTTCAACTTCCTGAGCAAAGTGGACAACTTTCTTTCCAGTCAACAAACTGTGTACAGTGTCCAGCTTATTCCTGATATCAGAAATCTCCAGATTATCGATCTTTCCACCAGAATATTTTCTTCTTCTATCAGTAGTCTTGGTGCTATTACTGCTCACCAAGTTGCCAATCAGCGTCTTAGCCTGCTCATGAGTCCTTGTATTGAAATTTCCATTGCTGGCATTATCCAATGCAGACTGGTAATGGAGATCAATACCTCTGAAGAATATGCTCAGCAGCGTCACTTCAGAGAATCCATGATGAGGACAGTCACGTTGGTACTTCTTAAACCTCATCCAAGAAGACTTAAGAGGCTCCGTAGGACCTTGGGTGAAGGTGAGAATATCCTGTCTCGACTGATCAGAGCGAGCATCATCATAAAAGTACCTAAAAAACTCCCTCTTCACAGCGTCCCAAGTAGTAAACTTCCCAGGTGGAAGTTGTTTCAGCCAAGCTGCATCACCTCCAGCGAGAGAATAGGGGAAAAGTTTGAGATACAGGTAATCATAGTTTACCCCATTGTACTTCATTCCAATGATGAAGTCTTCAAATTCATCAACATGATCCATGGGTTGCTCATGTGGGGAGCCATGGAAAGGATTCTGCCTCAGAATAGAGTAGTAGACAATCTTGATCTCAAAGTCATTCTTCTCAAAGCCAGGAGGTACAATTGCTGACCGGTTAGCATAGAACTCATCGAGACGGTTGTAGTCAGCAAGAGTCCTCTCAGCAGCAGGAGGATTAATCATCTGCCCCTGACCTTGAGGCTGTTCAGGATCAGGGATTACACGTCCATCAGCATCGATCGTTTGCCCCTCATCATTGTAGGGGTTTTTCTGTCGGTCTCTCAGAACTCCCTCAGCATCAGGTCTCAAAATCAAAGGCACCTGATTAACGTTCGCCATCTTAGCTTTCTTCTGAGCTTTTCTGTTCTCTCTCTAACTTAGCAAGCTCCTCAAGTTCAAGTTTCACAACCTCTTTGTCCGTATTACTCCTTAGGTCGCGATCAGACATAAACTATCGGTAGTCGTCAAGCGTCGATCGATGCACAAGACCGCAACGATCGTTTCAGTTCGTGTTTCGTTTTGTGTCGACCGATGCAGAAAGAGCGTCGATCGATGCTTTGCGAAACGATGTCGATCGACACACAGGACCGTGTCGATCGATGCAGTGCGATTCTAGGCGTACCTGAAATGCAAGAAGAAAAGAAAAATCAGTAACCAAAAACGAAAAACCTAGTCTAAACCGTAAGTTCAAATCTATCGAAGACTCAAAAGAGTCCCCGGCAACGGCGCCAAAAACTTGATACGATCAGGTTTTAATCCCCAGATCTACACTGCAAGTGCACAGACGTGAACCAGTAGTATATAGGGTATCAACTCCACAGAGACTCTAGATTCTTGCGAGAGATTGTAGAACGTCGAATTAAGTTAGGTAAAGCAGTATGAAAGCAGTAAATCAAGAAATAAAGTAAATAGATCGGTTAGTAAACAAGAAGGCAAAGCGCAAGTCTAGGGAGTTCTCAGGAAATCAGGAACTTAAGCTAATCAATCAATCGGGATCTAATTAAAAACTGTTCTAGAACTAGAATCATATAAATATAACAGACCAACTTTCGTTGCGAATATTAACTATTTCTAACAATCCTAGCAAGCCAATTTTCGTTGCGAATCCTAGAGATCTAGACATGCATTAATCTCAATTTCTTTCATTCACAATTCTCCTAAGCCAAATTTCTTTGCGAATAGTCAAAATGCTCATCTAGGTTCTTTCTAGTTAATTAATCAACTTTCGTTGCAGAAATCAACCTAACAACATAAATCTGGGTAGCTAATTCAGATTAAGCATTAAGAACAACCCTAGATGAAGACCTAATAGATATGAATCCCTACAGATTGATCAACCTATAATTCCATGAAATCCCTTGTGAGAATCCCTAAACCTAACAGGTAAACTACTCAGACATGACAATCATAACAAAAGACATGATGAATAGAATACTGAATATCATAAAACAGAATAAGAAACATAGGTTTGAAATCTTCTCTCTGTCGAGTATATGATCAGCCCCTAAAACTATCTGAATGTAAATTAAAGCGTAAGTAAAGCGTCAGCTAACCAAGTGGCTAAAAACCCTTATATAATGATCTAAACTCGTCTGGGGTCTTTTTGCAAATCTGAGAAGTTTCTGGGCAAAAACTGTAATTTCAGGATTTTTGTGCGCAGAACCATGGAATCACCCTGCGTCGACCACTGCGTCGACCAAGCACAAACTGCGTCGATTGACGCAGTGCGAAAACGCAGCCAGTGAACTCCGTGAGATCTCTAAATAGTGCAGAATTGACCCAAAGGCTTCCAAAACGTCCAATTAGGCTCCAAATGTCCTTAAACCTGTAAAACACCTGAAAAGACTCCAAAACACATAGAAAGACTCGATAACAAGGACATATACCATGGTCAAAAGTCCTAAAAACTATGATATATCACCGATGAACGCTGGTCAACACCGGTCAAGCCGCTCTCCTCCGCCGGTCAACGCCTCCTTCGCTAGTCACCAGTCGCGGTTAACTCTCTATCTATTTGGGTCAACGGTAGTCAACAGGTCAAAGCTTTGGGTCAATATCCGGTTCAATGGGTCAACGTTGTGAGATCGCGGATTCACACCAAGGATTTGTTTTACATTGATTTGGACTTTACGGAATGCAAATGTAAATTTCCTATGAATCAATGATGTATTTAGGTATCGGTTATTATCGTTTATGCGACGGTTTACATCAGTTTAGATTAAATTATATATGTGATTAACTTATATTTTATATTAATCAAAATTTTGGAACATATCGGTAGAATAAAATTACAATTTCCGCCCAAATCGGTGTTTTCAAAATATCGGTTCCCGCCCAATTTTTGAAAATTAGACTTCATTGTGAAGTCTAGTGTAAAGAACTCCAACAATTTAAGTTATCGGTTAACTCAATTTGGTTCGATTAAAATCTTGTTCTTATATTGGTTCAATCAATATTATTTTAATTTTCGTTTGTAGACTTCAATGTAAGTTTAGATTTAATTGATTTTATTTGAAGTCTTCCGCGTAAACATCCAAATAATTAGTAGACTTCTTAAGTGTTAATACATTTATTTAAACTTCTATTTTATTGTTTGGTCACGTGGGTTCTCAAAGTAATTTCTTATCCCAAAGATCTTTTGCATTTTAAAAAAATAATAATATATTTTAATTTTAAAAACAAAATAATGGTCTAAAAAGATCAATTCCCCTATATATATATACTATCATAAAATTTCATTTCATGCATATTATTTCAATTCCCTCTAAAAATAATTTTACTCTTTGTTGAACGGTATAATGCATATTATAACGAGATATACTATCATAAAATTTCATTTCATCTCTATAAATACTACTTTACTCCCCAACAAATATTATAACAGAAGAAGAAAGAAAAAAAAGACAGGGGCTTTCTAAAGGAATCACAATTTCATTTTCATGCTAATACCATTTCTAATCATCTTTGCAACGACATCATTTGCGTCTGCGGGGCTTCTGCCCTTCTCAGCCAAACGTTGATTGTGCATTAATTGTTAGAACAAAGATGAAGATAAGAATGTGATTTCATGTTTCGTGTTAACCTTCTCAAAACAACATTATACACTTGTAGTTTTGCTTGGCCTGGCAATACAACGACATTTGATATATTTAGAGCTGATCGAGACGATAATCCGAGAAGCAAAGTTGGAGTCTGCAGCGAATGTACTTAGAGCATATACGAGCCAGAACCATGCAGAGATAGACGTGATGGGAGTCAACCGAATTGTTTCCCGTGGACTTCTTAAAATATTTGACTATCGCATCTGTTTTTACTGGCGTGTTTCGTTGTATTATAATATAAATTATAATAAATTAAGTTCTGAAATAACTACATATTTATCACAATTTATTAGATACATATATGATATAATAACAAGTTGTCAACTATAAATTTACGATATTTTCCATCATGCATGTCATTCTAGGCCTAGCATGAACCATTCGTAATATTGATGACACATCCACAAAATGTAAATTATTATCCGTAATACTTTTTTTTGGTCAGTGATCATCCGTAATATTTTTCATTAGTGGTTATATATTCAATAATGACAGTTCGACTTCTTATTCTCGTACAAGATTGAGAAAGGTCCAGTGACCCATGTTTTTTTTGTTATGATTAGGAGGTTCGTGAGGATCAAAACTATGATAAACTTACCTTTTTATAGAAATGAGACTTCTTACAACATAAATCAAACCTTATACTTCCAAATATCTATATTATCGGTGTTCATGTGGATTACCGTTAGATCATTGGACAGTGTTAACACAAAAGTCAACTGGTATTTTTGCACAGTGTTTTCTGAAATATAAATTCTTAATTTTCAGTCTTTCCTATTATTTTTTGAAATATATATGTAAAAAGTTTTCAATATTTATTTTATAGTTATACTCCATTGAAATTGGGTAATTTCTGTCGAAAATTAGTAAAACTGCTATTTTTAGTAAATATAACGGTTAAAATTTTCAGTTTTTGTAATGATGTATTTATGCTGTATTGGGAATTATAATTTTCAATCCTACAGAAATCATTTTTAAAGTGGACTTTATTTAAATATATTAAAGTAACTACTTAAAAGTATATAACCAAAAAAATGTTTTCATTTCTAAGGATGAGAAATTTGTTGGATTTTTTGCTTAATTTATCTTTTGGACAACTTTTTGCCTTATTTAAAACCAAACATGCTAATTACCATCGCTATTGCAAAAGATAGACCGTTTATATTAATGTAAAAATAAAATATTAGTTACCCAGCTCTCTTTACTCATAACATCCATTTTCTAAAAACTATGTGGTTACTAATCATCAAAAAATTAACAACTTGGAATCTACTCTCTACTATAAAAACACCAATAAGCTTTTCCTCATAATCCCACAGAGCCAACTCCAGATACAATTAAATATATAAATATAAAATAAACTGAACTCCTAACCGGTGTTTCTTTTAAAACTTATTTATTTATTTAATTTATTTGAAAAAATAAATAACAAATTATTAGTAATATTATGGGGATATCTAAAAGTGTCAAAGTTATTGTCTCTCTCGCTCTTGTAGTATTCTTGGCTCTTACAGTAACCAATATTGAGGCAAGAGGCATAGATTATCCAGTTCAAAAAAACAAAGGAGCCATAGATTATGACGATCTTTTAATTGGAGATCACGCTAAGCATTGTGATAAAGCGAACCCTAGCAACTGCAAGAAGCAAGAAGTCAATCCTTACAGGAGAGGATGCGAGACGATCAAACGTTGCCGTCGTTCTGTTTCCTAATTACTATAATATTTGGGCAGGCATCGGATGGAATCCTCATATTAATTTCAGATTATTAAATTCATTCCCCTTTTATTTCATTATATCTATTGTTGGTTTTGTAATTGATTGTAACCGATCATGTTATGAGAGTGAATGTCACATTTTTATTCAATTATATCATTTGTTGCAGTTTTTATCATACTTTGTTGCAGTTTATGACCATCGTACATGGTTTAGTGCAGGGGTTAGTCGTAATTCATTTCTAGTTCGTGTCCCAGTGAGAAAAACATTTAATGACATGTGAGGTATATATAACTGATAGTCTCAATCTAAAAGGAGATTATGACCGAAAGAACCCGAACCCATTTTAATATTAAAAACAAATTATTTTTATTATAAATTATGAAAATAATTACAAAATAACTTTTCACTAGAAAATAATGTTCGTTTCAGAAAAAACTACAAGATATGAAATTTACCGCCATCATCCTTTGAGACATCTGAATATAGAGTACACTAAATTAGGCCCGTAGCAGTCAAGTAATATATATAAGAGGTGCTATAAAAAGTTGAGTTGTCTGAATATTGAGGAGGAGTCAAAGTATGATCATGATAAGGTAATACGGACCAGACAAGAGGCGGTTGCTTAGGAAAAAGGCTTCCTGAATAGCTTAATGAAACTTGAAGGAATTTTTTTCCTGAAGTTTTCTTTATTATTTGTAGAAAAAATGACAAGAAGATTAACAATGAGATTCCTAGATGTCAACTTGGGGATTCGATTAGGGTTAGCCACAAACACCTATTGTGTATAAATAGGAGTGAAAATATTGTTTGTGCTTCAACACAATCGAAAGAGCTTTTAGCAAAAATGGGTTTTGAGATTCTTGTAAGAAAGCAAACAATAAAAAAACAGAGAGCTTTTGTTTAGAGGTTCTTAGATTATTTATAAATATGTGAACATAAAATGTTACATCAAGTATTCAAAGCATATTTTGAACTTATTGAGAAATTGTTTTAGGTGAAACTTGTAAATAAAATTTTACTAAATTCTTTATAGAGAATCGACCGTGTTATTTTGTAGTTCTTACACTTAACTAATTTTCGCACTTTAAATATTTTTGTAAGTTTGCCTTCATTAATATGAATAAATTTTATCCTTTGAGAATTGAAAACCAAATCTCCTAGTGTAGAAATAATAATTAACCATATGACTAAACCACTGAGCTAAACAAGTTTTGTCAAATGATATTTTGTGTCTTTATTGTTTCTAAAACAAGATCCACCTTATAAACAGGAGGATCAACTAACCCAAGTAAACTATGTAAAATCTCGTTTTGGTCACTGTAAGATGTAATGTTTTCTTGAGCAAATGTTACACCTACACCTCCTTACTTGAGGTCTTGGTCTCAACACTTAATTCTATGTTTTCCGTAAGTTTCAGTAATCATTTTTTTTTCTTAATCAATTTTCTTTTCTTCTCTATAGAGCCAAGGCCGTACCCAAGTTGTAAATTTTGGAACATTTGACTAGGGTCTATTTTTTTAACTACCTAGGGACCTTATTTAAAAAAAACATTTTGAAAACAAAAAATATAAAACAAAAATACATACTGTTTTGTATTGGAAAGCACATTTATGTTTTTGAAACTTAAAAGATATCATTTTCAAATTCTAACAAAATTTATCAGATTTTTCTTTATAAAAACTTTTGAAAACCAAAACAAATTATTAAAACAAAATTAAGATACAATGTTAGAAACATTTCTACCTAATGTTGCTTCTAATTTTTTCTGTATAATTTTTCCAATAGAAAAATGGTTTGGGTCTCTTTAAATGTACGCACGACTCTGTATAGAGTCTCTGAATTATCTTAATTTTAACCTAAATCTTGATATGTCTTTCTTTTGTAAATAAGAGAAATTTCTAGGAAATTCTGCAATTCTTGAAGGATCTTTGTTGGGGTCAAAAACTCTCTCGACGAAAACAATACCCGAAAACAGAATTGGACAATCTGACACAGTTAAATGTCCGCTACGGACAAACAATGTTCCATATGAACGACCAAGTTATACGAAGTGCCAACAACTTCATTTTGAACAACTTATTGGAAAAATGGTTTCGACGACATTTCATACAAAGCAGACGACATTTCATACGAAGCAGACGACATTTCATACGAAGAAGGCGACATTTCTTATAAAGCTGACTAATCGGACAAGCGCACCTTTCGACAAGAACTACGGATCGACGAAACATCCGAACGGGCAGAAGATCGAGCTGAATCAGCTCGGAAGTTCTGAGCTAAATCGACTCGGATCTGAATCTTTCCCTTCTCGCTTCTCGACTATGATTTACCCCTTCGGAGATCCCGAGCTGAATGAATATATCGTAAACTTTCGAGCTGGACTCTGCTTCTCCGAACTTCCCAAACGGATAATCAAACGTTCATTGATATGCACAAACTTGCCTGATCCACCTTCGCAAATATCGGCTTGAACCTTCTTGGACAATAAACTAAGTTAACGGACCAAGTTAGAGGAAATACGAACTTTGGCCAAAATGTACAACTTTTGTATGACCGAAACTTTGGGCCGAATAGAGAAGTTTGCATACAAACGGACTCGGAGTGTCCGTTCTCGGCCCATTCGGAAAATAGGTCAAGCCGCGAAAAGATAAACTCGAAGAAGTAAGGATCAAGGAATCTCCGAGCTAAAGAGGAAAATCCGAGATAAAAATGTAAATCTTACTGGAAAAAGGAAGGAGATAACAACATGAAGATTTCCGCAAATCTTGCGGAAAATATCCTCGGATCCGACTTGCCGCTACTATATAAGAAGATGGTGGTCATACGATTTAGATATAGCAAAAAACCCTAGCATCTAGACTTAAGAACTTAGCAGTTTGTCTTAGCCGTTTCGGTTCTTTGAATTCTCTTTTCCGATTTCTTTACTCTCTTTTCCGATCTTTGTACTCTTTTCGATTTCTTATCAATAAAATATCCTCCGAGTCTACTATTTCGATTGGTTTTATCTTTGAGGTTTCTATTCCCTAAAAGTTTGCTCTACAAGTTTTGACCGTGTGAGTTCCGACTCTCGCAGTTTGGCGCCGTCTGAGGGGACATAGAAACTTTCGACACTCAAAAATCACCGATTAGCATATCCGAAGATATGGTAACCACCGGAAACGGAGACGAGATAGATCAGCAGCTACTGATCGACGACAACACACCCAACGTTACCGCAGGTAACACCTCGGCAAGCGGCAACGTTACAAACACGGCCGCATCGGACGCGACAATCAACACAACTCTTGCCGAGCTGAAAGAGATGGTAGCTGCGCTGAGACAAAGGGCAGAAGAACAGGAGAAGGCGAACAACACTCTCACTGAACATATCAAAATGTTGAAAACCGGGAACCGTACGCGGACAACCCGAACGGTGAATTTCGCCCTGACCGAACGAAGGCGTCTGGACTTCTCAACGTCCGGAGAGCCGACAAGGAATTCATCTCAACATCGCGAGCAAACCATGGGTGCATGAACCCCGCCAATGACAAGACTCAACACCTTAGATCCTCCTCCGATAGTTCGAGGTTGAAAATCCGCGGCAGCAAGCAACGCAGAAGACTGCGAAAACGAAGACTCGACTCCGCCTAAGGATCAGACCACATCACCCTCCGATGACGAAGAAAGAATCGATGCAGATCGATACATCCCACAACTAAGCGACGATGAACTATCAGAAGAACGGGACATGGAGCGAACTCGCCAAAGCGGGCCAACTGAATGGAAATGAAGCAGCAAACGGAGCAAGCTCGATGAACTCAGGGACGCTCTGGCTTAGACAACCGCGGAGATTAAAATTGTACGGTCACAGGTTCACCGGGTGACAAGCGCCGCACCGAAAATCGATCGCGTCCTGGAAGAAACACGGAAGACACCATTCAAAGCTCGAATAACCGGAACCCGAATTTTCAATCCGGGCAAGCTCAAAATCCCATTCTACGACAGAACGACTAATCAAAAGCTCATATTATGGCTTTCCAAATCGCAATGGGAAGAGCGAATCTCACCCGAAAGGATAAACACGCCGGTTTCTGCTTCTTGTTCGTAGAACATCTAAAAAGAGCACCCCTCGAACGGTTTTCAAGGCTAGAGCGCGATTCCATCGGAAACTTTCAACAGCTATAGGAGGAATTCATGAAGCAATACTCGATCTTCATGGATAGGAATAGTTTTGACGTCGATCTATGGGCTTTGAGTCAGGGTGAAACGAAAAGCCTGAGAAAGTTCATCGAGCGATTCAAGAGAGTCGCCAGTCGCATTGAAGGTTTAAGCGACAAAGTGGGTATCCACGCACTAAAGAAGCACTTTGGTACGAGTAGGATTTTAGAAGAGAGATTTCGCTAAACCGACCACAAACGATGGCGGATGCTTTGCACAGGGCGATAGACTTTATCGTGGACGAAGAGGAAATGAATGTCTTGTCTTAGAAGCACAAATCGAAAAAGCAAGCAAGCAAGGAAACTTGTTTATCGACAAGCACAAGCAGCGAGAGGCGAGTCTCGAAGCCAACTAGCACTTCGCGGCCCGAAAGGACGATTGGATCGCATAACTACCAAATCGGATCAGACCAATAAGAAGACATGCCGACAAAACGAAGGAAAAGTTCATGGAACACTTGGACGAGGAATCCCATCTCGTACGACGAAAAATCCTTCTGCGACCACCACCAATCCTACGGACATAACGCCGCCAACTGTCGCAAACTGGGAATAAAACTCGCGGCAAAACTCGTAGCAGGAGAACTGGGAGATACGATAACTCTGAAAGACCTCGACGATGGTAAGATCGGAAACCAGTCAAATAGGCCGAACAAAAGCAACGATCCAAACAAAACGGATCAGGCAGGACAAACCTCGACGGGCAATAAAAAGCGAAGGAAAGGAAACAATGAGGATCCTAAAGCAATTGGCAGACAAAGGATAAACATGATCTGGAAAGGCCGCAATACCGCCCGAGGCCAAAGCTATCTATCGATCCTTATCCTCGGCGGTCATGGGATGCAGCTATCCCGAGAAGAAAGGTCAGGCAGCACACGTCGAATCGTTACCCAAATCCTATGATAACATTCGACGACGTACGGATCTCAAAAACCAGCAACCCAGGCAAACAACCACTAGTCGTAGAGTTGATCATCAGGAATCGTCGTGTACCAGACATACTTATCGACACCAGAAGCTCTGTGGACCTAATCTTCTGTGAGACTCTAAAGAAAATGGGCGTAAATTTGAGTGAAGTGACACCTTCCCAATCGTCCCTAACATGATTTGCCGGAGACCCCATAACCACCTTCGGAAAGATCGAGATGCCGATAATCGCCGGAGGAGTCTTCAAAGTCTTCGAGTTTACGGTGGTAGATCGCCCAATGATCTATGGAGCAATTCTCAGAATTACGTGGATAAACTCCAGGAAGGCGGTCCCGTCGACTTATCATCAATGCATCAAGTTTCCAACCCCCTTCGGAATTAGCATGATTTGGGGAAGTCAAGAACACCGGATCCCTGACGATCCCCAGAACGGAGAATGAAGCCATCAGACAAGTGCAACGGAGAGAAGCTGCCCATCTCACCGGACCAACGATCGCAATCAACATTTCTCCGTAGGAGATCTTGTCCTGAGAAGAGTCTTGCGAAGCTCGGCGCTTCGGAACACCGGAGCGAACTGGGAAGGACCTTACATGATTACGAGAGAGATTCGTCCTGAAGTATATGAGCTCGAAACCATGGACAACACCAAAATAGGATGGAACGCGATGCACCTAAGAAGATTCCGATATTGAAGACTTCGAAACGTCAAAAAAATGTTTACGGAACATTTTGAACTACGGGACGGCTTGATCCCCGCAAGGAGTACGTAGGTAGCCGATCTTCTTGATCGGCTCAACTGTCTCCCCTCTCAAAAGGGGGGGGGAGTGGGTCCGTATATATCTATACTTCCATATCGGATCTTGCAAGTTTTTAAAGCAATTCTAGAAACTCAAACCTCTAAAGAACCATCTCGGAAATTTCAAAGCAAATCGGCTAGAAAAAATCTGAGCAAATCGGCAAGGAACTTCCCAGCAAACCAGCTAGGAGAATCCGAGCTAACCGAACTGAACCAGCCCGGACATCCCGAGTCAAACCAGCTAAAAAATCCCGAGCTAAACCAGCTCGGAAATCCGAGCTGAACCAGCTCGGGTCTAGGATGAACCAGCTCGGAAATCCCGAGCTGGACCAGCTCGGAAATCCGAGCTGAACTAGCTCGGGTCAAGCTGAACCAGTTGAGAGATTCCAGGCCGAATCATTCTCCGAATAAATCCCAAGCTGAGCGTCCTCCTCAAAAATTCAACTCCCGACCTAATTATTGAAGTCATTAGGTAACAAAATAAACTCTTTCTTTCATTTTTTCGTTTTATTTATTTTCCTTTAGATTGAAATTAGGATACAAACTTTATAACTTAGAACCCGCCTACTAGTTTATTGCATGCATAGTTGTTAGGAACGACTTACCTTGTCCGTTGACGGCCGCAGTGGACAAACTCATACATCCTTTACGGATATTAGCCAACACGTCCTATATGGATTGAGGCTCCATACATCCAACAAACGGATAAAAGCGCGCTATAAAAAAATTTAATACCGCCAAGGTATGTTTATTATCGGCGAAGGGAATATAAGTCGAGAGGTTGACGTAAGATCCTGAATACGGGTTGTTGACAGGTCTTCAAATCCACCGCACAAGTAATGGAGACGATAATAAACCCCAAAAATCCAGTATGACGCTACTCAGCACACTGGTAAAAGGACGTTCTAACCAAGTATATCTTGGCTCGGTATCTTTGAAAGGTGGTCCTGCGGATACCGGTTTATTTTAAGTGAACGAAAGACGAGAGGCGAGAGTTTCGCGGAAGATCGGGATCTAAATCCAAACCCAATAAAATACAACACAATAGGCTCGACAACGTCATTATCAAGTACACAACCGACTCGGGAATGTAAGACGGCAAACCCCGCACTAGTACTGAAGTCGACCGAAAAACACTTAAAAACCCAGTAAGACGCTTCCGAGCACACTGGTCTAATCATTGCGAAACCCGGTAAAGACGCTTCCGAGCACACCGGTCAAGTCATCATAAGTCCGCAAGGCAATTTACCTTTTCTCGGACACAATTTCAAAGCCTGGTAGTACACTTCCAAGCACACCGGTCAGAACATCATGAAAGAACATCTTACAAGTTCCCGGGCCAGACCAGCTCAGAATCACCGAGCTGAATTCGGCTCGAACCGAGCTAAACCAGCTCAGATTTCCGAGCTGGATCAGCTGGGGTCTGAGCTAAACCAACTCGAATTTCTGAGCTGAATCAGCCCGGACCCGAGCCAAACCAGCTCGGACCAAAGCCAAACCAACTCGGGTTTGAGCTAAACCAGCTAGGACTTTAGGGCTGAATCAGCTCGGATTCGAGCCAAACCAGCTCGGAACTAACTCGAACCAAAGCCAAATCAGCTCGGAAAATCCAAGCTGAAATAGATCTGATCCGGCTCAACCAGCTCGGATTCCCGGAATCAAACTAGTTCGGACTTCCCGAACAAATCACAGCGTTTTCAAGCCAATACGGTTTATAAAACAAGTTCGAAGCTCTTTCAAAAAACCAAATCAAACACAATACATTCAAATGACATCTCACTTAGAAAATACAGAGAAAACTAAAGGCATTGAAATCTCCCGAATAATCAAAGACAAGCTAAAACACAACAAGACAACTAGAAACGATTCAGATCCGCATCCTAAGAACCAAGCATCTCCCTGGGATGAGCTAGCAACATCAACTTGAAACAAAGAAGGATCGACACAACCCTCGGCTTCGGCAATCAACCGGTTGTACTCAAGGGCGTCTCCCTCTTTCAGTTGGATTCTCGACATCAGGTCCGCTTCTTCAGACTCAAACACAGGAGGGTCCTCGGACCTCAAATCGGCGATCAAATCCAAATTGCTCCTCGTCGCGACAAATTGACTTTGTTTTTCTATTGCCAAAGTCAGCCTCGAGAAGATTTTTCAAAACTTAGAAAATCGAGATACAATTTTCATCAACATCCCTCTTTTCTCCCTTTCGGTCGCGCCCCTAAGGGAAATCTCACGAGTAGCCTCCCTCTCGGCAAGCTGAGTTCTCAAAGCCTCGACTTCGGTTAGAGCCGCGTCCCTCTCAACACCGAGGAAAGCCTTGCCGCCTCGAATTCATTTCTTCCATCTTCGATAAAAGCTCTCATAGTAGCAACAGACTCCACCAAGCACGCGTTGTCTACGGAACGCCTCGCGAAACGATCCCGGATTCTTCGGAGCTTCATATCGGACTCAACAGCATGACGGTTAACCGAAGCCCAGGCCTTAAATAAGTTCAAACGAATTAACAAAATACCAAGACAAGACCACGCAGTTTACGGCAAAGTGAAGAAACTAACCCTCAACATATCCTGCCCAGCGCTAGCGAGCGATTCACCGCAGATCATATCTTTGTATTGAACCGGAGGATCTCCAGGTTGACGAACATCTGCACCAAAGCTGGCGACCTCAGCAGCATTAGTGTACATAGAACCACCGCTATCGCGACTAAACTGGATCGGATCAAAGTCAGATTGCGGGACCTCGAAATCCTTCCTATGTCTTTTTTTGGACATGCGACCGGATTTAGGTGCAACAACCTGATCCAACGATTCCGATAATGGAACTTGCGGGATATTCGACCCCTCAGCATTATCGTCGAGAGCACAAGCGCTAGGAATGCCCTCACCCATTGTATGATCTTGACCGATCCATTCATCACAGCCATGGTAATCAAACTCAGGAAGCTCGACCCCTTCTGCAAGCCACGGGGAGATCAAATCATCGTCCTGGATAACCACGTCATCCGGATGCTCATCGTTAACATTTGCTTTCCCATCGGCCCTCGTCGCTTGACGAATCATGTCCATCAAACAAGCACAGTTTACACGCTTGAATGAAAAGTGTTGATTCCAATTCGTACCCCCGTCCTGAAGCGCCCAAACAAGAGGAACCAGTTGCGGCGGACACGTCAAGCAAACATCCTTCACTGAAAACGAAAAAGAAAACTTTTTTTAGAAGATCAACAAGATATAAGTTTAAATTACGGAAATAACTAAGCCGCTACCAAGCTTTACCCATTTCGATATCATCAATGGATACATGCATCTCCAACGGAAGCCTCATCAATCAAAACATAGAAGAAATGATGCCTCCATTGACGATCGTAATTTTCAAAATCCGATATGACCGCCCGTTGCACATAGGGCCTGAGGTAGTAATCGGGGCCACGCTTTATCGGAACCATGTGTTACATGTTCCAAAGGTGCAACACTCGAAGATCGACCTCACATTCAAAGCTGCGAACCAATACGCCTATCATATGCCTCAGGCTCTGGGGAGTAATTTGCATGAGAGCCAGCCCGTGACGACGAAGGTAACGGACGATGAGTTCATGAATCGGAAACCAAAGGAAGCACGATTCGATGAAGAACTCGTATACCGAGAAGTATCCCTTCGGGGGAAAGTCAACTCGATCACTGGGAGATGGTATCCTGATCGTTACATTCTCCAAAATTTTGAAATTGCGCCGAATCTCTGCAATCGATTCCGCCGCAGAGAGTGTCGAACCAACAGGGTCCGGGATCAACTTCTTCTTCCTTGGACGGTTTTTCTTTGGATGATCCGGAGGAAGGTCCCAATAAAGCAAGAACTCCTCTCGACTAATGCGAACGTCTTCAAACTCGCCTTTAAACGTTGCACTTGGGTCTGGACCATGTCCCCGAAACGCGGCCTCCGCCACGGCCGAGGGTCGAGGTCGGCCTGCACGAGACCTGGTCGAATTCCAAAATCCGGACGACTCTCCTTCGGAGGAAAAATTAGCGTGATTACAGTTTGACTCACGATTCACCATCTTTTCCGAGAACACCGTCAAACAAAAATTTCAATCTTGGAAAGATCCAAAGTTGTGAACTCACAACAACAAAGTAGGGAATCTTGACAAAACTCACAAAAACTTAGAAGAAGTTAGAGAGAGAAGTTACCTTTGGGTTACTTTCTTTGGAGAGAGAAATGAGAAATGAAGAATGAAGGAGTAAATACTTATAGAATTCACCAAGGCATGGGATTTCAAAATGATTACTATTCAATCATTTTGTCGCAAGTATGCCCGATCAAATCATGGCAGAACAAGTGATGATTAGGCATGTGGTCGGGCTGACCAAGCGTGGGAGAATCAACCGCGGTCGACGACTTGTTATCGCAAGGACGATAACAGGAAGGCTGGTTGATTAAAACTCTTTCGAACAATTGTTTTCGCCACGAATACACAATAACCTCGCCATTGTCGCATTCGAGTCTGGCAAGCTGGGGGGCTAACTGTTGGGGTCATAAACCCCCTCGACGAAAACAATAGCGAAAACAGAATCGGACAATCAGACACAGACAAATGTCCGCTACGGACAAACAATGTTCCATACGAACGACCAAGTTATACGAAATGCCAACAACTTCATTTGAACAACTTATTGGAAAAATGGTTTCGATGACATTTAATAATTCATAATTGAAAAACAAAGCGTTACATTTTTATTTAAAGCAGTACATTTTATTTAGTTCAGTTATTATAATTTGGGAACTGGTTATCGAACCAATTCCCTGCGTCCGTCTGTCTCCAGTGGCGGATCATACGTCTCCAGGACCGTGTATGAATCCATTTCGGTTTATCTTTGCCAGTTTCCCATAGTGTCTTCATCCGGGACATTTTCGTCTGGAAAACTCTGCGAGCGGTTTTATGGAATTCACTCCAAACGTTTAAGAGGTCGTTAGGAGCAAATGTAAAGTGATCCTGTAATGATAATACAAATGTTAGAAAATCAAGGTGGCTTTACAATTAATTAGTAAAACAAGTAACAGCCTACCAGAAAATGTTTGAACCATGCAGCTTTAAGGTCGTTGGGAACCGCATAGTACGTGACATAACTCCCCGACCAGTGATTCTCGATGGTTTCGCTGATTGCGTACAAGATGCTTGCATGGTAACCGAACCAAATAGAACCGTTTTCTCGGGACGGACTAAGAACGGTAAGATGTTCCCGACCATGCTTACAAATTTTCCGCAGATAAGAATCGCGGTGGTGAGGGGACATGTAGACAAAATTCATTTGTGTTTAGTGTATAAGTTTTTGTAATGTCGTCGGTTGTGGAAAAAATGGAAAGAATGGTTACACTTTTATACAAAATTTTCCGACGGAATTTCCGACAGCGGCCGTCGGAAATTTTATGAAGGGACGTTTCGATTAAACGCAGCGTGAGGAGTCAGAGTTATAGGCCAGCGTATTCGCAGCCTTTGACTGGTTTCTGACGGATTTCCGACAGAAATCCTAACAACCGTCGGATATCCGTCGGAAATTACCGAGAGAAAACTGACATAATATGTTTAGGGTTTGTTTAGGGGTTAGGGTTTGAAACCCTAAAACCTAAAAAATTATTCCTGTCGGATAGCGGTCGGAATTTACCGACGGATTATCGACGGTCTACATCACCTGTCGGAAAGCCTTCGGAAATTATTAGATAACTTTCTAAAAATGGTGCCGCTAGTACTCGAACACGCGACCTAGTGTTTATTAAAGTAGAGTTAAGACCATATGCGCCAGTTGTGACGTTATTGTTTCCTTGTAACTTTAATTTCTTATTGATAGCAAGTCTATCCACATCTAAATTTTTTTTAATGGATTGTAACTTTCATTCTAATTATGGATTAAGTAAAGTTTAAAATTACAACAAATTAACAAAAAGTACGAAATATTTGTTTGTTTTTAAATAATCGAGAACAGATATTCCAATATACTTTAGTCTGAATCGCTTTTTGAATCATAATCAGTAGAAATCGAATCTTCGTCGTCGTCAAATTCACCTCTCTCCTCTTCGGAATCTGAATGGAGAACAACATTCTCGAAATGACTAAAATCAACGACGATATTAACCTCAAGGGATTCTTCAACCGGAGCTATGTAATCACTTTTCCTAGTTTGTAGTGGTTCTTGGATTTCTACCCCTTGAACTCTTCCTCCTGTGTAAATTTTTGTAACGGTGACCCACGGATCGTTCTTTTATGTTACCCGAGGATAAGGGATGTAACTCACCTAAAATTACGTAGGTGAAATTAACATACACTGCAATGAAAATATTATCGAAACAGGTAAATCACATGAAGGTTAAGACAAAAGTATTTACCTGATCTGCTTGAGATGCAATAATGAACGGGGTCATATTTTTGCAGCATTCTACTCGAATGTATAGACGTCACACCAAACTCATCTATTGAAACACCTTTCCCGATGATTGGGTTGTACCAATCACAAAGAAAAACCACGCACCTCATGCCGAGCTTTCCTATGTATTTCACTTCAAGTATTTCTTTAAGAACACCGTAGTACACAACTTCGCCGGATGTAGATGAAACTCCGTGGTCGGCCGTTGTTCTAGAGGACCCTTCCTTATGCACTTTGAAAGCATATCCCCTCGTGCAATATCGTGGATAAGACTTTGTGTTGTAGTGGAGTCCGTTGAGTATGTCTACTAACCAATCTTCCGGTGTGCGACCATATTTGACTTCGTTTTTCACCTAAATAGATAACATGTAAAACGTTATAATAAATGTACGAATTTAATAGCTTTTGGGTGATACGAAGTTAAAAACTCACATAGTATTGTAACCAAGCGCAAAAGTATGTGTCTTTCCACTGTTCACACTCTTCCTCGGTCAATTCATGATGTTTATGTTTTAGTGACGCCATGTATAACCAGCAAAAATCCACGAGCACATAAAAATAGGCAATTAGGAAATACAAATTCAACGTTTTAAACAAAATATAGTATACATACCTCTCGTACTCAAATAATTCTTCGCAGTTGTTCAGAATATATTTTTGAAGGTGTGCGTGCTCTTCGGTCGACAGTTGACGCTTTCCAACTTTACCGCTTAACCGACCAAATTGTTGAAAAATGCTGGGAACAACTGACGGATAAATTTGTCTCTCGCCTCTATCATCGTTCCTAGCCGGGCGCCGACTCTTTGTGCGTATTTGTGAAGGGAAATAATATCCGGCAAATGTCGCCGCTTCCTCATTGTGGTACTGAGCAGCAACTGAACCCTCAACTAGCTGGGTTCTTAACCTTCTTCTTAAGGTGGAACATATCGCGCTCAAAGGGATACATCCACCGATATTGTACCGGACCACCTAGCTTAGCTTCTCCCGGGAGATGAATGGGTAAATGCTCCATAACATCAAAGAACGATGGTGGAAATATCTTCTATAGATTGCAGAGGATTTTAGGAATGTTATCCTCTAAACATCGAATCCCGTCTACTGTAAGAGATCTCGTGCATATATCCCTGAAAAAGCACTTACCGCGGCAATTGCTTTATGAACATCTTTGGGGAGGAGATAAGCAAATGCAAACGGAAGTAGTCGTTGCATCACCACATGACAATCATGACTCTTCATCCCGATAAACTTATCCCCATCAGTGTCCACACAATTACGCAAGTTAGATGCGTAACGGTCAGGGAATTTAACTCATCGCGCAATCCACTCGAAGAACTCTACCTTTGATTTCTGATCTACCCAATATGCTGGAATCGGAGGTTTACCATTCTTCTGAATATGAAGTTCAGGCCGATTACAAATTTCAGGCAAATCAAGCCTAGACTTCACATTATCTTTCGTCTTCCCTTGCACGTTGAGAACAGTGTTAATGATGTTATCAAAGAAATTTTTCTCAATGTGCATGACATCTAGATTATGCCTAAGTAGTTGATCCTTCCAATATGGTAAATCCCAGAAGATGCTCATCTTGTTCCAGTTGTGGACTACACCAGCTCCATATACATTCTAATGACCGTTACCACCACATTCACGAGTTCTTAATGCACCAAATCCGTCTAAGAAAACCAAAGTAGACGACCCACTGTCTTGGAAAATAGGATCATCAAACACTTTCCACTTCTTCGTAAAAAGTTTAGTGTTTTCCGGTATGGATGATCTTGCGGTAGAAATCTCCTATGACAATCAAACCAACACGATTTGCGTCTGTTCTTCGGCTGAAATGCATCAGTTTTTTATTGACAATAAGGACATGCTAACCTTCCATGCGTTTTCCATCCAGATAACATACCATAAGCCGAAAAATCGCTTATGGTCCACATTAATGCAGCCCCCATCAAAAAAATTTCCTTGCATGAGACATCATAGGCTACAACACCGGGCAGCCATAACATTTTGCAACTCATGTATCAATGGCTGCAAGAATACATCAAGTGATCTTCTAGGATGCTCTGGACCGGGAACGAGTACGGACAGGAAGAGAAACTCTCGCCGCATACACATAGATGGCGGTAGGTTGTAAGGAGTTAAAATAACAGGATACAACGAATATGGTGTCCCATGTCTTCCAAACGGGTTGAAACCATCTGTGCATAATCCGAGGTATACGTTACGGGGATCGTATGAAAAATCTGGATATACACTCTGAAAATGTCGCCACGCTTCAACATCAGACGGATGTGCAATCTCTGCTCCTCTTATATGCTCAGCATGCCATCTCGTTTCCCCTGCATTTCGTTCTGATTGGTATAAGCACCTCAGCCTATCGGTTAACGGCATATACCACATTCTCTTGAATGGAACCCTAGCTCTTCCCCTTGTATCCTCAAATCGCGGTTTCTTACAGAACTTACATTCCAATCGGTATTCGTCTTCTCGTCAATATATCATACGGTTGTCGATGCACACATCTATTATCTGATATGGTATTCCAAGCCCTTTAACAAGTTTCTCGACCTCGTTGTATGAACCTGGGGCAAGGTTATCTTCAGGAAGAACATCTTTCAGGAATTCGCAAAAAGCATCAACACATGGCTCCGCCAAATTATAGTCCGTATTTATTCTCATTAGTCTAGTTGCAGATGATAATGGTGAATGTCCGTCTTTGCAACCATCATAAAGCGGACACTTCGCTGCATCTAACATATCAAAAAATCTCCTAGTTTCTACATTAGGTTCCTCCTCTACTCTTAGAATTTGATATTCACCTACTTCCTGTATATTTTCTCTAAATGCATCATTAACCATCCGAACGGTACCTACACCAACATCTTCATCCGCGATATTATAATGTTCGCTAGTACTACCAATAGGTTCCCGCGTAATAGTACTACCAAAATGATCTATACTACTACTTGCGCCATCAAATGTTTCCCCGTGAAGATACCAAATCTTATAACCAACAATAAACCCAACTGAGTACAAGTGATTCCATACTTCGCCAATCGTAGGATTTTTAACATTTCGGCAGTGAGTACATGGGAATTTCATCTTCCTGGTTTTCTGCGTATGAGGTTGATTGCAAGCCATCGTCATGAATTCCACAATACCGAGTGCATATGGTTTATACACTAAGTCCGTCGTCTCATCAACCCTCGGTCCGTCCATCCACGATCGGAAATAATTAGACGAAGACATTTTGATCTCGTAAGAAAGTGAGAGAGATAGATAGAGAGAGAGAATGTTGTAGAGAAGAAGGGAGAGATGCTTGGTATATATTGGAAATTAACCGAGGGGAAACCGACGGAACTAGCCATTACCGTCGATTTTCCGTCGGAAATTATGTCAGCCCAACAGTGCAACAAAACGGCTATGTCGGCCCAACGGTCATATTCATGGTTTCGACGGAATCCCAACGGTAAGAAAACCGACAGAAAACCGACGGATAATCTAATCTGTCGGAAATTTGGTAAACGGTTAAAAAAGAGAATTAACTCTCTTCTCTTACTGAGGCATCGAGTCGGTAATTGTTCCTTCGGAAATAAATCCAGATTTCGACGGGTTTCCGACGATTTTGCCGTCGGAAATTTTTGTTTATATATCCACCGAGTTTCTCCGTTTTTGCCATCATCAAAAAAAAACAAAACAAAAAAAAACAAATTATGAATTACGTCTTTCTTTCTGCTGAAGCCCGCACGACTATTCTGCAAATGATCGCGGAACCTGGTCGCGAGGCGTTGCCAAATCTCGACCCACCTCGTCCAATTCATCAGGTCGTTTGGTTTGGATCCAATGCGGTGATCCCGTCCGTAATCAGCGACATCATCGAGAATCACTGGTCTGGGAGATATCTGACGTACTATAACGTCCTGACGACCCTAAAAACTTCATGGTTCATTGATTTTTTGGTAAGTTATTTTTGTTTTTTAAATAAGATTTTAATTTAAAAGTTTAAGTTACACAACTAATATTTTCCTTTTTAGGAATACTTTACATTCTCTCCAGATAACGTTTTTATTGTTTGGCGGGAGTTTCACTGGACGGCAAGAAAAGTTTTCCAGACGAAGATGCGGCGGATGAAGCTCCGGTGGCAACGGGGTGAAGGAAGACCGGCTGGATTCCGGCGGGAGAATGGAACATCATGGTCAACCAGTGGAGGGAGACAAACGTCGGAGATTGGTTCGGGAACCAACCACAGAATAATAACAATTAAAAAATTTAATAATGTAATTTTTATTTTAATTAATAATGAACTTGTGTTTTTTTTATTCATAAATAATTTTTTTTTAAGTAATATACTAATTTCAATATATATAACTAACGCTGAATTACATAAACGAATAACACAATGTATCACAGTGGTTTGGGAACTGAGTTAAACTGTCCAAAGGTCTCGTGTTCGAGCCCGTTTTTCGACTGTTTTTTTTAGGAACCGACGGCTTACCGACGGATTATCGATAGACTAAGGGTCTTGTCGGGAATCTGTCGGAAAATAACCAACGGATTGTTATTCCATCGGTATATACCGACGGATTTCCGACAACTCTTTTACCGTCGGTTATCTGTCGGTAAACTGTCGGAATTTCCGACGGCTAGTTTTGCTGTCGGAAAATCCGCCGGTTAGGACGCTGTTTTCTTGTAGTGTGTCCACTTGGGGATTCGGTTAGGGTTAGCCGCAAACACATATTGTGTATAAATAGGAGTGAAAACTATTGTTTGTGCTTCAACACAATTGAAAGAGCTTTTAGCAAAAAAGGGTTTTGAGATTCTTGTAACAAAGCAAACAATAAAAAGACAAAGAGCTTTTGTTTAGAGGTTCTTAGATTATTTATAAATATGCGAACATAAAAAGTTATATCAAGTATTCAAAGCATATTTTAAACTTATTGAGAAATTGTTTTAGGTGAAACTTGTAAATCTACTTAAAATTTTACTAAATTCTTTATAGAGAATCGACCGTGTTATTTTGTAGTTCTTACACTAACTAATTTTTGCACTTTAAACATTTTTTGTAAGTTTGCCTTCATTAATATGAACAAATTTTATTCTTTGAGAATTGAAAACCAAATCTCCTAGTGTAGAAATAATAAATAACCACCTGACTAAACCACTGAGCTAAACAAGTTTTGTCAAATGATATTTTGTGTCTTTATTGTTTCCAAAACAAGATCCACCTTATAAATAGGAGGATTAACTAACCCAAGTAAACTATGTAAAATCTCGTTTTGGTCACTGTAAGATGTATTGTTTTCTTGAGCAAATGTTACACCTACACCTCCTTACTTGAGGGCTTGGTCTCAACACTTACTTCTATGTTTTCCGTAAGTTTCAGTAATCATTTTTTTTCTTAATCAATTTTTCAATTTTTTTCTTAATCAATTTTCTTTTTTTCTCTATAGAGCCAAGGCCGTACCCATGTTGTAAATTTTGAAACATTTGACTAGGGTCTAATTTGTTTTAACTACCTAGGGACCTATTAAAAAAAAACATTTTGAAAACAAAAAATATAAAACAAAAATACAAAATGTATTGTATTTGAAAGCACATTTATGTTTTTGAAACTTAAAAGATATCATTTTCAAATTCTAACAAAATTTATCAGATTTTTCTTTATAAAAACTTTTAAAAACCAAAACAAATTATTAAAACAAAATTAAGATAAAATGTTAGAAACATTTCTACCTAAATGTTGCTTCTAATTTTTTGTATAATTTTTCCATTAGAAAAATGGCTTGGGGTCTCTTTAAATGTAGGCACGGAGATGTCAAAAAAAAAAAAATGTAGGCACATCTCTGTATAGAGTCTCTGAATTGTCTCCTTAGAAGCCCTTGATGCTGCTTCTAAAATCATGATGCTGACCTCTGTAAGGTTTAAGTGCAGTGTCAGCAATGTAAAATTGATCAAAGAACACATGAACTCTTACGAAAGTCTCACTTTTGGTTTCTTTTCGCTCTGTTTTATCACTTCAGCAACCGATTTTCTATACTTACCTAAGATATCATTTTTTTAATATCGGTTGCTCTTCTCTTCTTATGGGGTTTCTATTTTTAAACAAGTAATATCATCACTTTTGAAGACATATGTGATTACCTCCTATATCCAAGCTCACTACCTATAATGTGTTTTAACTTTATTTTTATTGAAGGGAAGAGAGAGAGGGAAACCATATTCACAAATACAAGTTCTTTCGGGACTGAAACAAAAATCTGGTTCAGTGTATTTCCAAGCCCCTTTATGAGAAAATTGAGTTAGATAGGTGTAAAGTCAGCAACTGGATCATTCAAAAACCGAAAAGTATATAGGTATCATTGATAAGTTGATTTTCCTTAAGGTTTTCCAATAGTCATGGATCATTGTCCAGCTCGAATCAATGGTTACTTAATTTCATGCATATGTGGTTATTCCTCTAAAATCATTGTTTCTTAAATGTCTAACTCAAAAATAAATTAACACAACTGACTCTAAAAAAAAACAAAAACAATGTTAGTAACTACATCCCCCAGACTAAAAAAAACATTGTCCCCAATGTTATCAAGCATGGAGTCGGAAACGAGACAAAAATAAAACATAAATGAATCAGAGAAGAAGCAGATCCTTACCTCGCGGAGGGTGTCGACCGACACACCAAATTGGTGTCGAGCGAAACCGGATTCGGTCGACGCTTCTCCTTTGGTTTTGAAAGTTTTCGAGTTACACTTGTCTCGTTGATTCTCCTCCGGCGAGTTTCCGGTGTCGATCGACACTGTTTTTGATCGATTCCTGGTTGTTTTACTCAAAATCAGAGAAAACAAATTTAGTTGAAAAATGAGAATAAAAGTATGTATAGTCTCACCATTTGTTTCCTCCCATCAAGTGCTTGTTTTCAGTCATTAGCTTGATTTTTCAGGGGATCATGCTCTAATGGATTCCACCAAGGAAAAGGGTGCATATGCGAAGGTATCCTCTTCCATGGTGGTGTGTAAGAATTATAATCATGAGAGTGAACAAGGAATGTAGGAAGAGCATCTGGGGTGGGGTGAAAGCTTGGGTGGGACATAACGATTTCCTGCATGAACATCAATGAGGTTACAAGATTTAGGCTCGTGATATACATACCTTTGCTTTGGTGGAAGTATTTGAAGAGTGATATATGGAGATTTCTGCTTCAGAGCAGTTGCTCGTTTTGAAAATGTCCTGGTCAACCCATGTTGGACTACCATCTTTGCTTCTCCACCATTAAACAATTTTTTCTTATAAATTTGAACCTATGATACCAAATCAACTCTGAGAGTCTGATCATATATAGTTGATCTCCTTAGCTTATTCACCTTGAAATTTATAATCTTTTCTCCCAGATGGAGATCAATCAATTCATGCTTTACATCAATCTTTGCCCCAACTGTAGCCAACAAGGATCTACTAAGTATTAGAGTATCCTTTGGTTCAGCACCAAACTTCAGCAAAACAAAATCTGTGGGAATCAAGAAATCAACAACCCTTTTGGGAACATGTATTACCTTGTCTCAAGAATTGGTCAACGGGAAAAAATAGAATTCAACGGGAAGCCGTCAGAAATAATCAAAGAATTGGTCAACGGGAAAAAATAGAAGTCTACGGAACGCCTCGCGAGACGATCCCAGATTCCTCGGAGCTTCATATCGGACTCAGCAGCATGACGGTTAACCGAAGCCCACGCCTTAAATAAGTTCAAACGAATTAACAAAATACCAAGACAAGACCACGCAGTTTACGGCAAAGTGAAGAAACTAACCCTCAAAGCTGGCGACCTCAGCAGCGTTAGTGTACATGGAACCACCGCTATCTCGACTAAACTGGATCGGATCAAAGTCAGGTTGCGGGACCTCGAAATCCTTCCCATGTCCTTTTTTGGACCTGCGACCGGATTTAAGCGCAACAACCTGATCCAACGATTCCGATAATGGAACTTGCGGGATATTTGATCCCTCACCATTATCGTCGAGAGCACAAGTGCCAGGAATGCCCTCACCCATTGTAGGATCTTGACCGATCCAGTCATCACAGCCATGGTAATCAAACTCAGGAAGCTCGATCCCTTCTGCAAGCCACGGGGAGATCAAATCAACGTCCTGGAAAACCACGTCATCCGGATGCTCATCGTCAGTATTTGCTTTCCCATCGGCCCTCGTCACTTGACGAATCATGTCCATCAGACAAGCACAGTTTACACGCTTGAACAAAAAGTGTTGATTTCAATTCGTACCCCCGTCCTGAAGCGCCCAACCAAGAGGAACCAGTTGCGGCGGACACGTCAAGAAAACGTCCTTCACTGAAAACAAAAAAGAAAACTTTCTTTAGAAGATCAACAAGATATAAGTTTAAATTACGGAAATAAATAAGTCCGCTACCAATCTTTCCCCATTTCGATATCATCAATGGATACATGCATCTCCAACGGAAGCCTCATCAATCAAAACATAGAAGAAATGATGCCTCCATTGACGATCATAATTTTTAAAATCCGATATGACCACCCGATGCACATGGGGCCTGAGGTAGTATTCGGGGCCACGCTTTATCGGAACCACGTGCAACATGTTCCAAAGGTGCAACACTTGAAGATCGACCTCACATTCAAAGCTGCGAACCAATATGCCTATCATATGCCTCAGGCTCCGAGGAGTAATGTGCATGAGAGCCAGCCCGTGACGACAAAGGTAACAGACGATGAGTTCATGAATCGGAAACCAAAGGAAGCACGATTCGATGAAGAACTCGTATACCGAGAAGTATCCCTTCGGGGGAGAGTCAACTCGATCACTGGGAGATGGTACCCTGATCGTTACATTCTCCAGAATTTTAAAATTGCGCCGAAGCTCCGCAATCGATTCTGCCGAAGACAGTGTTGAACCAACAGGGTCCAGGATCAACGTCTTCTTCCTCTGACGGTTTTTCTTTGGATGATCCGGAGGAAGGTCCCAATAAAGCAAGAACTCCTCTCGACTAACGCGAACGTCTTCAAACTCGCCTTTAAACGTTGCACTTGGGTCTGGACCATGTCCCCAAAACGCGGCCTCCGCCGCCGCCAAGGGTCGAGGTCGGCCTGCACGAGACCTGGTCGAATTCCAAAATCCGGACGACTCTACTTCGGAGGAAAAATTAGCGTGATTACGGTTTGACTCACGATTCGCCATCTTTTCCGAGAACACCGTCAAACAAAAATTTCAATCTTTGAAAGATCCAAAGTTGTAAACTCACAAGAACAAAGTAGGGAATCTTGACAAAACTCACAAAAACTAAGAAGAAGTTAGAGAGAGAAGTTACCTTTGGGTTACTTTCTTTGGAGAGAGGAATGAGAAATGAAGAATGAAGGAGTAAATACTTATAGAATTCACCAAGGTATGGGATTTCAAAATGATTACTATTCAATCATCTTGTCGCAAGTATGGCCGAGCAAATCATGGCAGAACAAGTCATGATTAGGCATGTGGTCGGGCTGACCAAGCGTGGGAGAATCAACCGCGGTCGACGACTTGTTATCGCAAGGAAGATAACAGGAAGGCTGGTTGATTAAAGCTCTTTTGAACAATTTCTTTCGCCACGAATACAAAATAACCTCGCCATTATCGCATTCGAGTCTGGAAAACAGAATCGGACAATCAGACACAGACCAATGTCCGCTACGGACAAACAATGTTCCATACGAACTACCAAGTTATACGAAATTCCAACAAATTCATTTGAACAATTTATTAGAAAAATGGTTTCGACGACATTTCATACGAAGCAGGCGACATTTCGTATACAGCTGACTAATCGGACAAGCGCACCTTTCGACAGGAACTACGGATCGACGAAACATCCGAACGAGCAGAAGATCGAGCTGAATCAGTTCAGAAGTTCTGAGCTAAATCGACTCTGATCCAAATCTTTCCCTTCTCGCTTCTCGACTATGATTTACCCCTTCGGAGATCTCGAGCCGAATAAATCTCTCGTAAACTTCCGAGCTGGACTCTGCTTCTTCAAACTTCCCAAACGGATAATCAAACGTTCACCGATATGCACAAACTTGTCGTGATCCACTTTTGGAAATATCGGCTTGAACCTTCTTGGACGATAAACTAAGTTAACGGACCAAGTTAAAGGAAATACGATTTTAGGCCCAAATGTACAACTTTCGTATGACCGAAACTTTGGGCCGAATAGAGAAGTTTGCATACAAACGGACTCGGAGCGTCCGTTCTCGGCCCATTCGGAAAATAGGTCAAGCCGCAAAAAGATAAACTCGAAGAAGTAAGGATCAAGGAATCTTCGAGCTAAAGAGGAAAATCCGAGATAAAAATGTAAATCTTAACGGAAAAAGGAAGGACATAACTTGATAGGTCTCTAGTTTAATCCCTATACTAACTGCAAGTGCACAGTAATGTCAATGTAGTACTTAGGGTTATCGAATCCACAGGGACTCCGGTTTTCAATAGAATCAGAACGGAAGAGAATTAAACTAAGATGAAAGAAATTTGATGTAAATTAAATAGCAGTGCGAGAAAGTAAACAAGTAGCAAGATTGGTTGTGAAAGCAGTAATTAAGGGCGCTAAGTCTAGGGTGTTCTCAGGAAATCAGACAAGCAGACAAATCATTCAGTAAGGATCTAATTAAGCACAGTTCTAGAACTCAAAACACGGATATAGAATTAACCAACTGTCGTTGCGAGAATTCTCTAAGTCTAAGTGAAACAATCCAAATTCCTTTGCAATTACTAACAGATTAAACCAGTTCACAATTAAACTAAACCAAATTCATTTGCGAGAAGTTTAATTACTCAACCTAAATAGTTCAGATTCTAAACCACACTTTCGTGTCGTATTTAGCAACCTAAGATCTAGATTCTAAGTGATCAAGTTAGAACTAGCATTAAACACAATTTAGATCGAAGAACAGATATGTTATGAATCCTTAACTGAATTAATTAAATCTAGCAAGTCATGAAATCCTTAATGAGAAACCCTAAACCTAACTATGAATCTACTCAGACATAGAAGATGTAATCATAATCAATGAATTAATAGAAATCATAAAAGAGATTAAATAAATAAAGTGGTTCGAAATCTTCTCCAAAATAAAGTGAAGTACAGGATCAGATCAGCCCCAATAAGCTCTAAAAACTCTCTGCTCTAAATTATGAATTGTGTATGTAAAATAATGTCTAAATCCTAATATATATAGCTAATCACGTCTGGGGCTTCTGTGTAATCTCTGGAACTTTCTGGTCTTTCTATCAATATTTGATAACTTCATAAACCGCCGAGATTCTGGCCCATTCGCGTCGTGCATCGACCGATGCAAGTGTGTGTCGATCGATGCATGATCTCAATTCTGGACAGCGAGTTCATTCTCTCGGACCAAATCTCCAAAATGCTCCAATAAGCTCCATAATCACCACATTAGCTCCAAACGTGTGTATTCCTAATAAAACCTGTAAAAGACTCTAAAAAGACACAAATAGACTCTAAAACATACTTATATCATGGTCTAAAACTAGTAAAAACCATGATATATCAACTCCCCCACACTTAGACTTTGCTTGTCCACAAGCAAAACAAAGAACTAGAATGGTGAAGAGGTTTGAAAACTCTTCAGAAACTCTTTTCATCGTTGAAGCAATAACACTCAGATTCCCCTTAGTAATCCACATGAAAGATTTCACCTGCAGACATCAAGACCAACATATACTTCCCCCACACTTAGCAACTGTCCTAAGTAAACGCCACAATCACATTCACGCATTCAAATTCTCCCTACTGACTTCTGCAAGTATTTAAGTGCGGTCTCACCTAAGGAGTATCGATCTAAGGGCACATGGACTCTTACCTTGCCACCTCTAGACCACCATACTGTCTTTCTTTAGTCCCTTTCTTCTCTTTTCCCTTCCTTAACAACTGATTTTTCTCCACTGGGTATCATTTTATTTTTTTTATCAGTGTTCTTCCTGTTTTGGGGTATACTTTGGACACATTCCATGGATCACACATGAGGTAATAGTGGTAGCTACCACTCCCGTGACCACTTCGGAGTTACTAACTCATCCTCAGTTTATTACTCTTTTTTTTTTTACTTTATGGAAGGGGAGAAGGGAACCAAATAGGACATGTTAACAGGCTGTGTCAGAACTAACAAAGGAATCCGACTCAAGGTATACCAAGCCCTTAGGTGAGAAATTAAAGTTAGTATTAAGTTTGAAGTCAGTAAAAGGATCCTCTGATACCTGAAGCGATGTGGGTGTTCTCAGTAGGCTGATCCGTGTCTGAGTTTTCTAATAGTCAGAGATCATCTGCAAATTCATCGTTTCCTACTTAAACTATTTTGACTCAATAAAACAAAATTTTGAAAAACATACTGACTCTAAGAAAACAGAAAGATAGATGTCAGTAGCACCTCCCCCACACTTAAGACACACTGTCCCCAGTAGTGTCAAGCGAGGATCGGTAAAAGAAAGAAAAATAAAAGTTATGTTAATGGACGTTTAAGTTTTGTCTGATTTTACCTCTGTCGCACCTGCATCGACCGTTGCTGGGCAATTTTCGTGTTGAAACGATCGACACAGTGGTGTGTCGATCGACGCACTGCGTATATCGGATCAGTCAGCAAGTTAGCAGGTTAGTCCGTTGGATTTTGTCAAATTTCGAATCCTGCAAGCTGAAAACACTAAAAAGCAAGTAGAATCAAAGCAACTAGTGTACCAAATCAAGCACAACATCCAGAAACAGTAATATCTTAAGAAAAGTAAAAGAAAAAGTGCAAAGAAAACAGAAAAGATAACAGAATACAGAACCGTAGTCGGAAATATGGAAATATGGAGCCGAAAGATAGGGATCAGAACTACTCGAAGTACCGGGAGTCGGGGAGCGCTGTCGACGTCGACTGGGAGGAACGGGCTGATGAACCTGTGGCTGTCTCCTGCAAGTGCAGCCACGCATGAAATCCCAAATAGTCTGAAACATACCCTCCTGCCGCTCTCTCCAATCACCCTCAGACATCTCACATACATGCATGGCTGGAGCTGGATAAGGACCAATGTCAAATGTAGCAGCAGCAGCAGGCTCAGGAGGTGCAGACGAAGATGAAGCTCTCGTAGAAGGCTCTCCCTGCGGATGACCCATAGAAGGAACCCTGCGCCTATCTCCCGGAGGTGGTCTGAATGTCAATGCATCCAGCGTATCTATCCGTGTATGAACCGCAGCAGGAAGATCTATACCATGCTTCGCAGAGGCAGGGTCGTAGTAGACCCATACGCGCCCCTCCTTGAGCCATGTAGCGCTCTGCAGGTGGCTGATGTCTAAGAACTCCTTGGCAGTGTTACACTCTGTACCCTGTAAGGGAATCCTGCAGTGCATGAAGATAGGAATAAGAACACTCCCTACTGTCTCAGTGCCCACGCCATCAAATGGCTTCTTCTGCAGGTCCAACAAGTGCTGAGTGAAAACAGCTCCCAGGTTGAGTCCCTTAGTCGGATCTCTCACCTGAGTCCCCTCAAACTGATCTCGCAGGCCGATAAATAGCATCTACATCTCAAGCTTGTGCATCTTGTTGGCTTCATACTTGCACAACAAGGTCCATCCTAAGATGCGCAGAACATATCTCAGAACCGGATGCCTAACCTTTTTCACCGGTGTCTGCCTCGAGTTATACCGACCATTGCCGATATACTCCCAGAAAGATTTAGCCTCATCCACATCCCACTCAAGACTCATGCCAATACGTCTAGGCTCAGTACTGAATCCATAGATCCTGCAAATATCAAGAAGAGGAATCCGATATCTGGCTCCTAAGCACATGAAGGTAAAAATACCTCCTGAAGCAGTCCTGCTGTCTAGGTCCGGGTAAACCACTCTGCAAGTGGCTAGCAGTTGTCTCACTAACTCCGGATACAAGTCGTAAGGCTGCATAGGCATTGTCCGTAGACCAATGCCGTCACATAGCTCAAGAACCTGATCAGCCATGCCCAGACTCTTGCAAGTAGAGAAGTCTGCAAACTTGGTTTGTTTGAGTGTCATACCTCACCAACCGTTGTACAACAACGTGTCATAATCGTCCCAATGATCAAGCAGTGGTCTCTCTGTGAAATCAGCAGTCTTGAGGAACTCAGCAATATCCTATGGCCACACTCTGGTTGACGGGATATCTGTCTGATCTGCTCTATGCCAAGGCGGTGCTATCGCGTGTCCAACTCTCACATAAGGCTCGGGATGCGGTGATTCTCGGTGGAACCACTCTGGTGGTGGAGCGTGATGTCTGATAGTAGATGAAACGGTGGATCTGCGTTTACGGGACGGTCGTGGAGGCATCTGCAAAAGAAATATAAAACATGTAAGTTCACGGCAGAAACTCCCTGTAAAATCGCAGAGCAACGACCGTTGCTCCAGGTGCAACGATCGTTGCTAGGCGAAAACACAGCCGGCGATCAAATCCTAAAATTGTTTCCAAATTAGTTCAAGAACCACTAAATCAACAAGAACCCATCACTAAACATCCTAAATTACGTTCATATCAGTGCAGAATCATCAATCTCAAGCTAAAAATCCCTAATTTCATAAACCCTAAAATCAATTCCGAAAATCATGAAAATGAGAGCTCATACCTTGGAATCTTTGCAAATTGGTTATAGAAATAGCTAGAGGATGTAAAAACAAGTGGATTACGCTTTGAAACGCGAGAAATGATGAAGAATTGAGAGATTTAGGAGTGGAGATTCTCGGTTGTACGGACGGCGGAAATGGAGAAGAAAAGAGAAGAGATGGTTTAAGGCACTTACCTCGGTCGTGGGTGCAACGACCGTTGCAGATGAGCAACGATTGTTGCTGGTTGAACCAAATCGATTCCGGTTTAGCACGCGTACCTTAATTTTGCAATTGAACCAATTGCAACTACCGTTGGACAGGGCCGCAACGATCGTCACAATGCGATCATCTCTCCTCGTCGTAATCACCCTGCAACGACCGTCACAATGAAGCAACGATCGTCACACATCTCCAGACTAGAGTTCTGTATCTGAAACTTAGCAAAAACAAATGAAAACGAAAATTCCTAAGAAAAACACCAAAAATCAAAAAGAAAAATACAAAAACCTAACAGTAGGTTGCCTCCCACTCAGCGTTTGTTTAAGGTCATTAGCTTGACCGGACGAACAAGATCTTTTAGGCACCAAGAGATCTTGACAGAGACTTTGATTGTCTCCGTTCAAGTCTCCTCATCCAAGGTGGCGAGTAGGCTGTTCCAGAATGCTCTTGTCCAAGATAAGAAGGAGTAAAATGTGCTCCAGGATCCAAAATCACAGTATCACTCACCTGCTTATCATCTCCATCCATGATGGTTAATGTATGCCCACCTATCAGCGGTCTGCGCAGCTTATCCATCTCGTAATGCAGCGGCTCATCTCCCAGATTGAGGTCAATCAGACTGTGTCTAACATCTATTACCGCTCCTGCTGTAGCCAAATATGGTCTCCCAAGTAGCAACGCGTCATCAGGATCACTGTCATACTTCAGCACTAAGAAGTCTGTTGGGACTAAGTAGTTACCAACTCTCACCGGGATGTCCTCAAGAAGTCCTTCCGGAACTCTTATAGACTGATCATCTAGGTCAAGAGAGGTCCTAGTAGGCAAAAAATCCAGCATACCCAGCTTCTCTGCCACAGAATATGGCATAAGACTTCCAGCAGCTCCCAGATCACAAAGAGAGCGCCTAAAACTATCCTCGAAGATAGAACAGTTCAGCACAAAGACACCAGGGTCAGGCAGCTTCTTCGGGATTTTGGTTAACAGCACATCACTAATCTGTTTAGGAACCACAATCACCCAATATTTCAGCTCTTCATCCATGGGCAGCATCTTTCTTAAGTACCTTTGCACACAAGGATGATAAGGTGGATCATCAGATGATGGAATTTCTTCCAACTCTTCACCAATCGCTTCCAGATGCTTAAGCTCTTCAATCTCTTGCTTAATCACTTCAGACATTGAAGGATATAGTCTAATGGCCTGTGCATAGATATCCTGTTGAGTAATCTCAGAGACTCCAGGGAATAAACGATCAAGTTCTAAATCCGCATCAATGCCATCAGATTCCTGTGAGTCTGTCTGTTCACGGCATGCAACGAACGATGATTGAGGTGCGTCGATCGACGCAAGACAGTTTTCACAATTTCCACCCGAGAGATTTTCCTCAAAATCTGAAATTTCGGCCTCTTCTATCAACTCAGCAGTTTTCAACCCAAAATTTTCACCTTGTGTTGATCCATCGTCAATGTATACTGACGAGGCCTTGATATTAGTTTCCGCTACTCCTTTTCCCTTGACAGAACTTGAGATTTGGCTCACCTGAGTGTCCAACTGTCTAACACGAGTACTTAGAGACTCAAACTTACCACTGAGGTCCTCGTAGACAACATCTAACTTCTTATTGCAGTCCAAAGCAATCTTTGTATGTCCCTCCAGCAGCTGCTCTAACATTGCCTCTATCTTACTCTCATTAGCGCCTTTAACAGGAGGTGCTTGGTAAGAAGAAGAACCATAAGTTCTTTGAGTACCTTGTCCAAAAGGTTTCTGGAATCCACTAGTCTGTCCAAAGCCAGAAGAGTTTTGATTGCTGTTGAAGGCACTCTTCTGTCCTCCACCGAAAAATTTGTTCCCAGACTGATACCCAAATCTGTTACCTTGAAATCCGGAACCACCTATGTAGTTCACATCCTCCTCTTGGTTCTTTTCCTCAGCTCCTAAAATCTCAACATCCTGAGCAAAATGCACTCCCTTCTTCTCAGCCAAGAGATTGCATACAGTGTCCAGCCTAGATCTGATATCAGCCATCTCCACATTCTCTACCTTTCCACCGGATCTCTTTCTCCTCTCATCAGTAGACCTGCAGCTATTGCTGCTCACTAAGTTCTCAATCAACTGCTTAGCTTGTGCAGGAGTCCTGGTGTTGAAGTTCGCATTACTGGATTTATCCAGCGCAGTCTGATATGGCAGATCAATGCCTCTGAAGAAGATACCTAGCAATGTGACCTCAGTAAATCCATGGTGCGGGCAGTCACGCTGATACTTCTTGAATCTCAACCAGGCAGCTTTTAAAGGCTCCACAGGACCTTGTGAGAATGTCAGAATGTCCTGTCTGGAGTGATCGGAGCGCGCATCGTCGTAGAAGTGCCTCAGAAACTCGCTCTTAAGAGCATCCCATGTAGTAAACTGCCCAGCTGACAGTTGCTTCAGCCACGCAGCAGCGTCTCCAGCGAGACTGTGCGGAAAGAGCTTAAGAAACAGATAATCCTGGCATACTCCATCATACTTCATGCCAGTGATTATATCCTCGAACTGATCAATGTGATCCATAGGCTGTTCCGATGGGTGACCATGGAAAGCGTTCTGTCTCATCAGCGAGTAGTAGATGGTTTTGATCTCAAAATCGTTCCTCTCAAAACCAGGAGGTACTAGAGCTGACCGGTTTGCATGAAACTCATCCGGTCGATTTTAGTCAGCCAAAGTCCTCTCATGAACCACCATCTGCCTATCTTGGACCTGTCCTTGGCCCATTCGCGTCGTGCATCGACTGATGCAAGTGTGTGTCGATCGATGCATGATCTCAATTATGGACAGTGAGTTCATTCTCTCGGACCAAATCTCCAAAATGCTCCAATAAGCTCCATAATCACCACATTAGCTCCAAACGCGTGTATTCCTAATAAAACCTGTAAAAGACTCTAAAAAGACACAAATAGACTCTAAAACATACTTATATCATGGTCTAAAACTAGTAAAAACCATGATACATCATAACAACAGGAAGATTTCCGCAAATCTTGGGGAAAATATCCTCGGAGCCGACTTTCCACGACTATATAAGAAGATGGTGGTCATACGATTTAGATATAGCAAAAAAAACCTAACATCTAGACTTAAGAACTTAGCAGTTTGTCTTAGCCATTTCGGCTCTTTGAATTCTCTTTTCCGATTTCTTTACTCTCTTTTCCGATCTTTGTACTCTTTTCGATTTCTTATCAATAAAATATCCTCCGGGTTTACTATTTCGATTGGTTTATCTTTGAGGTTTCTGTTCCCTAAAAGTTTGCTCTACAAGTATTGACAGTGCGACTTCGGACTCTCAAAATTTTTTAAAACGCACGAGAAATCTTTTTTTTTTGCGTGATGAGTGTCGACCGACACCAAGTCCATAAATCATCTCCAAGCTCTAATTTTCTCTAACTTCTGCAACTCAGCTCTAAATGCCCCCAAAATCTCCAAAGTAGTCCATCTTGTACCTATACCTACAAAGACTCTAAAAAACTCCAAAAAGACTAAAACGACTTAATAACAAAGACATATATCGTGGTCAAAAACCTATAAAAACCAAGATATATAAACTCTCTCATACATAGCTTTTTCTTTCCCTCAAACAAACAGAAAACCAAGACCTACAACAAAAACTAAGAAACTCATTTCTTCGTACAAAAACCATATCAAAAATCACCATAGTAATCCAGATGAAACAAACTTGATAAGATTGAAACAATCATGCACTTCCCTCAGACTTAGCAAATGTCTCAAACAAACTACACAATCAAGACGACAAATCTAAAATCATGATGCTGACCTCTGTAAGGTTTAAGTGCAGTCTCAGCAATGTAAAATTGATAAAATAACACATGAACTCTTACTTATTCAGAACCTGATCACACAGAAAGTCTCACTTCTGGTTTATTTTCCCTCTGTTTTATCACTTCAGTAACCGATTTTCTATATTTACCTAAGATATCATTTTTTAATATCGGTTGCTCTTCTCTTCTTATGTGTTTTCTATTTTTAAACAAGTCATACCATCACTTTTCAAGACAGATGTGTTTACCTCTATATCCCATGCTCACTACCTATAATGTCTTTTTAACTTTATGTTTATTGAAGGGAAGAGAGAGAGGGTAACCATATTCACACATACAAGTTCTTTCAGGACTGAAACAAAAAATATGGTTCAGTGTATTTCCAAGCCCCATTATGAGAAAATTAAGTTAGATAGGTGTAAAGTCAGCCAATGGATCCTTCAAAAACCGCAAATTATATAGGTATCATTGATAAGTCAATTTTCCTAAAGGTTTTCCAATAGTCATGGATCATTGTTCAGCTAGATTAAATGGTCACTTAATTTCATGCATATGTGGTTATTCCTCTAAAATCATTGTTTCCTAAAATTTCTAACTCAAAAATAAATTGACACAACTGACTCTAAGAAAAAGAAAAACAATGTTAGTAACTACACCCCCCAGACTAAAAAATAAAATTGTCCCCAATGTTATCAAGCATGGAGTCGGAAACAAAACAAAAATGAAACATAAATGAATCAGAGAAGAATCAGATTGATAACAAGGATTTTACAATCCTTTGAGGTACAAATTCCTCAAACTTATCGTGTAGTTTTGAGGTATCGAACCTTTTTGGGACGGATAAAACCAATAAGAACACACCAAACCTCTACAGTCAAATCACCCAATTAAGTTTTTGGTTCTGACAATCCTAACAAAGACAATTCAAATAGAAGTAAACAAAAGAAAATAAACGAAGTGAATTCAATCAATGATAAAGATAAGGCCTAAAGGTTAAGGTCAACGGATAGGTGACTCGGGATGATCAAGGATCCTAATTCAAACTTCAAAGAAGCTAACCTCCTAGCAAGGAACACAACAAGTTGATTAGGTTAATCTCTTAATACTAATCTCTTTACTTAATCCTAATCCAAAAAAAAATTCTCATTTGTGAATTAAAATCAAGCAAGCAATCAAACAAGTTCCAAACAGCCAACAATCACTCTAAACATACATTTTCATGCGCTAGAATGTGAAAGTTCTATCAAAGCTAGAAACTGGAATTTCATCGAACACATGGTGGGCAAGAAATCCTAAACATCCTAATCAACATGATCAAGGCTAATTAGGCACTAAACACACTTTGATAGACGAGATTTAAGCAATCAAACATTAGAAATCCATTGATCACCCCTAATCAACCTAATCCTACCTAACCCAAAAGCCCTATGAAGAACTACTCACTAATCATCATGTGATCAACAAAACCCATATAGATAGTGTTAATCATAGGAGATTAGAGAAAGTAGAAAGATTGAAACAAGAAATCTCAAAAGAAAATACTTAGATAAATCAAGAATCAAACTTGTTCTTACAAAGTTTTTAGAAACAAAAAACAAGATTAAGATGCAAATGAAAATAGGTTTTTGGCTTAAGTAGTGTTTTTGGGGTGAACCGGGTCAACCCGGAACAAACCGGGTGTTGACCCGGATTTAAGACAGATTTTGGGTTCTGTATCGGCCAGGCTGGCCGATATGGAAGCCGATATCGGGTTTCGGATTAAATGCTGAAGGATCGTATCAGTTGGCTCAACCGATATGCCAACCGATACGATGTCTCGATTTTTTTTTGTCGAAGAACTGTATCGGCCTGCCTGGCCGATATTCACACCGATATGAGCTGTTTGAATTAAATCTGAGACTTCGTATCGGCCACCCCAACCGATATGGTGGCCAATATGTTTCATGTTGAGTCTTCCTTTGTCCTTTGAGCTCCAAACTCCACTTCCAAGCTTACCAATGCTCCTAGACACCTCCAATCACCTGCAAAACACAAGAAACACTCCAAATGCAAGCCTAAAATGCCTACTCCTAATCCTAGACACCACTATACTCTAGATGCAACAATGATCGACAAAATGGTACGAATGACAGTGAAATGAAGTGAAAACAAGAACTATATACAAGTCTAAATGCATGAAAATGTATGAATATCAATTCCCCCAAACTTAAACCTTGCTTTTCCACAAGCAAGCATAAGACAATCAAAATAAGTTGGGGAAAAGGTTTGAAGGAGGGAGCTCATATCCAAAGGTTCAATCAAGTTTCAAACTCATCAAGACAATACTTTTAGCTTAATCTTCAACCTACACAAGCATTCAAATCAACTAGCTCTTTGACATTGATTAAACATTTCAAGTCGATCTTACTCACAACAAAGTGTTCAAGCTCATTTGGCAAGGGTTAAGGTCTTGAGATAAAGATGATCTCAATCAATAAGAGGGGTTTCTCCATATGCATTTAGGTTCTCTCAAAAAGAAATGAATGAGCTCATAGTAAAAGGATAAGAGTATAGAAGCAATTGGTGCATACTTGAATCAATTTCCGTCTACCCATTCCCCAATGACTTCTATTCTTACTCTAGCCCAACTAGTTTGAGTCTACCCTTTTCCAAGGCTATTTTTGCCTCATCCCTCTTTCTCAACCAAAACACCTCCCAAGAATACTCCCAAGGATCTTTCGAAACTTTTCAAAACAGTGGCAATTCTCTTCTTTAAACTTAGCTCAAATACTTCTTTCTTTAGCAATGGCCTCTTTTCATAAACTTTTTTTTCTTTCTTTTTAAGTTTAGCACTTTGGCTTCTTTTCATTTCAAAACTTGAGGCACTTTTTCTTTTAAAACACGAGCTTTTTTTCAAAACACTTTTGCCAGCCAACATAAGATCCCAATCAAGTTCCCTTTTGTTCTTTCCCTTTCAAAACCCTTCCCCCAAACTTCAATCTTAGCCTAGTGCAAGCTAAAGGTGGTCAAGCTTGCGTCTACACGGAAATTTTCAACTAGTCGCCTCAAAATTAACACCATTTACTTAGCTCATTCCAAGAGGCCTACCTCTCAAAAGAGTGTTTATGGGCGGAAGGAAAGGTGGTTAAGGGCGTGGAAGCTATTCAAGCAAGCAAGTGTGGTAAAAGGGAAAATAATGCTTGAATATTTTGGAGGTATCCATGAGTTTAAATCACTAAGAAGGAGCAAGATAATTGCAAGTCAAGTTAAGGTCCCCACTTTAAATAGAGCTAGCATCAAATCACAACAAGTTTCAGCATCGAATCAAGGTTCAAAGCAAGTTATCCAAGTAGGGTTCGTTCTAGCTTTCAAGCATTTCTCGGGTTACAACCTTGGTGTGATCTATCTAGCATAGCTAGCGTATGAAACAAGTTTTACTCGGTTAAACCTTACAAGTAAATTAAATCATTGCTCCCTATGCAAGAACATCCTATATGATGCAACTAGACTCGATCCTATGATCCTATTACACTAAATGCTTTCTTTTTGTGAAAATTTTTCAAATTGTTTTCAATTTTTTTGGTTTTTCTATGCCTTAGATGCAATGCATGAGACTCAAAGACGAAAAATAAGATCAAAAGAAACATGATTAGCAACTGGTCTCTCCCCCAAACTTAAATCACACGGTCCCTTGTGTGATCTAGGAAAGGAAAAAAGACCGAAAACACACAAAATGCGAACAAAGAAAACAAACTAAATATGTACAAGAGAGGAGTGTTACTTGGCTAGATGTGGAGTGATGGAGGTGATGAATCCCCCATGGAATATGTTGGGTTGGATGAAGAGAAGGATGGTGTCCTCATTTCTCTTCTCTTTTTCCTTCTCTCTTCGCGCGCGGAGTGGCGGTGAGGCTCGTAGTAAGAGTCGTGGGCCATGCGTGCGGCTCATCCGGTCTCATGGACAGCCATGGAGTATCGTCCCTGCTCCAGCTCCGTCTCCTCAACCAAATGCTCAGCTTCACCGATCACTTCCTCAGTTGCTGCCCGTATATCCTCATCCAAACCAGTTGGAGCCTCTCGTGATGTCGATGTCTTCCCGGTGGTGCCACTCGTATCTTATTTCCCACCATCATCGTCAGAACTTTGGTGACCTTCTTCAAGTAGCCAGCTAACTTCTTGATGTTTCTTCCATGCCACTTGTTTTGCCTCTGAAGATCCCGGTTCTGGTCCCGTAGTGTGCTGACCGTCCTGTTCACGATAGGATCATCCAAAGGTTCGATGTAGAACCTGTGCAACCCATACACCCCAGCAGGTGCGTCGGAAGAATAAGAATCGGCTGCAGTCGCTCGTCGCGGTCCGCAGGGTTCGAATTGATGCTCCATCCCCGGTAGAAACCTGACGTTGGCCATATTTGTTGCAAAGCTTGTGATGGTGGGGTTCGGAAGCAGATACTTCTCTTCTATCTCTGAATCTGAACACATCCGGTAGAGATGACGCCCCGGAGGCGACCTGGAAGCAAGAAAATGGGTCCTGGTTAGCTTAGGTATGTCCAACCATCCCACCGGCGTAGGCTCTCCAAATGTCTTCTCCCCCAAACTTCCTTCCAGCTTAATCCTCTTGGCCACGAGTAGCGGTGTGATTAACCCACCCATGGTGAACTTGGGTTCAGAATCCCTGACAGAAGTTTCCCAATCTCGGTGAATCACAAACTGCCCTACTAGAATGGCTGTGAAGCTCGGTGGGCGCTCAACGAGCGGTATCGTCGTACCGTTGGGGAACGTGCGCAGAAGTGGCTGTAATCCGATGTACAAAATCTTCATCTCCAGTTCAGTGACTTGGCATGTCTCCTTTCTAGCTAACAGAGTGTGGGCTAATGCCTTGTGCACGTACCGAATAGCTGGGTGTCGGATCCTTGCAGATTTCATGGCCCCCAACTTGAATGTTCCATCGGCTATCATGTGCCACAATCCCGCGAGGTTTTCCTTTTCAATGGGAATGGAAGAGCCTAGCTGAGCACCATTCTCCTCAAAACCGAAGATTGAACTTATCTCCTCAAATGTCATAGTGTACTTTTTCCTACCCATCGTGAATTCTATCTTTCAACGGCTCACTTCTCATCTCAAGGCTGCCTTTCTCAGGTTGATTGTTGCTTTCATGGTTGCAAGGAACTGGCATGCTGAGCTCTGATAACCATCACTGGAGACGCTGAAGAAGGTCTTGAGCCCCATGTTTTCCGCAATCTGATCGTAGTCATCTAACAGTCCAAGAGCTTTAAGGGTCGGGACGTGAGGATACCGGGTTGACCAGAATTGTATCTTCTCCAGCTTGTCAAAGATCTCAGAAGTAGAATAGATTGGTGGCATATGAATCCCCTTTCCTTGACCACTGGTGCTTCTTCCTCAACAGCTATCCCCTTTCCTTTCGAGGAAGTTGCCTCATCTTGCCTCGGTGCTTTGGCCCGTGATATCGTGGTGGCGGATTGTTTAGTTATTGTCCTACAAAAGACAACTCAAAGAAAGAATGAGCACACAACACAATCATGAACGCAATCAATAAGAGCTTGAAACATCCATGATCAACAATTAAAAGCTTAACAATTGCATAATTTTCGTTTACAATGGATTAAACAAGCTAAAACCAACTCAGCCGTTCTCAATTCAAGTTCATCAAGTGCAAAACTCACAAAGGATTCAATCACATTCATAAGCAATTCAAATTCTTGAACAAAAACTCCCAAATTTGTAATTTCAAAAATTTCGTGAAGTAAAACTCAAGCAAATCAAGTAGTCTCACTCAAACTAGCCATAAACAACCTATTGCAACTATAGGAATCACCAAATCAACTTTCCCCTAATATTTCCGAAATTCCAATTTCTCAAGAACCCTAATTCACCAAAAATCAAATTCTTTCAATCCTAGGGCGAAATTGGATATGGACATTCATGCAAACACATATGGGGGAGGTTTTTCAAGCAATATCAATCACAATCAATGGCTAAAAACGAGTTTGAAAATTGAGAGTTTTTGAATCCGAAAATCATTGATGAGTTTTAGAGTTTTACCTTGCTTAGTAATGATTGATTGAAGAACTAGCAAGAGAATGTGAAAGAGCTTTAAAAACCGCAAGTCAAGCACTTGAAATCGTTGAAATTGATGGAGAATTGAGAGAGATGGATGGTTTTGAAGTTCTTGAGAGATTTTTGCCAAAAGCTTAGTTGAAATCGCAAATGGGGAGAAGAAAGAGCGTGAAGGACGAGGAAACAAGAAGAAATCGGGTCCCAGGTGGTTTAGATCGGTTCATTAAATCGATTTTTGGTTAAAATCCGGTCAAAACCGGTTTGGGAATCGGATTGAGTCGAGAGAACTTACCTGGGCGAAGAGGGCGTATCGGTCTGGCCAACCGATACGCCAGCCGATATCGACTTTCTGATTAAAAATTTGCAACCTGTATCGGTATGGCCAGCCGATACAGTGACCGATATCACTTTTTCTCTGAGAATCCTTATCGGCCTGGCTAACCGATACGGATGCCGATACAACCTCTCGTATTTTTCTCGAAATTTCGTATCGGCCTGGCTAGCCGATACGGAGGCCGATATCGACTCCATGAATCCTTTCCTTCATTCCCATGGCCTTTACTTAACGCCAATTGTGCCACAACCTCACCTAAATACCAAAACCTGATAAAACTCCAAGCAAAACATCAAAAATAACAAGAAAAAGATCATATGTACATGGATAAACATGGGAATGTCTCCCAAGTGCGCTTCTGTTTAAAGTCGTTAAGCTCGACTTTTGCAAACCGGTTTTTAGGCGGTTAAAGAGTGAGTCCTGCCCTCGAGAGTGATGGCTGGGACCTGAGAAGTCAGCTCACTGAGATTAACTGAATCGCCTTGGAACCTTGGACTGTCTGAAGCCTTTACAACCTTTGGAGACATCTTTATCACCATATCCACAACCTTCTCTTTTGGAGCTTTTTCCTCATCGATTCTTAGCTTGTTCGAAGAGATGGATCCGACATACTCAGTATTTATGGTCCTGAGAGGAGTTCCAATAGCTCTATCCACCCCCTTCTTTTGAGCACGTCCCATGTGCTCACTTAATGATCCATAAGGGGTGTGTTTAGACCAAACTTCCTTGCCGACATTGGCAAATAGCCTTGCTTCCTCTAACACATCATCTTCATTGGGAGAGAGGATGACACCACAAGTGTGGAGAGTTGTGCTCCTCAAAGGATAAGAGACCTTGTTGTCAACATTATTCAGAACAACTTGTTTCTTTTTGAAGTCCATACAAGCTCCAGTGGTGTTTAGGAAAGAGGTACCAAGTAAGAGAGGTAGTTGTGTACTCTTCTTCATCTTCATGACAATAAAGTCAGTTGGGATAGTGCACTCACCAATCTTCAGTGGATAGTCCTTGATTATTCCCATTGGAGTTTTTGAGTAAGAGTCTCCAAATATAATAGAAGATGGGTACCTTAACATGCTCTTAATCCCAAGAGATTCCACCATGTCAAGATATATCACACTCACAGTAGAGCCGGAGTCACACAGTGCATCGTTAATCTTCAAGTCTCCCAAAGTACAACTGATGGTAAATTTACCCGGATTACCAAGCTTGGGAAGTACTTTTGGTGTGGTTTGGACAGTAGGCGCAATATCTGCAGCAAAAATAGCAGTAGTACTCATCACCTTAGCTGGTGAAACATAGGAAGGCTTAACTATAGTGGCCTTCATCTCCTTGAGAGGAACATGTGCAGCAGGAGGGAGTTCATAACCATAGAGAAGTGCTTCGATTTCATCAACCTCTCTTTCATGGTCTGGTTTCTCATGATCAACAGTAGAGAAGATTGCATTGCAGTAGTCTTTCGGGTTCTTCTCCGGGTTTCCGGGAAAGGTACCAGTAGGTCGAGAAGTGGAAGCATGCGTGTTTTCAACATTGATCAAGCGAGAAGTCAAATGTTGCAGCTCATTCTTTAAGTTCTTTACTTCCAACGCCCCACTTGCTTGCCCTAGGATGAGTTGCTGCATCATACTCTTTAACTCATTGTCCAACCTCGAAGAGAAAGAAGTCTGTGGCTGTTGTTGCCCAAAATTGGGAGGATATTGTTGCTTGGGAACATAGCCTTGTTGTCCTTGAGGTTGAGGCTGAGAGACAAACCCTTGTTGGTTTGTGTAAGGAACATATGGTTTTTGTTGAGGAGCTTGTCCTTGAGATGGAGCTTGAGGATAGACTTGGTCTTGGGGATTGGCTATATTGGGGTTTCGATATGAAAAGTTTGGGTGGTTTCTATATTTTTGGTTGAAGCCCTTGTTGAAACCACCTTTCCTCGCAATGAAGTTAATCTCTTCTTGAGTCATCTCTTCTTCTTCACCATAGAGGATGTGCCGAGTATCATCATAGTTGCCCACAAAGCTGATGTGCTTTTGGCTAGAGGAGATCATCTTGTCCATCTTCTCATTCAAAGCTTTGATTTCCTTCTCATACTTCTCATCCGTAGAAGATGATCCTCTATTGGTGCGCTCATAATCCTCATTGTAGTTACCATCGCTTGTTGCAAGGTTTTCAATCAACTCCATAGCCGCATCTACTCCCATGCCTAGGAAGTGTCCATTGCTAGAAGAGTCTAGCATCGCCCTCATTCTGGGAAGCACTCCGCGGTAGAGGTTACTGAGTAGTGTCTCCTTAGTGAAACCGTGGTGGAGGCACTGAGTAGTGAGCTTATTGAACCTCTCGCAAGCTTCATCAAAGTGATAGGTGTCAGGTTTTATCCTATATCTAACTGCAAGTGCACAGTTCAGTAGTCGTAGTATATAGGTATCGAATCAACAGGGACTCAGTATTCAATAGCTCAGGAACAGGAAATTAAACTAGGAAGAAAGCAATGTGATTGAATAAAAAGCAATGCAAGAAAGTAAACAGAAAGCAGAGATTGTTGGTTGTGAAAGCAAGTTATTAAAAGCGCTAAGTCTAGGGCGTTCTCAGGAAATCAGACAAGCAGACAGTTCATTCAGCAAGGATCTAATTAAGCACAGTTCTAGAACTCAAAACACAGATATAGAATTAACCAAATTCCTTTGCGATAATTCTCTAAGTCTAAGTGCAGCAAACCAAACTTTCGTTTGTGAGAACTAACAGATTAAACTAGCATTAATCCCGAGTTTGATGTGTTCACAATTATCCTAAACCAAACTTTCGTTTGCGAGAAGTTTAATTGCTCAACCTAATTAGTTCAGATTCCTAAACCCCACTTCCGTGACGTATTTAGCAACCTAAGATCTAGATTCTAATTGATCAGGTTAGAACTAGCTTTAAGCACAATTAGATTGAAGAACAGATATAGTTATGAATCCTTAACTGAATTTAACAAGTCTAGCAAGTCATGAAATCCTATGTGAGAAACCCTAAACCTAACAAGGAATCTACTCAGACATAGATAATGAAAACATAATCATATGATGAATAAATTGCATAGAAGATAAAGAATAAAAGGGGTTCGAAATCTTCTCCAAATACAGATGAAGTAAAGGTTCAGATCAGCCCCAAAAGCTCTAAAAATCCTCTGCTCTTAATTATGAAAGCGTAAGTAAATAAAACACCAAAAACTTAATTATATAGGTCTAATCTCAGCCAGGGGCTTCTTTGTAAATATCAGGAACTTCTGGATCAGAGTGCAATATCTTGACTCTTCTAAACCGCCGAGTTTCGGCCCAACTCGCTGGTGCAACGATCGATGCTAGAGTGCAACGATCGACGCATTCCTCTGTTTCGGACAGTGAACTCTATCTCTCGGCCAAACACTCCAAAAATCTCCAAAAAGTGCCATAATCACCAAGTATGCTCCAAACCTGATTATACCTGTAAAAGACTCTAAAAGAACACAAAAGACACTAAAACACACTTATATCATGGTCTAAAACTAGTAAAAACCTTGATATCTCAACTCCCCCACACTTAGCCTTTGCTTGCCCTCAAGCAAAACAGAGAACTAAAGCTTGGTGAAGAGGTTTGAAAACTCTTCAGAAACTCATTTCATCCTAGAAGCTACAACACTCAGATTCCCCTTAGTAAACCACTGAAAGAATCAATCACAGGATATCAAGACCACAATGTACTTCCCCCACACTTAGCAACTGTCCTAAGTAAACTCCACAATCACATTCAAGCATTCAAATTCTCCCTACTGACTTCTGCTAGTATTTAAGTGCGGTCTCACCTAAGGAGTATCGATCAAAGGGCACATGGATTCTTACCTTATCAGCTCTAGACCACCATACTATCTTTCTCTAGTCCCTTTCTTCTCTTTCCCTTCTTTAACAACTGATTTTTCCCATTTTGGGTATCATTTTATTTTTTTTATCAGTGTTCTTCCCGTTATGGGGTGTACTTTGGACACATTCCATGGATAGCACAGGAGATAATAGGGATCTCTACCACTCCTGTGACCACTTCGGAGTTACTAACTCATCCTCAGTTTATTATCTTTTTTTTTTTTTTACTTTATAGAAGGGGAGAAGGGAACTAAATAGGATAGGTTGACAGGCTGTGTCAGAACTAACAAGGGAATCCGACACAAAGTATACCAAGCCCTTAGGTGAGAAATCTAAGTCAATATTAAGGTTGAAGTCAGTAAAAGGATCCTCTGATACCTGAAGTGATGTGGGTGTTCTCAGTAGGTTGATCTGTGATGGGGTTTTCTAATAGTCATTGATAGATCTTGCAACTTCATCCCAATGGTTACTTAAGTTCCTGCAAGTCTTGCAAATCTTCTCAGAAAATCATAGTTTCTTACTTAAACAATTTTGACTCAATAAAACAAAATTTTTTTTAAAAAATGGACTGACTCTTAAGAAAACAGAAAGATAAACGTCAGTAGCACCTCCCCCACACTTAAGACACAATGTCCCTAGTAGTGTCAAGCGAAGGATCGGTAAAAAGAAAGAAAAATTGTTAAAGTTCTGTTGAGTTCTGTCGGGCTTACCTCTGTCGCTGAAGCATCGATCGTTGCACTAAGTGCATCGACCGTTACTTTGCGATTTTCGTGTATGGTCGATCGTTGCTCAGAACTGCAACGATCGCTGCAATGCGATTACGATCGTGTTGTGACGATCGACACAGAAGTGTGTCGATCGACGCACTGCGAATCTGTCCGAGACCTGCAACCAGAAACTCACCAGAAACAAAAACAAACGTAAAATCCTAACAAAAACACCAAAAATTAAGTAGAAAAACACTAGTACCTAATGGTGGGTTGCCTCCCACCCAGCGCTTGTTTAAGGTCAATAGCTTGACCGGACGGACAAGATTTTTCAGGCACCAGGAGATCCCAACAGAGACTTTTTCTGTCTCTGTCCAAGTCTCCTCATCCAAGGTGGCGAGTAGGCTGTTGTAGAATGCTCATGTCCAAGAAAAGATGGAGTAAAATGTGCTCCAGGATCTAGAATCACAGTGTCACCCGGCTGCTCATCATCTGCATCCATGATTGTGAATGTCTGCCCATCTACCAGTGGCTTTCGCAGCTTCTCCATCTCATATCGCAGCGGCTCATCTCCCAGGTGGAGGTCTATTAGACTCTGTCTAACATCAATCACAGCTCCTGCTGTAGCCAAGAATGGTCTTCCAAGCAGCAATGCTTCATCAGGATCGCAGTCATACTTCAGCACAAGGAAGTCTGTCGGAACTAAGTAGTTTCCAACTCTCACTGGAATGTCCTTTAAGAGTCCTTCCGGAACTCGTATAGACTGATCAGCTAGGACAAGAGAGGTCCTAGTAGGAGAAAAATCCAGCATACCCAGCTTCTCTGCCACAGAGTATGGCATCAAACTTCCAGCAGCTCCTAAGTCACACAGAGAGCGTCTAAAACTGTCCTCGAAGATGGAGCAGTTAAGCACAAAGACTCCTGGGTCAGACAGCTTCTTCGGGATCTTGTTTAACAGAACATCACCAATATGCTGAGGAACTATAACCACCCAGTCTCTCAGTTCTTCATCTAGAGGCAGCATCTTGTTCAAATACCTCTGCACACATGGATGATAAGGTGGATCATCAGAAGTTGGAATTTCTTCCAATTCTTCACCAATCTCCTCTAGCTTCTTAAGCTCTTCAATTTCCTGCCTAATCACTTCAGACACCGAGGAGTGTTGTCTAACAATCTGCGCATAAATCTCCTGTTGAGAGATCTCAGAGACTCCAGGGAATAAGCTATCAAGCTCCAAGTCTGCATCAATACCATCATCACTTAGCGAATCTGTCTGTTCCCGGCGTGCATCGATCGACACCAGGTGTGTGTCGATCGTTGCAGCTCTGCAATTTCCACCCGAGGGTTTTTCACCAAAATCCGGGATTTCTCCTTCCTTCACCAATTCAGCTGTACTTAGCTCAAATTTTTCACCTAGGTGAGATCCATCATTAATGTACACAGACCAGGCCTTAATATGAGTGTCTGCTAGCCCTTTTCCCTTTATTGAGCTGGAAATCTGGTTTACCTGAGTGTCCAACTGCTTCATGTGAGTGTTCAGGGACTCAAACTTCCCATTGAGGTCTTCATAGACAGCATCTAACTTCTTGTTGCAGTCCACAGAAATCTTGGTCTGACTCTCCATTAGTTGTTCCATCATAGCTTCCATTCTGCTCTCATGAGCTGTAGGTGCAGGAGGAGTCTGATAAGATGAAGACCCATAGGTTCTCTGAGTACCTTGTCCAAAGGTCTTCTGAAAACCACTAGTCTGTCCAGAATTAGATGAGTTGCTGTTGAAAGCACTTTTCTGTCCTCCATTGAAGAATCTGTTTCCCTGTTGATTACCAAATCTATTACCTTGGAATCCAGAACCTCCTATGTAATTCACATCTTCCTGCTGAGTGTCCTCCTCAGTTTGAATTACCTCTACATCTTGGGCAAAATGGACAGCTTTCTTACCTGCTAGGAGATTGCAAACTGTGTCCAGCCTAGATCTAATATCAGCTATGTCAGAATTCTCTACACTTCCACCAGATTTCTTCCTCCTCTCATCCATAGTCTTGCAGCTGTTGCTGCCTATTAGATTCTCAATCAACTGCTTAGCTTGTGTAGGAGTCCGGGTGTTGAAGTTAGCATTATTGGAATTGTCCAGCGCAGTCTGATATGGAAGATCTATGCCTCTGAAGAAGATGCCAATCAACTGAACCTCAGTGAATCCATGGTGTAAGCAGTCACGCTGATACTGCTTAAATCTCATCCAGGCAGTCTTTAAAGGCTCCACAGCTCCTTGTGAAAAGGTGAGTATGTCCTGTCTGGACTGGTCTGAGCGCGCATCATCATAGAAATGACGCAAGAACTCACTCTTTAAAGCTGCCCAAGTAGTATACTGAGCGGGCGCTAACTGCTTCAGCCATGCACTAGCGTCTCCAGTAAGACTGTGCGGAAAGAGCTTAAGGAACAGATAGTCCGGGCACACTCCATCATACTTCATGCCAGTGACTACGTCCTCAAACGAATCAATGTGGTCCATAGGCTGCTCCGTTGGGTAACCATGAAACGCATTCTGTCTCATCAGCGAGTAGTAGATGGTTTTGATCTCAAAATCATTCCTCTCAAAAGCAGGAAGCACTAAAGCTGACCGGTTTCTATGAAACTCATACGGTCTGTTGTAGTCAGCTAAAGTCCTCTCATGTACAACCATCTCTCTACCTTGGGCCTGTCCTTGACCCTGGTTCCGCTCCTGTTGCTGTTGCTTAGGAGGATCAGGGATGACATTCCCTTCAGCATCAACCCGATGCCCAACAGCATTGTACGGGTTGTTATCTCGGTCCCTCAAGGTACCTTCAGCATCTGGTATCAAGATCAGACGTTCTTGCACCATCCTTTCTCTTCTCTCTCTTCTGTTGGTTCTCTCTAAACGTCCAAGTTCTTCAAGATCGAGATTAACTAAGTCCAAATTCGGATTACTTCTAGTTTTCTGCATCTGCATAAACTGTCTGTAATCGTCCGGCAACGATCGATGCTATCAGTGCAACGATCGTTTCAATCTCTGAATCGCCTAGTGACGATCGATGCTAGAGTGCAACGATCGACGCAGTGCGATATTAGTACCTGCGACAGAGAGAAAAACAGAGAAAGTCAGTAACTAAAAAAAAAAAAAAACGAAAAGAAAACGAAAAATCCTAGTAAAACCCTAAGTTCTAAGCTATCGAAGACTCAAAGAGTCCCCGGCAGCGGCGCCAAAAACTTGATAGGTGTCAGGTTTTATCCTATATCTAACTGCAAGTGCACAGTTCAGTAGTCGTAGTATATAGGTATCGAATCCACAGGGACTCCGTATTCAATAGCTCAGGAACAGGAAATTAAACTAGGAAGAAAGCAATGTGATTGAATTAAAAGCAATGCAAGAAAGTAAACAGAAAGCAGAGATTGTTGGTTGTGAAAGCAAGTTATTAAAAGCGCTAAGTCTAGGGCGTTCTCAGGAAATCAGACAAGCAGACAGTTCATTCAGCAAGGATCTAATTAAGCACAGTTCTAGAACTCAAAACACAGATATAGAATTAACCAAATTCCTTTGCGATAATTCTCTAAGTCTAAGTGCAGCAAACCAAACTTTCGTTTGTGAGAACTAACAGATTAAACTAGCATTAATCCCGAGTTTGATATGTTCACAATTATCCTAAACCAAACTTTCGTTTGCGAGAAGTTTAATTGCTCAACCTAATTAGTTCAGATTCCTAAACCCCACTTCCGTGACGTATTTAGCAACCTAAGATCTAGATTCTAATTGATCAGGTTAGAACTAGCTTTAAGCACAATTAGATTGAAGAACAGATATAGTTATGAATCCTTAACTGAATTTAACAAGTCTAGCAAGTCATGAAATCCTATGTGAGAAACCCTAAACCTAACAAGGAATCTACCCAGACATAGATAATGAAAACATAATCATATGATGAATAAATTGCATAGAAGATAAAGAATAAAAGGGGTTCGAAATCTTCTCCAAATACAGATGAAGTAAAGGTTCAGATCAGCCCCAAAAGCTCTAAAAATCCTCTGCTCTTAATTATGAAAGCGTAAGTAAATAAAACACCAAAAACTTAATTATATAGGTCTAATCTCGGCCAGGGGCTTCTTTGTAAATATCAGGAACTTCTGGATCAGAGTGCAATATCTTGACTCTTCTAAACCGCCGAGTTTCGGCCCAACTCGCTGGTGCAACGATCGATGCTAGAGTGAAACGATCGACGCATTCCTCTGTTTCGGACAGTGAACTCTATCTCTCGGCCAAACACTCCAAAAATCTCCAAAAAGTGCCATAATCACCAAGTATGCTCCAAACCTGATTATACCTGTAAAAGACTCTAAAAGAACACAAAAAGACACTAAAACACACTTATATCATGGTCTAAAACTAGTAAAAACATGATATATCACAAAGCTCTCATTGTTGCGTTGCACAAACCCGGATAGCTCATTGCGAAAACAGGCAGTCCTAGTAGCTGAGAAGAACTTCTTCAAGAAGGGCTTCTTAATATCTCCCCAAGTAGTGATGGATCCCGGAAGGATGGTGATTTCCCAATCCTTAGCTCTATCCGCCAAAGAGAAGAAGAAGAGACGCATCTTCAAACCATCTTCAGTTACACCATTAAGCCTTGTAGTAGCACAAATCTTGTCAAATGTATCCAAGTGCTGCAAGGGATCTTCAGATGCAAGCCCATGAAACTGATTGTTTTGCACCATGTTCATCACCATAGCCCGGATCTCGAAGTTGTTGTTGTTGACCGGTGGTGGAATGATCCCTTGCCGGTTTGCATTTGTATCTGGTGCATCTCCATCACCGATGGCCCTAGCTAGCCTCTCTTTCTGCTGTTGTTGATCTTGATTATTATCCATAACCGGATGCTCAACACCCACAAAGGCTTGTTCAACCTCTTCAACTGGTTCCAACCCAAGTCTCTCTAAGTGAACATCTCTCTCTTGTGCGCGTCGTTCCTTTGCTAATCTCCTCTCGTGTGCCTTGATATCCTCAACTCTTGCAACTAATTTTGTTGTCCCTTGGCTGCGCAAGTTCATACACGTAACATCAGAAAGAGAGAAAGTAGCAAAGTTAGTAACAAAGACTTGAACTAAAAAGGAATAGAAATCGAATTGATATATCCAGAATCCCAAAATGGCAACGGCGCCAAATTGATAACAAGGATTTTACAATCCTTTGAGGTACCAATTCCTCAAACTTATCGTGTAGTTTTGAGGTATCGAACCTTTTTGGGACGGATAAAACCAATAAGAACACACCAAACCTCTACAGTCAAATCACCAATTAAGTTTTTGGTTCTGACAATCCTAACAAAGACAATTCAAATAGAAGTAAACAAAAGAAAATAAACGAAGTGAATTCAATCAATGATAAAGATAAGGCCAAAAGGTTAAGGTCAACGGATAGGTGACTCGGGATGATCAAGGATCCTAATTCAAACTTCAAAGAAGCTAACCTCCTAGCAAGGAACACAACAAGTTGATTAGTTTAATCTCTTAATACTAATCTCTTTACTTAATCCTAATCCAAAAACAAATTCTTATTTGTGAATTAAAATCAAGCAAGCAATCAAACAAGTTCCAAACAGCCAACAATCACTCTAAACATACATTTTCATGCACTAGAATGTGAAAGTTCTATCAAAGCTAGAAACTGGAATTTCATCGAACACATGGTGGGCAAGAAATCCTAAACATCCTAATCAACATGATCAAGGCTAATTAGGCACTAAACACACTTTGATAGACGAGATTTAAGCAATCAAACATTAGAAATCCATTGATCACCCCTAATCAACCTAATCCTACCTAACCCAAAAGCCCTATGAAGAACTACTCACTAATCATCATGTGATCAACAAAACCCATATAGATAGTGTTAATCATAGGAGATTAGAGAAAGTAGAAAGATTGAAACAAGAAATCTCAAAATAAAATACTTAGATAAATCAAGAATCAAACTTGTTCTTACAAAGTTCTTAGAAACAAAAAACAAGATTAAGATGCAAATGAAAATAGGTTTTTGGCTTAAGTAGTGTTTTTGGGGTGAACCGGGTCAACCCAGAACAAACCGGGTGTTGACCCGGATTTAAGACAGATTCTGGGTTCTGTATCGGCCAGGCTGGCCGATATGGAAGCCGATATCGGGTTTCGGATTAAATGCCTAAGGATCGTATCAGTTCGCTCAACCGATATGCCAACCGATACGATGTCTCTGTTTTTTTTGTCGAAGAACTATATCGGCCTGCCTGCCCGATATTCACACCGATATGAGCTGTTTGAATTAAATCTGAGACTTCGTATCGGCCACCCCAACCGATATGGTGGCCAATATGTTTCATGTTGAGTCTTCCTTTGTCCTTTGAGCTCCAAACTCCACTTCCAAGCTCACCAATGCTCCTAGACACCTCCAATCACCTGCAAAACACAAGAAACACTCCAAATGCAAGCATAAAATGCCTACTCCTAATCCTAGACACCACTATACTCTCGATGCAACAATGATCGACAAAATGGTACGAATGATGGTGAAATGAAGTGAAAACAAGAACTATATACAAGTCTAAATGCATGAAAACGTATGAATATCACAGATCCTTACCTCGCGGATGGTGTCGACCGACACACAACATTGGTGTCGAGCGACACCGGATTCGGTCGACGCTTCTCCTTTGGTTTTGAAAGTTTTCGAGCTACACTTGTCTCGTCGATTCTCCTCCGGCGAGTTTCCGGTGTCGATCGACACTGTTTTTGATTGATTCTTGGTTGTTTTAACTCAAAATCAAAGAAAACAAATTTAGTTTAAAAATGAGAATAAAAGTATGTATAGCCTCACCATTGGGTTCCTCCCATCAAGCGCTTGTTTTCAGTCATTAGCTTGATTTTTCTGGGGATCATGCTCTAATGGATTCCACCAAGGCAAAGGGTGCATATGCGAAGGTATCCTCTTCCATGGTGGTGTGTAATAATTATAATCATGAGAGCCAACAAGGAATGTAGGAAGAGCATCTGGGTGGGGTCAAAGCTTGGGTGGGACATAACGATTTCCTGCATGAACATCAATGAGGTTACAAGATTTAGGCTCGTGATATACATACCTTTGCTTTGGTGGAAGTATTTGAAGGTGATATATGGAGATTTCTGCTTTGGAGAAGTTGCTCGTTTTGAAAATGTCCTGGTCAACCCATGTTGGACTACCATCTTTGCTTCTCCACCATTAAACAATTTCTTCTCATATATTTGAACTTATTATACCAAATAAACTCTGAGATTCTGATCATATATATTTGATCTCCTTAGCTTATTCACCTTGAAATTTATAACCTTTTCTCCCAGATGGATATCAATCAATTCATGCTTTACATCAATCTTTGCTCCAACTGTAGCCAACAAGGATCTACTAAGTATTAGAGTATCCTTTGGTTCAGCACCAAACTTCAGCACCATAAAATCAATGGGAATCAAGAAATCACCAAACCCTTTTGGGAACATGTAATACCTTGTCTCAAGAATTGGTCAACGGGAAAAAATAGAAGTCAACGGGAAGCTGTCAGAAATAATCAAAGGGGCTTTTCTGTAATTTTGGGAAGCTAAGGACATTTTTTTAAATTTACCAAAAAAAACAGAAAGCTTAGATGGGCCAATTGATTCTCTTTTTAATTGAAAAAATCACCTAGAAGACGGTAAATGATGAAAAAGGATTCAAAAAGGATTTATATGGATTGTCGGGATGGAAACCGATAAAAACTTCGAAGGGACGTTACAAGAGCTACGGGAAGCCAAATTGAATTTTGCGTAGTGATCCTCATTTATTCAACTAAATAAAAATGGGGTCTGAGAAGTGATATGCTCGGAGTTTTATTTCCTAAGTTCAACTACAAGTGCACAGAAAATTGTAGTATCTAGGGGTCGAACCACAGAGACTTAAGACTCTTACGATAGATTATAGAACGTCGAATTAAGCTAGGTAAACATTAGTGAAAGCAATAAATCAAAGCAGGAAATCAAGACAACTATTTGTAAGCAATCAGGCAAAGCATCAGGTCAAGGGAATTCTCAGGAAATCAGGAGCACAGGCTAATCAATCAATCGGGATCGAATAAAGAACTGTTCTAGAACTAGAATCACAGAAGCATAAGAAACCAACTTTCTTTGCGAGTATTATCTATGTCTAGCAACCTAGCAAACCAACTTTCGTTGCGAATTCTAGTGATCCTAAACATGCATTAATCTCAGGTTCTATCGTTCCCAATTCTCCTAAACCAAATTTCTTTGCGGATAGTTAAATTGCTCATCTAGGTTCTTTCTAGTTAATTAATCAACTGTCGTTGCAGAAATCAACCTAACAACAATAATTTGGGTAGCTAATCCATATTAAGCATTAAGAACAACTCTAGATGAAGAACTAGAAGATATTAATCCCTACAGATTGATCAACCTATAATTCCTTGAAATCCCTATTGAGAATCCCTAAACCTAACAGGTAAACTACTCAGACATGGCAGATGCAACAAAATACATGATGAATAAAAAACCAAATACCATAAAATAGAATAAGAAACAGGGGTTCGAAATCTCTTCTCTCTCGAGTACAAGACCATCCCCAACTCTTTCAATCTCTATTAAAAATAAAGTGTAGCCTAAACAAGTGGCTTAAAACCCAAATATAATGATTTAAACTCGTTTGGGGCTTCTTTGTAATTATGAGAAACTTCCGCATTAAAGCTGCAATTTCCAAACTCTTCATTAATCGCTGAGAATTGAGATATACCTGTGACGACCTTGTGTCGATCGATGCCAAAGGTGTGTCGATCGACACATGAATCCAGAATCGACAGTGGCTTCTTCTTCTAGCACAAATGCTCCAAATAGCTCCATAATGCGCCATAATGTCTAATTTCGCTCCAAACGTACCTAGACCTGTAAACACACATAAAAGGACTCTAAAACATAAGAAAAGACTCGATAACAAAGACATATACCATGGTTGAAAGTCCTAAAAACAATGATATATCAACTCCCCCACACTTAGCTTTTGCTTGCCTTCAAGCAAACAGAAAACCAAGATCAGGAGAAGAAGTTTTAAAACTTCAGAAACTCGTTTCATCGTTGAAACTCCACACTCAGATTCCCCTTAGTAAACCACATGACAAATGAACCTGCAAACATCAAGACAAACATGTAATTCCCCCACACTTAGCAACTATCCTGAGTAAACTCCACAATCATATCCAGAGCATTCAAATTCACCACACCGACTTCTATAAGCTAATAAGAGCGGTCTCACCTAGGGATTATCTATCAAAGAACACATAGACTCTTACTCTGTTAGCACCTGGCCATCATACTGTTGTTTTTGGTTCCTTTCTTCTCCTTTTCCTTCCTTAGCACGTATTTTTCTCCACTGGGTATCATTTTATTTTTTCTATCAGTGCTCTTCCCTTTTATTCAGGGTAATACTTTGGACATGTTTCAATGGATGCACATGAGGTAATAGGGGTGGTCTCTACCACTCACGTGACCACTTCAAAGCTACTAGCTTATCCTCAGTTTATCTCTCTTTTTTTTACTTTCAAGGCAGGGAGAAGGGAATCATAATCAGACAGGTTTACAAGCTGTGCCAAGACTAACAAAGGAATCCGACTCAAAGTATACCAAGCCCCTAGGTGAGAAAAATTAAGTCAAGTTAAGTGCAAAGTCAGTAATGGATCCTCTCCTACCTGAAGTGATATGGGCGTCCTTAGTAGGCTGATCTGCATTGGATTTTCTAATAGTCATATATCACTTGCAACTCATCCAATGGTCACTTAAGTTCCTGCAAGTGTGGTAATCTCTTCAAAAAGTCCTTGTTACCTACTCAATTTTGACTCAATAAAACAGATTGGACTGACTCTAAGAAAACAAAAAGCGGTGCGTCAGTAGCTACCTCCCCCACACTTTAAACACACTGTCCCCAGTGGTGTCAAGCTTAGGCTCGGTGAGAAGAAAAATCGGAATGAAGAGAGTCCGAAAAGGGCCAGAACATTTACCCGTCGTCGGCCTGTGTCGATCGATGCCAATACAACATCGATCGATGCTAGGCGAATATGCTCGCGGTTATGTGAATAACCGATGTCTAGACCGTAATTAAGACGACAAGGTCTAAACCGTATAAAACCCGCTGCGTCGATCGACACACAGGACTGTGTCGATCGATGCATGGCGATTCTGATCGCTGCTCACACTATGAACACACCAAAACAGAAAAATCAAAGCACACAAAATCAAAACGAAAAATATTAAGAAAAACAGACCTACTAGTGGGTTGCCTCCCACCCAGCGCTTGTTTTAAGTCAGTAGCTTGAATATGGTAAGAAGATCAGGCTTATAGAGGAGTCAATAGAGACTTGGAGTGTCTCTGTGAATGTCTCTTCAGCCATGGTGGTGTATAAGCAGTCGGATCATGAGATCTCCCAAGGAAAGGGTGAAAAGAACCAGGGTGGGAGTGAAGCGTGGGTAGGATACTACGTTTTCATGCATTCAAAACTGTTGGATTAGGAGGTTTAAGTTTAGAAGATCATACCTGCGCTTGGGTAGATGGGAGAAATATGGAGCTTTCTGCTTAAGAGCAGTTGCAGGCTCTGAAGATGTTAGAGCAAGTTCAGAATGAACTTCCATCTTCCCTTCTCCAATAGGAATCTCTAGTTCCACTTCCACACTAAATCATTGTCCATCAATGGTGGATCTCTGCTCCATGTCCATCTTGAACTGCAATGGCTTATCTCCCAGGTAGAGATCAATCAGACCGCATCTCACATCTATTACAACTCCAGCAGTAGCTAAGAATGATCTTCCAAGCAGAATAAGATCATTTGGCTCAACATTATACTTCAGCACCAAAAAGTCCGTTGGAATCAAGTAGTTTCCAACTCTGATAGGTATGTCCTCCAGGAACCCTTCAGGATACCTCTTTGATCGATCAGCTAGGATAAGAGAGATCCTAGTAGGCTGAAAATCCATCAGTTTAAATCTCACAGCCACAGAGTATGGCATGAGATTCACACCAGATCGTAAATCACATAGAGAGCGCTTAAAGCTGTCCTTACAGATGGAACAGTCTAGTACAAAGACTCTTGGGTCTGGAAGCTTCTCTGAAATCTGAATCAGCTTTTTCCATCACTTTGATGTAATTTGCTTCATCTAGCTCATGTTTGGACCTCTTAGGAGCCTTAGAATGTGGTACAGACGGCTTGGAAACTCGTTCAGGGACTGTCTCAGATATCTGGTCTCGTCTGCGATCAGTGTCAATCGATGCAAATGATATGTCGATCGACACAAGGCGATTAAAATCAATTTCATCAGATGTATCGGGCATGCATCGATCGACAACCAAGTGTGTGTCAATCGACGCTCGGCCCAGACAGACATAATTCGTCCAGAAAATCTGAAATGCAGACTTTAGTATGAAACCTGAAGTTTGTCCCTGCTGATTCCCATATCTCTGGCCTTGATAACCAGCTCCTGCTATGTAATTCACTTCCTTAGACTCATTAGCATCTACAGCTAATTGGACCTTCTTCGTCCCAAGTAGGATGCTATGAACAGAATCAATCTTATTCCGCATCTCAGCTATCTGCGAGGTATCAGCTTTGCCACCAGATTTCTGCCTCTCCAAATCAGCATTCTTGACACTATTGCTAGTTATCAAGTTCTCAATAAGCTCCTTAGCTTCCTCTGGAGACTTGGTATTGAAGGTCCCATTAATTGCAGCATCTAAAGCCATCTAATACCACAAATCAACTCCTCTGAAGAAGATGCCCAACAGCTGAACCTCAGTGAAACCGTGATGTGGTCAATCTCTCTGGTATATCATGAATCTTACCCAAGCTGTTTTAAAAGGCTCTGTGGATCCCTTCTTGAAGGTCAAGATATCTTGTCTGAGCTGATCAGATCTAGCATCATCATAGAAGTGTCGCAGAAACTTCTTCTTCACTGCATCCCAAGTAGTCAGAGTCCCAGCTGGAATTTGCTTCAGCCAATTAGCAGCTTCTCCTCCAAGAGAGTGTGGACAAAGCTTACAGTGTAAGTAGTCATAGCTCTCTCCATTGTGCTTCATCCCAGTGACTAAAGACTCAAAGTCCTCAATGTGATCCATAGGATGCTCATGTGGGAGTCCATGAAAGAGGTGTTGTCCCACAAAAGTGTAATAGGAAGTCTTCAGCTCAAACTCATTCCTAGGGAATGCAGGAGGTACAATCGCAGACATGTTAGCATAGAACTCATCACTGTTGTAATCAGCTAGTGTTCTCCTAGTAGGAGGTTTTGGTGCTCTCGGTTGCTTAGCTTGTGGATTTCTTTGTCCACCTTATGCTCCTTGATCAGGCTGAACAATCTGCTGCTCAATCACATTCCCTTCAGCATCAATCCTCTGCCCTTGAGCATTGTAAGGATTATTCTGCGCATCTCTCAGAACACCTTCAGCATCTCGAATCAAAACCAAAAGCGCAGCCACATTTGCCATCTTAATTATCTTCTGAGCTTTCCTGTTCTCTCTCTCTAGCTTTGCAAGCTCCTTAAGTTCAAGTTTCACAAGCTCCTTGTACGAATTACTCCTCAATTCGCGATCAGGCATAAACTGTCGGTAATCCTCAAGCGTCGATTGATGATTATCGTGAAACTGTGTCGATCGACACGCAGGACCGTGTCGATCGATGCAATGCGATTCTAGGCGTACCTGAAACGCAAGAAAAACAAAAAAAATTAGTAATCAAAAACAAAAACAAAAAACCTAGTCTAAACCCTAAGCTCAAATCTATCGAAGACTCAAAAGAGTCCCCGACAACGGCGCCAAAAACTTGATATGCTCGGAGTTTAATTCCCTAAGTTCAACTGCAAGTGCACAGACAATTGTAGTATCTAGGGGTCGAACCACAGAGACTCAAGACTCTTATGATAGATTATAAAACGTCGAATTAAGCTAGGTAAATAGTAGTGAAAGCAATAAATCAAAGCATGAAATAAAGACAACGATGTAAGCAATCAGGCAAAGCGTCAGGTCAAAGGAGTTCTCAAGAAATCAGGAACACATGCTTATCAATCAATCGGGATCAAATTAAGAACTGTTCTAAAACTAGAATCACAGAAGCATAAGAAACCAACTTTCGTTGTGAGTATTATCTATGTCTAGCAACCTAGCAAACCAAGTTTCGTTGCGAGTTCTAGATATCATAAACATGCATTAATCTCAGGTTCTTTCGTTCACAATTCTTCTAAGCCAAATTTCTTTGCGGATAGTTAAATTGCTCATCTATGTTCTTTCTAGTTAATTAATCAATTGTCGTTGCAGAAATCAACCTAACAACAATAATATGGGTAGCTAATCCAGATTAAGCATTAAGAACAACCCAAGATGAAGAACTAGAAGATATTAATCCCTACAGATTGATCAACCTATAATTCTTTGAAATCCCTATTGAGAATCCTTAAACCTAACAGGTAAACTACTAAGACATGGCAGATGCATCAAAAGACATGATGAATAGAAAACCAAATAACATAAAATAGAATAAGAAACAGGGGTTCGAAATCTCTTCTCTCTCGAGTACAAGACCAGCCCCAACTCTCTCAATCTCTAATAAAAATAAAGCGTAGTCTCTAATAAAAATAAAGCGTAGCCTAAACAAGTGGCTTAAAATCCTAATATAATGATCTAAACTCGTATGGGGCTTCTTTGTAATTATGAGAAACTTCCGGGCTAAAGCTACAATTTCTAAACTCTTCATTAATCGCCGAGATATGTCTGTCAGGATCTTTTGTCGATCGATGCCAAAGGTGTGACGATCGACACATGAATCCAGAATCGACAGTGACTTCTTCTTCTCACACAAATGCTCCAAATAGCTCCAGAATGTGCCATAATGTCCAATTCCGCTCCAAACGTACCTAGACCTATAAACACACATAAAAGGACTCCAAAACATAACAAAAGACTCGATAACAAAGACATATACCATGGTTGAAAGTCCTAAAAACCATGATATATCAAGAAGCAGTTTCAGACTTTTTAGAAGATATCGGAAAGTTCGGCTCAAGATCATTTGTGCCACGTGGCACTCACAAATTGGCCACATGGCTTCAGATTCAATTAATTTGAGGGGAGGAATGAGGTGATGACACCTAAGGTTACATGTCACTTTCTCATCAACGTTCATCCCCCTTCCTTAAGATTCAATGTACGAGAATAAGGTTCATTCCCCTTAAACATCCAAGTTCAACTCACCACTTCCTTTCACCTTTTGAAATGGCACCTTGCCTTCTACATGTCCATTACCTGCCTCATTGTGTTGCCACCTAGATTCTCAAGTTCAATAAACCATCAAATACATGCACCTTCCCATTATAAAACATGGGCTTCTCCTTCCATCTTCTTCATTCCATTAAGCCACAAAATACTCCCAGCTCTCTCCTCTCTCCTCCCACGGTTTCTCTCCCTCCCTCTCTCCTCTCCCTCCCTTGGCGATCATCACCTTCTCTCTTCTTATTCATTATTCTTAAATAGCTTCATCCCCAAGTTTCCTCCATAACTCCTAAACTTGGTTGAATTCCCTCAAGTTAATTACAGATCTGGAAACTAGAGAAGAAGATGATTAATCACCGCTAGGAATCGCCGTTTACCTCCTGAGAACTCGCCGGAATTCTTGCCGCCGGCTACACCTCCGTTGGGACTCTTTCTTTGATCGGTCGGATCTCTCCTCTATCTCATCATATTGCCAGTTCATCTCTCCACTTTGGTCTCTCTTTACCAGAAGATTCTTGCCATCGCCGGAGATAGTCGCCGTTACCGGAATTCAATTATCGTCGCCGGGTAGCTCTTGTCATGAGTTCTCTTCGTCGGATATCCTCTTGCCGTGATCTCTCTTGCTGGATTCCTCACCGGCGGTTAGATTCACATCGGTTAAGTCGTCGGTAGTCTCCCCTTGTCGCCGGTCAATTCCACAGCGGACCGATCAACGCTGGTCAACACCAGTCAAGCCGCTCTCCTTCGCAGGTCAGCGCTGCCTTCGCTAGTCACCAGTCGCAGTTAAATCTCTATCTAACTGGGTCAACGGTGATCAACGGGTCAAAGCTTTGGTTCAATATCCGGTTCAATGGGTCAACGTTGTGAGATCGCGGATTCACACCAAGGATTTGTTTTACGTGGATTTGGACTTTACAGAATGCAAATGTAAATTTCCTATGAATCAATGATGTATTTAGGTATCGGTTATCATCGTTTTAGCGACGGTTTACATCAGTTTAGATTAAATTATATATATGATTTACTTATATTTTATATTAATAAAAAAATTGGAACATATCGGTAGAATAAAATTGCAATTCCCGCCCAAATCAGTGTTGTCAAAATATCGGTTCCCGCCCAATTTTTAAAAATTAGACTTCATTGAGTCTACAAAGAACTCCAACAATTTAAGTTACTGGTTAACTCAATTTGGTTCAATTAAAATCTTGTTCTTATATTGGTTCAATCAAAAATATTTTAATTTTCATTTGTAGACTTCAATGTGAAGTTTAGCTTTAATTGATTTTATTTGAAGTCTTCCGCGTAAACATCCAAATAATTAGTACACTTCTTAAGTGTTAATACATTTATTTAAACTTCTATTTTATTGTTTGGTGGCGTGGGTGCTCAAAGTAATTTCTTATCCCAAAGATTTTTCTGCATTTCTTTTTTAAAATAGTATATTTTAATTTTAAAAACAAAATAATGGTCTAAAAAGATCAATCCTCCCTATATATATTTACTCTTTGTTGAATGGTATACTGCATATTACAACGAGATATACTATCATAAATTTTTATTTCATCTCTATAAATACTACTTTACTCCCCAACAAATATTATAACAGAAGAAGAAAGAAAAAAAGACAGGGGCTTTCTAAAGGAATCACAATTTCATTTTCTTGCTAATACCATTTCTAATCATCTTTGCAACGATATAATTTGTGTCTGCGGGGCTTCTGCCCTTCTCAGCCAAACATTGATTGTGCATTAATTGTTAGAATAAAGATGAAGATAAGAATGTGATTTCAGGTTTCGTGTTAACCTTCGCTAAACAACATTATACACTTGTAGTTTTGCTTGGCCTGGCAATATAACGACATTTGATATTTTTAGAGCTGATCGAGACGATAATCCAAGAAGCAAAGTTGGAGTTTGCAGCGAATGTACTTAGAGCATATACGAGCCAGCACCATGCAGGTATAGACGTGATGGAAGTCAACCTAATTGTTTCCCATGGACTTCTTAAAATATTTGACTATCGCATCTATTTTTACTAGTGTGTTTTGTTGTATTATAATATAAATTATCATAAATTAAGTTCTGAAATAACTCTACATATTTATCACAATTTATTAGATACATATATGATATCATAACAAGTTCTCAACTATAAATTTACGATATTTTCCATCATGCATGTATTCTAGGCCTAGCATGAACCATTCGTTATATTGATGACACATCCACAAAATAGTAAATTAACATCCGTAATATTTTTTTTTGGTCAGTGATCATCCGTAATATTTAATAATAGATTGTAAGATGGGATTCAGTGGTTATAGATTCAGTAATTAGAGTGCTAGCAAGATCTAAGCAAAGTAGCGGTTACCTTTGTAAAACCCTTGAGCATGAGAGTTCGACTCCTTATTCTCGTACAAGATTGAGAAAGGTCCAGTGACCCATGTTTTTTGTTATGATTAGGAGGTTCGTGGTCTATACACCAGTACATTTTATAGTGTGAGGATCAAAACTATGATAAACTTACCTTTTTTATAGAAATGAGAATTCATCCAACATAAATCAAACCTTATATTTCCAAAATATCTATATTATCGGTGTTCAAATGGATTACCGTTAGATCATTGGGCCGTGTTAACACAAAAGTCAACTGGTATTTTTGCACAGTGTTTTTTGAAATATATATTTTTAATTTTCAGTCTTTCCTATTATTTTTTGTAATATATATGTAAATAGTTTTCAATATTTTTTTATAGATATACTCCATTGAAATTGAGTAATTTTTGTCGAAAACTAGTAAAACTGCTTTTTTAATAAATATAATGGTTAAAAATTTTAGTTATTGTAGTGATGTATTTTATGGTGTATTGGGAAATATTATTTTCAGACCTATAGAAATCATTTTTAAAGTGGATTTTATTTAAATATTAAAGTAACTACTCAAAACTATATAACCAAAAAAATGTTTTCAGTTCTACGGATGAGAAATTTGTTGGATTTTTTGCTTAATTTATCTTTTGGACAACTTTTTGGCTTATTTAAAGCCAAACATGCTAATTACAATCGCTATTGCAAAAGATTGACAGTTTATATTAATGTAAAAATAAAATATTAGTTACCCATCTCTCTTTACTCATAACATCCATTTTCTAAAACCTATGTGGTTACTAATCATCCAAAAATTAACAACTTGGAATCTACTCTCTACTATATAAACACCAATAAGCTTTTCCTCATAATCCCACAGAGCCAACTCCAGATACAATTAAATATATAAATATAAAATAAATTGAACTCCTAACCAGGGTTTCTTTTATAACTTATTTATTTATTTAATTTATTTGAAAAAAATAAATAACAAATTATTAGTAATAATATGGGGATATCTAAAAGTGTCAAAGTTATTGTCTCTCTCGCTCTTGTAGTACTCTTGGCTCTTACAGTAACCAATACTGAGGCAAGAGGCATAGATTATCCAGTTCAAAAAAACAAAGGAGCCATAGATTATGATGATCTTTTAATTGGAGATCACGCTAAGCTTTGTGATAAGTCGAACCCTAGAAACTGCAAGAAGCAAGAAGTCAATCCTTACAGTAGAGGATGCGAGACAATCAAACGTTGCCGTCGTTCTGTTTCCTAATTACTATAATATTTGGGCAGGCATCAGATGGAATCCTCATATTAATTTCAGATTATTAAATTTATTCCCGTTTTTATTTAATTATATTTGTTGTTGGTTTTGTAATTGATTGTAACCGATCATGTTATGAGAGTGAATGTCACATTTTTATTCAATTATATCATTTGTTGCAGTTTTTATCATACTTTGTTGCAGTTTTATTACCATCGTACATGGTTTAGTGCAGGGGTTAGTCGTAATTCATTTCTAGTTCGAGTCCCAGCTGTACTTAGCTTCATTCCTTCACCTAGGTGAGATCCATCGTCAATGTACACAGACCAGGCCTTAATATGAGTCTTTGCTACTCCTTTTCCCTTCATAGAACTGGAAATCTGATTCACCTGAGTATCCAACTACTTCATATGAGTGTTCAGAGACTCAAACTTTCCATTGAGGTCCTCATAGACAGCATCCAACTTCTTATTGCAGTCCACAGAAATCTTGGTCTGACTCTCCAGCAGTTGTTCCATCATTGTCTCCATCTTAGTCTCATGAGCAGTGGGTGCAGGAGGAGTCTGATAAGATGAAGATCCATAGGTTCTCTGAGTACCTTGTCCAAAAGGCTTCTAAAAACCACTTGTCTGTCCAAAGCTAGTAGAATTCTAATTTCCTGTGAAGGCACTCCTTTGTCCTCCATTGAAGAACCTGTTTCCCTGCTGATTACCAAATCTGTTACCTTGGAAACCAGATCCTCCAATGTAATTCACATCTTCTTCCTGATTGTCCTCCTCAGTCTGAATTACCTCTACATCTTGGGCAAAATGGACAGCTTTCTTACTCGCCAGGAGATTGCAAATTGTGTCCAGCTTAGATCTAAATTCAGCCATCTCTGAATTCTCTACACTTCCACCAGATTTCTTCCTCCTATCATCCATAGTCTTGCAACTGTTGCTGCTCACTAAGTTCTCAATCAACTGCTTAGCTTGTGCAGGAGTTCTGGTGTTGAAGTTTGCATTACTGGAGTTATCCAGCGCAAACTGATATGGCAGATCTATGCCTCTGAAGAAGATACCTAGCATTGTGACCTCAGTAAATCCATGGTGTGGGCAGTCACGCTGGTACTTCTTGAATCTCATCCAGGCAGCTTTTAGAGGCTCCACAGATCCTTGGGAAAATGTGAGTATGTCCTGTCTGGACTGATCTGAATGCGCATCATCATAGAAGTGACGCAGGAACTCACTCTTCAGGGCTGCCCAAGTGTCAAACTGCCCAGGTGGCAGTTGCTTCAGCCATGCAGCAGCGTCTCCAGCGAGACTGTGCGGAAAGAGCTTAAGGAACAGATAATCCTGGCAACTCCATCATACTTCAAGCCAGTGATTATATCCTCAAACTAATCAATGTGATTCATAGGCTGCTCTGTGGGGTAACCATGGAATGCATTCTGTCTCATCAGCGAGTAGTAGATGGTCTTAATCTCAAAATCATTCCTCTCAAAGCCAGGAATCACTAAAGTTGACCGGTTTGCATGAAACTCATCCGGTCTGTTGTAGTCAGCTAAAGTCCTCTCATGGACAACCATCTCTCTACCTTGGGCCTGTCTTTGACCTTGGTTCTGCTCCTGTTGCGGTTGCTCAGGAGGATCAGGGATGACATTCCCTTCAGCATCAATCCTCTGCCCAGCAACATTGTGAGGATTATTATGTGGATCCCTCAGGGTACCTTGAGCATCAGGTATTAAGATTAGCTTCTGTACCACCATTCTTGCTCTTTTTTCTCTTCTGTTAGTCCTCTCTAGACGTCTAAGTTCTTCAAGTTCGAGATTAACGAGGTTCAAGTTCGGATTACTTCGAGTTTCACGCGTCTGCATAAACTGTCTGTAATCGTCAAGCAACGATCGATGCTAACAGTGCAACGATCGATTCAATCTGAGAATCGCCTAGTGACGATCGACACAAGAGGTGCAACGATCGACGCAAAGCGAAATCGGTACCTGCGACAGAGAGAAAACAGAGAAAAAGTTAGTAAAGAAAATAAAAAAAAAAACGAAAAACAAAAACAAAGAAAATAAAAATCCTAGTAAAAACCCTAAGTTCGGTCCTATCCAAGACTCTAAGAGTCCCCGGCAACGGCGCCAAAAACTTGATAGGGGTCACGTTTTAATCCTATTCTACTGCAAGTGCACAGTTAAGTGATTGTAGTATATAGGGTATCGAATCCACACAGACTCTGGTCTCAATAGATAAGGAACCGTAGGAATAAATACTAAGTAGAAAGCAGATGTGAAGTAAACTAAAAGCAAAGCAAGAAAGTAAATCAATAGCAGAATTGGTTGTGAAAGCAGTTAATTAAAGGCGCTAAGTCTAGGGTATTCTCAGTAAATCAGACAAGCAGACAAGTTTATCAGTCAGGATCTAATTAAACACAGTTCTAGAACTCAAATCACGGAATTAGAATTAACCAAATCTCTTTGCGAAAATCCTCTAAGTCTAAGTGCAGTAATCCAAATCTCTTTGCAATTACTAACAGATTAAACCAGCATTAATTTCAAGTTCGATATGTTCACAATTAAACTAAACCAAATCTCTTTGCGAATAATTTAATTGCTCAACCTAAATAGTTCAGATTCTAAACCACACTCTCGTGTCGTATTTAGCAACCTAAGATCTAGATTCTAATTGATCAGGTTAGAACTAGCATTAAGCACAATTTAGATCGAAGAACATTCTAATCATGTGAATCCTTAACTGAATTAAACAAGTCTAGCAAGTCATGAAATCCCTAATGAGAAACCCTAAACCTAACTATGAATCTACTCAGACATGATTAATGAAACAGAAATCATTGAATTAATAGAAATCAAAAAGAGATTAAATAAATAAAGGGGTTCGAAATCTTCTCCAAAATAAAGTGAAGTACAGGATAGAATCAGCCCCAATAGCTCTAAAAACTCTATGCTCTTAATTATGAAAGCGTAAGTAAAATAAACACCAAAATCCTAATTATATAGGCTTAATCTCGGCTGGGGCTTCTTTGTAAATACTGGAAACTTCTGGGCCAAAGTGCAAAATCTCAAATCTTCATTAAACCGCCGCGTCGGCCCATCTCGCTAGTGTGTCGATCGACACCAAAGGTGTGTCGATCGATGCATGATCTCAAAATCGGACAGTGAGCTCAATCTCTCAGCCAATTACTCCAAAAATCCCCAAAATGCTCCAATATCTCCAATTCCGCTCCAAACCTGATTAAACCTGTAAAAGACTCTAAAAGAACACAAAAGACACTAAAAACACAATTATATCATGGCATAAAACCGGTAAAAACCATGATATATCACGTGGGTGCTCAAAGTAATTTCTTATCCCAAAAATCTTTTTAAATTTCTTTTAGAAAATAGTACATTTTAATTTTAAAAACAAAATAATGGTCTAAGAACATCAATTCCCCCTATATATATATTTACTCTTTGTTGAACATTATACTGCATATTACAACGAGACATACTATCATAAAATTTCATTTCATCTCTATAAATACTACTTTACTCCCCAACAAATATTATAACAGAAGAAGAAAGAACAAAAAAGACAGGGGCTTTCTAAAGGAATCACAATTTCATTGTCTTGCTAATACCATTTCTAATCATCTTTGCAACGACATCATTTGTGTCTGCGGGGCTTCTGCCCTTCTCAGCCAAACATTGATTGTGCATTAATTGTTAGAACAAAGATGAAGATAAGAATGTGATTTCAGGTTTCGTGTTAACCTTCGCAAAACAACATTATACACTTGTAGTTTTGCTTGGCCTGGAAATATAACGACATTTGATATCTTTAGAGCTGATCGAGACAATAATCCGAGAAGCAAAGTTGGAGTTTGCAGCGAATGTACTTAGAGCATATACGAGCCAGCACCATGCAGGTATAGACGTGATGGAAGTCAACCTAATTGTTTCCCATGGACTTCTTAAAATATTTGACTATCGCATCTATTTTTACTAGTGTGTTTCGTTGTATTATAATATAAATTATCATAAATTAAGTTCTGAAATAACTCTACATATTTATCACAATTTATTAGATACATATATGATATCATAACAAGTTGTCAACTATAAAATTATGATATTTTCCATCATGAACCATTCGTTATATTGATGACACATCCACAAAATAGTAAATTAACATCCGTAATAATTTTTTTTTGGTCAGTGATCATCCGTAATATTTAATAATAGATTGTAAGATGGGATTCAGTGGTTATAGATTCAGTAATTAGAGTGCTAGCAAGCTCTAAGCAAAGTAGCGGTTACCTTTGTAAAACCCTTGAGCATGAGAGTTCGACTCTTTATTCTCGTACAAGATTGAGAAAGGTCCAGTGATCCATGTTTTTTGTTATGATTAGGAGGTTCGTGGTCTATACACTAGTACATTTTATAGTGTGAGGATCAAAACTATGATAAACTTACCTTTTTATAGAAATGAGAATTCTTCCAACATAAATCAAACCTTATACTTCCAAAATATCTATATTATCGGTGTTAATATGGATTACCGTTAGATCATTGGGCCGTGTTAACACAAAAGTCAACTGGTATTTTTGTACAGTGTTTTCTGAAATATATATTGTTAATTTTCAGTCTTTCCTATTATTTTTGTAATATATATGTAAATAGTTTTCAATATTTTTTTATAGATATACTCCATTAAAATTGAGTAATTTTTGTCGAAAACTAGTAAAACTGCTATATTAATAAATATAATGGTTAAAAATTTTAGTTATTGTAGTGATGTATTTTATGGTGTATTGGGAAATATAACTTTCAGACCTACAGAAATCATTTTTAAAGTGGACTTTATTTAAATATTAAAGTAACTACTTAAAAGTTTATAACCAAAAAAATGTTTTCAGTTCTACGGATGAGAAATTTGTTGGATTTTTCACTTAATTTATCTTTTGGACAACTTTTGGCTTATTTAAAGCCAAACATGCTAATTACAATCGCTATTGCAAAAGATAGACAGTTTATATTAATGTAAAAATAAAATATTAGTTACCCAGCTCTCTTTACTCGTAACATCCATTTTCTAAAAACTATGTGGTTACTAATCATCCAAAAATTAACAACTTGGAATCTACTCTCTACTATATAAACACCAATAAGCTTTTCCTAATAATCCCACAGAGCCAACTCCAGATACAATTAAATATATAAATATAAAATAAATTGAACTCCTAACCAGGGTTTCTTTTATAAGTTATTTACTTATTTAATTTATTTGAAAAAAATAAATAACAAATTATTAGTAATAATATGGGGATATCTAAAAGTGTCAAAGTTATTGTCTCTCTCGCTCTTGTAGTACTCTTGGCTCTTACAGTAACCAATACTGAGGCAAGAGGCATAGATTATCCAGTTCAAAAAAACAAAGGAGCCATAGATTATGACGATCTTTTAATTGGAGATCACGCTAAGCTTTGTGATAAGTCGAACCCTAGAAACTGCAAGAAGCAAGCAGTCAATCCTTACAGGAGAGGATGCGAGACAATCAAACGTTGCCGTCGTTCTGTTTCCTAATTACTATAATATTTGGGCAGGCATCGGATGGAATCCTCATATTAATTTCAGATTATTAAATTTATGCCCCTTTTTATTTAATTATATTTGTTGTTGGTTTTGTAATTGATTGTAACCGATCATGTTATGAGAGTGAATGTCATATTTTTATTCAATTATATCATTTGTTGCAGTTTTTATCATACTTTGTTGCAGTTTTATTACCGTACATTGTTTAGTGCAGGGGTTAGTCGTAATTCATTTCTAGTTCGAGTCCCAGTGACAAAAACATTAATGACATGTGAGGTATAGGTAACTGATAGTCCCAATTTAAAAGGAGATTATGACCGAAAGAACCCGAACCCATTTTATTATTAAAAACAAATTATTTTATTATAAATTATGAAAATAATTACAAAATAAATTTTCACTAGAAAATAATGTTCGTTTGAAATTTACCGCCAGCTTGGGGATTCGGTTAGGGTTAGCCACAAACACCTATTGTGTATAAATAGGAGTGGAAAATATTGTTTGCGCTTCAACACAATTGATTTAGCAAAAAAGGGTTTTGAGATTCTTGTAAGAAAGCAAACAATAAAAAGACAGAGAGCTTTTGTTTAGAGGTTCTTAGATTATTTATAAATATGTGAACATAAAATGTTACATCAAGTATTCAAAGCATATTTTGAACTTTTTGAGAAATTATTTTAGGTGAAACTTGTAATTATACTTAAAATTTTACTAAATTCTTTATAGAGAATCGACCGTGTTATTTTGTAGTTCTTACACTAACTAATTTTCGCACTTTAAACATTTTTGTAAGTTTGCCTTCACTAATATGAACAAATTTTATCCTCTGATAATTGAAAACTAAATCTCCTAGTGTAGAAATAATAATTAACCATCTGACTAGACCACTGAGCTAAACAAGTTTTGTCAAATGATATTTTGTGTCCTTATTGTTTCCAAAACAAGATCCACCCTATAAATAGGAGGATCAACTAACCCTAGTAAACTATGTAAAATCTCGTTTTGGGTAACTGTAAGATGTATTGTTTTCTTGAGCAAATGTTACACCTACACCTCCTTACTTGAGGTCTTGGTCCCAACACTTAATTTTATGTTTTCCGTAAGTTTCAGTAATTATTTTTTTTTCTTAACCAATTTTTCAATTTTTTTCTGAATCAATGTTCTTTTCTTCTCTATAGAGCCAAGGCCGTACTCATGTTGTAAATTTTGAAACATTGTCTAGGGTCTAATTTTTTTAACTACCTTTAAAAAAAAAATTTATGAAAACAAAAAATATAAAATAAAAATGCATATTGTATTGTATTTGAAAGAACATTTATGTTTTTGAAACTTAAAAGATATCATTTTCAAATTCTAACAAAATTTATCAGATTTTTCTTTATAAAAACTTTTAAAAACCAAAATCAATTATTAAGACAAAATTAAGATAAAATGTTAGAAAAGTTTCTACCTAATGTTGCTTCTAATTTTTCAGTATAATTTTTCCAATAGAAAAATGGCTTGGGTCTCTTTAAATGTAGGCACGACTCTGTATAGAGTCTCTGAATTGTCTCCTTAGAAGCCATTTAACAAGTCTCCGTCAAAAAACGAAAGTAAAATCAAAGCATGGCCTAAAAAGTGGCTCACAAACCTAATTTTTTCCTAAATCATGATATGTGTTTTTTTGTAAATAGGAGAAATTTCTAGGATATTCTGCAGTTCCTGGAGGATCTTTTAAAACGCACGAGAAATCTTTTTTTGCGTGATGAGTGTCGACCGACACCAAGTCAATAAATCGTCTCCAACCTCTAATTTTCTCTAACTTCTGCAACTCAGCTCTAAATGCCCCCAAAATCTCCAAAGTAGTCCATCTTCTACCTATACCTACAAAGACTCTAAAAGACTCCAAAAATACTAAAAATACTAAATAACAAAGACATATATTGTGGTCAAAAACCTATAAAAACAAAGATATATAAACTCTCTCATACATAGATTTTTCTTTCTCTTAAGCAAACAGAAAACCAAGACCTACAACAAAAACTCAGAAACTCATTTCTTCGTACAAAAACCATATCAAAAATCACCATAGTAATCCACATGAAACAAACTTGATAAGATTGAGACCATCATGTACTTCCCTCAGACTTATCAAATGTCTCAAACAAACTCCACAATCAAGACGACAAATCTAAAATCATAATGCTGACCTATGTAAGGTTTAAGTGCAGTCTCAGCAATGTAAAATTGATAAAAGAACACATGAACTCTTACTTATTCAGAACCTGATCACACAGAAAGTCTCACTTCTGGTTTCTTTTCCCTCTGTTTTATCACTTCAGCAACCGATTTTCTATACTTACCTAAGATATCATTTTTTAATATCGGTAGCTCTTCTCTTCTTATGGGGTTTCTATTTTTAAACAAGTCGTATCATCACTTTTGAAGACAGATGTGATTACCTCCTATATCCCAAGCTCACTACCTATAATGTCTTTTTAACTTTATTTTTATTGAAGGGAAGAGAGAGAGGGAAACCATATTCACACATACAAATTCTTTCAGGACTGAAACAAAAATCTGGTTTAGTGTATTTCCAAGCCCCATTATGAGAAAATTGAGTTAGATAGGTGTAAAGTCAGCAAATGGATCCTTCAAAGACCGAAAAGTATATAGGTATCATTGCTAAGTCGATTTTCCTTAAGGTTTTCCAATAGTCACGGATCATTGTTCAGCTCGAATAAATGGTCACGTAATTTCATGCATATGTGGTTATTCCTCTAAAATCTGGGGTTGGGTCAAAGCTTGGGTGGGACATAATGATTTCCTGCATGAACATCAATGAGGTTACAAGATTTAGGCTCATGATATACAGACCTTTGCTTTGGTGGAAGTATTTGAAGTGTGATGTATGGATATTTCTGCTTAAGAGCAGTTGCTCGTTTTGAAAATGTCATGGTCAACCCATGTTGGACTATCATCGCTTCTCCACCATTAAACTATTTCTTCTCATAAATTTGAACTTATCGTACCAGATCAACTCTGAGAATCTGATCATATATAGTTGATATCCTTAGCTTATTCACCTTGAAATTTATAATCTTATCTCCATCTATCAATTCATGCTTTACATCAATCTTTGCTCCAGCTGTAGCCAAGAAGGATCTACTAAGTACGTATTAGAGTATCCTTTGGTTCAGCACCAAACTTCAGCACCACAAAATCTGTGGAAATCAAAAAATCACCAACCTTTTTGGGAACATGTAATACCTTGTCTCAATAATTGGTCAACGGGAAAAAATAGAATTCAACGGGAAGCCGTCAAAAATAATCAAAGGGGCTTTTCAGTAATTTTGGGAAGCTATGGACATTTTCTTAAATTTACCAAAAAAAAGACCGAAAGCTTAGATGGGCCAATTAATTCTCTTTTTAATTAAAAAATCACCTAGAAGACGGTAAATTATGAAAACGGATTCAAAAAGGATTTATACGGATTGTCGGGATGGAAACCGATAAAAACTTCAAAGGAACGTTACAGGAGCTATGGGAAGCCAAATTGGATTAAAAAAATTGCATAGTGATCCTCAGTTAGTCTACTGAAATAAAAATGGGGTCCGAGAAGCTGTTTCAGAATTTTTAGAAGATATCGGAAAGTTCGGGACAAGATCGTTTGTGCCACGTGGCACTCACAAATTGGCCACATGGCTGGTGCATGTATTTGGGAGTTCAGATTCAATTAATTTGAGGGGAGGAATGTGGTGATGACACATAAGGTTACATGTCACTTTGATGTAGCCCTGGAGCAGAAGCTTGACGGATGGGTTGATGGAGATCGAACCACTGGCTTAAGAGCTCTCTTGGTTTAATCGATTTGGATGGATGGTGAGTAGAGATGGGATTATTCCTCCTGGCTTAAGAGCTCTCTCAGAAATAATCAGTGGATGGAATGGATTGAGGTCGCCACAAGATCCTATGAGTCTGAATCTTGATAAGACAAAAGCCTTCTCTTTGTTTGAATCACACAAAACAATAGAGAAAACAAGTTTGCGGTTTTTTTGCTTGAAGAAAACACTCGGTGTACTTTATTGATCTAGGGTAAATGATACACGGCTGTGAGAGGGGACTTTATAAACAGTCCAAACAGCTATGCCCTTCTAGGGGACTTGAAGCAAATAAAACATAAAAGGAAAGTACTGACTCAATTTGGACCTAAAGAAATAAAGACTACAACGGCTAATTTTATGACTGAAACTACTAAAGGAAACAAAGATTTGATCCTGCAAAACAAAGAGACAACGGTCATATAATGTGTATAAATGAAACTCATACCTTAGCTTATGTTTGGTATGTCTTTGGCCGTTGATCAGAAGCCTTCTTCATTCGTAGCATTCTGGCCTCGGAAGCTTGAGCTAGTGTCGATGCTACTTCCTGAGCTAGTGTCGATGCTAGTTCCTGAGCTAGTCTTGATGCTACATATTGTCAGTCCCTTTTGAGCTGAGCTGAATAGTGTTGGGCTGTCCATCTTGATGAAGACTTGTTCCTGCTCTTGGTTAGTAGCTTGATTCAGTAGGCTTTGCACACCTTCATTGACTTGGTTCCTCAAAGCCTTTGTTGCTGACCTTGTCAACGGACCTTTCCTTATGATGGGCATTGGATCTTCTGCCTTTGGTTCTATGGCCTCATCATACCCTCCCCCTTGAAGAGGTTCTGTCCTCAGAACTGATTGACCTGCATCATAAGGAGCTAAATCAGAAACATTGAATGTTGGAGAAATGTTTAACTCACCTGGCAGCTCAAGCTTGTAGGCGTTGTCGTTGATCTTCTCCAGGACTCGGAATGGTCCATCTCCTCTTGGTGTTAGCTTTGACTTCCTCTGATTGGGAAACCTTTCTTGCCTCATGTGTAGCCAGACCCAATCTCCTGGTTCAAATATCACCTCCTCAGTTTGTCCATCTGTTTGGGGATGACAAGTGGTGGAATAGAGCAGATTGGTGCCCAACTTCCTCCAAAGTACCCTCCAAAAGTGGCTCAAGAACTTTGTGTCCCTGTCCGAAACAATAGTTCTTGGAATTCCATGCAACTTGACCACTTCCTTAAAGAATAGATCAGCTATCTGCACAGCATCGTTAGTCTTGTTGCAAGCAATAAAATGAGCCATTTTAGAAAACCTATCAACAACTACAAAGATGGAGTCCTTGTTGTTGATCTTGGGCAATCCTAAAACAAAATACATTGAAATGTCCACCCATGGTGTGTTAGGAATTGGTAAAGGCATATATAAACCATGTGGATGTAACCTGGACTTGGCTTTTAGGCATGTGATGCATTTGGCACAGAACCTTTCCACATCTCTCTTCAAGTGTGGCCAAAAGAAATGCTCCTTCAAGACACTATAGGTCTTGTCTCTGCCAAAATGTCCCATCAAACCTCCTCCATGAGCCTCTCTAGTGATCAACTCCCTCATGGAATCTTGTGGAATGCACAACCTTTTCTCCTTGAACAGAAAACCATCTTGCTGATAGAACACTCCAAATGCTGCCTTAGATGTCTCCTGGTACACGTCCTTGAAGTCTGGATCATCAGCATACATGTCTTTGATGTGCTCAAATCCCATGATCTTAGACTCCATGGTGGTTATGAGAGCATGGCGCCTTGATAGTGCATCTGCTACAATGTTTTCTTTCCCCTTCTTGTACTTGATCACATAGGGAAAAGTTTATATGAACTCCAACCACTTTGCATGCCTTTTCTTAAGAGTAGTCTGCCCTCTTAAGTGCTTTAGAGTCTCATGATCTGTATGTATCACAAACTCTTTAGAAAGCAAGTAATGTTGCCAAGTTTCCAGTGACCTCACCAGAGCATACAACTCTTTGTCATATGTTGGGTAGTTGAGTGTTGCACCACTCAGCTTCTCACTAAAGTAAGCTACTGGTCTGCCTCCCTGTATCAGTACTGCACCTATTCCTGTACCAGAAGCATCACACTCAATCTCAAACATTTTATCAAAGTTAGGAAGTACCAATACTGGTGCATTGGTGAGACTGGTTTTGAGCCATGTGAATGCTTGCTCCTGAGCCTCTCCCCATTCAAAGGCTTTGTCCTTCTTGATCACTGAAGTAAGAGGTGCTGCTATGGTACTAAAGTCTTTGACAAATCTCCTGTAGAAGCTTGCTAGACCATGGAAGCTCCGGACATGTCCTATTGTTGTAGGTGTTGGCCAATCTTGTATTGCCTTGATCTTCTCATCATCCACCTTAAGTCTCTGTGAACTTACAACAAATCCTAGGAAAACCAATTGATCAGTTCAAAAGATGCATTTCTTTAAGTTCGCATAAAGACCTTCTGATCTAAGTGTTTGCATGACCTGTTCTAGATGCTTAACATGGTCATCTAAGCAGTGGCTATAAATCAGTATGTCATCAAAATATACTACCACAAACTTAGAAATAAAAGCTCTTAGAACCTGGTTCATTAGCCTCATGAATGTGCTGGGAGCATTGGTGAGACCAAATGGCATGAAAAGCCATTCATACAACCCTTGCTTGGTTTTAAAGGCTGTTTTCCACTCATCTCCTTCTTTCATTCTGACTTGGTGATATCCACTCTTCAAGTCTATCTTTGAGAAGATGGTTGCTCCACTTAGCTCATCAAGCATGTCATCAAGTCTTGGGATAGGATGTCTGTACTTGATTGTAATGTTGTTTATGGCCCTGCAATCAACACACATTCTCCATGTACCATCCTTCTTTGGGACGAGTAGAACTGGTACAGCACATGGACTCAAGCTTTCCCGGATATATCCCTTTGACATCAGCTCTTGAACTTGCTTTTCCAGCTCCTTAGCCTCTTCTGGATTCACTCTATAAGCTGGCATGTTGGGCAGTGGAGCTCCTGGTACCAAATCAATTTGGTGTTCAATGCCTCTCAATAGTGGAAGTCCAGCTGGTATGTCCTCGGGAAAGACATCCTTGAATCGGTCCAATAGCTCTGTCACGGCTAAGGGATGCTCCTGCTCTTCCGAACCTGAAAGATACCCTTCTCTAAAGATCATGAGTAGTACATGTTCTTTATGCTCCAAAGATTTCAGAACATTAGAAGGTGAAACAAAAAGATTGGTCTTACTTACCTTGGAACCTTTGTCCATTGCTTTCTGCATTTCATACACCTCTTGTGGTGTTAATGGAGCTAGGTTGTGCTTCTTGTTCTGGTGTGTGAAGCTGTAGATGTTGGTCCTTCCATTGTGCACGGTTTCTTTATCAAATTGCCATGGTCTCCCTAAGAGTAGATGACCTGCTTGCATTGGCACAACATTACATTTCACTTGATCATTGTACTTACCTATGCTGAATGGTACAATGACTTGCTCAGCTATCCTCATCTCAGTCTCATCATTGAGCCACCTTAATTTGTATGGTCTTGGATGCTTGGTCTTTTGCAACTTCAGTTTGTCTACAAGGTAAGCACTAGCAACATTAGTACAAGATCCTCCGTCAATGATCAGGCTACATACCTTGGCGTCAATGGTGCATCTGGAATGAAAGATATTCTCTCTTTGGATTGTTTCTGGCTAAAACAATGCACTAAGGGCTCTCCTGGTCACAAGTATCTCTCCCACGTCTGGATAATCCGTCACCTCTTCTTCGGATTCCGCTAGCTCAAGCTCTGCCTCATCTTGTGACTCAATGTCTCCATTGTCCCTTAACACCATCACCCGCTGGTTTGGACAATCTCTAGCATAATGACCTTTCCCTTGGTATTTGAAACATGTAATGTCTCTGGACCTTTGAGGTGGGGCCTTGCTTGTGTCTGGTTTGTTACCCTTGGGCTGCTCATAGCTAGATTTCTTGATCTTTGAGTCAGCTTCTGATGCTTTGCCTTTGTCTTGGTTCCTTTGAGGCTGATTCCAAGTTGTCCTGCTTCTACTGGTTGCAGCAACCTTCCTCTTGATGTGTTGCTCAGCTTGGACAGCTAAATGTAACAAGCCTTCAAGATCCTCATAAGGTTGTCGCTCTACCTTGCGTGCAATCCTGTCCTGAAGACCATCTAGAAACTGAGCCATCAAAGTTTCTTCTGAATCATCTACCTCCAGCCGGTTATTCATGGTTTCAAACTCCTCAAAATAATCTTCAACTGATTTGTTTCCTTGAGAGAGTTTTCTGAACTTCTTCTGAAGATCTCTATGGTAGTAAGCTGGTACATATCTCTTCCTTAGAGCATACTTCATGTCATCCCAATTGCTTAACTGACCATGTCTTAACCTTCTTCTCTCTGATACTTCTCTGTCCCACCATGCCAATGCATTATCAGTGAGTTGAGCTGCAGCTAAGGAGACTTTTCTTGCTTCAGAGTATTGGTAGTACTCATAGATGTACTCCATTCTTCTTTCCCAATCCAGATAAGCTTCCGGATTCGCCTTTCCGGCAAAAGTAGGAGCCGTGACCTTCAAGTCTTTGCCTCCACGTCTCTGATCATCATCCTCATTGCCTCTGCCTCTATCTCCACGCCTAGGCTGGTGATAGTTTCTCCTTCCTCTACCCCTGCCATGGATGTTAAATCCCCTTCCTCCCTGATTTGGATCAGGAGGTAACTCATCTTCCTCTAACTCAGGCATCTCGTCATTGGTTGTTTCTTCTTCTTGCTGCCTATGATTTCTATTCAAGTTGCGGATTGGTTCTCGTTGAATAGGCCTCTGTTCCAGCTGAGTGAGCCTGCCACTGATGTCTCTCATTGTTTCAAGCAGTTGATTCATGGTGAGTTGATCTTGTCCACCCTCTTCTCCCATGAGTACTTGTACCTGAAACTGACACAAGCGAATATCAAGGTCTAACAAAGAAGTCTAACGCAAGGTGAATGGTAAAACTCAAATGGTAATAATGAAAAATTTCTTCTTTTTTTTTTTTAAATGTAAATAAGAAAAAGAGAAAGTCGAAATTGAAAGCTATGGATGCAATATGGAGTTTGCTTTCTTGAGAAACCGATGAAAACAAAAAAAAGGAAATATGTATATTTTTTTTGATTTTTGAGTAAGATTTCGAAAACTAAGAAAACAAAAGAGGTAACTAATAAAAGCAAACAGATTTTTTTGGTTTTTATGCAAGGAATTCGAATCAAACAAGACTCAAAATGAAAAGATGAAGATGAACACTTTTTTTTTTTTGGATTAAGATACAATGAAATGGAAAATATGAATCTAAATGCAAATGAAAACAAAAGTTATGGATAGATAACACCTGTTAGGAGCCTTTTGGCTCTGATACCAGATGATGTAGCCCTGGAGCAGAAGCTTGACGGATGGGTTGATGGAGATCGAACCACTGGCTTAAGAGCTCTCTTGGTTTGATCGACTTAGATGAATGGTGAGTAGAGATGGGATTATTCCTGCTGGCTTAAGAGCTCTCTCAGAAATAATCAGTGGATGGAATGGATTGAGGCCGCCACAAGATCCTATGAGTCTGAATCTTGATAAGCCAAAAGCCTTCTCTTTGTTTGAATCACACAAAACAATAGAGAAAACAAGTTTGCGATTTCTTTGCTTGAAGAAAACACTCGGTGTACTTTATTGATCTAGGGTAAATGATACACGGCTGTGAGAGGGGACTTTATAAACAGTCCAAACAGCTATGCCCTTCTAGGGGACTTGAAGCAAATAAAACATAAAAGGAAAGTATTGACTCAATTTGGACCTAAAGAAATAAAGACTACAACGGCTAATTTTATGACTGAAACTACTAAAGGAAACAAAGATTTGATCCTGAAAAACAAAGAGACAACGGTCATATAATGTGTATAAATGAAACTCATACCTTAGCTTATGTTTGGTATGTCTTTGGCCGTTGATCAGAAGCCTTCTTCATTCGTAGCATTCTGGCCTCGGAAGCTTGAGCTAGTGTCGATGCTACTTCCTGAGCTAGTGCCGATGCTACTTCCTGAGCTAGTCTTGATGCTACATATTGTCAGTCCCTTTTGAGCTGAGCTGAATAGTGTTGGGCTGTCCATCTTGATGAAGACTTGTTCCTGCTCTTGGTTAGTAGCTTGATTCAGTAGGCTTTGCACACCTTCATTGACTTGGTTCCTCAAAGCCTTTGTTGCTGACCTTGTCAACGGACCTTTCCTTATGATGGGCATTGGATCTTCTGCCTTTGGTTCTATGGCCTCATCACACTTTCTCATCAAGGTTCATCCCCCCCCCCTTCCTGAAGATTCAATGTACAAGAATAAGGTTCATTCCCCTTAAACATCCAAGTTCAACTCACCACTTCATTTCACCTTTTGAAATGGCACCTTGCCTTTTACATGTCCATTACCTGCCTCATTGTGTTGCCACCTAGCTTCTCAAGTTCAATGAACCATCAAATACATGCACCTTCCCATTATAAAACATGGGCTTCTCCTTCCATCTTCTTCATTCCATTAAGCCACAAAACACGCCCAGCTCTCTCCTCTCTCCTCCCACGGTTTCTCTCCCTCCCTCTCTCCACTCTCTCCCTTGGCGATCATCACCTTCTCTATTCTTATTCATTATTATTCAATAGCTTCATCCCCAAGTTTCCTCCATAACTCCTAAACCTGGTTTAATTCCCTCAAGTTATTTACAGATCTGGAAACTAGAGAAGAAGCTGATTAATCACCGCCAGGAATCGCCGTTTACCTCCTGAGAACTCGCCGGAATTATCGCCGCCGGCTACACCTCCGCTGGGACTCTTTCTTTGATCGGTCGGATCTCTTCTCTATCTCATCATATCGCCGGTTCATCTCTCAACTTGTGTCTCTCCTTACCAGAAGATTCTTGCCATCGCCGAAGATAGTCGCCATTACCGGAATCCAATTATCGTCGCCGGAAAGCTCTTGTCATGAGCTCTCTTCGTCGGATTTCCTCTTTCCGTGATCTCTCTTGCGAATTCCCCACTCGCGGTTAGCTTCACATCGGTTAAGTCGTCGGTAGTCTCCCCTTGTCGCCGGTCAATTCCACAACGGACAGATCAACGCTGGTCAACACCGGCCAAGCCTCTCTCCTCCGCCGGTCAATGCCTCCTTCGCTAGTCACCAGTCGAGGTTAACTCTCTATCTATCTAGGTCAACGGGTCAAAGCTTTGGGTCAATATGCGGTTCAATGGGTCAACGTTTCGAGATCGCGGATTCACACCAAGGATTTGTTTTACGTTGATTTGGACTTTACAGAATGCAAATGTAAATTTCCTAGGAATTAATGATGTATTTAGGTATCGGTTATCATCGTTTTAGCGATTGTTTACATCAGTTTAGATTAAATTATATATATGATTTATATATATTTTATATTAATCAAAAATTTGGAACATATCGGTAGAATAAAATTGCAATTCCCGCCCAAATCGGTGTTGTCAAAATATCGGTTCCCGTCCAATTTTTTGAAAATTAGACTTCATTGTGAATTCTAGTGTAAAACTCCAACAATTTAAGTTACCGGTTAAATCAATTTGATTCGATTAAAATTTTGTTCTTATATTGGTTCAATCATAAATATTTTAATTTTCATTTGTAGACTTCAATGTGAAGTTTAGCTTTAATTGATTTTATTTGATGTCTTCAGCGTAATTATACAAATAATTAGTAGACTTCTTAAGTGTTAATGCATTTATTTAAACTTCTATTTTATTGTTCGGTGGCGTGGGTGCTCAAAATAATTTCTTATTCCAAAGATTTTTCTGCATTTCTTTTTTAAAATAGTATATTTTAATTTTAAAAACAAAATAATGGTCTAAAAAGATCAATCCTCCCTATATTAATTTACTCTTTGTTGAATGGTATACTGCATATTATAACGAGATATACTATCATAAATTTTCATTTCATCTCTATAAATACTACTTTACTCCCCAACAAATATTATAACAGAAGAAGAAAGAAAAAAAGACAGGGGCTTTCTAAAGGAATCACAATTTCATTTTCATGCTAATACCATTTCTAATCATCTTTGCAACGACATCATTTGCGTCTGCGTGGTTTCTGCCCTTCTCAGCTAAACATTGATTGTGCATTAATTGTTAGAACAAAGATGAAGATAAGAATGTGATTTCAGGTTTGGTGTTAACCTTCGCAAAACATTTTATGGATCTGTTTTTACTAGCGTGTTTCGTGGTATTATAATATAAATTATAATAAATTAAGTTCTGAAATAACTCTACATATTTATCACAATTTATTAGATACATATATGATATAATAACAAGTTGTCAACTATAAATTTACGATATTTTCCATCATGCAAGTCATTCTAGGCCTAGCATGAACCATTCGTAAAATTGATGACACATCTACAAAATTTAAATTAACATCCGTAATATTTTTTTTTGGTCAGTGATCATCCGTAATATTTAATAGTAGATGGTAAGATGGGAATTAGTGGTTATATATTCAGTAGTTAGAGTGCTAGCAAGCTTTAAGCAAAGTAGCGTTTACCTTTGTAAAACCCTTGAGCATGAGAGTTCGACTCCTTATTCTCGTATAAGATTGAGAAAGGTCCAATTACCCATGATTTTTGTTATGATTAGGAGGTTCATGGTCTATACACCAGTACATTTTATAGTGTGAGGATCAAAACTATAATAAACTTACCTTTTTTATAGAAATGAGACTTCTTCCAGCATAAATCAAACCTTATACTTCCAAAATATCTATATTATCGGTGTTCATGTGGATTACCGTTAGATTATTGGACAGTGTTAACACAAAAGACAACTGGTATTTTTGCACAGTGTTTTCTGAAATATATATTGTTAATTTTCAGTCTTTCCTATTATTTTTTGTAATATATATGTAAAAAGTTTTCAATATTTTTTTATAGATATACTCCATTGAAATTGAGTAATTTTTGTCGAAAACTTGTAAAACTGCTTTTTTAATAAATACAATGGTTAAAAAATTTAGTTTTGTAATGATGTATATTATGGTGTATTGGGAATTATAATTTTCAGTCCTACAGAAATAATTTTTAAAGTGGACTTTATTTAAATATTAAAGTAACAACTTAAAAGTATATAACCAAAAAAGGTTTTCAGTTCTACGGATGAGAAATTTGTTGGAGTTTTCGCTTAATTGATCATGTGGACAACTTTTTGGCTTATTTAAAGCCAAACATGATAATTACAATCGCTAGTGCAAAAGATAGACCGTTTATATTAATGTAAAAATAAAATATTAGTTACCCAGCTCTCTTTACTCATAACATCCATTTTCTAAAAACTATGTGGTTACTAATCATCCAAAAATTAACAACTTGGAATCTACTCTCTACTATATAAACACCAATAATCTTTTCCTCATAATTCCACAGAGCCAACTCCAGATACAATTAAATATATAAATATAAAATAAATTGAACTCCTTACCGGGGTTTCTTTTATAACTAATTTTTTATTTAATTTATTTGAAAAAAATAACAAATTATTAGTAATAATATGGAGATATGTAAAAGTGTCAAAGTTATTCTCTCTCTCGCTCTTGTAGTATTCTTGGCTCTTACAGTAACCAATATTGAGGCACGCGGCATAAACTATCCAGTTCAAAAACACAAAGGAGCCATAGATTATGACGATCTTTTAATTGGAGATCACGCTAAGCTTTGTAATAAATCAAACCCTAACAACTGCAAGAAGCAAGAAGTCAATCCTTACATGAGAGGATGTGAGACGATCAAACGTTGCCGTCGTTCTGTTTCCTAATTACTATAATATTTGGGCAGGCATCGGATGGAATCCTCATATTAATTTCAGATTATTAAATTTATTCCCCTTTTTATTTAATTATATTTGTTGTTGGTTTTGTAATTGATTGTAACCGATCATGTTATGAGAGTGAATGTCACATTTTTATTCAATTATATCATTTGTTGCAGTTTTTATCATACTTTGTTGCAGTTTTATTACCATCGTACATGGTTTAGTGCAGGGGTTAGTCGTAATTCATTTCTAGTTCGAGTCCCAGTGACAAAAACATTAATGACATGTGAGGTATAGGTAACTGATAGTCCCAATTTAAAAGGAGATTATGACCGAAAGAACCCAAACCCATTTTAATATTAAAAACAAATTATTTTTATTATAAATTATGAAAATAATTACAAAATAACTTTTCACTAGAAAATAATGTTCGTTTAAAAAAAACTACAAGATATGAAATTTACCGCCAGCTTGGGGATTCGGTTAGGGTTAGCCACAAACACCTATTGTGTATAAATAAGAGTGAAAAATATTGTTTGCGCTTCAACACAATTGAAAGAGCTTTTAGCAAAAAAAGGGTTTTGAGATTCTTGTAAGAAAGCAAACAATAAAAAGACAGAGAGCTTTTGTTTAGAGGTTCTTAGATTATTTATAAATATGTGAACATAAAATGTTACATCAAGTATTCAAAGCATATTTAGAACTTATTGAAAAATTATTTTAGGTGAGACTTGTAATTATACTTAAAATTTTACTAAATTCTTTATAGAGAATCGACCGTGTTATTTTGTAGTTCTTACACTAACTAATTTTTGCACTTTAAACATTTTTGTAAGTTTGCCTTCACTAATATGAAAAAAATTTATCCTTTGAGAATTGAAAACCAAATCTCCTAGTGTAGATATAATAATTAACCATATGACTAAACCACTGAGCTAAACAAGTATTGTCAAATGATATTTTGTGTCCTTATTCTTTCCAAAACAAGATCCACCCTATAAATAGGAGGATCAACTAACCAAAGTAAACTATGTAAAATCTCGTTTTGGGTAACTATAAGATGTATTGTTTTCTTGAGCAAATGTTACACCTACACCTCCTTACTTAAGGTCTTGGTCCCAACAATTAATTTTATCTTTTCCGTAAGTTTCAGTAATCATTTTTTTAATCAATTTTTAATTTTTTCTGAATCAATTTTCTTTTCTTCTCTTTAGAGCCAAGGCCGTACCCATGTTGTAAATTTTGAAACATTTGACTAGGGTCTAATTTTTTTTTAACTACCTAGGGACCTAATTTTAAAAAAAATATTATGAAAACAAAAATATAAAATAAAAATACATATTGTATTGTATTTGAAAGCACATTTATGTTTTTGAAACTTAAAGGATATCATTTTCAAATTCAAACAAAATTTATCAGATTTTTGTTTATAAAAACTTTAAAAAACCAAAATCAATTATTAAGACAAAATTAAGATAAAATGTTAGAAAAATTTCTACCTAATGTTGCTTCTAATTTTCTGTATAATTTTTCCAATAGAAAAATGGCTTGGGTCTCTTTAAATGTAGGCACGACTCTGTATAGAGTCTCTGAATTGTCTCCTTAGAAGCCATTTAACGAGTCTCTGTCAAAAACCGAAAGTAGAATCAAAGCATGCCCTAAAAAGTGGCTCACAAACCTAATTTTAACATAAATCATGATATGTGTTTCTTTTGTAAATAGGAGAAGTTTCTAGGAAATTCTGTAGTTCTTGAAGGATCTTGTAAAATGCACGAGAAATCTTTTTTTGCGTGATGAGTGTCGACCGACACCAAATCCATAAATCGTCTCCAAGCTCTAATTTTCTCTAACTTCTGCAACTCAGCTTTAAATGCCCCCAAAATCTCCAAAGTAGTCCACCTACAAAGACTCTAAAAGACTCCAAAAAGACTAAAAAGACTTAATAACAAAGACATATATCGTGGTCAAAAACCTATAAAAACCAAGATATATAAAATCTCTCATACATAGCTATTTCTTTCCCTCAAGCAAACAGAAAACCAAGACCTACAACAAAAAATCAGAAACTCATTTCTTCGTACAAAAACCATATCAAAAATCACCATAGTAATCCACATGAAACAAACTTGATAAGATTGAGACCATCATGTACTTCCCTCAGACTTAGCAAATGTCTCAAACAAACTCCACAATCAAGACGACAAATCTAAAATCATGATGCTGACCTCTGTAAGGTTTAAGTGCAGTCTCAGCAATGTAAAATTGATCAAAGAACACATGGACTCTTACCTATTCACATCCAGATCACACAAAAAGTCTCACTTCTGGTTTCTTTTCGCTCAGTTTTATCACTTCAGCAACCAATTTTCTATACTTACCTAAGATATCATTTTTTTAATATCGGTTGCTCTTCTCTTCTTATGGGGTTTCTATTTTTAAAGAAGTCATATCATCACTTTTGAAGACAGATGTGATTACCTCTTATATCCCAAGCTCACTACCTATAATGTCTTTTTAACTTTATTTTTATTGAAGGGAAGAGAGAGAGGGAAATCATATTATGTGAGTGGATTATACGAGCACTGAGTGGATTATTTTTATACGAGGACAATTTTTCCAGTTCCGCATATGTCTGAGTGGATTATTCCAGAAGAGGTAGAAAAGTTGTACGTTTTTCCTCCAAATTAGGTGAAAAGAAAAGGAAGAGTCCAAGAAACAAGATATACGTCAATTGGGGAGGACGGACGGAGAAGGAGCAAGAGGAAGGCAAGAGAGAATTTAGAGAGTTGGTTTAATTGCAGTAATGGGAGCCAAACTGATGTGAGCCAATAAGGAATTTAGTTGTATTTGTATTTCTACAGTTTTCATTTGTTGTCATTTGTTGTGTAACTTTGAAAAACTTGGTAAAACCAAGATTTGTAGAACCTTAATTCTTTGTGAAATTCAATTTTTATAATAATATTAAATATAACAAACAAACTAAAATACAAACTATATAGCATATCTCTTGCTAAAAAAAAATATACGCTTTCATAATTTAAGGTAAATATTGTAGATTTGTCTATGAGCAAGCAAATATCATATACATTTAATAGTAATTTATCTACGTGAATCATCTTAATCTTCAAAAAGTCAGATAATATATGTATTTTCAAATATTATTGCATGAATTAATTTGTAATGCATATAAATAGCCATAGATCTTGAGTATAACTAATTTTTTATTATTAAAGATAGAGTATAACCATTAAAACTGAATTTTGGCAGAAGTAAAACTTGACAGTTTTTGGTAAAACTGAAAACTTGGTAAAACTTTGATTCCCGCCTAAAAATTTTGAAACTCTCGCCCCCCAAATTCCCAGAATTAAATTTTCCCCCCTTTTTTGGAAAACCTAATATCTATCTATTTTTCTATTTTTCTCTCATTTTTCGTTCTTCTCCCTCTCTCTCTAACCCGAATCTCCATCTCTCTTCTCTCTCTCGCTCTCTCCCTTTCGGATCTATCTCAAATGAGTACAGAGAATTTCTCGCTCGATCCCTATGAAGAGGAAAGGAGGCACAAGGAATACTCCGATCGTCTTTACGCAGTCGTCGATGCGGAATACGGCATCCCAAAGAAATGCCCATGTGGTGACAGTATCGTACGCGAGGTCGATATGGTTACGCCTGTGGATACTACACCGGGCCATACCTTCTTTACTTGTCAAAGATGGAGGGTAAATGGAACTCTGAGTTTGGTGTTTTGACGATGGACCCCATTTTCCATGTATTTAGTGTAACTCCGAATTTTTTGATTTTTTTTGTAGGCCGATGGACTCCATTTTCGTCAACCATGGTTGCATGGTGTCGAACAAGAGTTTGAGAAGTTTCTGCACAAGATTGAAATGCAAGAGGTCAAAATTGCAGGCATGCATCTGGAGATTCAGAGAAACCAAAGAGAGATTGCCAAGTTAAAGGAGACAATCGAAGGGATGCAAAGCTGATGTGGTTTAAGATCTACTATGTCTGGATATCTATGTTTGAATTATGTGTTTGTTTCTATAGAATTTTCTATGTTGAATTCTTATTGCTAGTGTTTAAGTTTGAATGGATGTTTTCTGGATAACTTGGCATAACTAGGTAAAACTACTTTGGAAAACTTGGTGTCAAACTTGGTAAAACTAGGCATAACTTGGTAAAACTACTTTGTCAAACTTGGTTAGACAAGGTAATATAATCCAAACATAATTTAAACTATTATGTTAAACATAGATAATTCGAACCAAAATACCCAAAGTACTCAAACATTGGTGGTTCCCTCAGCAACTTGGTTCTCCATTTTCTTCCCCCTAGTCATCACGGGACTCCTAATCTTTATCTTTTTTTTTGGAACGTTCTCAACGGGTTCAACAGCTCTCTTCTTACCTTTTCTGTCCTTGTTCTTCTCGGCCTCAGATACTACCTTCTCAGCCTCTGTTACGTCCTTTTGTTTCCCCCTTATCTTCCACGGTTTCTTCCTTCTCTTGTTATTTTTCTCCCTTCTTACTGCTTTTCTTAGCATTCTTCTTTCTTCCCTTTCTTCCCTTTCTTTCCTCTTGCACTTTAACAACACTAGGCTCACAAATGATTCATTCAAAAACACCATCATCGGCAGTAGCCTCAGGCTCTCTTGGTAATGTCTCCTTAACACCCGCTCTTAGTGTATTCACAACCGATTCCATATCGGTTAATCTACCGTTATACGTCTCAGTCAACTCCTTGAACTGAGCGTCGTAATACATCTTCAATCGAGACTCTGTTTCCTCATTTCTCTTCTTGATTAATTCCTCCACATCCGCAAGACTTAAAACAGTAGGAGTAGGAGCCCCTTCAGGATCACTCTCAGACGCCTCATGAATAGCACGAGGTTGCTCTTGAGCATCTGCCTGAGACGCACGACCAGACACATCTTGGTTGAAAAGTTCTTCAAACCAGATTGTCTTCTTCTTCTTGAGCAGCCAGTTCCAACCATCGACTATTGGGTCATCCACATTATTCCAGCCAGAATCAGCGTCCATGGTATTCTCTAGAAGCGTCATTTCCATGGGAGATGGCTCCAAGATGCTTTGAATAACCTGGAAATATAAGAAGAAACAATTTAATATCAACCTCAAAGTATGATATGAGATACTAGGATTAGTAGTATGATATGAGATACTAACCTTGGTAGTTCCAAGCTTCTTATTTATCTCTGAGATATGGAAAAACTTTGACCCCACGGTTTTATACCTCATCTTGCACATTCGCGGGCAATCCTCGCACGCACCTTGAACCCTTTCTCGGAAATGGTTCTTCAGAACTGGGATGGCCTCAAAAGTAAGGACCTCCAGAGGAACAATGCATCCAGGAAATACCCATGAAGTGGGTGCCACTCCTCCGGTATGGTCAATGAAGTGCAATATGTCTTTGACGTTCTCCTCGAATGACAAACACCCCCACGGAAAAGTCTTGCACATCTCGAGATCATCAATGGCTCTAAGGAAGAAACTCTCAATGGAAGTAGCTCCTTTGCATGTCTTCTTCTTCCCAATGATCACGGATGACAAGAAGTACAGGACAACCATCTTCAAACAATCCTTGCCATACTTTCTCTTGCCAATATTTTTTTCGTTTTCATAGCTAGGAACTGCTTCACAACTTCTTCATGTGTAACCTTCTCTTCACCAAAGTACTTAGCAATAAAACCTGAGTCACCACCAAGGGATTCTTAGTGGTTTGGATAGGAGTGACATAACAACCCTGAAACGAGTGCATGCTCCCTAATGGAATAGCGGATTGGAACGCCGTTGACAATAAACCATAGCTCCATCTTCTTATCTACAGCCGTGACCCTAACAAGAATCATCCACAATCCCATCCATTTTGAGCTTGTCTTCTGACCCATGTGGAAGAAGTGCTTGAATTGTGGATGCTCATGGAACCAATCAAGCTCATCATCCTCGAGAATGTTGTCTACAGTCTTCACGGCTTTGGCGATGTAGCACTTAGAAAAGAGCTTTATCGTCTTCACATATTCTGTGGGAGGGAAACACATCTTGAGGGGCTGCATTGGTTCGGTTTCGTCCTCTGAATTCTGCACACACAAAAAGTTTGACCAAGTTACCCAGTTATACTATGTTTTACAAGAAAGTTTTACCAAGTTTTACTCTAACTATACTAAGTTTTACCAAGTTTTACTACCTTTAACCAAGTTTTACCAAGTTTGGCACCAAGTTTTACTAAGTTTTACCAAATTACACACAAAGTTTTGCTAATTCCTACCAAGTTTTACATATCCGAAATCGACAAAAATTAGACATGCAAGGCCCCATAAATGGAAATACATACCGTTTCTTCCTCGAGTTGATCACTGTGGTGGGTTAAAGAGCGGATTTCACTGGTTCGAACAACTTCTTCTTCGTGAAACCCTAGTCCCGGAACGCGGGAATCTTCAACTTCATCCTCCTCGTCTACGGCTTTCTCCTCATCGTCTACGGCTTTCTCCTCCTCGTTTATCCCTCCGGCTTCCTCCTCCTTATCGTCTTCTGTTTCATCGTCCTTCTCTTCCTCGTTTTCAATCTCTTTGTCGTCTTTTTTTTCTTCCTCCGCATTCTCGGATTCTTTTTCCAAGTCTGTTTTTTCTTCTTCATCAATTTGTTTCCACACAACTTCGGCTTCGCGATTCGCCTCTTCTCTCGGGTCTCTCTCGGTTGGGGATTCGTTTGGAGGAATCGATTTATCCTCTACTCTCTTCGACTTTAGTAATTTCTTTCTCCCATAACTCCGCATGTTTCCTTCTACAAATGGAGATTGAAATTCTTTTTTTGTCGGATGAAGTCGAAAAACTGGGGAAAACTGTAAGAAGAAAGGAAGACGAATGGATATACTGAAGAGAAAAAAAGATTTTTGATTTTACCTTAAGACATTTTTAGGATTTAAAGAGTAGATCCGACCCGACTCAAATGGATGGACCAAACTCTTTGGGTCAATCCAGGTTGGGTTGTAAATAAGTTACAAAACCCAGGTTTTGCTGTCTTTTACCCCTTCTCTCAAATTAAAAAAAAAAAAAAAATGAATTTATGGGAAAGAAGTATATGGGACTTTGACTTTGAGTCTAACAGCCCTAGAGAATTTGGGGGTTTCGTCTCTTATGACCCTAATTGGCAAAATAAAATCTACACTACCCCTCCTTAATCCACAATACCCTTCTCATTAAAATGAGAGTGGGCAATTACTCTTCCACCCTTACAGATTGAATTTAAAAAAAAAAACAAAAAAATGGAATTGAATATTAAAAATGGGATTCGGGTTGGGTCTCATTCGGGTTGGGTGGGGGATTATTAAAAATTGAATATTAAAAAATTGAATATTGGCATCTCTCTCTCCTCTCTCCTCGCTCTCCACCAGCTCGAGAAAAGGGGTCGTGCTCAGCTCTGTCGGATTCGGTCGTCGGAGATTCACCTCGATTTTCTTCGCCTCCTACACCGCCGTCGACGTCTCTTTCGCTGTGCCGTAGCCGCATTCTCATCCCAATCGAGGTTTAACTGTTTATTTGTAGATTATTGGATTAGTCTCCTCTTTAAGAATCGATTTCAAATGGGGATTGTAATTGGGATTTGATGCACACTGGTAATTAAAGAATGTGTGTGGGTTTATTATGAGTCCAAATTGGTTAGAGATGCATTGCTGTGGTTGAATCATTGAATTGGGTTGCTTTTTCAGAATTGAATTGTCTTTCGGGTTCATGCTCAGTTCGTAATAGTATAACTAGCTAAAACCAGTAACACTAGGAAATGTTGTATAACTGTGCACAAATTACTGTTTTGATTGAGTTTCTGGGTATTGTTTGGCAGGTTAAAATGATCAACAACGTCAGCATACATTATAAATTCGATGGTCGCATTTATGGTCTAGTGTTTAAGGCATCAGTTGAGGAGATAACAATGTCGATGGTAGAATCTAGGTTATACAAAAAGCTTGGTTTGGATGAAACCAAGGTTAAATTCCAACTGAGTTACATCCCTAGGCTGGCTGGGTGTGAGGAACAGTCGTATATTTGTGATGATGAGGAGTTTTTTGTGTATCTAACGCATGTTGATAATGAGAATCGTCGATGTGTTTTGTATGTGGAGGTGTTGAGTACACCGGAACTTCCCGAGCAACAGTCAAGAGCGGGAAAAATCTCTTACGGTGAGAACTATGAAGGAGAAATAGGGCTTGATGCCATCATGGTGTATGTTGCCGAGCAACAAGAAAACAAAGAAAAAGAGGATGAAGAACTCTAAAATGATGGAGATGCTCTCAAAAATGATGGAGATGCTCCCGAAAATGATGGAGATCCCGAAAATGATGGAGATGCTCTCAAAAATGATGGAGATGCTCCCGAAAATGATGGAGATACAGAGCGTGTTGAACATGAGGGCAACGGTAACGATTCATCAGATTTGCGTGATGAGTATGTGGTGGAACCACCTGTTGTTGTTGTGTGTAGTCCGACTTTACCGCCATGGGAAGACGGTTTGAATTTGAGTCTTGGTGTAGAATTTCCAAACAAGGAGGTTTTAGCAAAGTTGGTTCATAGAGGCGCATTTGTTGAATCTTTCGGCAATTTTATACAAAACTAGTAAAACTAGGAATAACTAGGAATAACTAGCATAACTAGTAAAACTAGGAATAACTAGCACAACTAGGAATAACTAGTAAAACCAGGAATAACTAGGAATAACTAGTAAAACTAGGAATAACTAGTAAAACTAGGTTACACTAGGTATCACAATATGAATGTATATCTGACTTATTTTTTGTAGGATGATGGACTCCACTTTCGTCAGCCATGGGTTTTTGGTGTCCAAGAAGAGCTTAGGATGCTAAAATGAAAGGTTGAAGTGCAGGAGATCGCAATTGAAGAATTGCGAAAGGAGATTGCCAAGCTGAAGTAGGAGAAGGAGTGATGTCTGTGTTTATCTATCTAAGACATAAAAATTTGCTATCCATCTATCTATGTGTTGTCTCTGTTTATCTATCTAAGACATTATATTTTTCTATCTATCTACTTTGGTTGGTTAATTGCTATCTTGATCAATGCAAACCAAGCAAAATAGTTTTCACAAAACAAACACCAGTTTTGACAAAACAAAAAACATTTACAACATATCAAAGCTGTCTCTACAAACTCCTCCGAGACTTCCGCGACTTCCGAGACTTCACAAACTCTTCAAGAGGCTTGATCCTTTCCTCCAACTTGGTGACCTTCTCCACGAGCAAACTCATATGTTCTCCCATGGTGGTAAACGCAGCGGACAACTCTTCGAAACAAGCCTTGCGACTTCGGCGTTCTTTCTCGACTCTTACTGCCTTCTTAGGTTGTCGCCCTTTCAAATCTTCATGCATCATATCTTCAAACCAAACAGTTAATCCTTGGTCTAGACGCTTGCACCAACTTTCCAGAACAATATCGTGCTCATCGACATCGTCCTCTTTCTCCATGATCTCCTCCAACAGCTCATTCTCATCAGACGTGGCTACCAAAACGTTCTCAACGTCCTGTAAATTTTAACGTATTGATTATTCCATTTGCTGCTAGTATTACCAGTTGCTTTTAGTATTACCAAGTACTACTAACCGTGGTATCATCGAGTTTCTCGTAGACTGTCTCAAGAGGCCAACCTTTCAACTCGCCTTTTTCCACTTGTACTTGCACATCCTCGGGCAATCGTCGTAAGGATATGGTACAGCTTCTCGGAAGCTGTCTCTCAGTCTCAGAATGGCCTCAATCGCCAAAAGCTACAAAAACAAATCCAAAAATTAGTAATTACAAAAAATTTAGTTAAAATGCAAAGTCATAAGGTTATACCTCCAATGGAACACAAAAACCAGGAATCGTCCACGGCCCCGACACCTTCCCTTTAAAATGATCCATCGTCTTGTGAATGGACTCCAACATGTAATCAAACGACAATCTTCCCCAAGGAAACGTCTGACATAACTCCAGATCATCCACGTATCTTAGAAATACGTCCAACACGGGTTTGCCTTTCTTTCCAGATTTGCTGGGGCAGTAAATAATGCTTCTCAAGAAATACAGCATGGCCATCTTAAGCCTATCTCCCGTCTCATCCGGTTCCATTTCCTCAAGCTTTTTTCACGTCTTCACGTAACACCTTCCCCTCGAAATACTTCTTCTTGAAGTGTAAGGATCCTTTCCTCTTCCAGTTGATTGGATAGTTGCGGCATTCGAGTCCTGAAATCAAGGCATGCTCTCGTAACTCGTATCGGATGGAAACGCCGTTAACTAGAAACCAAGCTTCCTTTTTCCTTTTAATTTCAGCGGTACGCAGGAGAAGCATCCACATGGGTTGAAGCTTGTGATTGCCCCTTGGCATGTGAAAAATGTGTGAGAACTGCGGGTGGTTGTCAAACCATGACGTCTCGTCCGGAGTGAGATTCAGTCCCTCAAAAGTGTTCAAAGTTTCCTCGATGAAGCACCGCATTGGTAGCTTCACGCTCTCGCTATACTGATCTGGCGAGAAGTACATTTTAAGAGGTCGCAGGGCTATCGTTTCCTCCGATGCTCTCTGCAAACAAAAAGGTATCCCAAACAAACAACACACAGTAAACCTAGTTATCCTAGTTCTACATAGTCATCTTAGTGACATATTACCAAGTTTTCCTAATTGTTCTCACAATGTTCACCTAGTTTTACCTAATATAGCTATATCATAGTAATCCTAAGTTATACTAGTAATGCATTAAAAATATACTAAGCTATTTACTTACCAGGGGTTCGGTCGGTCTCCCGTCGGTCTCCTCCTCCTCGGATTCTTCCTCCTGTGATTCATCCGCCGCATTGTCTTCTCTTCTGTCTTCGTCTTCTTCTTCTTCTTCGTCTTCTTCTTCTTCGTCTTCTTCATCTGTTTTCGTCTACTCGTCGTCTCCGTCCACCGTCTCCGTCGCAACGTGGTCGTCTCCCTCCGCCGTTTCCGTCGTCGCTGGAGCCGGAGCAGTTGTCGGAGTAGTAGTAGGAGCAGTTGTCGGAGCAGTTGTCCGAGCCGCTTCTCCAGGAGTTTCTTCAACCGCCGCCCCTCCACGAGGCTTCTTCGAAACCCTCTCCGCCGCAGGGCTCTTTGGCTTCGTCTTCTTCCTTGCGTTCCTAGTCTCTACCATCGTCGTTGATCTGAGAGGAGAAGGAGGAGGAGAGAGAGAGAAGAAGTAGAAAGGAGAGGTAAAATATTGGGAAGGGAATTGGGTGGGGAATTAGGGATTTTAACCCGATTTTAACCCGATTTTGGAATTTTTTTTTACCCGGATAGAATCCGAGTACATGGGGCTGGGTTGAAATAAACCGGATTTGATCCAGGTATGAGTGGTAATTTCCTGCCCTTCACTCGGTTTATACGTAACGTACCATTTTCAGATTTAATTTAAAAGAAAAAGAATTTCGTCTTATAACAGGGGCAGGCGAGATTTTTGGTTGTGTACGAAGGGGCATAGGAGACGATTTCTCGAGAATTTGATCCGAAAACTCCTCCATCTCCCATTCCAGGCGATTCCTCTTTCCCGTCTCTGAAATTAAATTCTACCATCACCAGTTTCTGTTTTAAATTCCCTTCATCAGCAAACGATTTTTGTAGAACAAATCACTATTTTAAGATCTCCATTGAAAAAAAGAAAAGTGCGACAAACCCAAAAAGAGAGGAGGATCCTTCCGTTGAGGCCGAGAATGAGAGTAGGGAGAGAGAGGGACACGATGATACGAAGAATCACCGAGAGAGCTTCTGGATTATCTAAGAACTGGATTTTCAAATCATCGGCGTCGCGATTTCACGACGAGTCTTTTGATTCCTCCGTCTCACCTATTCTCATTCCCGGCGTCCATGAATTCCATTGACAGGTACATGCCCATCAAAAATCATCTCGTGCTTTGCTCTCTTGATTTCAAATCGAAAATCGATTCATTGTAAAACGAATCCTTCTTTGTTTTGAATTACAGGATGCAATTAGAACTAGCGAAAATATCAGATTTTATTGCAGCAAAAGCTGGAAACATTCTTGGCTACGAAGTTTTTGTTCCTGAAAACAACAACGTCTTCTACTCTCGCAGTCGCAGGTATAACCAGCAGCTTTTGCTCCATTTTCAAAATTTCTCCCTTGTATGAAGACATGAAACACATATTGCAATAGAGTGAAAGATTATGTTTTGGTGTTTAGTTGTGATGAAAAGATGGCTTTTTTGACAGTGAGTTTATATTTAATCTCGACCCAAGTGGTAAATAGGAATCTACTCTTCTGGCTGTTCATATTCAAAACACAAAAGCTAAGATGGAATGTTCTATACTTTTACTGAAGAACCGTATGTTAATTTTTGCCAGCAATTATCATCTTCTAAACTCTTTTCTCTTAGATTTGTATAGCCATTCGACCCCAAAAAATAGTAGTATAGCCAATGTAGGATTTGCTTTCGAGATATGTCAAAGTGAGTGATTAAGATTACTTATTCATGGATATTTTTCCTTTTCAGGTGTTCGAATCTGGGAACTCAAGGGTTCATATGAAAAGGACAAAAGGCCGTCTATTCCGCAGCTTTTAGGAGTTGTTTGGGAAGCATGCTCAGTTTTGAATAAGTTTCCTGCAACAAACATCACATCGACTGGCAGGGCTATTGCCCAATTTGCGGTTTCGATGAAGGACCTTCTTAGGGAGATGAAAGTGGTGGTGTCAAGATCCTTGATGATTCTGATCTCGAAAGCATCATTGAAGGGTATGCAACAAGGACAGTCTTATTCTTTTATTGTGATAGTCTCATATGTTTTCTTATGCTAGGATTTGACTGTGTATAGGTGCTTGGATCTGGAAATGAAAGAATCAAGCTTAATCGAAGTGTTTACTTCTTCCACAAGTCAAGTAAGATGAAGAGTGATAGAAAGAGCGTTTGAATAACAAATGATACCGGCGAAGAGATAACTCTGACACTTTGTATAGAGACAATATTAGGCTTCAACAAGTCTTGGAAGATTCCATGCTTATGTACGTTACCTTTATACCATCCGGAGGCGAAGGGGCGGATCTAGAAATGTTTTTAGTCGGGGGCATAGTATTAAAAATAACAAAAAAAAAATATGAACCGGGGGCACATCTTCATTTTTCTTCATTAAACCTAAAATATATAGTCAAATTAGTTTAAACTATTTAAGAAAAAAAAAAAAAATAGTAGGGGGCACGGGACCCCGTACCCACTTAGCTGTGTCCGCCCCTGAGGCGAACTAAGTGTTACAGCTTCCCTGAGGAAAGATCAGCTCGGGCGATCTGTGCATCTTGCTAATTTAGAGATCATGTAAAATATTATCAATCAGAGTACACAATATGATGTTAAAAGAAAGTGCATTTATGATTTTGTGTTTATAAAAATAGAATAACACATACGGGAGCCGGGTTACCAGATATTTTCCTAAACCAAATGTTTCAAGCTGAGAAAATTATGTAGGAGGAAGGATTAAGCTTGATGGTTAGCCAGAAACTGGTGAAGCTAATGGATGAAGATGTTCAATACTTGAGACATGCTGGAAAATCGAGTTCCATGTCCTTGCAACGAACAAGAAGCCCCCCCCCCCCCCCCCCAAAAAAAAAGTCATTGGTTTCTCTTTCTTTCCAACTTCCCTCATTGCTTTTGTTTTCATTTTCGAATTTCTTTCAATACTGAATAAATAAATTGACAACAACATTCAAGAACAAAAGACATAGATATCATATCTAATATATATAATAGACAAGTTATGAGAGAGAAAAATCCTACATGGTCCAATCAAAACTAAAAATTAAACTGACGTGTCAAGACTATTTGGTGACTATTCTGAAACCAATTCTGATGATTATTCCGTCTATTTTTTTCATCTCTTTCTCTTTCTCTCGAAATGTCCCTCTCCATTTCTCTCGAAAATTTCACGCCATCGTCGCCGAAAATTTCACGCCATCATCATCATCTCCTTCGATCGTCTGATACCTATTTCCAGTTTTATTCATCTAGATGTACGTTTGTTTTGGTTTGAATCTAAATCGTTGAGTTTGTTCATAACCCTAATCCCTCTTTTCCTTTGTTTCAGTTTTCAATCCGCTGGATAAAAACCTAACACGGTTCGTCTATAATTTCCCATCTCTATTTCATCGCTTTTTCCAGTTTATTGTTAGATTTTATCCTTTCCTTATCCCGATTGATTTTATGAATCGCATCAGGCCATGAATCGTTCATTTGTGTTTATCTTCTTTTCATGTATTCTACGATCTGGAAAATCAAAGTAAACTGTCCAATTCTTTTCCAATCTCAAGACCAAAACCGTCCGATTAGGGTTTCTTGTGGTTTATTTGTTAATATTCGTCGTGATTTTTCAATATCCTAACACATATTTCTGTTTCTCGCATCAGGCCCACCGCTTTTTCGATTTTTTTGGGTGATAATAAGAAAAAATTTCTCTGAAGAAATTATCCTTTCCCGTGAACGGTTTCCATACCTCACCGTTTTTGGAGCTTTGTGGGTCTCTCGGATGGAAGGTATGAAATCCATCTTTCTTTTTTTATTTTCAATTTCTATGAAATCACAACCGTTTTATTTGTTTATCTTTATTTTCAGGTATTCCTGGATCTGAAAAATTTGGGAGTAAAAGCTGTCGACTATTCTTCATTTTCCCGATTTCCACATCCTTTCTACAACAATTAAATCCATTTTTATCCTTCACAACTACTTTCATTTGTTGACAATCTACCATGGAAACTTCGGGAGATATGAAACAAAGAAGCGAGGAAGAAAGTTTATGTTTATCAAGTTGCAGGCCGTGTTCATCACGACCCGTCACGTGCTCTTGGAGATCTCACTGGAATCAAGAAACACTTTTTCGGAAACGCGGCGAGAAGAAATGGAAGTGAGAATTGCTCGAAGATTTACGGAAGCAAAGAATATAGATGTGATTGTGGAACTCTGTTTTCTAGGTGCGATTTTGAGGTTTTTTTCAACTCCTAAAAATTTGATCTTTCGTCTGAATTTACCAATTTGTGGAATGGGTTTTGTTTTAGAATATATAGCTTTATATATGTTTCAGATAGCTTTCGTCTGAATCTGGTGTGATTCAAGTACATTCGATTTACTATAATCTGTATTTTAAATGAGCACATGTCAGAAATGACGGTGAAGAAATTGAAGCCGATGGTGCCAATTATCATATTGAAATGATAAGGTGTTTGAGAGAGGTTAATGGCGACAACAACACTGTTGGCTGATAGGTTTTCATGTTGCTACGTCTCTTTGAAATCTTGCTAATATTTTTTGGGTGAAGCTAACAAGATCTGCCCGAATTTTGTCCAGGTATCCACAATTCTTGGGTCCTATCAGACTATAAAACTGGTTGAGACCTTCATGAATTACCAGGTATTTTTCAGGATCATGTTTACCATGTTTCAAGGATATGCAGACATTAGATTCTGGTTTGGTCTATTCAGACGATATATACATCATTCAACTTGCCTATTTTTCCTTCCGGAAAAATTCCTATGCGTTTATGTACTTTGGATATCAGAATATAGAGCTTCTGTTATGTCCATGTATATCATTGTTACTCTTATGTACAATAGGTAGATTGGCATATGTTCTGGTGTAAAACAAAATTGTGAACTGAACCATGAAAATATTTGGTGAAAAAATCTGTTACAAAAACATCAAGAGGTGTTTGTGTTATTACAAAGTCAAGGTTAGAAGTATCTTTGTGTTATCCTCAAGAACAAGTCAGAGTATTTGTTAGAAGAAGAAAAGGCCCACCTTGAGATGAGTCGATTCCAGTGTCATTACAAAGTCAAGGTTAGATCTGTTTTCTTCGATTTCTCCAGCTCTTAGATTAGATTTATGTTACGTATCTTTTGATGCAATGTCTTGAAGATACAAAGAAATTTACTCGAATATTATGATTGTTTCTATCTGTTTAGCTAAAGGTCTCTACTTCTTTGATTATTTGTTTCCAGACATCTAATAGCCATTGCACTTAACTATTCTTCTAGGTCTGCCAGTGTTCTTTTATTCTCATAAATATACACTACACTTACCTGTTTTTTCATAGCAGTTAGCATCTGATTGTGTAACTGCTATCTGGTTTCTGGATTCGTTACTGTGTTGTCTACAGCCTTGAAGAATTGTGATAGCTTTAGAAGTCCTTTCGGGAAATCTGGGTTCTCTTTTGGTGATTGAAGTCGATAAATTACGGATACAGGTAAATTACAAGGCTTTTAGGTGAGAAAGATATCTCAACTTCTGGGTTTTTGCATTATAGATTAGGTAGGGCGCATACATTCTAAAATAATGCATGTTCCCTAATTTGAGGTTGAAATTATTGATGATATGTATTAGCATACAAAGTCTATTTATGCTCAGTTGCTCACACAAACTCTCTCATTTTAAGTTGACAGGGGAGACTCCTTGCTAAGGAACATGACTATTCTGCTGCTGTTGATGTCTATAAAATAGGCTTAGAATTGAGGCACGTTGTTAATGCATGAGCCTTAACAACTGAGTGTTTTTTATAGTTGGCACTGTTTCCAGATCGAGTTCCTATTGATCTTTCAATTTGTTTCTATATATTAGGCATGTGCATATCATGTCTATTGATCTTTCGATTTGTTTCTATATATTAGGCATGTGCATATCATATCAGTATGCTGACATATATTTGTCTTATTTTGGCAGTCCTGATGATTGGGAATGTTTCCTACAATATCTCGGCTGTTTGGTTGAAGATGACATCATGTTGAAGTACTTTGACTTATTTATCAGATTCATCCAACAAAACACATGGAATACAAATTTTCTCACCTACGGAAGAAATGGTGATTATATTAACCACTTGCAGACTTAAAGGTTTGTCACGGCGAGGAACAAATCCGAGTAAAGCTTTTTGTTTTTTTGTTTTTGTTTTCCTCTCTGAAACCTCTTCTATGTGTTGTAACCGTTTGAATTGAGTTCTGGAAAAATTTGTCGTCTGGTGCAGCGCATTGTCTAAATTTGTGAATTAGGCCGCTGACGGTGGAATCACAGCTCTTCACATGGCTGCCTTGAATGGATTGTTTGTCTGTGTGCAGCTTTCACTTGATCTTGAAGCGACTGTTTCCGCTGTGACATTTCATCATGGAACATCAATGGATATGATTGGTATCAGCTCTCTATCCCCTCCCATATGACTAAAACATTCTTTTCATTCTGCTTCCAAGATGATGATCTTCGTCTTACTTATGGTGGAAGCACGCCTTTGCACTATGATGCTTTTGGTGGGAACCTGAAATGTTGTCATGCAAGAACAACTAAGTTTATTATTTTGTTTCTCTATTTTTTATACAAAGATTTGTCAGAAGGTCCATTTTTATGTGTCTCTCCATCTATAGATTCTCCTTCGAAGAGGTGCAAGAAAGATGACATTAAGCTGAATTGTTCCTCCACAGTCTCTTCTATTGATTCATTTCATGTTGTAAAAACATATATTTGACGTCGTCAAAATGGAAATTGTCCTTTTCAAAAAATGTTTGTCGGTGGCTACCCAAATGACATAGCACGGATGTGAAGTCGTCATTGGTTAGAATTGTTGCTTTCGCCAAATTCTGATGTCGTCATTCCAGGAATCACTCACTCCAATTACTTATCATTGCCCCTTTTGAGTATACTCATCATCACAAGGTTATTACCTAACCTTCATCGAGTTTTTAAGACCAACTCTGGCGATCCAAGCGGATGGGCTTAATATGTCTCCGGGTTGCTTTCTTCAAGTTAACTATTTGGTTGCAGACAACAATCATCACAGTGATGATTAATGTGAGCTTCATATTATGTTTGTTACGTTAAACATGTACGTAGTCTTATATATTGATTTGTTCCATAGTGACAACAACACTTCTTAATAATGAATACAAAAAGACAGTAAGTAGGCACAATTACTAGAAGCTTCTGCACATGAAGTTTGAAGGCAGAGTCCCATAATGAACATAAAAGGAAAAAATAATAAACAATAAAGCTAATGGAAATGGTTAAATAAGCTGGGATTACGTCAGTGTTCTTGGCTTAGAGATTTTTAACATAGCGTCACATAAAACGCTATAGCAAGGAGGTAGAAGTAACGTGATTAGATCTTCTCCCTCCGTGACCATTCTAGAAAATATCTTTTAACAAAATTTAGCAAAAAATCTTATTGACAAATATTGACAAATGAATAGATATATGTTATGATTTTCGAAACAAAAATCAGATTTTGCTTTATTTCAATTTATTTACTATATCTTTTGTTACAATATATATTTTTTATTAAAAATACAGTATTTTTTTTAATTATTGAAATTTGTAACTTATTATCCACTAGATTCTGGCCCGTGCGTTGCACGGGCATTGTATTTCAATACATTAATTTCATTTTACATTCAATAGTAGGACAAAGAAATACATTAATATGGAAGATTATATAGTTTATATTAAGAATGTGTTTCAAGTTTTATTTTAGCTAAAATATGAAGTAACTTTATTTTAGTACAAATAAGTACTAAAAGAATTGAACACCGATTAAATAAACTTTTTAATTCAGCGGTTTCCTATGTCTAAAGAAAGTGTTTCTATCTCTCTATCTTCTTTTCCATAACTCTCCCCATCCTCCTTCTTCTTTAGTTTGTGAGCTAGAGGTTAACTATGAGAGAAGTTAATATCTTCTTATATATCCTCACAACGACGACCAGTTTCACAATTCAATAGACTCCTTATCATTGCAGCTTCATAAATTCGGCGGTTTACCGTGCATTAATATTAGGAAACCTTTCTATCAAAGTTACAGATGTAATAAGGTTATACCTAGCATTAATACACGGTAGGTCAGCCGATTTACGACTGATGATGTAGATTTACTTATTATATGAGTTATGGCATCAGAATTTTCATTTGATATATCTATGAAAGAGTATGCCAAGGATACAAAAGAGAAGAACATAGTTGTGAAGTTTTGAGCTCAGCAACTACTTGCAACAACGTGGAAAGAACATTTCTGAAATGTAAGAAAGAGTCAACAATGAGAGCTAAACGTGCAATACAAAGTAGGTTCTGATTCAATGTTCCCTCATATACACATATACAATAATGTTAGTCTGATTAACTGTGTCCTTTTTTTATAGGTACCTTCTGTGTGAATGTGTCTAAGAAAGTGGTGTTGGTTAAAGAACTAAAGAAAGGAAAGAGAAGCATGACTATAAAAATATATATTAGGACTTCATACTTTTTGCCTAAAATTAAACGAAACCAAAAAAACATTAAAAGAAGATCTAAAAGAATCACCTTCGCTATTTCAAAAAAAAGGCAAACCAAAAAAAAAAAAACAAATTACATTCATCAATATACTTTAAATTTGGAAATGAAAGAATAGTAAGATTAGGAGAACATACTCTAATCATCAAAAAAATATTAAGAATTTAAAAGTTTTAGCTATATACACATTATTTGCATTATAATTTGAACTCTTGATCCACATAAAAATAATTCTATTATAAGTTTATTATGCTTTATTCTCATAGGTAGAAAAAGAGATTTTCTATTAATCCATTGTAACATATGACATGACCTAAAATTTAGAGAGAAATATATTAATGTTTGGAAAATTCTTTGGTTATACCACACAATTTTTGTGAATCTACAAACACCAACATTCGAAGACATAATAAACTCTATAATCTTAAAATTAATTATGACTATTTCATACCTTCTCATCATATGCAAAATTTTAATTAGTATTGGTTTTGGTCTAAAACTTTTTATTTAAATATGTATAGTCAAAATAATACCCATTTTTTAGGCTAAGACCCTTGAATGCGACAACAAAAATCTAAATTTAGATTTACCTTATCAAGAAATGGTTTACTTATACTTTTACTATAAATATGATCTTAACTTCCACGAAGATTGACACATTTGGCTTTGTCTTCCCCATTTTTCATTTGCAGTTTGAAGATGTCACGTGAGCAGACAAATACCCAGGCTACATCCTTGTTAGTTAAAGTAATGATTTACTTATTTTTATTTAAAAAATATTGCATATTTAACAATTCTTTCTTTGTCTAATGTAGGAAACTACTAATAAAGAAGAAGAAATTATCAATGGTTTGAAAAATGAGAAAGATAAAGCTTCATGCTTCCAAAAGTGGGTGATATTGAATGGAGACGGGGAGAAAAAGCTATGGAATAAACAAAAAAATCTAACAGCTGATGGTGAGTTGTTTTACTTGAGGCTTCTTTTTTAAAATAGTTAAAGACGCCAACAGTTATGAAGATATATGAACGGTTTATGGAACGTTGGATACATAATTCCATAAACCGTTCGTATATCTTCATAACTGTTTGCGTCTTTAACTATTTTAAAAAGAAGCCTCAAGTAAAACAACTCACCATCAGCTGTTAGATTTTTTTTGTTTATTCCATAGCTTTTTCTCCCCGTCTCCATTCAATATCACCCACTTTTGGAAGCATGAAGCTTTATCTTTTTCATTTTTCAAACCATTGACAATTTCTTCTTCTTTATTAGTAGTTTCCTACATTAGCCAAAGAAAGAATTGTTAAATATGCAATATTTTTTTAATAAAAATAAGTAAATCCTTACTTTAACTAACAAGGATGTAGCCTGGGTATTTGTCTGCTCACGTGACATCTTCAAACTGCAAATGAAAAATGGGGAAGACAATGCCAAATGTGTCAATCTTCGTGGAAGTTAAGATCATATTTATAGTAAAAGTATAAGTAAACCATTTCTTGATAAGGTAAATCTAAATTTAGATTTTTGTTGTCGCATTCAAGGGTCTTAGCCTAAAAAATGGGTATTATTTTGACTATACATATTTAAATAAAAAGTTTTCGACCAAAACCAATACTAATTAAAATTTTGCATATGATGAGAAGGTATGAAATAGTCATAATTAATTTTAAGATTATAGATTTTATTATGTCTTCGAATGTTGGTGTCTGTAGATTCACAAAACTTGTGTGGTATAACCAAAGAATTTTCCAAACATTAATATATTTCTCTCTAAATTTTAGGTCATGTCATATGTTACAATGGATTAATAGAAATTCTCTTTTTCTACATATGAGAATAAAGCATAATAAACTTATAATAGAATTCTTTTTATGTGGATCAAGAGTTCAAATTATAATGCAAATAATGTGTATATAGCTAAAACTTTTAAATTCTTAATATTTTTTTGATGATTAGAGTATGTTCTCCTAATCTTACTATTCTTTCATTTCCAAATTTAAAGTATATTGATGAATGTAATTTATTTTTTTGGTTTGCCTTTTTTTTTGGAATAGCGAAGGTGATTCTTTTAGATCTTCTTTTAATGTTTTTTTGGTTTCGTTTAATTTTAGGCAAAAAGTATGAAGTCTTAATATATATTTTTATAGTCATGCTTCTCTTTCCTTTCTTTAGTTCTTTAACCAACACCACTTTCTTAGACACATTCACAGAAGGTACCTATAAAAAAAAGGACACAGTTAATCAGACTAACATTATGTTATATGTGTATATGAGGGAACATTGAATCAGAACCTACTTTGTATTGCACGTTAAGCTTTCATCGTTGACTCTTTCTTACATTTCAGAAATGTTCTTTCCACGTTGTTGCAAGTAGTTGCTGAGCTCAAAACTTCACATCAATGTTCTTCTCTTTTGTATCCTTGGCATACTCTTTCATAGATATATCAAATGAAAATTCTGATGCCATAACTCATATAATAAGTAAATCTACATCATCAGTCGTAAATCGGCTGACCTACCGTGTATTAATGCTAGGTATAACCTTATTACATCTGTAACTTTGATAGAAAGGTTTCCTAATATTAATGCACGGTAAACCGCCGAATTATGAAGCTGCAATGATAAGGAGTCTATTGAATTGTGAAACTGGTCGTCGTTGTGAGGATATATAAGAAGATATTAACTTCTCTCATAGTTAACCTCTGGCTCACAAACTAAAGAAGAAAGAGGATGGGGAGAGTTATGGAAAAGAAGATAGAGAGATAGAAACACTTTCTTTAGACATAGGAAACCGCTGAATTAAAAAGTTTATTTAATCGGTGTTCAATTCTTTTAGTATTTATTTGTACTAAAATAAAGTTACTTCATATTTTAGCTAAAATAAAATTTGAAACACATTCTTAATATAAACTATATAATCTTCCATATTAATGTATTTCTTTGTCTTACTATTGAATGTAAAATGAAATAAATGTATTGAAATACAATGCCCGTGCAACGCACGGGCCAAAATCAAGTAGATTATATTAGAGATGTATTTATAATATACAATTTTGTTGTAATTCTCCTTCTCAAACATTGATATACTTTAAAATAATAATAAATATATTTGCTTTGACATCATTATTTTCCAAAATTATTTATATTGTATTTGCAGCAAAAAAAAGTAGAAATAAAAGAACACATATTTACCAAATAAAAGGGTTCAAAAACAAATACCAAAAAAGGTTTTAAAACAAATAGCAAAAAGATATGATATCTATAAAATAAACAATATCAAAAAATGTATATAATTTAATTAAAATTCGTACGAATGCAAAGTTAAAAACAATAAAATTACAACAAATATTAGTATATAAATCCGCGCATAGCGCGGGATAACCCCTAGTCATTTTTAAAGTGGACTTTATTTAAATATTAAAGTAACTACTTAAAAGTATATAACAAAAAAAAAAACGTTTTCAGTTCTACGGATGAGAAATTTGTTGGATTTTTCGCTTAATTTATCTTTTGGAACAAATTTTGGCTTATTTAAAGCCAAACATGCTAATTACAATCGCTATTGCAAAAGATAGACCGTTTATATTAATGTAAAAATAAAATATTAGTTACCCAGCTCTTTTACTCATAACATCCATTTTCTAAAAACTATGTGGTTACTAATCATCCAAAAATTAACAACTTGGAATCTACTCTCTACTATATAAACACCAATAAGCTTTTCCTCATAATCCCACAGAGCCAACTCCAGATACAATTAAATATATAAATATAAAATAAATTGAACTCCTAACCAGGGTATTTATTTAATTTATTTGAAAAATAAATAAATAACAAATTATTAGTAATAATATGGGGATATCTAAAAGTGTCAAGGTTATTGTCTCTCTCGCTCTTGTAGTACTCTTGGCTCTTACAGTAACCAATATTGAGGCAAGAGGCATAGATTATCCAGTTCAAAAAAACAAAGGAGCCATAGATTATGACGATCTTTTAATTGGAGATCACGCTAAGCGTTGTGATAAATCGAACCCTAGAAACTGCAAGAAGCAAGAAGTCAATCCTTACAGGAGAGGATGCGAGACGATCAAACGTTGTCGTCGTTCTGTTTCCTAATTACTATAATATTTGGGCAGGCATCGGATGGAATCCTCATATTAATTTCAGATTATTAAATTCATTCCCCTTTTTATGTAATTATATATGTTGTTGGTTTTGTAATTGATTGTAACTGATCATGTTATGAGAGTGAATGTCACATTTTTATTCAATTATATCATTTGTTGCAGTTTTTATCATACTTTGTTGCAGTTTTATGACCACCGTACATGGTTTAGTGCAGGGGTTAGTCATAATTCATTTCTAGTTCGAGTCCCAGTGAGAAAAACATTAATGACATGTGAGGTATAGGTAACTGATAGTCCCAATTTAAAAGGAGATTATGACCGAAAGAACCCGAACCCATTTTAATGTTAAAAACAAACTATTTTTATTATAAATTATGAAAATAGTTACAAAATAACTTTTTCACTAGAAAATAATGTTCGTTTAAAAAAAACTACAAGATATGAAATTTACCGTCATCTTGGGGATTCGGTTAGGGTTAGCCACAAACACATATTGTGTATTAATAGGAGTGAAAAATATTGTTTGCACTTCAACACAATTGAAAGAGCTTTTAGCAAAAAAGGGTTTTGAGATTCTTGTAAGAAAGCAAACAATAAAAAGACAGAGAGCTTTTGTTTAGAAGTTCTTAGATTATTTATAAATATGTGAACATAAAATGTTACATCAAGTATTCAAAGCATATTTTGAACTTATTGAGAAATTATTTTAGGTGAGACTTGTAATTATACTTAAAATTTTACTAAATTCTTTACAGAGAATCGACCGTGTTATTTTGTAGTTCTTACACTAACTAATTTTGCACTTTAAACATTTTTGTAAGTTTGCCTTCACTAATATGAACAAATTTTATCCTTTGAGAATTGAAAACCAAATCTCCTAGTGTAGAAATAATAATTAACCATCTGACTAAACCACATAGCTAAGCAAGTTTTTGTCAAATGATATTTTGTGTCCTTATTCTTTCCAAAACAAGATTCACCCTATAAATAGGAGGATCAACTAACCAAAGTAAACTATGTAAAATCTCGTTTTGGGTAACTGTAAGATGTATTGTTTTCTTGAGCAAATGTTACACCTACACCTCCTTACTTGAGGTCTTGGTCCCAACACATAATTTTATGTTTTCCGTAAGTTTCAATAATCATTTTTTAATCAATTTTTCAATTTTTCCTGAATCAATTTTCTTTTCTTTTCTTCTCTTTAGAGCCAAGGCCGTACCCATGTTGTAAATTTTGAAACATTTGACTAGGGTCTAATTTTTTTTAACTACATAGGGACCTAATTTTAAAAAATAAATATTATGAAAACAAAAAATATAAAATAAAAATACATATTGTATTGTATTTGAAAGCACATTTATGTTTTTGAAACTTAACAGATGTCATTTTCAAATTCTAACAAAATTGATCAGATTTTCTTTATAAAAACTTTTAAAAACCAATATAAACTATTAAGACAAAATTAAGATAAAATGTTAGAAAAGTTTCTACCTAATGTTGCTTCTAATATTTCTGTATAATTTTTCCAATAGAAAAATGGCTTGGGTCTCTTTAAATGTAGGCACGACTCTGTATAGAGTCTCTGAATTGTCTCCTTAGAAGCCATTTAACGAGTCTCTGTCAAAAACCGAAAGTAGAATCAAAGCATGGTCTAAAAAGTGGCTCACAAACCTAATTTTAACATATATCATGATATGTGTTTCTTTTGTAAATAGGAGAACTTTCTAGGAAATTCTGCTGTTCCTGAAGGATCTTTAAAAATGCACGAGAAATCTTTTTTTTGCGTGATGAGTGTCGACCGACACCAAGTCCATAAATCGTCTCCAAGCTCTAATTTTCTCTAACTTCTGCAACTCCGCTCTAAATGCCCCCAAAATCTCCAAAGTGGTCAATCTTGTACCTATACCTACAAAGACTCCAAAAAGACTAAAAAGACTTAATAACAAAGACATATATCGTGGTCAAAAACCTATAAAAACCAAGATATATAAACACTCTCATACATAGCTATTCCTTTCCCTCAAGCAATCAGAAAACCAAGACCTACAACAAAAACTCAGAAACTCATTTCTTCGTACAAAAACCATATCAAAAATCACCATAGTAATCCACATGAAACAAACTTGATAAGATTGAGACCATCGTGTACTTCCCTCAGACTTAGCAAATGTCTCAAACAAACTCCACAATCAAGACGACAAATCTAAAATCATGATGTTGACCTCTATAAGGTTTAAGTGCATTCTCAGCAATGTAAAATTGATCAAAGAACACATGGACTCTTACCTATTCACAACCAGATCACACAGAAAGTCTCACTTCTGGTTTCTTTTCGCTCAGTTTTATCACTTCAGCAACTGATTTTCTATACTTACCTAAGATATCATTTTTTTATTATCGGTTGCTCTTCTCTTCTTATGGGGTTTCCATTTTTAAAGAAGTCATATCATCACTTTTGAAGACATATGTGATTACCTCCTATATCCCAAGCTCACTACCTATAATGTCTTTTAACTTTATTTTTATTGAAGGGAAGAGAGAGAGAGGGAAATCATACTCACACATACAAGTTCTTTCAGGACTGAAACAAAAATCTGGTTCAGTGTATTTCCAAGCCCCATTATGAGAAAATTGAGTTAGATAGCCGTAAAGTCAGCAAATGGATCCTTCATAAACCGAAAAGTATATAGTTATCATTTATAAGTCGATTTTCCTTAAAAATAAATTGACACAACTGACTCTAAGAAAAATAAAAACAATGTTAGTAACTACATACCCCAGACTAAAAAACATTTTCCCCAATGTTATCAAGCATGGAGTCGGAAACAAAACAAAAATGAATCTGAGAAGAAGCAGATCCTTACCTCGCGGAGGGTGTCGAGCGACACCGGATTTGTTCGACGCTTCTCCTTTGGTTTTGAAAGTTTTCGAGCTACACTTGTCTCGTCGATTCTCCTCCGGCGCGTTTCCGGTGTCGATCAACACTGTTTTTGATCGATTCCTGGTTGTTTTTACTCAAAATCAAAGAAAACAAATTTAGTTGAAAAATGAGAATAAAAGTATGTATAGTCTCACCATTGGGTTCCTCCCATCAAGCACTTGTTTTCAGTCATTAGCTTGATTTTGTCAGGGGATCATGCTCTAATGGATTCCACCAAGGCAAAGGGTGCATATGCGAAGGTATCCTCGTCCATAGTGGTGTGTAAGAATTATAATCATGAGAGCGACCAAGGAATGTAGGAAGAGCATCTGGGGTGGTCAAAGCTTGGGTGGGACATAACGATTTCCTGCATGAACATCAATGAGGTTACAAGATTTAGGCTCATGATATACATACCTTTTCTTTGATGGAAGTATTTTAAGTGTGATATATGGAGATTTCTGCTTAAGAGCAGTTGCTTGTTTTGAAAATGTCCTGGTTAACCCATGTTGGACTACCATCTTTGCTTCTCCACCATTAAACAATTTCTTCTCATAAATTTAAACTTATGGTACCAGATCAACTCTGAGAGTTTTATCATATATAGTTGATCTCCTTAGCTTATTCACCTTGAAATTTATAATCTTTTCTCCCAGATGGAGATCAAACAATTCATGCTTTACATCAATCTTTGCTCCAGTTGTAGCCAAGAAGGATCTACTAAGTATTAGAGTATCCTTTGTTTCAGCACCAAATTTCAGCACCACAAAATCTGTGGGAATCAATAAATCACCAACCATTTTGGGAACATGTAATACCTTGTCTCAAGAATTGGTCAACGGGAAAAAATAGAAGTCAACATGAAGCCGTTAGAAATAATCAAAGGTGCTTTTCTGTTATTTTGGGAATCTATGGACATTTTGTTAAATTTACCAAAAAAGACGGAAAGCTTAGATGGGCCAATGGATTCTCTTTTTAACTAAAAAAATTACCTAGAAGACGGTAAATGATGAAATGTATTCAAAAAGGGTTTATAGTGATTGTCGGGATGGAAACCGATAAAAACTTCGAAGGGACGTTACAGGAGCTACGGAAGCCAAATTGGATTAATTAAGTTGTGTAGTCATCCTCATTTATTCTACTAAAATAAAAATGGGGTTTGAGAAGCCATTTCTGAATTTTTAGAAGATATCAGAAAGTTCGTCTCAAGATCGTTTTACTCACAAATTGGCCACATGGCTGGTGCGTGTATTTGGGAGTTCAAATTCAATTAATTTGAGGGGAGGAATGAGGTGATGACACCTAAGGTTACATGTCACTTTCTCATCAAGGTTCACCCCCCCATCCTGGACGACGTCGGTGACCTTGTAGGGTCCTTCCCATTTTGCCCCTAACTTCCCAGCGTGCTCTTCCTTTTATGGTCGAACACTTTCCGTAGGACGAGTTCGCCTACCTGAAACCTTCGGGTTTTAATCATGGAGTCATAGTAGCGAGCTGCAGTTTGTTGGAAGTCCTGGATTCGGGCTAGTGCGAGGTTTCTCCGTTCGTCGACGAGGTCCAGCTTGTTTGTAATCATCTGATTATTCAGTTCCTCGTGTTGTGGGCATTCTTTTTGGTGAATGCTGGGCACAAGGATTTATGCGGGAACTACGGCCTTGATGCCAAAAGCCAGAAAGAAGGGTGTTTCTCCAGTGGATTTGAGAGGAGTAGTCCGATAGGCCCAAAGCATAGCTGGGAGTTCCTCACTCCAGCTTGTTTTGTATTCGTCGAGCCTTTACTTGAGTCTGTTCATGATCAATTTGTTGACTGCCTCTGCTAATCTGTTTCCTAGAGGATAACGAGGTGTTGAGTAGGTCAGCTTGATGTTCCAAGTTCTACAAAATGTTTGGAATGTGTTCGATATGAACTGGGATGCATTATCGGTGACGATCTAATGGGGTAGCCTGTGGCGGCAGAGGATGTTCCCCCAGACAAACTCCTTTACGTGGACGTCTTTAATTTTTTGGTATGACTCAGCTTTTATCCCTTTGGTGAAGTAGTCTGTCATAACAAGTTGAGGCATGGCTTTCTTTTTGCCCGATGCGACTAAGGATCCCACAATATCCATTCCCCACCACATAAAAGGATATGGAGACGAGATCGAAGAGAGTTTCTCTGATGGTTGATGGATAATCGGGGCGTACCTTTGGCACTTGTCACACTTATTGGAGAAGGACTCACACTCGGCCGCCATGGTTGGCCAGAAGAAGCTTTGCTTTTTTATCCGTATGGCCAGAGCTCGTCCTCCGTAATGGATTCCGCAGGATCCCTTGTGATCCTATGTGATCATAGTTTGATCATGTTTGCTACTGAGGCATTTGAGATACAGTCCGGAGAGGCTTCGTTTGAAGATCTCTCCTTCTGTTACGCAATATCTCGCGCTCTGTGCTTTGAGTTTCCGAGCAGCTCATTTATAATCGGGTACTTCGCCATCGTTGATGTACTGAATAATCGGGTTCTCCAATCTTTCTCGGAGTCGGACTCGAGTCCTTCACTGGTGGAGGCAGCCTTAATGAAGCCGTCAGGTACATTGGCTATGTAGACAGTCTTTCTTGGGTAGATATAATTATCGATTTCAATTATGTCGGGTCGTATCTCTTCGTTGAACACCTTTTTCGTCGATATCGTTTCCTCGGATGAGGTTGTCTTCTTATAATGATAGTGCTTTTAATGCTATGTCGATGCTTGGCATCTCAATCCCTTCAATTGGTATGATCCTTTTCAGGTTGGGATCGGATGTTGAGGCCAATGAGGCGACAGCATCGGCTGCGGTGTTCTCGCCTCGTGGAATTCGAGTTAGAACAAAGAAGTCGATATGGTTGGAAAGGCTGTGAACTATTCGTATTTATGCTTCCATGCTCTCGTTTTTAACTTTGTTGTCACCATGGAACTGGCTTGTGACCAGTTAAGAGTTGCTAAAAGCGTCTATTTCTCGGGATCTTATTGCTATGGTTAGCCTGAGCCAGGCTATGAGTTCTTTGTATTCCGCTTCGTTATTCGATGCAGCGAAGCCTAGCCTGAAAGACTGATCTAGCACTTCTCTGGTAAGAGATACTAGTCTTACTCCGACTCCGGATCCTTGTCTTGAGGACGCACCATCGACATGGAGAGTCCATCTCTTGGCAGAGGATGGCTCGAGTTCATTGGTAGGGGGAGTTCGATTATGAATTCAGCCAATACTTGAGCTTTTAAGAATGTCCGAGTCTTGAATTGGATGTCGTACTCGCTTAGTTCGATGACCCATTTAACCAGACGTCCTGACTGGATTGGACTGTGAAGGATTGTTCTCAATGTATGGGAGTTCATGACGATGATCGAGTGCGATTGGAAGTAAGATCGAAGCTTTGATGATGTGACTAACGCTAGTGAGAGTTTTTCCATCACAGGGTATTTCGTTTCGGCGTCGATTAATTTCTTACTGATATAGTAGACTGGTCTCTGGTCATTTTGTTCTACGCGAACTAGGACCCCGCTTACCGCTGCTGAAGAGACAGCAAGGTAGAGGTAAAGGGGCTCCCCTTCTACTGGCTTCGCCAATATCGGTGGTTCGCTTAAATATGTTTTGAGCTGGGTGAACGCCTCTTCACACTTTTCATCCCTAAGAAAGTGGAAGTGTGGGAGTGGAAAGCTGTCTTTTGGACAAGCCTTGTTAAGGTCTGTGAAGTCGACACATACTCTCCACTTCCCATTCTTTTTCTTAACCATGATAGGGTTTGCGAGCAAGTCGGGATATTTTACTTCCCTGATCGACCCAATTTTGAATAGACGACCGACCTCGTCATTGACGGCTTAGGCTCCTTCTAGACCAAGTTTTCGACGTTTTCCTGACCGGCTTGTAAGTTGGGTTGATGTTCAGATCGTGACTGGTTACCTTGATGTTGATTCCTTTCATATCGGCCGAAGACCAGACAAAGAATTCTATGTTTTGTTTGACAAAGGTAATCAGCTCATCTTCACTGATTTCGATAGGTCGGCTCTGATACCGACAAGCCTTACAGGGTGAGCTTCGTCTATGCCGACATGGGTCGTGAGATCCTTTGGGGGTCCTCTTTGACTGGGGTCATTGTGCTTTTTGGTTCGCAATTTGGCGAGCTCCTCTCTCTCTGTAATTGCTATGCATGAGATTTTTTTATCTTCTTATATCCATTCATGTAGCAGTTTCTGGAAGTCTTTTGACTTCCGTAAACGGTTTTTACTCCTTTTGGAGCTGGGAACTTAACGCACAGATGGTAGGTCGACGGTACGGCTTTCATATCGTATATCCAGGGTCGACCTAAGATTGCGTTATAAGGAGCTGGTCGATCTACTACGATAAAATTTGTCATCCTTCGTACTCCTCCAGCTAGTACTGGGGCAAAGACAGAGTCCATTGAGCATGTCGTTTCGCTAGTGAACCCTAGTAAGGGTGTTTCTCCTTTAACGATCTTGGAGTCCTTGAATTCCATCTTTTTGAATGCATCGTAAAGGAGGACGTCTACCGAGATTCCAGTATCAATCACTATTCTCGAGAATTCAACATCTCCGACAACTAGACAAACGAGCAATGCATCTCACGAGGTTTGTCGAGATCGAGCGTTTCTCTCTCATACAAGGTGATTTCGTGATTTGGACCTTGCATTGGGATCTTTTCACGTTTGTTTGTATCAACCCTCCTCTGGAGGGTTTTGATCGAATTGACCGTGTCTCGACATAGCTTAGAGCCACTGAATATAAAGTCAACTCGTTTAGGGGGTATAGCCCATACACCTCCCCCATACATAAGCTAGGGAGGTTGATGCGTGAGCTTAAATTTTTCCAAGGAGCTGGAGATAATGATGATTCCTTTGGCAGGCCGCACAAACTAAGTTCACAGAGAATGATCTCGACTCGTTTCTGCGACCCTTGGGGAGGAGCATCAGGTGACCATTCTTCCTTAGATTGCTCTCTTTTGTTTTGAGATGGCTTTTTAGCGTTCGACTCTTTGGTCTATTTGGTCTCCTTTTTATCGGAATGTGTTTCTCCTTCGACTTTGGATTCTTGTTTGTTTTCAGCCTCTCGTTTTCTAGCTTCGACCTTAGCTCGGGTGTAGCATTCTTCTGTCGAATGACCCTTCTTGTTGTGAAATTCACAAAATTTATCTTTATCTAACTCGAAATTTCGCGAGCCCTTTGGGCTCTCGACCGCGTTAACGGTTCTGGATTTACGAGAATCCCTTTCGGTTTTTGAATTTTGAGAACCGGAATGGTTCTTTTCTTTTTGATGCTTTTCTTTGAGGGTCGCAGTTTCTTCCTCGAGACGAGTAAAGACGAGGCTCGATGTAGGGCAGCGTCTAGAGTCACGGCTCAGTGCCTCAAATTATCAGTGAAACATAATGACGAGAGGAAGAAGATGAACTGGAAAAGAAGAAGAAGATCGAATGAAAATGGAGTTAAAATGATTCTTTATTTCTCGTTACATTGTTACAATGATCAACACTCTTTATATACTAAAGTGGTTTGGTTCAATCTCATATTACAATTGAGTATCCGGTTTACAAGAACTGATATACACTTATATCCTCCCTCAAGATGAGGCATAGATGGAAACTAGACTCATCTTGCAAATAAGAGAATTGAACAAGGTAGGGAACAACAGTTTGGTTTATACATTCCCAAGTTGAGAAGTAGTCTTCACATGCATTGTCTTCAAAACTCCTTTGTCAATGCGTTATTTTGTAACATGGCAGTCATTTTCTATGTGTTTTCTACGTTCATGGAACACATTGTTATTTGCAATGTGTATTGCAGCTGTAAAATCAAAAAACGGAGGAATTGCAGAAACGGAGGAATTGCAAGAAATCTTACGATAGACTATAAAATGCCAAGTCAAGCTAGGAGATGCAAATCAGAAAATAAATAACTAAGAAGAAAGTAAATCAGTAGCAAGAACGGTTTTGTGAAGCAAGTACTAAAAGCGTCAAGTCTAAGGAGTTCTCAGGAAATCAGACAAGTAGATCAATTATCAGTCAGGATCAAATTAAGTTCAGTTCTAGAACTCAAACACAAGATAGAACTAACCAACTTTCGTTGCGAGAATTTTCTAAGTCTAATTAGCAGAAACCCAAATTTCTTTGCAATTCCTAATAGATTAAACTAGCCTTAAGTGCAAGTTTGATTTGTTCACAACTCAATTAAACCAAATTTCTTTGCAGATAATTAAATTGTTCAACCTAAATAGATCAGATTCTAATTTACACTTTCATGTCAATTTATAAACCTAGAGTCTAGATTCTAAGTGATCGATTAGAAACTAGCATTAAGAACAATTCAGGTTGAAGAACAAATAAGATATGAATCCTTAACAGATAAATTAATCTAGCAAGTCATGAAAACCCTTAAGAGAATCCCTAAACCTAACTATGAATCTACTCAGACATGATTAATGAAACACAAATCAATGAATAAATAGATATCATAAAATCAAAGAGTAAAGAGTTAAAGAGGTTCGAAATCTTCTCTCTGGAGTACAAGAACGATCAGCCTCTCGGTCTCTCTCTCTAAAAGTTAATAGTATGAAAGTGTTACTAAAACAAAACACCAAAAACCTAATTATAAAGACTTAATCACGTCGGGGGGTCTTTTCGTAAATACTGGAACTTTCTGGGGCAAAACTGCAAATCTCCAAAGTCTTCATTAATGTGCTGGCGCAGGGCTGCAACGATCGACGCTAATAGTGCAACGATCGTTGCATAGGTCGATCAGACTTGGTGAAATTAGCTCTCTCGGCTTAGGCTCCTCATTTTGCCCAAAATCCTCCAATATCTCCAATAATTCTCCAAACGTGCATGTACCTAATAAACACCTGTAATGACTCCAAAGACAAGATAAAAGACTCTAAAAAACATTTATATCATGGCTTAAAACAGGTTAAAAACATGATATATAAACAGTTTCTTGCTTCTTTGACTTCCATGAAACTAAAGCATCACCAAGAAACATGCATGTCCCTGAAGTTGATCTCCAAGAGTCAAGGCATGAGATCCAGTCAGCATCAGTGAAGGCTTTAAGCTTTAAATCAGATGTGGATGGATAGAATAAACCCAAACCAATTGTTCCTTTCAAATACTTTACAACTTGTGAGCAGCTTTGATATGTGAACCCTTTGGAGAAGCAGAGAATTGACATAGCTTATTTACATCATATGTAATGTATAGTCTTGTAATAGTTAAGTACATTAACTTTCCTAATAATCTTTTGTATCTCTCTTGATGTTCAAGCACTGGCTCTTTACTATCTTGTGACAGTTTTATGCTCGGTTCCATAGGGATGGTAGATGGTCGACAATCCAAAAGACATATCTCATCCAACAACTCTAGTGTGTATTTCCTTGGACACACAGAGATTCCTTTCTTAGATCTAGCAAGTTTCAAGCCTAAGAAATACTTCAGAGGACCTAAGGCTCTAAGCTTAAAATCCTTTTCCAAATCAATCTTCAATTGAGCCACAACCTCATCACTATTACTGGCAATCACTATATCATCAACATACACTACGAGTGCAATGAAAATGTTACCTGATTTCCTAGTGAAGAGAGTGTGATTTGAATGTGATTTCTGGAATTCAAGGTGTAGCAATTTTGAGTGATATACCATGGATTTTAGCCATGGTATATGTCTTATTTATCGAGTCTTTTATTATGTTTTGGAGTTTTTTCAGGTGTTTTATAGGTTTAATGACATCTGGAGCTTAATTGGACGTTTTGGAAGCATTTGGAGCAATTCTGCACTGTTTAGAGATCTCACAGAGTTCACTGGCTGCGAAATCACCTTGCACAATCGTTGCACTCTGTGCAGTGGTCGACGCAAGGTGATTCCAGGGTTCTGCGCCCAAAAATCTGCATTTTGGAGAAATTACAGTTTTTGCCAGAAACTTCCCAGACTTGCAAAAAGGCCCAAAAAACGTGTTTAGACTTATATATTAGGGTTTTTAGCCACTTGTTTAGGCTACGCTTTACTTACGTTTTATTTTATTCAGAGAGAGTTTTAGTGGCTGATCTTGTTCTCGAAAGAGACTTGATTTCGAACCCCAGTTCTTTATTCTGTTTTATGATATTTGGTTTCTATTCATGATGTTTTTTGTTTCGATGATTATGTCTGAGTAGATTACAAGTTAGGTTTAGGGATTCTCAATAGGGATTTCATGGAATTATAGTTTAATCAATCTGTAGGGATTCATATTTGCTAGTTCTTCGTCTAGGATTGTTCTTAATGCTTAATCTGAAGTAGCTATCCAGATTTACGATGTTAGGTTGATTTATACAACGACAGTTGGTTAATTAGATAGAAAGAACCTAGATGAGCAATTTGATCGACTCGCAAAGGAATTTGGTTTAGGGGAATTGTGAATATATCAAACTTGGAATTAAAGCTAGTTTAATCTGTTAGTAATTGCAAAGGAATTTGGATTGCTGCACTTAGACTTAGAGAATTCTCACAACGACAGTTGGTTAATTCTATATCTGTGTTTTGAGTTCTAGAACAGTTTCTGATTAGATCCCGATTGATTGATTGCTTGTGTTCCTGATTTCCTGAGAACTCCCTTGACCTAACGCCTTCGCCTTCTTGCTTGCAAACTAGTTTGATTTACTTTCTGCTGTTTGATTTACTGCTTTACAAAATCTGCTTCGCTTAGTTTAATCTGAATTACTTATAATCTATTGTGTGACCGGAGTCCTTGTAGTTTCGATACCCTAAGTACTACAATCACATCACTGTGCACTTGCAGTTAGAATAGGGATAAACCTTGACCTATCATTGAGTTGAACTTCAAATACCATTGACGTGAAGCCTGCTTGAGACCATACAATGATTTTTGAAGTTTAAGCACATCATTTTAAGGTAGAACTCCTCCCTTTCTCATTGAGTGTCCTGGAGGTATATGCATATAGATATCCTCATCAAGATCTCCATATAGAAATGCATTTGAAATATCAAATTGGTGCAATTTCCAATTCTTAGCAGGTTGATACAGCAAGAAGCATCCTTACTGTTGTTAATTTTGCTACAGGTGAGCAGGTGTCAACATAATCCAAACCCCCCTTTTGAGTGTACTCTTTAGAAACTAATCTTGTTTTATATCTTTCTAAGCTTCCATCTTCACTCAACTTCACTTTGTATACCCATTTACAACCGATTGGAATCTTTCATGTAGGCAAATAGCATATTGTCCAAGTGTTTGTTCCTTCCAAAGCATCAATCTCCATCTCCATAGCATCTAACCATTCTTTGGTTTTCTTAGCCTTAGCATTAGTAACAGGTTCCAGATATTTGAACGGTTTATGGAACGTTGGATACATAATTCCATAAACCGTTCGTATATCTTCATAACTGTTTGCGTCTTTAACTATTTTAAAAAGAAGCCTCAAGTAAAACAACTCACCATCAGCTGTTAGATTTTTTTTGTTTATTCCATAGCTTTTTCTCCCCGTCTCCATTCAATATCACCCACTTTTGGAAGCATGAAGCTTTATCTTTTTCATTTTTCAAACCATTGACAATTTCTTCTTCTTTATTAGTAGTTTCCTACATTAGCCAAAGAAAGAATTGTTAAATATGCAATATTTTTTTAATAAAAATAAGTAAATCCTTACTTTAACTAACAAGGATGTAGCCTGGGTATTTGTCTGCTCACGTGACATCTTCAAACTGCAAATGAAAAATGGGGAAGACAAAGCCAAATGTGTCAATCTTCGTGGAAGTTAAGATCATATTTATAGTAAAAGTATAAGTAAGCCATTTCTTGATAAGGTAAATCTAAATTTGGATTTTTGTTGTCGCATTCAAGGGTCTTAGCCTAAAAAATGGGTACTATTTTGACTATACATATTTAAATAAAAAGTTTTCGACCAAAACCAATACTAATTAAAATTTTGCATATGATGAGAAGGTATGAAATAGTCATAATTAATTTTAAGATTATAGATTTTATTATGTCTTCGAATGTTGGTGTCTGTAGATTCACAAAACTTGTGTGGTATAACCAAAGAATTTTCCAAACATTAATATATTTCTCTCTAAATTTTAGGTCATGTCATATGTTACAATGGATTAATAGAAATTCTCTTTTTCTACATATGAGAATAAAGCATAATAAACTTATAATAGAATTCTTTTTATGTGGATCAAGAGTTCAAATTATAATGCAAATAATGTGTATATAGCTAAAACTTTTAAATTCTTCATATTTTTTTGATGATTAGAGTATGTTCTCCTAATCTTACTATTCTTTCATTTCCAAATTTAAAGTATATTGATGAATGTAATTTATTTTTTTGGTTTGCCTTTTTTTTTGGAATAGCGAAGGTGATTCTTTTAGATCTTCTTTTAATGTTTTTTTGGTTTCGTTTAATTTTAGGCAAAAAGTATGAAGTCTTAATATATATTTTATAGTCATGCTTCTCTTTCCTTTCTTTAGTTCTTTAACCAACACCACTTTCTTAGACACATTACAGAAGGTACCTATAAAAAAAAGGACACAGTTAATCAAACTAACATTATGTTATATGTGTATATGAGGGAACATTGAATCATAACCTACTTTGTATTGCACGTTTAGCTTTCATCGTTGACTCTTTCTTACATTTCAGAAATGTTCTTTCCACGTTGTTGCAAGTAGTTGCTGAGCTCAAAACTTCACATCAATGTTCTTCTCTTTTGTATCCTTGGCATACTCTTTCATAGATATATCAAATGAAAATTCTGATGCCATAACTCATATAATTAGTAAATCTACATCATCAGTCGTAAATCGGCTGACCTACCGTGTATTAATGCTAGGTATAACCTTATTACATCTGTAACTTTGATAGAAAGGTTTCCTAATATTAATGCACGGTAAACCGCCGAATTATGAAGCTGCAATGATAAGGAGTCTATTGAATTGTAAAACTGGTCGTCGTTGTGAAGATATATAAGAAGATATTAACTTCTCTCATAGTTAACCTCTGGCTCACAAACTAAAGAAGAAAGAGGATGGGGAGAGTTATGGAAAAGAAGATAGAGAGATAGAAACACTTTCTTTAGACATAGGAAACCGCTGAATTAAAAAGTTTATTTAATCGGTGTTCAATTCTTTTAGTATTTATTTGTACTAAAATAAAGTTACTTCATATTTTAGCTAAAATAAAATTTGAAACACATTCTTAATATAAACTATATAATCTTCCATATTAATGTATTTCTTTGTCTTACTATTGAATGTAAAATGAAATAAATGTATTGAAATACAATGCCCGTGCAACGCACGGGCCAAAATCAAGTAGATTATATTAGAGATGTATTTATAATTTACAATTTTGTTGTAATTCTCCTTCTCAAACATTGATATACTTTAAAATAATAATAAATATATTTGCTTTGACATCATTATTTTCCAAAATTATTTATATTGTATTTGTAGCAAAAAAAAGTAGAAATAAAAGAACACATATTTACCAAATAAAAGGGTTCAAAAACAAATACCAAAAAAGGTTTTAAAACAAATAGCAAAAATATATGATATCTATAAAATAAACAATATCAAAAAATGTATATAATTTAATTAAAATTCGTACGAATGCAAAGTTAAAAACAATAAAATTACAACAAATATTAGTATATAAATCCGCGCATAGCGCGGGATAACCCCTAGTCATTTTTAAAGTGGACTTTATTTAAATATTAAAGTAACTACTTAAAAGTATATAACAAAAAAAAAACGTTTTCAGTTCTACGGATGAGAAATTTGTTGGATTTTTCGCTTAATTTATCTTTTGGACAACTTTTTGGCTTATTTAAAGCCAAACATGCTAATTACAATCGCTATTGCAAAAGATAGACCGTTTATATTAATGTAAAAATAAAATATTAGTTACCCAGCTCTTTTACTCATAACATCCATTTTCTAAAAACTATGTGGTTACTAATCATCCAAAAATTAACAACTTGGAATCTACTCTCTACTATATAAACACCAATAAGCTTTTCCTCATAATCCCACAGAGCCAACTCCAGATACAATTAAATATATAAATATAAAATAAATTGAACTCCTAACCAAGGTGTTTATTTAATTTATTTGAAAAAAAAAATAACAAATTATTAGTAATAATATGGGGATATCTCAAAGTGTCAAGGTTATTGTCTCTCTCGCTCTTGTAGTACTCTTGGCACTTACAGTAACCAATATTGAGGCAAGAGGCATAGATTATCCAGTTCAAAAAAACAAAGGAGCCATAGATTATGACGATCTTTTAATTGGAGATCACGCTAAGCGTTGTGATAAATCGAACCCTAGAAACTGCAAGAAGCAAGAAGTCAATCCTTACAGGAGAGGATGCGAGACGATCAAACGTTGTCGTCGTTCTGTTTCCTAATTACTATAATATTTGGGCAGGCATCGGATGGAATCCTCATATTAATTTCAGATTATTAAATTCATTCCCCTTTTTATGTAATTATATCTGTTGTTGGTTTTGTAATTGATTGTTACTGATCATGTTATGAGAGTGAATGTCACATTTTTATTCAATTATATCATTTGTTGCAGTTTTTATCATACTTTGTTGCAGTTTTATGACCACCGTACATGGTTTAGTGCAGGGGTTAGTCATAATTCATTTCTAGTTCGAGTCCCAGTGAGAAAAACATTAATGACATGTGAGGTATAGGTAACTGATAGTCCCAATTTAAAAGGAGATTATGACCGAAAGAACCCGAACCCATTTTAATGTTAAAAACAAACTATTTTTATTATAAATTATGAAAATAGTTACAAAATAACTTTTCACTAGAAAATAATGTTCGTTTAAAAAAAACTACAAGATATGAAATTTACCGTCATCTTGGGGATTCGGTTAGGGTTAGCCACAAACACATATTGTGTATTAATAGGAGTGAAAAATATTGTTTGCACTTCAACACAATTGAAAGAGCTTTTAGCAAAAAAGGGTTTTGAGATTCTTGTAAGAAAGCAAACAATAAAAAGACATAGAGCTTTTGTTTAGAGGTTCTTAGATTATTTATAAATATGTGAACATAAAATGTTACATCAAGTATTCAAAGCATATTTTGAACTTATTGAGAAATTATTTTAGGTGAGACTTGTAATTATACTTAAAATTTTACTAAATTCTTTACAGAGAATCGACCGTGTTATTTTGTAGTTCTTACACTAACTAATTTTGCACTTTAAACATTTTTGTAAGTTTGCCTTCACTAATATGAACAAATTTTATCCTTTGAGAATTGAAAACCAAATCTCCTAGTGTAGAAATAATAATTAACCATCTGACTAAACCACAGAGCTAAGCAAGTTTTTGTCAAATGATATTTTGTGTCCTTATTCTTTCCAAAACAAGATTCACCCTATAAATAGGAGGATCAACTAACCAAAGTAAACTATGTAAAATCTCGTTTTGGGTAACTGTAAGATGTATTGTTTTCTTGAGCAAATGTTACACCTACACCTCCTTACTTGAGGTCTTGGTCCCAACACTTAATTTTATGTTTTCCGTAAGTTTCAATAATCATTTTTTTAATCAATTTTTCAATTTTTCCTGAATCAATTTTCTTTTCTTATCTTTAGAGCCAAGGCCGTACCCATGTTGTAAATTTTGAAACATTTGACTAGGGTCTAATTTTTTTTAACTACATAGGGACCTAATTTTAAAAAATAAATATTATGAAAACAAAAAATATAAAATAAAAATACATATTGTATTGTATTTGAAAGCACATTTATGTTTTTGAAACTTAACAGATGTCATTTTCAAATTCTAACAAAATTGATCAAATTTTCTTTATAAAAACTTTTAAAAACCAATATAAACTATTAAGACAAAATTAAGATAAAATGTTAGAAAAGTTTCTACCTAATGTTGCTTCTAATATTTCTGTATAATTTTTCCAATAGAAAAATGGCTTGGGTCTCTTTAAATGTAGGCACGACTCTGTATAGAGTCTCTGAATTGTCTCCTTAGAAGCCATTTAATGAGTCTCTGTCAAAAACCGAAAGTAGAATCAAAGCATGGTCTAAAAAGTGGCTCACAAACCTAATTTTAACATATATCATGATATGTGTTTCTTTTGTAAATAGGAGAACTTTCTAGGAAATTCTGCTGTTCCTGAAGGATCTTTAAAAATGCACGAGAAATCTTTTTTTTGCGTGATGAGTGTCGACCGACACCAAGTCCATAAATCGTCTCCAAGCTCTAATTTTCTCTAACTTCTGCAACTCAGCTCTAAATGCCCCCAAAATCTCCAAAGTGGTCAATCTTGTACCTATACCTACAAAGACTCCAAAAAGACTAAAAAGACTTAATAACAAAGACATATATCGTGGTCAAAAACCTATAAAAACCAAGATATATAAACACTCTCATACATAGCTATTCCTTTCCCTCAAGCAATCAGAAAACCAAGACCTACAACAAAAACTCAGAAACTCATTTCTTCGTACAAAAACCATATCAAAAATCACCATAGTAATCCACATGAAACAAACTTGATAAGATTGAGACCATCGTGTACTTCCCTCAGACTTAGCAAATGTCTCAAACAAACTCCACAATCAAGACGACAAATCTAAAATCATGATGTTGACCTCTATAAGGTTTAAGTGCATTCTCAGCAATGTAAAATTGATCAAAGAACACATGGACTCTTACCTATTCACAACCAGATCACACAGAAAGTCTCACTTCTGGTTTCTTTTCGCTCAGTTTTATCACTTCAGCAACTGATTTTCTATACTTACCTAAGATATCATTTTTTTATTATCGGTTGCTCTTCTCTTCTTATGGGGTTTCCATTTTTAAAGAAGTCATATCATCACTTTTGAAGACATATGTGATTACCTCCTATATCCCAAGCTCACTACCTATAATGTCTTTTAACTTTATTTTTATTGAAGGGAAGAGAGAGAGAGGGAAATCATACTCACACATACAAGTTCTTTCAGGACTGAAACAAAAATCTGGTTCAGTGTATTTCCAAGCCCCATTATGAGAAAATTGAGTTAGATAGCCGTAAAGTCAGCAAATGGATCCTTCATAAACCGAAAAGTATATAGTTATCATTTATAAGTCGATTTTCCTTAAAAATAAATTGACACAACTGACTCTAAGAAAAATAAAAACAATGTTAGTAACTACATACCCCAGACTAAAAAACATTTTCCCCAATGTTATCAAGCATGGAGTCGGAAACAAAACAAAAATGAATCTGAGAAGAAGCAGATCCTTACCTCGCGGAGAGTGTCGAGCGACACCGGATTTGTTCGACGCTTCTCCTTTGGTTTTGAAAGTTTTCGAGCTACACTTGTCTCGTCGATTCTCCTCCGGCGCGTTTCCGGTGTCGATCAACACTGTTTTTGATCGATTCCTGGTTGTTTTTACTCAAAATCAAAGAAAACAAATTTAGTTGAAAAATGAGAATAAAAGTATGTATAGTCTCACCATTGGGTTCCTCCCATCAAGCACTTGTTTTCAGTCATTAGCTTGATTTTGTCAGGGGATCATGCTCTAATGGATTCCACCAAGTCAAAGGGTGCATATGCGAAGGTATCCTCGTCCATAGTGGTGTGTAAGAATTATAATCATGAGAGCGACCAAGGAATGTAGGAAGAGCATCTGGGGTGGTCAAAGCTTGGGTGGGACATAACGATTTCCTGCATGAACATCAATGAGGTTACAAGATTTAGGCTCATGATATACATACCTTTTCTTTGATGGAAGTATTTTAAGTGTGATATATGGAGATTTCTGCTTAAGAGCAGTTGCTTGTTTTGAAAATGTCCTGGTTAACCCATGTTGGACTACCATCTTTGCTTCTCCACCATTAAACAATTTCTTCTCATAAATTTAAACTTATGGTACCAGATCAACTCTGAGAGTTTTATCATATATAGTTGATCTCCTTAGCTTATTCACCTTGAAATTTATAATCTTTTCTCCCAGGATGGAGATCAAACAATTCATGCTTTACATCAATCTTTGCTCCAGTTGTAGCCAAGAAGGATCTACTAAGTATTAGAGTATCCTTTGTTTCAGCACCAAATTTCAGCACCACAAAATCTGTGGGAATCAATAAATCACCAACCATTTTGGGAACATGTAATACCTTGTCTCAAGAATTGGTCAACGGGAAAAAATAGAAGTCAACATGAAGCCGTTAGAAATAATCAAAGGTGCTTTTCTGTTATTTTGGGAATCTATGGACATTTTGTTAAATTTACCAAAAAAGACGGAAAGCTTAGATGGGCCAATGGATTCTCTTTTTAACTAAAAAAATTACCTAGAAGACGGTAAATGATGAAATGTATTCAAAAAGGGTTTATAGTGATTGTCGGGATGGAAACCGATAAAAACTTCGAAGGGACGTTACAGGAGCTACGGAAGCCAAATTGGATTAATTAAGTTGTGTAGTCATCCTCATTTATTCTACTAAAATAAAAATGGGGTTTGAGAAGCCATTTCTGAATTTTTAGAAGATATCAGAAAGTTCGTCTCAAGATCGTTTTACTCACAAATTGGCCACATGGCTGGTGCGTGTATTTGGGAGTTCAAATTCAATTAATTTGAGGGGAGGAATGAGGTGATGACACCTAAGGTTACATGTCACTTTCTCATCAAGGTTCACCCCCCCATCCTGGACGACGTCGGTGACCTTGTAGGGTCCTTCCCATTTTGCCCCTAACTTCCCAGCGTGCTCTTCCTTTTATGGTCGAACACTTTCCGTAGGACGAGTTCGCCTACCTGAAACCTTCGGGTTTTAATCATGGAGTCATAGTAGCGAGCTGCAGTTTGTTGGAAGTCCTGGATTCGGGCTAGTGCGAGGTTTCTCCGTTCGTCGACGAGGTCGAGCTTGTTTGTAATCATCTGATTATTCAGTTCCTCGTGTTGTGGGCATTCTTTTTGGTGAATGCTGGGCACAAGGATTTATGCGGGAACTACGGCCTTGATGCCAAAAGCCAGAAAGAAGGGTGTTTCTCCAGTGGATTTGAGAGGAGTAGTCCGATAGGCCCAAAGCATAGCTGGGAGTTCCTCACTCCAACTTGTTTTGTATTCGTCGAGCCTTTACTTGAGTCTGTTCATGATCAATTTGTTGACTGCCTCTGCTAATCCGTTTCCTAGAGGATAACGAGGTGTTGAGTAGGTCAGCTTGATGTTCCAAGTTCTACAAAATGTTTGGAATGTGTTCGATATGAACTGGGATGCATTATCGGTGACGATCTAATGGGGTAGCCTGTGGCGGCAGAGGATGTTCCCCCAGACAAACTCCTTTACGTGGACGTCTTTAATTTTTTGGTATGACTCAGCTTTTATCCCTTTGGTGAAGTAGTCTGTCATAACAAGTTGAGGCATGGCTTTCTTTTTGCCCGATGCGACTAAGGATCCCACAATATCCATTCCCCACCACATAAAAGGATATGGAGACGAGATCGAAGAGAGTTTCTCTGATGGTTGATGGATAATCGGGGCGTACCTTTGGCACTTGTCACACTTATTGGAGAAGGACTCACACTCGGCCGCCATGGTTGGCCAGAAGAAGCTTTGCTTTTTTATCCGTATGGCCAGAGCTCGTCCTCCGTAATGGATTCCGCAGGATCCCTTGTGATCCTATGTGATCATAGTTTGATCATGTTTGCTACTGAGGCATTTGAGATACAGTCCGGAGAGGCTTCGTTTGAAGATCTCTCCTTCTGTTACGCAATATCTCGCGCTCTGTGCTTTGAGTTTCCGAGCAGCTCATTTATAATCGGGTACTTCGCCATCGTTGATGTACTGAATAATTGGGTTCTCCAATCTTTCTCGGAGTCGGACTCGAGTCCTTCACTGGTGGAGGCAGCCTTAATGAAGCCGTCAGGTACATTGGCTACGTAGACAGTCTTTCTTGGGTAGATATAATTATCGATTTCAATTATGTCGGGTCGTATCTCTTCGTTGAACACCTTTTTCGTCGATATCGTTTCCTCGGATGAGGTTGTCTTCTTATAATGATAGTGCTTTTAATGCTATGTCGATGCTTGGCATCTCAATCCCTTCAATTGGTATGATCCTTTTCAGGTTGGGATCGGATGTTGAGGCCAATGAGGCGACAGCATCGGCTGCGGTGTTCTCGCCTCGTGGAATTCGAGTTAGAACAAAGAAGTCGATATGGTTGGAAAGGCTGTGAACTATTCGTATTTATGCTTCCATGCTCTCGTTTTTAACTTTGTTGTCACCATGGAACTGGCTTGTGACCAGTTAAGAGTTGCTAAAAGCGTCTATTTCTCGGGATCTTATTGCTATGGTTAGCCTGAGCCAGGCTATGAGTTCTTTGTATTCCGCTTCGTTATTCGATGCAGCGAAGCCTAGCCTGAAAGACTGATCTAGCACTTCTCTGGTAAGAGATACTAGTCTTACTCCGACTCCGGATCCTTGTCTTGAGGACGCACCATCGACATGGAGAGTCCATCTCTTGGCAGAGGATGGCTCGAGTTCATTGGTAGGGGGAGTTCGATTATGAATTCAGCCAATACTTGAGCTTTTAAGAATGTCCGAGTCTTGAATTGGATGTCGTACTCGCTTAGTTCGATGACCCATTTAATCAGACGTCCTGACTGGATTGGACTGTGAAGGATTGTTCTCAATGTATGGGAGTTCATGACGATGATCGAGTGCGATTGGAAGTAAGATCGAAGCTTTGATGATGTGACTAACGCTAGTGAGAGTTTTTCCATCACAGGGTACTTCGTTTCGGCGTCGATTAATTTCTTACTGATATAGTAGACTGGTCTCTGGTCATTTTGTTCTACGCGAACTAGGACCCCGCTTACCGCTGCTGAAGAGACAGCAAGGTAGAGGTAAAGGGGCTCCCCTTCTACTGGCTTCGCCAATATCGGTGGTTCGCTTAAATATGTTTTGAGCTGGGTGAACGCCTCTTCACACTTTTCATCCCTAAGAAAGTGGAAGTGTGGGAGTGGAAAGCTGTCTTTTGGACAAGCCTTGTTAAGGTCTGTGAAGTCGACACATACTCTCCACTTCCCATTCTTTTTCTTAACCATGATAGGGTTTGCGAGCAAGTCGGGATATTTTACTTCCCTGATCGACCCAATTTTGAATAGACGACCGACCTCGTCATTGACGGCTTAGGCTCCTTCTAGACCAAGTTTTCGACGTTTTCCTGACCGGCTTGTAAGTTGGGTTGATGTTCAGCTCGTGACTGGTTACCTTGATGTTGATTCCTTTCATATCGGCCGAAGACCAGACAAAGAATTCTATGTTTTGTTTGACAAAGGTAATCAGCTCATCTTCACTGATTTCGATAGGTCGGCTCTGATACCGACAAGCCTTACAGGGTGAGCTTCGTCTATGCCGACATGGGTCGTGAGATCCTTTGGGGGTCCTCTTTGACTGGGGTCATTGTGCTTTTTGGTTCGCAATTTGGCGAGCTCCTCTCTCTCTGTAATTGCTATGCATGAGATTTTTTTATCTTCTTATATCCATTCATGTAGCAGTTTCTGGAAGTCTTTTGACTTCCGTAAACGGTTTTTACTCCTTTTGGAGCTGGGAACTTAACGCAAAGATGGTAGGTCGACGGTACGGCTTTCATATCGTATATCCAGGGTCGACCTAAGATTGCGTTATAAGGAGCTGGTCGATCTACTACGATAAACTTTGTCATCCTTCGTACTCCTCCAGCTAGTACTGGGGCAAAGACAGAGTCCATTGAGCATGTCGTTTCGCTAGTGAACCCTAGTAAGGGTGTTTCTCCTTTAACGATCTTGGAGTCCTTGAATTCCATCTTTTTGAATGCATCGTAAAGGAGGACGTCTACCGAGATTCCAGTATCAATCACTATTCTCGAGAATTCAACATCTCCGACAACTAGACAAACGAGCAATGCATCTCACGAGGTTTGTCGAGATCGAGCGTTTCTCTCTCATACAAGGTGATTTCGTGATTTGGACCTTGCATTGGGATCTTTTCACGTTTGTTTGTATCAACCCTCCTCTGGAGGGTTTTGATCGAATTGACCGTGTCTCGACATAGCTTAGAGCCACTGAATATAAAGTCAACTCGTTTAGGGGGTATAGCCCATACACCTCCCCCATACATAAGCTAGGGAGGTTGATGCGTGAGCTTAAATTTTTCCAAGGAGCTGGAGATAATGATGATTCCTTTGGCAGGCCGCACAAACTAAGTTCACAGAGAATGATCTCGACTCGTTTCTGCGACCCTTGGGGAGGAGCATCAGGTGACCATTCTTCCTTAGATTGCTCTCTTTTTTTTTGAGATGGCTTTTTAGCGTTCGACTCTTTGGTCTATTTGGTCTCCTTTTTATTGGAATGTGTTTCTCCTTCGACTTTGGATTCTTGTTTGTTTTCAGCCTCTCGTTTTCTAGCTTCGACCTTAGCTCGGGTGTAGCATTCTTCTGTCGAATGACCCTTCTTGTTGTGAAATTCACAAAATTTATCTTTATCTAACTCGAAATTTCGCGAGCCCTTTGGGCTCTCGACCGCGTTAACGGTTCTGGATTTACGAGAATCCCTTTCGGTTTTTGAATTTTGAGAACCGGAATGGTTCTTTTCTTTTTGATGTTTTTCTTTGAGGGTCGCAGTTTCTTCCTCGAGACGAGTAAAGACGAGGCTCGATGTAGGGCAGCGTCTAGAGTCACGGCTCAGTGCCTCAAATTATCAGTGAAACATAATGACGAGAGGAAGAAGATGAACTGGAAAAGAAGAAGAAGATCGAATGAAAATGGAGTTAAAATGATTCTTTATTTCTCGTTACATTGTTACAATGATCAACACTCTTTATATACTAAAGTGGTTTGGTTCAATCTCATATTACAATTGAGTATCCGGTTTACAAGAACTGATATACACTTATATCCTCCCTCAAGATGAGGCATAGATGGAAACTAGACTCATCTTGCAAATAAGAGAATTGAACAAGGTAGGGAACAACAGTTTGGTTTATACATTCCCAAGTTGAGAAGTAGTCTTCACATGCATTGTCTTCAAAACTCCTTTGTCAATGCGTTATTTTGTAACATGGCAGTCATTTTCTATGTGTTTTCTACGTTCATGGAACACATTGTTATTTGCAATGTGTATTGCAGCTGTAAAATCAAAAAACGGAGGAATTGCAGAAACGGAGGAATTGCAAGAAATCTTACGATAGACTATAAAATGCCAAGTCAAGCTAGGAGATGCAAATCAGAAAATAAATAACTAAGAAGAAAGTAAATCAGTAGCAAGAACGGTTTTGTGAAGCAAGTACTAAAAGCGTCAAGTCTAAGGAGTTCTCAGGAAATCAGACAAGTAGATCAATTATCAGTCAGGATCAAATTAAGTTCAGTTCTAGAACTCAAACACAAGATAGAACTAACCAACTTTCGTTGCGAGAATTTTCTAAGTCTAATTAGCAGAAACCCAAATTTCTTTGCAATTCCTAATAGATTAAACTAGCCTTAAGTGCAAGTTTGATTTGTTCACAACTCAATTAAACCAAATTTCTTTGCAGATAATTAAATTGTTCAACCTAAATAGATCAGATTCTAATTTACACTTTCATGTCAATTTATAAACCTAGAGTCTAGATTCTAAGTGATCGATTAGAAACTAGCATTAAGAACAATTCAGGTTGAAGAACAAATAAGATATGAATCCTTAACAGATAAATTAATCTAGCAAGTCATGAAAACCCTTAAGAGAATCCCTAAACCTAACTATGAATCTACTCAGACATGATTAATGAAACACAAATCAATGAATAAATAGATATCATAAAATCAAAGAGTAAAGAGTTAAAGAGGTTCGAAATCTTCTCTCTGGAGTACAAGAACGATCAGCCTCTCGGTCTCTCTCTCTAAAAGTTAATAGTATGAAAGTGTTACTAAAACAAAACACCAAAAACCTAATTATAAAGACTTAATCACGTCGGGGGGTCTTTTCGTAAATACTGGAACTTTCTGGGGCAAAACTGCAAATCTCCAAAGTCTTCATTAATGTGCTGGCGCAGGGCTGCAACGATCGACGCTAATAGTGCAACGATCGTTGCATAGGTCGATCAGACTTGGTGAAATTAGCTCTCTCGGCTTAGGCTCCTCATTTTGCCCAAAATCCTCCAATATCTCCAATAATTCTCCAAACGTGCATGTACCTAATAAACACCTGTAATGACTCCAAAGACAAGACAAAAGACTCTAAAAAACATTTATATCATGGCTTAAAACAGGTTAAAAACATGATATATAAACAATTTCTTGCTTCTTTGACTTCCATGAAACTAAAGAATCACCAAGAAACATGCATGTCCCTGAAGTTGATCTCCAAGAGTCAAGGCATGAGATCCAGTCAGCATCAGTGAAGGCTTTAAGCTTTAAATCAGATGTGGATGGATAGAATAAACCCAAACCAATTGTTCCTTTCAAATACTTTACAACTTGTGAGCAGCTTTGATATGTGAACCCTTTGGAGAAGCAGAGAATTGACATAGCTTATTTACATCATATGTAATGTATATTCTTGTAATAGTTAAGTACATTAACTTTCCTAATAATCTTTTGTATCTCTCTGGATGTTCAAGCACTGGCTCTTTATTATCTTGTGACAGTTTTATGCTCGGTTCCATAGGGATGGTAGATGGTCGACAATCCAAAAGACATATCTCATCCAACAACTCTAGTGTGTATTTCCTTGGACACACAGAGATTCCTTTCTTAGATCTAGCAAGTTTCAAGCCTAAGAAATACTTCAGAGGACCTAAGGCTCTAAGCTTAAAATCCTTTTCCAAATCAATCTTCAATTGAGCCACAACCTCATCACTATTACTGGCAATCACTATATCATCAACATACACTACGAGTGCAATGAAAATGTTACCTGATTTCCTAGTGAAGAGAGTGTGATTTGAATGTGATTTCTGGAATTCAAGGTGTAGCAATGTTGAGTGATATACCATGGATTTTAGCCATGGTATATGTCTTATTTATCGAGTCTTTTATTATGTTTTGGAGTTTTTTCAGGTGTTTTATAGGTTTAATGACATCTGGAGCTTAATTGGACGTTTTGGAAGCATTTGGAGCAATTCTGCACTGTTTAGAGATCTCACAGAGTTCACTGGCTGCGAAATCACCTTGCACAATCGTTGCACTCTGTGCAGTGGTCGACGCAAGGTGATTCCAGGGTTCTGCGCCCAAAAATCTGCATTTTGGAGAAATTACAGTTTTTGCCAGAAACTTCCCAGACTTGCAAAAAGGCCCAAAAAACGTGTTTAGACTTATATATTAGGGTTTTTAGCCACTTGTTTAGGCTACGCTTTACTTACGTTTTATTTTATTCAGAGAGAGTTTTAGTGGCTGATCTTGTTCTCGAAAGAGACTTGATTTCGAACCCCAGTTCTTTATTCTGTTTTATGATATTTGGTTTCTATTCATGATGTTTTTTGTTTCGATGATTATGTCTGAGTAGATTACAAGTTAGGTTTAGGGATTCTCAATAGGGATTTCATGGAATTATAGTTTAATCAATCTGTAGGGATTCATATTTGCTAGTTCTTCGTCTAGGATTGTTCTTAATGCTTAATCTGAAGTAGCTATCCAGATTTACGATGTTAGGTTGATTTATACAACGACAGTTGGTTAATTAGATAGAAAGAACCTAGATGAGCAATTTGATCGACTCGCAAAGGAATTTGGTTTAGGGGAATTGTGAATATATCAAACTTGGAATTAAAGCTAGTTTAATCTGTTAGTAATTGCAAAGGAATTTGGATTGCTGCACTTAGACTTAGAGAATTCTCACAACGACAGTTGGTTAATTCTATATCTGTGTTTCGAGTTCTAGAACAGTTTCTGATTAGATCCCGATTGATTGATTGCTTGTGTTCCTGATTTCCTGAGAACTCCCTTGACCTAACGCCTTCGCCTTCTTGCTTACAAACTCGTTTGATTTACTTTCTGCTGTTTGATTTACTGCTTTACAAAATCTGCTTCGCTTAGTTTAATCTGAATTACTTATAATCTATCGTGTGACCGGAGTCCTTGTGGATTCAATACCCTAAGTACTACAATCACATCACTGTGCACTTGCAGTTAGAATAGGGATAAACCTTGACCTATCAAGTTTTTGGTGCCGTTGCCGGGGACTCTTTGAGTTCGCCAATAGATTTAATATTAGGATTTAGATTAAGCATTCTTTTTTATTTTTCTTGTTTACTCACATTCTTATTTCTTTGGTGTTGCAGGATCGCACTGCATCGATCGATACAGTCCTGTGTGTCGGTCGACACTGATTCGCAATTGCATCGATCGACACAAGGCGAAACCAAAGATACCGAGAGCTTGAGCACTTAATAGGTTTCACTCTATGGAGCCTGTAATTTTGATTCGCGGCGAGAACGGCATTCTACGAGACCAAGAGGGTCATATATGCAACGCGAAGGGTCAGAAACTGGATGGGGAAGGAAATCCCATCATACCATACACATTGGTTGAGCAGATATCTGAGATGAGAGAAAAGATTGATTCTATCCACAGCATCCTGCTTTGGAAGAAACAAATCCGAGCTGATGCAGAAGCTGAAGAGTTTGCAGGGGATTATATGGCTGGAGCTGATTATCATGGACAGACGTATGAAACCAACAGAGACAAGGTTCTAGTTATGCTCCGAGATTGAGAGATTATGGTTATTCATCTCACCAAGCACCTCATGCACCTACACATAAGAGCAAATTGGAAGCCATGATGGAGCAATATCTTGAGGAACAACAACAGATCGCTGCGTCTTCCAACTCGAAGCCTGATGCCTTTTACACTGATTTGAATGGGAAGTTTGAGTCCTTGAACACTCATATTAGGCTGCTGGACACACAAGTGGATCAGATTTCAAGTTCTGTCAAAAGGAAGAATGCTCAGAATTCTCATATCAAAGCCATCTCAGTTCAAGGTGAACACAGGCTGAATCAGGGATCATATCTTGAAGTTAAGGCTATGGAAATAGTGGAAAACACGGAAGAATCCGAGATTGAAATCCCTGAGTTTGAGAGTTTTGACGGACCAGACTCAACCGAGATTGACATTGATCTTTTGACTTGGACAGTTCAGATTGATAATGGACCGAGCCAAGAAGAGAAATTTGAGTTTAAGACTGCTGAACTAGGGGGAAAAGCTGAAAAACCCGAGAATGAAGCTGGAACTCGAGATGAACTACTTGCATCGATCGTTGCACAAGGTGCGTCGATCGTTGCACACCGTGAAGAATCAGCCTCACTGATTTCTCGTGGAGTTGTTAAGGAACGGGTCTACAAACCTCCAATACCATTCCCAAGAGTTCCTAAAAGGTCTAAACATGAGCAGAATTTAGTCAAGTGCATGGTAGTGGTGGATAAGGAGATGAATGAAACTCATCCAGCTGAAGCTTCACGAGTTCATCCTTGTGTGTTGGGAGATACAAAGAAGATGATTTCCACTGATGGTCATGTGAAAAATAAAGTTCAGTTTGATGGAACTACAGTGTCCGGTAGTGGAGAAAAGGAGATGGCTGCTTATTCTGAACATACTCTAACGCCATCTAAGCCTGCAACTGCTCATAAGCAGAAAGCTCCAAACATCTCATTTCCACCGAAGGTAAAGCATAAATCTTCTAATTTTAAACCTCTTGACCGCATTACTGTGAATGCAGGAAAACGCAGTAAAACACCCAAGTTTCACTCCCGCCCTGGATCTCTTCCTCTGTTCCTTGGACGATCTCGTGCTGATACTGCTTACACACCGCCCTGGATGAAGAGACATTCACAGAGTCATTCCAAGTCTCTGTTGAAACCCCCATGAGTCTGACCTCTTCCAATGAGTCAAGCTAATGACTTAAAACAAGCGCTGAGTGGGAGGCAACCCACTGTTAAGTTTTAGTGTTTTTCTTATTTATTTTTGGTGTTTTTATTAGGATTTTACGTTTTGGTTTTGTTTTTGGTGAATGTTCACTGCAGAATACGAAGTCTGGAAACTGACAGATCGCTCAGCAACGATCGTTGCGAACATGAGCAACGATCGTCACAAGGAAAAAACACAAGAGACTGAAAGTCGCAGTGTGACGATTGTCACTGCCCTGAGCAACGATCGTCGCACCCGGTTCAAATTTAAAATCAAAGGTACGAGAGTTAACCAAAAAATCAGGATTGGTTTAACTATCCCGATTAAGCAACGATCGTCAAATCCGAATGTGACGATCGTCACATACATTGCTACGATCGTTGCACACCCGCACGAGGTAAGTACCCGAGAATCTTTCTTTCTCTTTTCTTCACCAAATCGCAATTTCTCCTCAAGAACCCTAAATCCCCTTTTGCTCGATCTCCCTCATTTCTCACTCATTTTTAACGATTCAAGTGCCTAATCCACTCGATTTTCTCTCCTCTATCCATTTCTATCATCTATTTCAACCGGTTTTGAGGTATGTGTCCCGAATCTCTCTATTTTCGTTTCGGTCCAAGGTAGAAAAATCCGAACTTTATCATGATTTGTTGCCCATAGAACGGAATTGATGGTTTGTTGATCTTATTAGTGACGATTTGATTCTAGTTTAGTGCATGCATTGACAGATTTAGAAAGGTTTTGGAAAAAATTTCAATTCAACGACAAAGCTTTCGGATGTATGATTTAGGAAAGATTGTATGACGAATTTGGGAACACTAGATGTTGGCTTGACTGCTAATGATGACTGATTGCGATGATATGAGTTTATGTGCTTTAATTTGATGATCTTAGAGCCTTGGCTTAAATGCAAGTTGTTTCTTGTGTCTTTGATTTCAGATGGCACCGAGGAAGAGACGAAATGCGCCTGCTGATGATGAACCACCTGCAGACTGGTTCGTACACACATCTCCTATGCATGCTCCTTACGCTGGCGAGATTGGCACAGTGCGTGCTCCTTGGCCTAAAGCAAAAAAGGAGAAGATTCATGTGACCAGAGTGTGGGCAAATGATGCTAAGACAGAGACTGAGAGTGCTGCATGCTTAGAGAGACAAGTTTCTGAGACTTGGGACGATTATGACACGTTGTTCTACAACGCGTGGCATGACATGACTCTCAAACCTACGCGATTTACAGACTACCAGACCTGTCGGATGCTTAGGATTGTCAGCCAGGTGCTAGAGGTTACGAGACAGATAGGGCTAGGGACTATGCTGATGAGGAGTTATGATCTCTATCCTGACTTGGTGTGAAATATGTTGTCCACTTGTAGTGTCTACTACACTGGTCCTGTTCTCAGGACAGCTCGGGAGGGCACATTCACATTTGTGTGTGACGGATTCAGGTATCGGATCAGCATTCGTGATCTCTGCAGGATCTACGGCTTTGATGATCAGGCCACTCATTGCTCTCTGGTTAGAGAGTGGGACACAGAGAGTTGTCAGTTTTTCTGGGACCACATCGGAAGTGAGGTGTATAACTCACGCCATACGAAGCAGATACAATTTTGCCATCCAGTCTTGCGATATGTTGGGCGCATTTTGGGATACACTCTCCTTTGCAAAGCTGAGGTGAACAAGCAAAGGAAGCTGGAGTTGCAGTTACTATTCACTGGAGTGAGTCACTTGTTCGAGGAGACACCTTTGCAAGATCCAGCTCCCCAGTTGAATTTGGGAGAAGTTTTTGCAGACCATTTGTGCGAGCTGAAGACTAAGCCATTTTCTGGGAAGAAGACTGAGTCAGTAGGGAGTTTACTTACTCCCATTTTCCAGCATTTCGGGATCCCTACAGTTAGGAGAGACTGCAAAAAAAAAGGGTGTGGATGGATTATGGTAACTTGAAGAACACTACTTGGATGAAGGACGAGAAGCTTTGGGTTTATCATGACGCAGATTCAAATGAGTGGTGTGTGAAGCTTCCTGCTGCTGAGCTTACTAGACTTGATTCCTTGGAGGCCTTGCGCTTTGAGCCTCCTAGGAACCTGAGACGCGGCGTTCCTACGATGGCTAACCCTATAGGAGCTTCATCTTCTTCTGCACCGGGACCATCTGCTTAGAGTTTTGCTTCTACTCATGCACCCGAGGTTCCTGCTGCTGCTGCTACATTTGATGTTGGTCCTTATCCAGCTCCATCTATGCCAGTGCGTGAGATGTCTGAGGATGATTGGAGAGAGCGTCAGGAAGGTATGTTCCAGACTATTTGGGACTTCATGCGTGGCTGCAACTGCAGGAGACAGCCACAGATTCATCAGCTTGTTCCTGCTAGTCGACGTCGACAGCGTTCTCCGACTCCCGGTACTTCGAGCAGTTCTGATCGCTATGCTGGCATTGAAGATGAGTAGAGAGTGAGATTGGCCTACATTTTCAGACTACGGTTCTGTATGACCTATCAACTTTTTCTTTTGTTTTCTTAGGATGTTTATGTTTGGATGATGTATTTGCTTTGAGACTATCAGTTGCCTTGATTTTGCCTGTTTTTAGTGTTTTTCAGCTTGCAGGTTTGAAATTTGACAATTTCTCACGGACTAACTTGCTAACTTGCTGACTGATCCGAGTATTCGCAGTGCGTCGATCGACACACCATTATGTCGATCGTCACAACATGAAAGAAATCGCATTGCACTACAAGAAAAAGCTCTATTCTTAGCACACGAAAAACGCCATCGTATGTATATGATGGCGTTTGTGATAATGCTATGTCTGCCCCAGCTATAATAGGTAGGCCAGATACGATAGCGTTTTTGTCAATGCTATAATAATTTACATATATTATAGCATTGTTTGTTCATGCTATTATTTGGTTAACTTATCATAGCTTTAGTTTTGTTTGCCATTGAAACATATGTTATAGCTTTATTTCAATGCCCTAATACATTTAGTAATAGCATTCACATATATTTTGTTTTAAAAGTTATAGCTCTTGTATTGTGCTATTTCAGAGGAAATTATAACAAGTAGATATATGTCATTATATTTGTTGTGATGGCATTATATATTAATATGCATACTATTGCATATATGATCATTTTCCAAAACCTGCTTAGAAACACAAATTCATTCCACACAAAATATCAAACATGTTTCATACCAACAACACATTACCAATCTGAAACATAAGTCAAGTCTTAACACACAACACATCACATAGTTTTAGCTAATGAAACTTGAAACCTGATAAGCTTTAACACAAGATGACTTTCTCCTTTGGCCATGCAATGGATGAACCAATTGCATCTCCCATGCACTCGATTTCAGACGAAGGCCTCCAAACTGCTGCACCACCGTGTTGGAATTGTGTCCAGTAATCTCGGTACTGTCTCTAGAAAGTAAGAGTATGTCAATGATCAGACATAAGTCATATAATACTGGGGGTCATGATGGCTTGCTAGAGTCCGCTCATGATCTATAAGTCTTGGACTTATTGCCTTTATTATATGATCCCATATGGGTCACACGCCTAAGCTAACAGGAAAATGTGTAGGAACGGTTTAGCAGAAGTACGGTAAAAGTGCTAGGCATTTACTGTACTTAGAGAGAATAAAACGGTTTAGCCACTGTGTGTCGATCGATACACAAGGTGTGTCGATCGACACAGTGCGCGAATGCCGTCGAGTTAATTGGTGTTTGGGCCAAATGGCCCAAACGGAACCGGACAAGTTTTATAAATAAAACTCGAGTTCAGAACCAAAACCCCAGCCGAAAACTCTCTCTCCCTCTGCGCCGAGTTCCCCTAGTGGCCTAGCAGCCTTCTTCCTGATTGGTGTGCGTGTGTGAACCTCTGGAGGAGTTATCTCTCGGTGGCTCTCTGATCTCAGACATACCATCTCTTTCCGCTGCAAACAGGTATAAGGTGAGATCTATCATTGTTTCTATTCAAGAGAACCTAGATCAGCATGTTTAGGTTAATCTGAATCTGAGAATTGAGTCAGGATTGACTAAACATTCCTTCAGTGGTATCAGAGCTATTGGTTCTGGTTTTTCTTGTTTAGATTCAAGTTTAGGATTGTTTTTCTTGTTTAAAAGTGTTTTGAATCAACTACTGATAAGAGAAATCACTTAAGCAACAAGGAATTGAAACCTAAACACACTTAAAATCGCAGAAACCAAGCTATATTGATTTGGTAGAATGCGATTTTCAAAAGTCAGTATCGACTGCGATCGCATGGATCGATCGATACGATCGCATGGATCGGTCGATACAGTCTATCGGCTAACCCTGTTAACACGTGAAAGCATCGATCGATGCATGATCGATGCAGGTTCGATGTTGGTGCATCGACCGATGCGGTTGGTGCATCGATCGACACGGTTAGGGTTTTGGCTCGGTTCCGTGCATGCGTGAGAGCATCGATCGATACAGGATCGATGCACGATCGATGCAGGATCGATGCTAAGAGCATCGACCGATGCGGTTGATGGATCGATCGACACGGTTGGTTCATCGATCGACATGGTTGGTTTAAGGCTCGGTTTAATATTTTGATTAAAATTAATTCGTCCTGGTTTAATAAACAGATTTAATAATTTTATTAAGTCTGGTTAAACCGGGACAAGAAATCCAATGTCGAAAGAATTATTGGATTTAGTGCCTAAACCAGGATTTTCTAATTTGATTTGGTTGGACCAAATAAATTGAGAAAATCCGGTTTAGTAAATAACCGGTTGACAATTGTGGTCATCGTAGTAATTAAAATTTGGTTAGACCAAATTTAATGAACCAGACCGGTTATGTAATTTAATTGGACAATTGGGTCATGTCTTGGACATGGACCAATTCTTGGGCCTCGGGCCAAGAAGTTAAAACAATTGGGCCAATTATTTGAGTCTTTCTTCAGATTAATTTAAAATTTATTTTATAAAATTATAAAGTCGATTTTAAATTAAAGTTTCCGAAATTTTGAAATTAGAAAGTTTCTTAAATTAGAAGTTTCTGGATTTGCGGGTTTTGGATTTTAAAGAAATTTCTAAAGTTAGAAATTTTCCGTTTTTAGAAAGTTTCCAATTTTAGAAAGTTTCCAAAAATAGTAGGTTTCCAAAAATGGAAAGTTTCCCGAAATAGTAATCTTCTATTTTGGGAATGAATTTTTTAAATAAACCTACGAACCTCAAATAATATCAAGCGTTGGATGTCTTGTCCATTCTATGTCAGCTGTCGAAGCCCATTCAATTGTATTCATGGCCTTACAGTGTCAGGGTGTCTGCTTTTGCGTGGATAAGACGGTTTGTGATTCATAAATGTCATTGGGAGTCCCAGACATTAATGATTACATGACTGTATAGTCTGGTTTTCTTGACTAGGCCATCGGGAGTCCCGGGCCTTGAGACATCAGAGTGGATTGGGCCTCGGGCCCAGATTCACAACCAAGAGTTATATCACGGATTTAATTAGCCGACATAGGGCTTACCGATATAAGCTGAGGTTTGGTGACGGCCAGTGGCCCACTTTAATCTTAATTATATGTGGATCTTGGAATCATTATATTCTATTGAGGGTAACTTATGTTATTGAATATAATGCGTGATTAATCATATTAAGTATAATACAAGATTAATCATATTGAACATATTAACTAAAATCCTTTTATCTTAATTTTCAGTTATGACTAGCACAAACAATCAAAACACTTTCTCGATCCGGTCTGTCCTTAAGATGGACAAGCTGAACGGATCAAATTTCTTGACTTGGTCGCGGAACCTGAGGCTAGTCCTCAGACAGGAGAGAAAGGACTATGTTCTTGAGAGAGCTCTCCCCGTGAGGATCGGGTCCAATGCTTCTCATGCAGTATATGATGCTTGGAATAAGCATTATAATGATGCGGTAGATGTGCGTGGTCTGATATTGGCTACCATGGACTCAGACTTGCGGAAGCAATATGAGAACATGGAGTCGCCAATAGAGATGATCAGCAGCCTGAAATTGAAATTTCAGGAGCAGATAAGAGTGGAGAGATACCAGTTGGTTAAATCTCTCACTAGCTGCAAGCTACCAAATGATCATCCAGTGAGTCCTCATGTCAGTAAAATGATGGGTTACATTGATAACCTGAGGAAACTGGATTATCCAGTTAGCCAAGAATTGGCAACTGAGATCATTCTGCAGTCACTGCCGTCAAGCTATGATAAGTTCAGAAGGAACTATATCAAGAAAGGCTTAACGAAGACGCTGACTGAACTGCATGATATGCTCAAGACAGTTGAGCCAAACGTGAAGAGTACCCTGTACAATCTCATGAATGAGAAGGGGAGGTTTACTTGTAAGAATTTGAATGTTTTTCATTTTGATAAAAGACAAGTTTTGTTCTTTTGATCTTAATGAAATATTAATTGTAGCACCCTATTCATGGAATGGGTTTTATATCTTAAACCATAGAGTGCCTAAATGTAACATAAATACCGAATTGGTTTAAATCTGATGAATTAAACCTGATTTTTCTTGGCATAAAGTCTTGGTCACATAGAGTAAAGTCGGATTCAGAAATCCCATAGTCATGGACTGTTGGGCTCATTTGATAAAATATCTTATGAGACTTGAATTCTGTTTACTAGACCAAAAGGTAAAGGGCATATCTTAGCCGAGCTAGAGAAAGGCCCAAAGGCTTATTGGACCTGGAACATACTCATGTATGTGGCCCAATGAGCAGTAATGCCAGAGAAAATCTCATGTACTTCATTGTCTCTACTGATTACTTCAGTGAGTGTGACTGTGTTCATTTGATGAGACACAAGTCGGAATTCTTTGACGTGGTCGAAAGAGTTCCAGAATGAAGTATAGGATCTGAATGACAAAAGTATTAAGACTCTGGATTAAAATCACGAGTGAGAATACTTAAGTCATTGATTATGTGATCATCAGAATGAGTGTGAAATCGTTTCACAGCTCATTTCTCCTGAAAACCTGAAGGTGTTTCTGTGAGAAAGAATCAGATCTTATTAGAAATGATTAAAGATGAATCACACGAATCTTCCATGATATTTTAAGAATAACGCTCTAGAAATATCTAAGTTTACGCTAAAATAGTTCCACCAATATCAGTTGAAAGACACCACGTAAATGTGGATTGGAATCGATCCAAATTTGTCTTTACTGAGTATTTGTAGTTGTGCTACTTCGCTGGTTGTCCTAGAGAAACTAAGGCTTGTTACTTTTACGTCCAATCTGTTTTCTAAGAAGGGAAGTTATTTTCCAAGAAGAACAGTGGGAGTAAAAGTATAACTCGAAGAAATTCGAGACATACAGGAGGCTGCTCAACCTGTTGAGGGAGAGCAACGGATGGATTTACAGATTTCTGTAGAATCTACACCTGTGGAGCCTGAAGTTCGCAGATATGAATGAATCAGTTACTAATCCGAGAGTGATTTCTTGTCATTAGTTGAACCTGATAATCATTGAAATCTGCACCTGTGGAGCCTGAAGTTCGCAGATATGAATGAATCAGTTACTAATCCGAGAGTGATCTCTCGTCATTAGTTGAACCTGATAATCATTGAAAGTTCGCATGATCGGATGATCATTGAAAGCGACGAATCTGCGAAATTCAAAGAAGCGAAAGTGAGCCCGGACTCCGAAAAATTACATTTTATGTAAGTTAGCTTCATCGATCCATTCATGGATGGAAGCAAACATATCGGAGTTGGAATCTTCGTTCTGTTGAAGTAGTCAAGGTTTTGACTTGAACAGGAACGAAGCGGAACTGTGTGTTTACTAATAGATTAGTGGGAGCGATATTGCATTTCTCATATTGTATGTCGATGACATACTGATTCTCGAAAATGACGTCCCAATGCTGCAGTCAGTAAAGGACTGGCTTGGGAGTTGGTTCTAATGATTGACATGAGTAAAGCCACATATGTTCTTGGATTTTGGATCTAAAGATAGAGATCCGAAAGAGCTGGTAAGACAAAGTCAGGATTCTGATCCCGACAAAGTCCTACAGGTTTTCAGCATTCCAAGAAGGGTTTTATGCAAATGTCACATGGCATTACGTTAAGGAAGACACAGTGTCCTACGATAACTGCTGAGCTTAAATGCATGGATAAGATTCCATATGCGTCGGCAATTGGATCTATCATGTATGCCATGAAACGTACTTGTTTGATGTTGCTTTAATGTTAAGCAAGACAAGTAAAGACCAGTCAAATCCAGCAAAGAATCACTGGATTGCCGTAAAGAATATCCTAAAGTATTTGAGGAATACTAAGGATAAATTCTTGAGTTACGGAGAAAGTGAGGTGCTACGAGTCGGTAGAGTCTGAAAGGCAAGTTTCCAATAGACAAAGATGATTTCCGATCACAGTCCGGTTATATCTTGTGTCTATCTGGCGGTGCAAGGCACTGTTGCTGACTCCATGACTTAAGCTGAATATTTCGCAACTTGGGAAGCGGCGAAAGAGGTTGTTTAGAAAGAAGAGTTCGTCACTGAACTTGATGTGATTCCCAGCATAGATGAGACTAGCTGCACATCAGAGGTCTAAACACCTTGTGGATAGGTATAACCTATTCCGTGAGATAAATAACAGAGATGTTAAGTAGATCAGCAAGTTTCATCAAATGAGAACGTTGCTAATCTATTAACGAAGCCACTCCTTAGGCCTAAGCACGAGTCGCGGACTGTTGCTGTAGGATAAGTGAAATTAAGATGTAGTCTTGATTTCAGTGGGAGTTAGTAAAGGGCTTTATTTAGTTATTGATATGTTCTTGTAAAACATTTAAAATGTTTAATGAAATTATGATTTCAAGATTATTTTAACTGTGATGAAATAATCGTTCCAAAGTGATAAAAACCATTTTGTAGGTCATCGAAGTAAGTGACTTGATCTTGAGTCATCAAAGTCATTTAGCTTGATCATGAGACCCTATATTTGATAGATGGCTTATATCATCCTGTCCCTAGTCGAAGATTGTTGAAATTGGAACACCAACAACCGTGTGAGACTGGATTGGTACGTGACTTATGACAAAGTCTCAGTGTGTCATAGATGCTCGGCATCAAAGTCAGTACATAGGTGTATGTTGGGGAACATACGACCGGACAAGACCCGCTTATAAGAACTCTTCAGGATATTTATATCTGTGTCATAAGAGATTCTTACTACGACTATAGAGTATAGTCCTTAGACCTGAGTTCGCATGCATGTGACTGCACATGGACTGATGCACTTTGATCATTGTCTAACGCTATCGTTCTGCGATAGTTATAAGGACCTTGTTTGGGTGTATTATGAAATGAGTAGTTTACAGTGATGGAACAAGACGGGATTTGTCCCTCCAATATAAATGGAGTGAATATCTCTAGGCCAATCGGAGATTTGAATACTGGAAAATGCATGGCCATGCTCAAACGGACTGTCCCGAGTCGTTTGGATTGTCAGTATCGAATCAGAGTCCGATGAACAAGATTAGGCTTTATAAGGATGACACCAATCTTTCCTTATGACTAATCGAGATATTGTGACAAAAGGATTATGAATACAGAGATTCCAGTACAAGTGGGAGATTGTTGGAATTGTGTCCAGTAATCTCGGTACTGTCTCTAGAAAGTAAGAGTATGTCAATGATCAGACATAAGTCATATAATACTGGGGGTCATGATGGCTTGCTAGAGTCCGCTCATGATCTATAAGTCTTGGACTTATTGCCTTTATTATATGATCCCATATGGGTCACACGCCTAAGCTAACAGGAAAATGTGTAGGAACGGTTTAGCAGAAGTACGGTAAAAGTGCTAGGCATTTACTGTACTTAGAGAGAATAAAACGGTTTAGCCACTGTGTGTCGATCGATACACAAGGTGTGTCGATCGACACAGTGCGCGAATGCCGTCGAGTTAATTGGTGTTTGGGCCAAATGGCCCAAACGGAACCGGACAAGTTTTATAAATAAAACTCGAGTTCAGAACCAAAACCCCAGCCGAAAACTCTCTCTCCCTCTGCGCCGAGTTCCCCTAGTGGCCTAGCAGCCTTCTTCCTGATTGGTGTGCGTGTGTGAACCTCTGGAGGAGTTATCTCTCGGTGGCTCTCTGATCTCAGACATACCATCTCTTTCCGCTGCAAACAGGTATAAGGTGAGATCTATCATTGTTTCTATTCAAGAGAACCTAGATCAGCATGTTTAGGTTAATCTGAATCTGAGAATTGAATCAGGATTGACTAAACATTCCTTCACACCGACCTTCACTATATCAACCCAAACTCTCACTGCATTAGGCCCCAAAGGAACAAAATGAACCTTTTGGTCTGGATTGTCTGAAGCCCAACGTCCCTCAGCAACCACCTGTTTCTTCCCAGCAATTGACAACAGCCTGCACTTCTGATTTTCCCTACCAGTTTCATTTGGACCGAGACGCTACAACAAAAGAAAGACAAACCAAGGATCTCATTACCCTGGAATAAACAAACTCTAGCAGCAAATTCACTTCAAGGATTAAGAAAATTACCTGAGATCTTCTAAGAGGGGAGTGGACTGCCTGTGGTTTCTTAGGACTAGGCTTTGGAGAAATCTTTTTGGGAGATTTCTGAGTTGGAGTTTGCTCTGTAGGACATTTCTGTGTGGGAGATTTCTGAGTTGGAGATGCTGATGCTGCTCTCGCACTTGATGTCTTCGCAGCTGAAGCTTGCTTCTGTTGAGGAGGTCCTTGAAATTTGGAGTTATCATCTTGAAACACACACTTATTTGCAGGCCAGGCTACAAAGGTCTTCAAAGAGTCTCGAATGTAGATCATCTCTGCTGTTGGCCTCCATAGGAAAGTGTCTGGTTCACGTACCACATCAACAAACACTTTCACTGCATTGGGTCCAAGAGGAACACCATTCACCAATGCTTTTGGTTCCTCACACTGCCACCGTCCTTCCGCAATTACCTCATCATTGCCACACCAATTCAGAAGTTTGCATTTGTTCACAGAATTGGGCGTTGGGCTCTATTAGAAACATGCATAAAACATTTGAATCTGTCAAGTTTAACATTCCAACAGATATCAATAAAGCAAACAACTAATACATTGTTCTAAAGAAGAAACATTACCATAAGAGGAATGTCATCTGAAAGGAGTCCATGGTCAAGAACGACGCAATTACTTGCAGGCCATGCAATCATCTCCCCAACTGCTTGCGCAACATTATGCATCTCGGGTGCAGGTCTCCAGAGAAAGGCATCCGACTTGAGTGCAGTGTCCACAAACACTTTAACTGCTAGAGGGCCTAATGGGATGCCATTGATATCATCCTCTGGATCAGTCGACAAAACTCTTCCCTCAGCGACGTTCGCATCAGAACCAGACCAGTCTACCAACACACACTTAGGATGTGCACGTTTGTTAACACTCTGCAAATTGTTCAATTGGAAAATGTCAGACATATACATATCAAAAACATCATGAATAAACATAATGTATTGTTGACTTACTTTGGCTCTAGCAGCAGCTGAATTTTCTCCCATTTCAGGTTCCTTGCACTGAGACAGAGTAACATAGTCAAAATGTAAAATTAACATCCATCTTATCAAAACATAGTCCAAGTTATGCCTTACATGTTTAAACTTTGCAAGTTCATCTTCTAACTCCTTCACTTTGTGTTGCAATCGATTCTGTTTCTCTTCCATATCAGCCATAAAATGTTTCTTAACCTCAAAACAATGTAACTTGGTCTTCCCTATGTTTCTGCCCATAGCCCTCAAACAGCCCGGATTATCAGGTCCCAATAGTTGGGAAAGCTGGTCCATACTAGGGTCAGTTGAATTTGCTGGGCCATGCTCATTGTCAATGATCTCAGCTGCCTTTTTCTGCAAAAGAATCATGTCAGTAATCAGATGCAAAAACTGGATAACAGACAAGGAACTAAGTAATATACTTAATAACTACTATACTTACAATCTTCTCTGCTGCAATTGTATTGACTGGTGTACCATTTTTTTTGGTACGTGACTTGACCCACACCTTCAGCCTAGTGACTTGACTTGTCTCTCCACTTTCTCTTTTCTGTGAAAATACAAGTCATGATTGATACAAGCCATTACACTAAATATCCGTATTAGCAGAAATAACTAAATGGGTAGTACCATGTCTTCAGCTAGTCTGACCATCCCTCTACGGCTACAAGTGTGAGGTATTTGCTTCCTCCTCCTTTCTTCGTAGGAATCACTTACAACCTGTCACCATCATATTAGCAAGATATTACTGAATATGGAAACTCATGTGTATTGCAAGACAATACCTTAAAGGTTGAGCTGGTCTTTTGTTTGACAAACTTGCGCCAATCTGTTGGTGTGACATTCTTCGGTCTAAGTTTCATCCTCTCTTGGTTAGTAGTAGCTTTACTTCTCAACTGTGTGACTAGTCGTGATTTAGAAGCCCTCCACAGACATCCCCTTTGCTTCAACACTGCAGTCTTTTGGTACTCTTCATCGAGTTCAAACCTAGCCTGTATTCAAACACCAACAAAACACAAAGCTTACAATCAAACATTCATAAACAAAAAGACACATAGGCTTATTAAAAAGGAAAAGTTACCTGAACAGATTTCCACAGAACAATTTTCACTTCCTCACTGAGTTTTCTCCAATCTTCAATTGTGACAGGAACATGTTCTCGAACTAAAGGACCAAGATATGATGATAATTTCACTGATCCCACACCAACAGGATCTCCCATATCAGTGAACTCAACTCTCTCTCTAAAATTTGGATCCTTGGCTATGTTCTTCATCTTTGTTGGTCCTCTGTGTTTCTTACGCTTTGGTTGATCTCCAGTTGCAGGCTGGTCACACATCTCCATCTCACCATCAAGCTCTTCATCTACGACTGGTTCCTCATCTTCTCCTTCTTTCTCCATTTGTGTTTCACCATCAAGCCCTCCCATCCCGTCATCATGGTTTTCTTGTTCAGATTGTGCTGCCTGTGTTGCTCCATCATCTGCCTGAGCTTGTGCTTCATCTTGCTGATGCTCATCATCCTTTGGTTCTTCCGAAACATCCTGAGCTTGTTCTTCTGGCTGTTGTATACCTTCGGTATGTGTTTGGTAATACACAACTCCCAAATGTTCCACCTCGTCTGTATCTCCTTTGGCCGGCACCTCCTTAGTGACTTGCTTGTTTTTCCTTTGTGCAATGTGCTTCTTGCGTCCCATGTTAGCTTACCTGAAACAAACAATATAATTAATTAGTACACTGTCAGAGTGATAACCTACACTGCTATACAACTTCCAAAAAACCAAAAAAAGACACAATGTGGCAAAACAATGCAATCAACACACAATTCAAAAAACAGCCACACACACAAAAAAGCAATCAGCACACAATTCAATCAAACATATATTCCTTCACAATCACTACGGGCATTCTGAGTTTCTTCATTTTCAAGGTCAAAGTCAACAGTTGTCGACAATGGTCCAATCTCTGCAATCTCATCTCCTTCCTCTTCCTCACTGTATCTCCTTGAAGAACCTCTTAGCACAACATACCAATTTAATGTGTCATCCTCTCTGGAGTAAAAAACCTGCTTGGCCTGTGAAGCCAATATATATGGATCCCTCATGAAGGAAACTTGACACTGATTCAAGTTGACCAGTGTGTACCCATCCTCCACCTTAACACCATTACCCCTTACTGCCCACTGACATCGGAAGAGAGGTACGTAGAACACATTGTAGTCCAGTAAGATGATGTCTACCACTCTCCCATAGTAAGATACAAGGTCAGCAACTTGAGATGTGTCTCTCGCACTTGATCTACACATTGTAGTTGCTTCATAAAAGACACCACTGTTTTGACTTTCCTTATGGACTGAGTGGGTGTGAAACCGCTGACCATTCACAATGTAACCTGTATATGATCTAGCACTACTGCGTGGACCATATGCCAACCACTTTAGTGTTTCATCATGAGTTTCCGAGTCGATGGGCACCTAGCAATATTCACAAGTAAAAGTTCAACTCCTTGCACATTAATATAAAGAACATAAAGCCAAAATGTTTAATAAGTCTTGCCTGTTTTTTCAACCAGGAAGCAAACTTCTGAGTATGAAGACTCCATAAATATGTAGCATCACGACTGCATCTTGCATTGGAATCTTGTAGATGTTGTAGATGCATGCTTGTAAGAGTAAAAAAGGAAGATATCAGACTAAATACATAACAAATCAATGACTAATTAAATCTAAAACATTCTTTAGACTTACTCCACATATGGATCAACCACAGCCATATTCTGAATGACTGCAAGGTGGGCTATTCTCGTCTCCATCTCAGATAGATTAATTGTTGTGGCTGCAGATATTGGACGACCCTCTAATATGGATTGACTCTCATAATCCGTATTCCTGTCCAGTTTCTCCTCTACACTTGTTGTTCTTTTGAGAAAGTCGCTACAGAATTGCATGCATTCTTCTGCTAGATAGGACTCAGCAATACATCCCTCGGGTCTGGCAGGGTTTCTGACAAAGTCTTTGAGCACCTTCATGTACCTAGACATAGTAAAAAAGGGTATTACTATCATACCAGATTAATAAGTAATTGAATTATAAGTATGATATAGTGGAAAGTATACCTTTCAAATGGGTACATCCAACGGAAATGCACTGGTCCACTTAATCTAGCTTCTCTTCCTAGATGAACAGTCAAGTGGACCATGATATCAAAGAAGGTGGGAGGAAAAAATCTCTCAAACATGCATATAGTTTCCACAACCTGTGCTTCCATTGCTGCAATCTGGTCCCTATCAATCACCCTTTGACACAAACGGTTGAAAAATGCACATAACCGTGCAATTGCTATCCGTGGACCTTTAGGCAGTAAACCTCTAAGAGCAACTGGTAGGAACTGCTGCATCAGGACATGGTAGTCATGTGATTTAAGACCATATACCTTACTGTCTTCCAAAGAAACGCCCCTTGATATATTAGAACAATATCCATCAGGCCCTTTAAAGTCATATAGTCGCTTGCAGAACACTTTCTTCTCAGTCTTGGACAAAGACCAAGGTGCTGCAGGAAGGTACGTCCTTTTGCCTTTGATGCTAGGATGCAGATCCTTCCTAATACCCAAATGTTCCAGATCTTTACGAGTATTAAGCCCATCCTTTGACTTGCCACAATGGAGTAATGTTGATACAATGCTTGCAGCCACATTTCTCTCAATATGCATAACATCCAAGTTATGCCTCACAGGGAGCTCCTAAGTAACAAACACAATAAACAAACCAAAATTAGACAAGGCAATCTGATTTTTGTTCAATGAATGCATACTTAATAGTTGAACTTTTAACATACCTCCCAATAAGGCAACTTGAAGAATACAGATCTTTTCTTCCATCTTGACATTTCCTCTTCATCTACTTCTGTTTCTTCCTCTTCCTCAGACTCACTAGAGGCAGAGTCAATCTCAGTTTCTTCTACAACAGTCCTTTTTCTCTTCTTCACAGATTCTTTAACCTTTCCAAAGTTGTTCTTATAGTTTCTCAATTGGTGAGAAATTTCTTGACCAGATAATATCCTAGCTCTCTTGCCATTTTCAGTGTGTCCATCAAACCAAGCCTTCTTCACCCGAAACCTATGCATTGGTCCCAAACCCTTTCTATGTGACATATACACGTGCTTCCTACTATACTTCAGCCACCTACTGTCAGTGTGTTTCCCGCACAAGGGACATCCCATTTTTCCCTTCACCTTGCATCCAGCTAAAATACCATATGCAGGGAAGTCTGAGATTGTCCAGAGAAGCATGGCCTTGAGAGTGAACACAGATTTACTGAAGGCATCATATGTTAGCTCTCCTATGCTCCACAACTGGTTCAAATCCTCTATTAAGGGTTCTAAGTAGACGTCAATATCGTTGCCAGGTTGATGTGGACCGGGAATCAGCAAAGTTAGCATGATATTCTCCTTCTTCATACAAAGATGAGGTGGCAAATTGTAGTTCACCAGCAACACGGGCCAACAACTATACATACTATTCTTCATATTAAACGGATTAAACCCATCTGTTGAAAGTCCAAGTCGAAGGTTCCTTTTTTCTGCAGCAAAAGCAGGATACCTATCATTCATCTGCTCCCATGTCACATAATCTACTGGATGTCTAAGTTTCCCATCACTGCTCTTGTTAGTAAAATGCCACCTAAGATTTTTGGCCATTTCCTCAGACCTAAACATCCTCTTCAGCCTTGGGATTACTGGGAAGTACCTTAGAACTTTCTGTGGGACACCTTTCTTCACCTCACCAGTGCTCATATTGACTTTCCACCTAGAAGCTTTGCACTTAGGACAGTTGTCGAGCTTCTTCAATGTCTTCCTGAATAGACAACAATCATTGATACATGCGTGAATCTTTTCATAACCCATGTCAAAGGACTTTAAAAACTTCTTCACATCATATAAGGAGGTATGTAGTACGTTATCCTGTGGTAACATCTTCGGCAAAGTCTCTAGGAGGTCATTGAAACTCTTATCAGACCATCCATTCTGGGTCTTCAATCTGAATAGTGACACAATGGCAGACAGCTTGCTATGGTGTGTGCAGTTTGGATACAGTGGTGTCTCTGCATCTGCTAGCTTAGCTAAGAACTCATCTTCTTCCCTGTCCTCCCCCTCTGCCATCTCAGAGAAGTCAGGCGGACTAACCAAGTCTCCATCTAGATACTCAGCAGCTCTATATAACCCAATAATCTCTTCATTCCATACATTTGATCTCCTTTCACCTTCAGCTACTGAGATGACTTCTCCATGATGGTACCAGTCTTTACGCAGCTTATAATCCTCATCCATCCCTCTTGTTATAAGGTGGTCTACTACATCACTCCCTAAATGACGATCTACATTGCGGCAGTCCTTGCAAGGGCAAATTACCAGCTGTCTTTCTCCTCTATCCGCAGCCACAGAGTTTACAAAATCCCATGCACCTCTCTCGTATGCAGGATCGAGTCTTGAGATAAAGGTCAGTTTAAAATCTTAAAGTCCAAAACCCACAAACAAAAACTTAGTAATATATTTATGTTAGATCAATACCTGCAAAGATGAACCCATTTCTTCTCCAACATTTATATGATCTAACCTTATTTAATTCGTAAGATCAAGAAATCAAACCGATGACACAAACAAATCAGTTGGGTATACACTATGTAAAGGATTAGTATTTCACATAAACTCATGCTCGCACAAGTAAACCAGAACATACACTATGTCAGACAGAAAGAAGTTGATGTTGGAAATCATCAACAGTTAAGCCAAGAGGATATAAATCAACAACAGTTTCAATAATCTATTATCCATAATAAAATCACATAAATCATAGAAGTTAAAGCAAAGAACAAAATCAACCACAGTTTCAATAATCTACTTTAGATAATCTACGGTTGAATATAAAGCAGCACAAAACAAAACATCTCGCACAAAATCAAGAAGACAATAGCAGAAGCATAAGAAATGTGCAACAAACAAAGTATATCAAGAGGAGTCGAACCTGGACTTTGGCCTGAACAAATGTGAAGCTTTTAGATGTGGAAAAACTTGTCACCAACACTCAGAAAACAAATAGAGAGTCAGAACACAGTAGAAATTTGTACTTCTCGGGTTGAAAGGGTAAAGCACAACAAGAGTATAAATCTGTAAATCGGTGTTTAAGAACCCTAAATCTAATTGATTCACAGAAAATACACAAGCAACGAAATTGTGCATGCAAGGAAGTAAAGACTTGTAAGATGAAACAAAATTCAATTCTTTGCAATCGATGTGTAAGAACTCTAAGTCTGATAGATCTTCACGAAAACCACAAAATTTCGAAACGAAATTGATAGTACCGACTAACAAAAGAAGAATCTTAGGCTAAATACCTTCGATTTTGTTCACCGAAGTCGAGCTCTCTCTTGGTTTTGTTCACCGAAGTCAAGAAGAATCTTTGGCTAAAAGAAGAATCTTTCGCGAGCTCTGGGTTTTTTCGAGGCAGAGATTTAGCTGTCTTAATTATGAGTTAATTGTGTCTGTAGGAGAGAGACATTGAGATTGAGCTGAATGTTTTGGGGGGAATTGTTTTTAGGGTTCGCGGTACTTAGATTTTCAGATGAATGAGAAGAGGGGAAAGCTCGCGGGTTAAATGAAATTTCGCCAAAGTATTGGCGGATTGGGCTAATTGTGTTCCCGCTTATTAAAACTTTATCTTAGCGTTTAAACATTGCTATTAAAAGTTAAAAAAATCTGAAAATTATCTACAATAGCAGAATGGAAATCCGTGCTATTGTATACTGCTATCAATAAGCATAATTTTTGTAGTGTTGCAGCCATCGTTGCGGTCCTGAGCAACGATCGATCCCAAATGAAAATCGCCCAGCAACGATCGATGCACCTAGTGCAACGGTCGATGCAGGTGCGACAGAGGTAAAAATCAGTCAGAACTTAACCCATCCATTAACATTTTCTTTTTACCAATCCTTCGCTTGACACTATTGGGGACAGTGTGTCTTAAGTGTGGGGGAGGTGCTACTGACTATATCTTTCTGTTTTCTTAGAGTCAGTCTGTTTTTCAAAATTTGTTTTATCGAGTCAAAACAGTTTAAGTAAGAAACAATGATTTTTTGAAAAGATTCATAGCACTTGCAGGAACTTAAGTAACCATTGGGATGAAGTTGCAGATCAATCTATGACTATTAGAAAACCCAGACACGGATCAGCCTACTGAGAACACCCACATCGCTTCAGGTATCAGAGGATCCTTTTACTGACTTCACCTTAATACTGACTTAATTTTCTCACCTAAGGGCTTGGAATACCTTGAGTCGGATTCCTTTGTTAGTTCTGACACAGCATGTAAACATGTCCTATTTGGTTCCTTTCTCCCCTTCCATAAAGTAAAAAAAAAGAGTAATAAACTGAGGATGAGCTAGTAGCTCCGAAGTCGTCACGGGAGTGGTAGCTACCACTATTACCTCCTGTGCGATCCATGGAATGTGTACAAAGTACACCCCAAAACGGGAAGAACACTGATAAAAAAAATAAAATGATACCCAGTGGGGAAAAATCAGTTGTTAAGGAAGGGAAAAGAGAAGAAAGGGATCATAGAAAGACAGTAGGGTGGTCTAGAGCTGACAAGGTAAGAGTCCATGTGCCCTTTGATCGATACTCCTTAGGTGAGACCACACTTAAATACTTGCAGAAGTCAGTAGGGAGAATTTGAATGCGTGAATGTGATTGTGGAGTTTACTTAGGACAATTGCTAAGTGTGGGGGAAGTATATGTTGGTCTTGATGTCTGCAGGTGAAATCTTTCATGTGGATTTCTAAGGGGAATCTGAGTGTTGTTGCTTCTAAGACGAAAAGAGTTTCTGAAAGTTTTCAAACCTCTTCACCATATTCTAGTTCTTTGTTTTGCTTGAGGACAAGCAAGAGCTAAGTGTGGGGGAGTTGATATACCATGGATTTTAGGGATTTTAGCCATGGTATATGTCGTATTTATCGATTCTTTTATTATGTTTTGGAGTTTTTTCAGGTGTTTTATAGGTTTAATGACATCTGGAGCTTAATTGGACGTTTTGGAAGCATTTGGAGCAATTCTGCACTGTTTAGAGATCTCACAGAGTTCACTGGCTGCGAAATCACCTTGCACAATCGTTGCACTCTGTGCAGTGGTCGACGCAAGGTGATTCCAGGGTTCTGCGCCCAAAAATCTGCATTTTGGAGAAATTACAGTTTTTGCCAGAAACTTCCCAGACTTGCAAAAAGGCCCAAAACGTGTTTAGACTTATATATTAGGGTTTTTAGCCACTTGTTTAGGCTACGCTTTACTTACGCTTTATTTTATTTAGAGAGAGTTTTAGGGGCTGATCTTGTTCTCGAAAGAGACTTGATTTCGAACCCCAGTTCTTTATTCTGTTTTATGATATTTGGTTTCTATTCATGATGTTTTTTGTTTCGATGATTATGTCTGAGTAGATTACAAGTTAGGTTTAGGGATTCTCAATAGGGATTTCATGGAATTATAGTTTAATCAATCTGTAGGGATTCATATTTGCTAGTTCTTCGTCTAGGATTGTTCTTAATGCTTAATCTGAAGTAGCTATCCAGATTTACGATGTTAGGTTGATTTATACAACGACAGTTGGTTAATTAGCTAGAAAGAACCTAGATGAGCAATTTGATTGACTCGCAAAGGAATTTGGTTTAGGGGAATTGTGAATATATCAAACTTGGAATTAAAGCTAGTTTAATCTGTTAGTAATTGCAAAGGAATTTGGATTGCTGCACTTAGACTTAGAGAATTCTCACAACGACAGTTGGTTAATTCTATATCTGTGTTTTGAGTTCTAGAACAGTTTCTGATTAGATCCCGATTGATTGATTGCTTGTGTTCCTGATTTCCTGAGAACTCCCTTGACCTAACGCCTTCGCCTTCTTGCTTGCAAACTAGTTTGATTTACTTTCTGCTGTTTGATTTACTGCTTTACAAAATCTGCTTCGCTTAGTTTAATCTGAATTACTTATAATCTATTGTGTGACCGGAGTCCTTGTAGTTTCGATACCCTAAGTACTACAATCACATCACTGTGCACTTGCAGTTAGAATAGGGATAAACCTTGACCTATCATTGAGTTGAACTTCAAATACAATTGACGTGAAGCCTGCTTGAGACCATACAATGATTTTTGAAGTTTAAGCACATCATTTTAAGGTAGAACTCCTCCCTTTCTCATTGAGTGTCCTGGAGGTATATGCATATAGATATCCTCATCAAGATCTCCATATAGAAATGCATTTGAAATATCAAATTGGTGCAATTTCCAATTCTTAGCAGGTTGATACAGCAAGAAGCATCCTTACTGTTGTTAATTTTGCTACAGGTGAGCAGGTGTCAACATAATCCAAACCCCCCTTTTGAGTGTACTCTTTAGCAACTAATCTTGTTTTATATCTTTCTAAGCTTCCATCTTCACTCAACTTCACTTTGTATACCCATTTACAACCGATTGGAATCTTTCATGTAGGCAAATAGCATATTGTCCAAGTGTTTGTTCCTTCCAAAGCATCAATCTCCATCTCCATAGCATCTAACCATTCTTTGGTTTTCTTAGCCTTAGCATTAGTAACAGGTTCCAGATATTTGTTGATAGCACATATGTATGCATTAAACTCTTCAGAATGTTTTGCATAGTTGATATAAGCAGCTATGGGATACCTTATATCTTTAGAAACATCCAGAATGGCATTGCAGTAGTAGTCAAATGAGAAGATACATATTTCTCAATTACCATATCTTCTTCTGATCTTGTGAAAATATCCCTTGGACGGTTATGTTCTTTTGCAAAAGGAAATGTTGTTTCAAAGAAAACCACATGTCTCGAGATATGAATCTTATTTGACTCCAGATCAAGTAGTTTGTATCCTTTGTAACATGCAGGGTATCCAATAAATACACATGCTCGAGCTCTCGGTTCAAATTTGTGCCTTTGCTGAGTACTTGTAGATTCATAGCATAAGCATCCAAGTACTCGCAGCAATGAAATAATCAGGTGCTTTAGAATGAATCAATTCAAAAGGCGATTTGTTTGATAGGAGAGGTGTTGGGAGTCTATTGATTAGGAATACTGCAGATATGATGCAATCTCCCCAAAATTCCAGAGGAAGGTGTGACTGAAACAACAATGCTCTTGCCACATTTAAGATGTGTTGGTGCTTTCTCTCCACCACTGAGTTCTGTTGTGGTGTTTTAGGACAGGAGTGGAAGGGAATAATACCCTTTTCTTTGAATAATTTGTTAAACTTCAGCTCAGGAGCATTGTCTGATCTAACTGCCTTTACACACTTCTGATATTGGGTTTTGATCATTTGCAGGAAGTCTGGAAAAATTTGCAGAACTTCACTCTTTGTCTTCATCAGATATATCCAAGTTGCTCGACTATAGTCATCTACTATTGTAAGGAAATATCTGAAACCTTCATGAGTTTCTACAGCAAATTGTCCTCAAGTATCAATGTGGACTAAATCAAACAGATGATCTGACTTGTTGTTCTGAAAAGGAAATGGAAAATGCTTCTGTTTTGCTTTCTCGCAAATATCACAATGATCAACCTCATTTTTATTCCTCTTTGGTAAACAAAGTGTATTCTGGAGAACATCAATCCTATCATAAGAAGGATGCACTAACCGATTGTTCCACAAGGCATTATTAATAACAACAGAACATTGTGGTCTATGAGTAATAGGGAATATGTTTTCTGAACTAGTACATTTATTGTGTCTTGTATCTAGAACATATAATCCTCCTATTTGCTTACCCTGTCCAATCGTCAGCTCCTTGGTATGACCCTGAACAACACAAGAAGTCTCATCAAAATATACTCTTTTTCAAATCTCTTGTCAACTGACTTAGGCTGAGAAGATTCCAACGAAATTTTGGAATGAACAACACATTTGTCAATGTGATGCTATCATTCAACCTGATCTTGCCAATTCCTGCAATTCTGACATTCATACCAGTGGGCAAAGTAACTAAAGAACTAAGACCATCAAATAGGTTTTCAAACAAATTTATATCAAAAGAAACATGATGAGTAGCACCACTATCTATGATCCAGAGATGATTATTCAGTACTTTGCTATTGGTTGTCAAAACTCCAATAAAACATAGATTAGGAATGGATAAAGAGATACCATCAAACGCAAATCCATTAAGCTCATAACCATCGATACCACTTGTAGTTGCAACATATGTTATTGTGATTGGGCTTGTTTAGCTGAAAACTGAAGTAAGCTATCACATCCTGAATTTGTGTCTTTTACATATTCCCAACTAAATAAGCTATGCCATCTGCTCCAATCCTTGTGCCAAGTCCTTGTTTTCCATATGTTAATGCAAGGCTAGCAACAACCGGTTTAGGCTTCCCAGGTTGAGATGGATTCTTCTGTTTGTGTTTGAAACCAGGGAATAGCCATGAATCTTATAGCAGGTATCAACAATGTGACCAGTGTATCCACAATGAGCACATATCGGCTTATTTTGTCTTGGATTGTGCTGATATGAAGCTCGAGTGGCGTTGACTGCAATTTGGTCTGATGGTGGAGTGATTGTAACATTGAATGTGGAAGCATTGCTTGCAACATTAACAAGATTTCTCTGATTGTGATCTTGATCCAACAGGTTGTAGATTTCGGCTAGATCAGGAACAGTCTTCTTCATAATGAACTGGCTTCTAATAGTCGTGTAAGACTCATTTAATCCTGCCAAGAACTTCACAATTTTAGCATGCTCATTCTTCGTTGCAGTAGCAGTACAACATTTACAAGATAAACACGTCAATGTACAGTCTGCTCCATAAAGATCATCCCATAGAGTTTTCAAAGTTGCGTAGTACTCAGATAAGCTCATTGTTCCTTGTTGTAAAGACCAAATTTGTTGTGTAAGATGATACGATCGTGGAAGATTAGTGATGTTAAACCATGTCATCAAATCTTTCCATATCTCTGCTGCATCAAGAATGCTTTTCTAGATCACCTTGGTTACTGAGTTTAGAATCCAAGATTTAACCATACTATTTCATCTAGACCATATCCTAAAACTCGGATCATGAACATGAGGTCTTGGCAAAGAACCGTCTACAAAGGCAATCTTATTCTTGGCATCTAATGCAACAAACATCGCAATCTTCCAAGAAGAATAGTTCGTACCTTCGAATATCTCATAAATGATCGAAGAACCTAGATTGTCGCCATTCGAAATCGTACACGGAGAGTAATTGATATCGTTGAAATCGATATTCAAGTGTGGTGGAATCCGAGTTCTTGGATCCGAAAAAGGTGAAATTACTGGTGAATGTGGTCTAATCCTGGAAGATTGAGCTGATTTTGTTATCTTCTCAGCCGATTCTTTGCCATGTCTCTTAGTACGACGACGCAATTTCAAAACGGAAACCATCTCAAGACTTTGAGCTCAGCTGATTTGTGAAGAACAACATATTCAGATGAATTGAAAAAGGAATCAAAATTGCAAAATAGATTGCGAACGAAATGAAACAAAGTGCTCTGATACCATATTAGTGAAACAAAATGACGAGAGAAAGAAGATGAACTGGAAAAGAAGAAGAATATCGAATGAAAATGGAGTTAAAATGATTCTGTTATTTCTCATTACTTTGTTACAATGATCAACACTCTTTATATACTAGAGTGGTTTGGTTCAATCTCACATTACAATTGAGTATCCAGTTTACAAGAGCCGATATACACTTATACAAATTAATTGAAATGTAAATTGTAACAAAACCGTTATACGGGCCGGGCTACTTGAAACTAACTACCGTCCAAGCCCATATTTAAATTGATGTAGCCCATATTATGACGGCAAAACCTTAAGTCAGAAATTATAGCGTATAAATATTCATCCAGACAATGTAATTTCTACTCTTATCGCCGCAGAAGACGTAAGGTTGCACAAGCGTTCTCTTGATTTTAATTTGCGTTTATTTTCTTGAATCTGCCCTTTTTTTGTTTCTTTAATCTTCTGTAGATTTTGGGATATTGATGCTGAGATCGTGGTTTATCTCTGAGCTCTTGTTTTTATTTCATTGAATTTTATTTTGTCTCTTCGTCTGTTTATAAATGTCTGCATTGAATTATCGTTCCACATTCTAGCTGCTTAAATTGTTCTTAGAAGATGTGTGTTTTGTCTATAATTTGCATCTCTGTATGTTCTCATCGTCTTCTGGTTATGATTGGATTGGAATGAAAACCCTCGGAAACTTTGCAAAAATCAAGGCTGGACTCTCTGATATGCTCTTTTTGCTTGGAACCATTTCTAATGGCTTTCTGGTGAGAAACACTTAAAAAAGAGCTTGAGATTTGGTTATCGTAATGATGCCATAGGCTTTTTGATCGGGGGAACATTTCGTATCATTGTTACCAGAACTCCTGAGACTTGCTCTGTTTCTGTCAGTTTTCTTAATCTTAAATTGTCATATGGTTTTGGCCTGTTTTGTACAAATCTATATTCCTTATATATTTGTCATATATTTGTCACTTACTTATATATTTGTCATATATTTGTCACTTACTGCATATATTTGTCAAATCTTAAAGTGGCTTCATATATTTGTCACTTACTGCATCTCTCTTTCTTCTGGTTATCGCTTGATTAGTATATCATATATTTTTATAGTTGACTTTGTCTCCTTTTGTGTAAAACCATCTTATTCTTGCAATTCTTGTTTCCTTTAGAGAGTTATGTCTCACAGGAAGTTTGAGCATCCAAGACATGGTTCTTTAGGTTTCCTTCCAAGGAAAAGGGCCAACAGACATCGAGGAAAAGGTAATCTTGCTTGTAGATAATTATTATTAGAATCCATATTTGCGTTCACCAGTTTCTTGATGTATCTTATCTTATGTACTGTAATATTTACTTTATTATTAAAAAAAAGTGTTGCGTTGTCTACCTGTATTTGTATTGCTCTGTTTTGTGCCTTCACATGGTTTCAAAGCATCTTCATTTTTGATCTGACAATCCTAGTTTATGTTTCCAGTGAAGGCTTTCCCTAAGGATGATCCAACTAAGCCTTGCAGGCTCACCTCTTTCTTAGGATATAAAGCTGGGATGACTCACATTGTGAGAGAGGTTGAAAAGCCTGGATCAAGTATGTTGTCTCACTCTTCTACTCTTATAGATTCTAGCAAATACATAAATGTTGCATGTGGTCTTGGTACTGATTTCTTTGATGTGATTGGCAGAGCTCCACAAGAAGGAAACATGTGAAGCTGTGACTGTGATTGAGACACCTCCAATGGTGGTTGTTGGTGTGGTTGGGTATGTGAAGACACCCCGCGGTCTCCGCTCTCTAAGCACTGTGTGGGCTCAGCATTTGAGCGAAGAAGTAAGGAGGAGGTTTTACAAGAACTGGGCCAAGTCTAAGAAGAAGGCTTTCACCAAATACTCAAAGAAGCTTGAAACTGAAGAAGGTAAAAAAGACATTCAAAGTCAATTGGAGAAGATGAAGAAGTACTGCACTGTCATCAGAGTTCTTGCTCACACTCAGGTATTCTATCTTTCTTAATATAGACAATAGGTAACTGCGTTTGTGTCATTTAGTTAATTTTTTTCTGATTACTTTTGCATATGCATTAGATAAGGAAAATGAAAGGGCTCAAGCAGAAGAAGGCTCATCTGAATGAGATTCAGGTCAATGGTGGAGATATTGCAAAGAAGGTTGACTATGCCTACAGTCTATTCGAGAAGCAAGTCCCTGTAGATGCTATCTTCCAGAAAGATGAGATGATTGATATCATCGGTGTCACTAAAGGAAAAGGTTATGAAGGTGTGGTTACAAGATGGGGTGTGACCCGTCTTCCAAGGAAGACTCATCGTGGACTCCGCAAGGTAGCTTGTATTGGAGCTTGGCACCCTGCTAGAGTCTCTTACACAGTGGCTAGAGCTGGGCAAAACGGGTACCACCACCGTACTGAGATGAACAAGAAAATTTACCGTCTTGGTAAAGTTGGCCAAGAGACTCACTCAGCCATGACCGAATTTGACAGGTAATAAAATAATCGATCTCGTGTTTTACTCATCTGTTGTGCAGTGAACTTGACTTGGTGTTCATGTTCTGTTTCTGTTTTCTTTTCTTTTTTAACAGAACCGAGAAGGAGATCACGCCGATTGGAGGATTCCCGCACTATGGGGTTGTGAAGGAAGATTATTTGTTGATCAAGGGATGTTGCGTGGGGCCGAAGAAACGTGTGGTGACTTTGAGACAGACATTGTTGAAGCAGACGTCTAGGGTTGCTTTGGAGGAGATAAAGCTCAAGTTCATTGATACTTCTTCCATTGGTGGACACGGTCGTTTCCAGACTTCTGAAGAGAAGGCCAAGTTCTATGGTAGAGTCAAATCATAGATTTCTATATTTCAAATCCAAATAAAACATTTTATTTTGTTGTTCACATCTGTTGTTTTTTCGAGTTTCTTTCTTTGTTCTTTTGACTTTTGAATATCCTCTTCCATGCGTGATGAAAAAAAAAAAACATCCTCTTCCATAGTTATTTGGCTTCTGAGTTTATTGGATTTTTTTTTTTCTGTCAAAAGGAGGTTCTTTGATTTTTTTGGTCAAATAAGTTTATTCTCTTTAGCATTATGTATTTCTTGGCACAAAACAAATGTTTGAAAAATCGGTCAAATGTGGTGTCTAGACGACTGGCTAGACAGCACGTCCTTTATACCTGTATTTATTTTGTGAAAATTGGTGAAATAAATTAGAGTTTTGATTTAGGTAAACATAAGTTGGCTAAATCCGTTTAGGCTTTTGTTTAATATATGTTTTAAACCATCTCATTTAAGTAAATTTAAAAATTGTTAACAAAAAATGGAGTAATTTAAAAAAACAATTAAATCATTCGTTCTACTATTCTTTCGTATTCTAAATCTTTTTCTCATTTTTATATTTATATTTTATTTTATTTTTGTTCTTTTTCATTTAATTTATTTTTATTTTGTTTCAAATTTCAATTTCATAAATTAAATTTTAAATAAAGTACAAAACTTAAAAGCATATAATATAAATATAAATATATGATATTTAAATAATTAATTTATTAACATCTATGTCTCCTTTCGACCATTACTCTTTTTAGATGCTAGTCCCATATTAATTGATTAGGTATCATCTAACAATTTTTTAAACACCGTACAAAACTATAATGAGACTAAAACAACAATTATCATGGTTATCAGTCGAATCAAATTGATTTTCTTGTTCATATAATCATATTGATTAGTGAACACACTTTTTTATTTTATTTATGTGGCCACAAATATTCTAACTTTGATCAGGTGGTTCAGCTTCAAAATTAAACATTACTAGATTTTGATCCGCGCTTAGAAAACGCGGGTTTATTCTCCTTTATAAATTTTAATTTTTATTTATTTTGTTAATAATAATTTAGATTTTTAATTATGTAACTAATTTTGATTATAATTTTTTAACCCGCATTATAAAAAGTGAGTTAATAATTTAGATTTTTAAAAAAAAATGAATTGTGTGTTATTTGGGAGCAGATATATCGTAAAAATAAAGAGATTAAAATAACGATTTTATATTATAAGTTTTAATATGTGTTATATCGTAAAATCATGGTTTGGAAATATATATATGATGTGGTATAAGTTTAACTGTTATTGCATTTATCTAAAATATTATTTTATAAAACAACATATATTTATAAAAAAATATGTTTTTTATATTTAATAATTAAATATTTACGAAAATAGAAACATAACAATCCGTTTATATATATAACACATGTTGTAGTGGTATTTATAATTTGTAATTTTGATGGAACAACCCATTAAAAACTGCATTCAAACAAAAAGCATAATTTGACACCTCAAATATTTGAATAATATAAATATGGAATAATTTTAATATTTTTATTAAGTTAAAGATATATCAACTGAAATATTTAATATATATATATATATATACTCATGCAAAGTTTTTTAAAAAAAAATTTATAATCGAAATTGGCTAATTTATTTTTCATCCCGTTCAATGATTTAAATATTTTGTAATTTGATGGAAAAACCCGCTAAAAAATGCAATCGTAAAAACATCAATCGTAATATGATCTATCATATATTTTAACAATATAAAATATTGACTAATTTAAATATTTTATCAAAATATAATATATCAATCTAGTTTTTAGTATTCTAATTTTTAAAAAATATTTTATAAATTAGATTTTAATTTATAGTAATTTATTTATTTTAAAAATATTCACTTTAAAAATTAAATTGTGTTAAATACATGAATTTGTGTTTATATTGGTCTAAATATAAAGATTTTGTGTTTATTATAGATCAAATGTAATTAAATTATTGTTTAGTAAATTTTAATAATAAATATGAATTTAGTAATTATTTTTCTTAAGAAATCAATAAATTAAAAATATTTTTAAGATTTTGTTATAATATTAAATTCATATTTATACTTCAAACAAAAAGATATTAAAATATATTATGAATATATTTTGAATAAAGTAAAAAAATTATTACATATTTATATTAATATGTAATTAAAATGATTTATAATAAATTTTAAAAATAAATACGAATTCAATAAAAAAATTCTGAAGAAAAAAAATTTAAATAGTTTTATAAGATTTTGTTATAATATAAATAAATCTCTATATATAATTGAAACAAAAATAAAGAAGATATTAAAATATATTATAAATATATTTTGTATTGAATCAAAAATTAGAGAATATTAACTTATATATACAATATAGTTGATGCATAATTTATTTAATTATATTTATCAATTTATTTAATAATTGTATATATATTTGTTTTAATTTTAATTAATTAGGAAAATGGGACCTATTATGTTTTGGTTGTTTGGCTATATGTTTAATAATTGTCTTGTTTGGAAACATGGATTGTAGAAATAATGTTATATCCCCTAATTATCCTTAATGAAATTTAATTAAATTATTAATGTGCAATGTCATAACTTGTAAATAACACATGAAGTAAATGTTAGTTTTCTTTTTACTCTAATTTTTTAATAGTATTGATATTTTGTTGTTCGCATTTGTTGTTTTCTCGAGTTTCTTTCTTTTGACTTTTGAACATCCTCTTCCTTTGACAAAAAAAAAAGAACATCCTCTTCCATGCGTGACAAAAAAAACATTCTCTTACATAATTATGTGGCTTCTGAGTTAATTGGATTTTTTCCTGTCAAAGGAGTTTCTTTGATTTTTTTTGGTCAAACAAGTTTATTCAATGTAACATTGTGTATTTTTTCGCACAAAACAAATGTTCGAAAAATCAGCTTAGTCAGTTATAGCCGTATTGATTTTGTTAAAATTGGTGAGCACAAACAGTTGCTGATGGCTGATATGAACTATTACAATTGTCTAGAGACTCTACACTTTGACGAGCACAAACAGTCCCAAACAGATTTTGTTACAAGTACTTCACATGAGCTGGAGTCAGCCGAGTTCCCGTGTTACCATCCCAGACCGTTCCAGGCTGGGCGACAGACTCCCGCAATGAATTACAGATGAGACAGGGTTCGATCCCGAGATCTCTTGACTTGTTCCACACACCATTGGCGAGTTTCTCAATCTCCGAGCCCGTAGATATCAATGAGAGAGTACCAGTTCAAACTAGGCCGACGCCCACCGCACCTCTTAGTGCACCCGCACTTGAAAACTTGTGCTGCGCCCTTGATCGAAGGACCCAAACACTAGACTGTGAAATCTGATACCTCGAAAGGATAGGTCAGACTGATGGACCTATTTCCGACACCGAGCCAGACGAGCCAGACGGTTAGACATCGCCACACAGTTCATGCCCATAATCTCTACGGTTTATTCATTCTGACCCTTATCTTTTTATTTCCGCTTTTTCCTTTTATTCTAATTTTATTGAGTATGTTCCATCCACTCACCATTATTTCCCATTGAGGATAATGTGATTTTAGTCTGGGGGTGGATTTATCTAGTTTTGTTTTGCTTTTTAGTGTTTATAATTATCGAGTCTGTTTTCGAATTACTTTTGTGATATTGTTTTGGATTTGAGTAGGTTGAGGACACAAAATATGACAATTACGATATGCGTGCTTTTACGCTATTCTAAGTGACAAATTTTTCTACGACATCAGCCTGAGGGATTTATCTATAGAGATTACCTCTGAAGGAATATGCTAGCTCTATAATATACCCTAGCATGATCTTATTTATTTCTCATCTTAAGTTTTAGGCTTGGCGATGAACCAGACATTCATGACATTTTTCACCTTTTCACTTTTCTCTTTCATCACTCTTTTTCACCACTCTTTGATGTCCATGAATGGCCAGCTCATATTTAGTTGGTTCCCTACCCAAAATTTAACCATCTTTTCGAACCTCATGCATTCTCTCTTTTTGTTTATATGAAAATATGTGCAAAATGCTAGAGAGACAAGAACGACTCAGTTCTCAGTCACTGAAGACGGAGACATTGGAGTAGGAGAGACGAAAACAACAAAGGGGCTTTGTTTTGCCTTCACTATCTCATAAAAACTGGTAAAAATCGTTTTTCTCATGGCTCTATAACTATAAGGCGTTTACTATAAAAAAATGTGAATCAAAGAAGAGAAAGGAAATAAAATCCAATAAGAGTCATGAGAAAACAAAACAAAAACCAAGACAAGCAATGTTTCGATCACAAAGAAGTCTCGGAGCCGTTTCTATAAAAGAACCTGTAGAAACATCTAAGTCTAGGGGAAGAAACATGAAAAAATAAGAACGAGTAGCTGACTTGTTCAATAGTGACTGAGGGCTGTGGACATCAACAATTCCGTTCTCTCTTGCTGTTTTGTGTGATATCTAGGGTCCTCCATAAAAACCGTAACCAAAACACTTTTAGCCTCTCCAATAAAATGTCTTTTAATACTTAGCGACATTTGTCATGCTTAGCTCTTCTGATGATAAATCCACATACCACCACTAATGAATGGAGAGAACTAGTTAACCTAATTTGGGAGTCTAGATAGCTAAAATTATATGATGGCATTATTGACTAGTGTTGTAGGGCTTTTGTGAAAAATTTCTAGACTGAGTTTAGATTGATGCATACCCATGGTTATGGGTTAGAAGGACGGTCTCTGAGCTTTTGGGAAATAACCGAAATAAATTCATGCTTTCTAAACTTAATTCCTAACTTAGATTTCTAACTTTTTAAGGACAAACAAAGGTTTAAGTATGTGGGAGTTGATATAACCCGTTTTACACTATTTTAGCTATCGTTTATATAATTTTTATTGGTGTTCTAACATGTTATCTAATGGTTTCAAGTGTTTTCTATCATTTGTAGTTTTATGTGACTTTTCAAGAAAAGAGGGTAAACCAAGCAGAAAATCCACATTTTGATATTGATGCTTTCCGTCACAAGTTCCACACCAAATGGAGGACTTCTCACCGTTAGATCAAACTCAAATTTGGATGCAATATAGAGGGATCTACCATCAATACATAGCAACTTGTTTAAAAAGAATCCAATAGTTAGATCTCAAGAGCCGCTAGGAGAAATCTGGCCCGAGGAGCAGCTGAGACATCCCTTGGCCACGATCTCCACCTCCCAAACCGTGTGGAAGGACCTATTGGCCGCGACCAGGAGGGTCGGAGCCAAGGCATATGACATACGAATACCCAGACTTTATACCACTTTTTGGACTGTTTTTGCCAACTTAATCTCACCAAATGGAGAGAGCAAAGTCCAACATGGAAAATAAGTGAAGAAGCCCCTCCTCTTCAGCACCAATATAAAGACATGCACCCTTTTTTCTTAAATCATCACCTCTCATATTTAACACAAAAGTTTCTAAGTAGTTTTTAGTTTTTTTTTCTTTTGGTTTTTGGTAGTTTATAGAGATTCTAGATCTCTAGCTCTGGGATTTTCCGAGCTAGGATCCGAAAACCTAAGCTACAAGTTTATTTGATTTATTTATTCAATGCAACCTTTTATTAAGGTTTCCATTTTAAAATCTGATTAGTTATCTTGTTGGGTTTTTAGGGAAATATTTCGATAGGGCTAGTCATGGATACGGTCCTTATGGCTGATGTATAGAATTAGGGTTAATTTATATGGTTTTTCGACCATTGACTTATGTTTAATGCATGATTAAAGGCTGGTCACTTTGAAGCATCATATGACTGATAGATCTACATAAGTATTGCAGCTATTAGCTGGAATTAGGATAATCGAGCAGATCTACTGTAAGCTGTGATAGTTGACTCAAAGGGCACTATGGATGTGGATGAACTAGATATTAATGCATGATATTCTTTGTGGCCAGCTGCAAGAGTTGACTGGTCGATTTGAAGAGATTATGTGTTTAATGTAATGAGAATAGGTTAGGCCTAATTCCGTGTTTCCTAAAACCGAAGAAGACTAATTCATTGAACCCTAGGTATAATTCTAAGTAGATGTCGAACCCATGATCCCTTGAGAAATCCCTAACAACCCAATGCTTCGTTTTTATTTCTTATAAACCACTATTTACATTTAATTTCAAACTTAGTTCTTTCCGTGACAACCCTAATTTCCATTAGATTTTATCAAAATTAGGTCATGATAAGAAGTATAGAGTTCGTCATTTCCCTTTGGATTCGATACCTTTAATATATTACACACGACTGTTATAAATTTACAGTAGGTCTTAGGGATAAAACCTGGTACACATCATAGACTTAACCCCTGCTATGATATTAATTGTAACTCCCCATCCCTTCGGATCCCTAGCACAACCTTTTCAACTTCCCCACCACACATCCACAACCTCATAATCCACATCCACATTCTCAATATCCCTTAAACCTTAAACATAACACTTTATTAAACTCCCAGCTTAAAAGTCTTACAACGAAATCCAAATCAACTCCAAATGAATACTGAAAGAAATAACTTAAGTCTTAATCAAATGAAATAAGGAAAAACACTCATTTTCCCAAAACATAGCAGCGCACCTGATCATCTACTTCTGCAACTCTTCGAGATTACCTGAAAAAGAATGAAGGATGAGCAATTTGGACTATCAAGTGTGTGCAGGTCCTAAGGACCCACAAACTCATCTCTCACACACATCAATATCAATATGCAAAAGTCATAAGCTAATATTTGATAACAAACATCACCCCGAAGGACACTCATGTACCAAACAATGGCTCTTCTATATGGTATCAGACAAGGGCACTACCACGGGTGGCTATATATACGGGCATTGTCAAAGGTGATACCAGACACGGGAACTACCACCCCCTACACTATCCATAATTTTTACAGGCTCGCCGAAGCCCCAACAATGGCTAAGGTGGCAGAAATGGGCCCCAGATTGGAAATTCAGGTAATAGCATTGTTGAGTTTTCTATTGACACAAAATTAATTTCTTTTTGAACATTCATTTGTAATTCTTCCCTATTATCACATGCTGTTCAAAAGGATCTCCAGTTCTTCCATCTTTCAAAGGCCTATTTGATAGCTTCAAACGCTTGTTCTTATCTTTGTCATACGAAGAAATATCGATTAATACTAATATACAACCTAATAGCAATATATAGCTTCAACGCTTGTTCTTATCTTTCTCTATCCGCATGTCGTCTAGTGGGAGTGGGAAATTGGGGAAAAAGTTTTTGTAACCAACTTTTTTTCTTTTATTTTTTTTATCGCCTTTTGATCCTATTTTCTATACATTCTTTTTTTACACGTCAGCTCGTGTTTATTCATATATTTTTATTCTAAACTAGGTTTACTAAGTAGTAAACAATAATAGCGATAAATAATGATTGAAAAAATGAAATTTTTAGGGTTTCATTTAATTATGATAAAACTAACTGTTCTATTTTATTTAATTTTTGTTCAAAGTAAAAAAGCATGGAGCTGAAATAACTCACTTACAACACCTATTAAAGGATTATGTAATAAGGTGATTCGGTGTATGGATGATCACCTTGAGCCACGAATTTAGCAATGCAAGGCAGGCCTGTTTCTCCCCTTGCGTTGCTAATTTTTCATAAAGCCCCTCGCTCCATACGCCCAGCTGGTCATCCCGAATTGCATCTCTGTCTTTCCCAAGAGAAATTTGTCGCTCCAGCTCGCGCACCTCCCGATCTATGCGCGCGGCTAAATCCCGACGGCGGTCGGGATCTCTCTCGTTCTATAGAGATTCCTCCGCATAGAGATTCTGCGCTCGTAAAGAGTCGAAAATCTCTATTTCATTGTATAACGACAAGAGGGAGGGCCGAGCATTAAGATCCATTGGGTCGCCATTACTATCAGTAGGTAGACCCCATAACTCTACAACTATTAACTCATTCCTCATATCTCCTATTATATTATCATATCACTTAGTTCGTTATCCCTTTTCCCCTATTTCATATTCATATCTCATAGTCCATATTCCACATATTTTCCTCACACAATCGCAAACACCGCAATCATTGTTATATACAATCATCTGTATTCAGTTTAACAGTCCTATATATCTAGTTTTGTCACATCAACAACAATAACGACATACTTATAGATATATAATAGATAGGCGCCATATATGTGCGTAGTCATATAGCTATACATAGGAGGCATGCATTATTAAGGTACTAAAACTCAGGAGAAAGATGAATGAAAGAGAATGTTTACAACCAATCCTTACCTTAGCCACAACGAAGAACAACCACCTTATTGGACATAATTGCTACTACCGGTTAGAAGACATGATTCCATATGTTCCAGAGGTCCTCATCGTTTCTACTTCAACAAGAATCTAGATCCAAAACTCCAGAATGTCCCTGCGAAGTTTTAGGTCAAACGGACCACGATTGCCCAACCAAAACATAAATCCTAACGAACTGTTACGGATTCACAATACACATACATGTTTTGAGAAAACGGTCATAACTCCCAAATGGTAAGTCAGATCGAGATGATTCATACCTTTCTGGAAATAGGATACCGAGAAATATCCAACGACATAATGTGTGTTCCGTGGATCTCATAGTTATCCGGGAAAACACCTTTTAATCTAACGGTCGAAATGATGACACAAATACGAAAAGGAATCTCCTGGAACGTCTCTTCTTGTGTCTCCAACACAACCAGGCTTCCCCTTGATGGATCCAATGATGTCAAAAGGTGACATCTGATGTCTTGAAATTTTTTTTCAGTGCTTTGCCGGAGATTTCTTCTTATGGTTTTTTTTTGGTGGCTACTCCTTTAAATAAAAAAGAAAAAGAAACCTAAATTTACTAATGGGCTAAAAGTATCGCATTCATTTCTTTTATATTTTTTAATTTCTTGGCCCAAAATTGTGTTTTCACATTCTTAATGAGACAAGTAGATAATATACATATTGGGAAAATGGTCATAAAAATCATGAAAATTCAAATTTCGGCCAATTTAAAGCTTCAACTTTCAGCTCGGCCATTTAAAGCATGAAGTTACAGTTGACTGTTCGATTTAATATTAAACTTATGTTGACTAGCCAAATTAGCACAAGGTTAAGTCATTAAACTGAGATACTATACGGTGTTAATCAAACGTTAATGGGGTTATGTTAGTCATAAAACGACGCCGTTTTGACTAATATTTAAATGAGAAAAATGTCAAAATAACCACGAACTTTCAAATTTCAGCCATAAGCTCCAATTTTCAAATTTCGGCCATTTAAAACATTTAAATCTTGAATTTCAATAGCTCATACCTTGGTTCGACTCTTGAACTCTTTCTTTTCAATCTCTTTCATAACATCGGCATGTATGCCTCTCCCTTGCCATCTTGAAGCCCTTCCACTTTTAGCCTCATTGCTAAAACCTCTCCTACAATATATGTTGCTTTGGCATTGCAAGTACGGCCACACTCTAGTTAGTTCTTGATCGCGTGATCTGCATTTGAAGCTTTTGTCACTACTCTCCCACTGTTTTTTTTGTCGATTACGTTTGCTGTTATGTACTTGATCATCATGAACAGACTTAGGAAGTACATTTTTAGAACTGTCATTGTTTTAACAAAAAAACTGTTTTATCTGAAAGTTCAAGAAACCTCAAGATATTGGCTGTGCTTCGTTAGCACTTTTACTTTTAAGGCTGTTTAAAATAATGACTGTAAAAAATTTGGACTTTATTTTTAAGGCTGTGACTTTAAAAAAAAATAAAAGCCAAATATGCTAGCTTTAAAAAGAAACTGTCTTACGTGAACAAAATTGAATGAAAAGGTCTGTGAGTGTTTTTAGGAGGATTTATAGGGCTTTGAGGGCTGTGTATTTTATAAATTCTGCTTGGTTAATTTTTGACTTTAAAAACTGTAGATATTTTTTACAGCTTTCACAGCTTTCACAGTCTAATTGCCAATAAGTGCCATTGTAAACATTGAAAAAAATTTAAAGGTCATAAAATAAGTGAATTTTGGATTGATAAGTCGTTGTGCAGCAAATCCGATCAAATTGAAACACTACAAGACATTAAACTAGCCAATTTGACACAAAATATTTGCATCAAAGGCTCCTCATTTGTACTCTTAAAAATCCCAAAACAAAGTATTCAAGAAAACTAAGCAAACCCAATTAGAGCTTAAAATATCCATATACGAAGATGATGATTAGAAGAAAAGCTAACGACTTATATTGATTAACTTTCAATGGACAAGTCAAAAGTTGGAGCTTTAAATGGCCGAAATTTGAAAGTTGGAGCATTAAATAGCTGAAATTTGAAAGTTCAGGTGATATAGGCATCAGAACTAAACAAGACTCAGATTTAACCAGTGATGCAGACCCCAAACCAATCACCAACGATGGTGCTATCCACAACAAACTAAGGCGACACGAGAAGACCTATGTGCCTTGTTCATCACAAATAAAGTCCAAGATCAACTGGTCCAGCTCAACGACCACTTGGATTACGTTTCTACTTCATCTAGGGAACTCCTCAAAGTTAAATCAGTCCAAATAAAGTTCAGAAAAGAAAGTTATTCAGTTTTCACATCAATGGACCTGTTTCGGACCAACTTATGCGTCTAGGCCAAAGATAATGCTACACAGCCCAGATCAGAAGCGATCTCGACCCAGGACCACTTGGAGAATATTATTGGGTCTCTAATGATTCCAAAAAGTTGAAGAAGTAGACAAATTTCCATCGGAGTCTCAAGATATTACCCTTTCTCCAAAACAAGGGGAAAAGGCTAATTAATACATGAACATTTTTAGATGGTATCGATTAGACCTTACATAATTTTGGTGTGCAAATTCGTATATTTTTTTTCTTTTTTTTTTCAATGCAAATTCGTATCTAAACACTTAATTATTTGAATATTCATATATATACTTTTTTCTTGGCCGAAACATGCATTGACAAAATTCCGTTAGTCAACTCCGTCAAATTATTAACATAAAATCTGAGATGGCATTATAAATCCGTGTTGGCACTACTAAATCAAAACGGCGACGTTTTGATAAGTTAAAAAAATTACCTTGTCTAGGCTTTAACCCATAAGCTCTAGCTTCTATCTCATAGGGCTTACAAACCAAGCTAAGCAATATTTATTGTTATAGTTATCAAATGTAGTATATATATGTTACGGATTTTATATCATCTTCCCCATTTAGGTAAGTCTGTACAGAGCATCTGAGATTCGAGTTTCGTAAAGATTTTTGCCTTTATTTTTTATTTTATTTTTGGTGAAACCTTTCATTTCATTTCATTAAAACTAAAACGATATTACAAGATTTTGTAAAGCCTGTTTGGCAATGCCATCAGCTTTATCATTTCATTCCATATCGATTGTGCATATGGGCATGTGAAAAATAAATGGTCAGATGTTTCCTCTATATCACAACACGTAGCACACATCGGGTCTACTCGAATCCGTCTCTTCCTTAGGTTTTCTTTAACCGGTAAAGTGTGTGATAGTAACCGCCACATAAAATGTTTGAGTTTAGGAACTGTATCCAAATTCCAAATTGATTTAGCAAGCTCCGAATTCGAAGATAAAGGTGGGCTCCGAGCCATGTTGTCCTCACTCCAGTCACAGGCTAAATGATATCCAGTCTTTACGGTATAATGACCATCTTTTGTATAACTCCAAAATACTAAGTCTTCTTGTGGCCAAGGGGGTAAGTATATCTTATGGATGAGATGATGATCCTTCAATTCTATAATGTCTGCAAGAATTTCCTGATCCCAAGTATTTGTTTCTTGGTTTATCAAAGTCTTAACAGATAACCGTGGATTAGTTCTCGGAAGTAATCGTGGACCTCTTGGTGGATTGGTAGGGATCCAGTTATCGGCCATAACAATATTCAATCCATTTACAATACAATTTTGGAATCCTTTCCAAACCAGTTGACGTCCAAACAACAAAGATTGTCAACCATACGAAGTTTGTGTCCCTTTTCCTATCTCCCATATAGGGCATTTCCGGAAGTAGCGATGTTTCAAAACCTTAAACACTAGGCTTTCTCGTCGTTGGGATATTTTCCAAATCTGATTCCCCAAGAGTGCTTGATTAAATTTATATAAATCGCGAAATCCTAATCCTCCACATTTCTTGGAGAGCGCCATCTTCTTCCACGAAGTCCATGACATCTTGTGTTTCCCATTAGAGGTTCCCCACCAGAATAAGGACATCAAACTATCAAGTTCAGGAAATAATTCTTAAGGCAATTGGAAAACATTAATCGACAACATAGGCATGGCATAAGCAAAGGATTTAAGGGGTATTTACTTTCCCGCAGGCAAGAGAAAACGGTTTTGCCAACCTGATATCTTGTTCTAAACATTTGTTTTTATGCAGGAAAACATTTCTTTTTTCCGTCGACCAAATTGTTCCGACAGACCCAGATATTTACCTCCACCACCCATATTTGAAATGCCCAGTTGTATAGTCAGATGGGCAAAAATGTGCTGGAAAACCTTGCTGCCGAAAGTAATGGATGACTTTTCATAATTTATTTGTTGCCTGAAAGATTTCTCATACGCATCAAATATCTTCCTCAATGATTGTCCATTCTGGCTATTGGCTTTAACAAAAAATAGAGAATCATCGGCAAGGAGGAGGTGAGAGACAGGTGGTCCTCCAACACTTAGTCGCAATGGTATAATATCTTTGTTTTGTTCAGCCTGGTGTAACATCGAGCTCATGATATCAGCACACAGTATAAACAAGTAGGAAGAGAGTGGGTCGCCTTGTCGAATGCCTCGGGTTGGAGTGGTATGACCATAAGGACCTCCATTTATTAGAACCGAGAAAGTAACACTAGAAACACAAGCCATAATCAAAGATATCCAATCTTCACTAATGCCCTTCTTGCGCATAACCTCCTCTAAGAAAAGCCATTATATACGGCCATACGCTTTGATAATATCCGTTTTAACAGCCATGAAAGATTAGGACACTCGTTTGCGTACCTTTAGCGCGTGAAAAGCCTCATGTGCAATTATAACATTATATGTTAGCTGACGTCCTGGAATGAAAGCTGCTTGATTCTGTGACACCACATTAGAAAGTATATATTTTTAGCCGCCAAACAAGGATCTTCGAGATGACTTTATAAAGGACATTACATAGTGCAATGGGACGGAAATCTTTCATAATGGTTGGCGGTACAGTCTTTGGAATAAGGCAAATGTTAGTGTGATTAAGATCACCTCTAATGCATCCATTGTCAAAAAAGATTTGGACCTCCTCTGTAATGGTCTGTCCGACTAGATGCCAATATTTATGATAGAAAGAAGTGTTAGAACCATCTGGCTCGGGAGCTCGTGTAGCATTAATCGCGAAAACACTCTTCCGTACCTCTTCAAGTGTAACCGGACATGCTAAAGTGTCATTCATTTGGGGTGTTACTACGCTATAAATATTGGAAAGAGCTTCTGAGATGTTTGCTGCTCCCATAGAGGTAAAGATATTCGAAAAATATTTTTCCGCCTCTTTAGCTATACCTCTGTTTCCTTCTACATCAATACCATTATCATCTTTGATGGATAGAAGTCTGTTTCTGGCCCGTCTATTCGTTGTTGCAGCGTGAAAAACTTCAGTGTTAAAGTCACCTTTGTTTAACCATTTAACACGGCTCTTTAAATGCCAATAAGTTCCTCATCTTGATAGGCTATTATCAACTCCGAAAGCATCCGATAAACTTCCTGTTGGGATATCCGTGTATCAGAATGAGCCTGGTCAATCTGATGCGTTATATCTTTAATTCTATGGGCTGAATTTGTTCTCATTCCTTTCCTCCATTCTGCTATTGCGCGGCGAGTATTAGTGATACGTTTGGATATGTCACCAGTACTGGATCCCGACTAACTCATTCAAACAATATCTTCCAGTTCAGGATGCTCAGTAAGACGATCATCAAAGTGGAAACATTTCCGGCCTTTATCATTCCCCTTGCGAATTTGGATAATTCCTTGACGATGATCAGCCTCGACCATTTCAAGAAAACAAACTTGTGATTCCGGGAACTTAGCTCTCCATTCATCATTTGCAAAGCCCCTATCTATCCATGATTCAATCAATTGATCTCGCCTTTTATTACTCCAAGTCATACTGTTTCCTATGAATGGTAAATCCTTCGTATTACAAGTTGTAATCATGTTTCTAAAATCTTGCAAACTCCAGAAATCACGTTTTTTTCCTCCTCTCTTCTCACAAGGGTTGAGTATTTCATTGAAATCTCCACACATTAACCAAGGTTCTGATCTTGTGGAAGCCATTCTTTCTAATCTTTCCCATAAAATGTGTCTCAAAGCTCTTATAGGATGGCCATAAACACAAGAAAATAGAAAGCAAACTCTTTATTCATAATCTTAACATCCATCATTCTTTCATCAACAAAGTTGAAAACCAAATCAACATTCTTTTTCCAAAACCAAGCTAGACCTCCTCCTATACCCAAAGGAGAAACACATCTCACATAATCATAACCTAGTTGAAAACCAACATCACGGATCACATCATCAGGATTCTTCGTTTTGACGAGAAAGAGTATGTCTGGGGAATGAGTCGCCTTAATCCCTTTGAGGCGTCGAACTACCAGAGACCCTTTCAACCCTCGGCAGTTCCAAAACGCCGTATTCATTTCTCATCTGGTGGCTTCTGGCCCACCGTGCCTTCTCAATGTGGTTGTTGGTGATGTGTTTGCTCTGTTGCAGCCGCTGAACTTTCCCCAGTGAAGTGTTGATGTACGGGTCCATACCAATTCCTGCACTCCCGAATATCTTCTTATGTTCTTCTACGTTTGGAGAATACAGAAATACGTTCTTCATAATCGTCAAGGATCCCGGTCTGACGCATCTCAGAATACACCACACTTGCCTTATGCAGTCGACCAGTCTCTCATTTCTTGGATGCAGATTGGTCTTCATCTCCTGTAGTCCCTTCTTCTCTTCCAACATTTGTATTCACCTGCTCTGACTCAGCATCAAGACATGCATCAGGAAATCCCTGAGGTGGGCCATCAGTCGGATCGTCATCATCTCCATTATCATCTGGGGCTACATTAGTACCTTCTCTGTTGTTAAGTGGGCAATCGCCTGTATAATGTGTTATAAGCCCACATGTGTTACAAAAATCCTGCAGCTTCTCATAGCGGATCACCTTAGTGTTACCAAATTGGAAGGCTCTTTGAAACCTTAACGGGTTATTTGTATTACAAAGGAGTCGTACCCGTACGAAGTAGATATTTGATGCACCATCTCTGTTGAAATCAGTCTCCACAAAGTTGCCCAGGGTCCGGCCAATGTAAGTGATCATTCCTTCAGTAATATATTGGATCGGGATACCCCGTATTTGAACCCAAAACGAAATGAAACTGAATTCTTCTCAGAATGATCTTCATGCCAATGCTGAAGGACAATCATCCAATCGTTAAAAGACCATGGACCTCTTCTTAGGATCGAGATCATAGATTCTTCGGTTGGGAAAATGAATTGAACCCTATGGTTAGGAAGTACTCACCCAACGACATCATCTCCTACACCCTAGACCCTTGGAAGAGTTCCCATCATTACTCGGAGGTTTTGCTTCCTTGGATTTACTAGCCTCGCAATAAGGCTGAAGCGATTAACATCCAAAGCTTCTTAGCACAACTAATGTGGTAAAGTAATCACTTCATCCAAAGCTTCTTCGTTGAAACACTCTGTTCACCACATAGAAACAGAGACAGGAAACATTGATTGTATAGGACTTGGGAGACAGTGATGAATTCCGTAACCGTTTGTCGGTTATTCCTTGACATAACCGTCAGTAGCTGACGAGAAAAACTCTCCGGTGAGAGAGACAAGCGGCGGTTATTGCCGAAAAGGTGTGAAAATTGTAAAGGCACTGATCGCCTCAAAATCGCCTTTTTTTTGCTCTGAGGCGACATTTTTTTGAGTTTGCTTTTTCAATATTTTTAAAAGATATACTCCATTAAAATTGAGTAATTTTTGGAAAATTAGTAAAATTTCTCATTTTTGATAAATATAACGGTTAAAATTAAAATCTTTAGTTTTTTTAGTGATGTATTTTATGGTGTGTTGGGAAAACGTTGCTCATTTTTGATAAATATAACGGTTAACGATCAAACGTTGCCGTCGTTCTGTTTCCTAATTACTATAATATTTGGGCAGGCTTCGGATGCAATTCTTATATTAATTTCAGATGATTAAATTCATTTTTCTTTTATTGAATTATATATGTTGTTGGTTTTGTAATTGATTGTAACCGATCATGTTATGATCATATAAATATACATATATTTCTGTTATTCGTTTCTCTGTTTTAACAAAACTTTCGAGATATTTTCACTTTTTTATCATGAGAGTGAATGTCACATTTTTATTCAATTATATCACTTTTTGCAGTTTTTATCATACTTTGTTGCAGTTTTATGACCATCGTACATGGTTAAGGGCAGGGGTTAGTCGTAACTCATTTCTAGTTCGAGTCCCGGTGAGAAAAACATTTAATGACATGCGAGGTATTGAATATAGTTGATAGTACCAATCTAAAAGAAGATTACGACCCAAAAACCCCAAACCCATTTTAATATTAAAAACAAATTATTTTATTACAAATTATAAAAATAATTACAAAATAACCCTTCACTAGAAAATAATGTTCGTTTCACAAAAACTACAACAAATGAAATTTACCGCCATCATCCTTTGATACATATTTTATTCTTAATATGAGGAATTACGATAAACATCTTTACTTTTACCGTGCTAGAGACATCTGAATATAGAGTAGACTAAAGTAGTTCTTGTAGCAGTCAAGAAATATATAAGAGGTGCTATAAAAAGTTGAGTTGTGTGAATATTGTGGAGGAGTCAAAGTATGATCAGGACAAGGTAATACGGACCAGACAAGAGGCGGTTGCTTAGGAAAAAGGCTTCTTGGATAGCTTAATGAAACTTGAAGAAGTTTTTTTCCCTGAAGTTTTCTTTATTATTTGTAGAAAAAATGACAAAAAAGATTAACAATGAGATTCCTAGATGTCAACTTGGGGATTCGGTTAGGGTTAGCCACAAAAACCTATAGTGTATAAATAGGAGTGAAAAAATATTGTTTGTGCTTCGACACGCTTGAAAGAGCTTTTAGCAAAAAGGGTTTTGAGATTCTTGTAAGAAAGCAAACAATAAAAAGACAAAGAGCTTTTGTTTAGAGGTTCTTAGATTATTTATAAATATGTGAACATAAGAAGTTACATCAAGTATTCAAAGAATGTCTTGAACTTATTGAGAAATTGTTTTAGGCTAAACTTGTAAATATACTTAAAATTTTGCTAAATTCATCATAATAGAGAATCGACCTTGTTATTTTGTAGTTCTTACACGCACTTTAAACATTTTCGTAAGTTTTCCTTCATTAATATGAACAAATTATATCCTTTGAGAATTGAAAACCAAATCTCCTAGTGTAGAAATAATAATTAACCATCTGACTAAACCACTGAGCTAAACAAGTTTTGTCAAGTGATCCTTTTGTGTCTTTATTGTTTCCAAAACAGGATCCACCTTATAAACAGGAGGATCAACTAACCCAAGTAAACTATGTAAAATCTCGTTTTGGTCAGTGTAAGATGTATTGTTTTCTTTAGAAATGTTATACCTACACCTCCTTACTTGAGGTCTTGGGCTCAACACTGAATTCTATGTTTTCTGTAAGTTTCAATAATCGTTTTTTTTTCTTGATCTATTTTTCTTTAAAAAAAAATATTAGTTCACAGTTTCCTTTATCAAATCATTACTATTAGTATCAAAATCCTTTCCTAAATTTGGCATGATAAGGCCCAAGATCTTATTATTTAACAAATTAGAATTAAAACATCTTCTCCGGCCAAGAAAAAGCCCAACCAATTTTGGTTTCAAGAACAAGAGAACGATTGTGTTTTAGAGAGGACACACTTAACCTAAAGATCAACCGCCAATGAGCTGATTTAGTAAAAAAAACAACTTATTCTGAGATCAACTTAACTATTCGGAGATCACGGAAGTCGTTCAAACGAGTGCATCATTAGATATGCGGAATGAGGAGCTCGACAACAAAGCTATAAAAGAAGTGCAAGGGCTTTAATTCGAGGATATTCTTTTCATATGCTTTGATATGCGAAACAGCTCTATGAACTCATTGTAAAACTCTCATTTGAGATCTTTCTGTGATATTTTTATCATTCAATACAAGATAATTACGAAACAAATTTCGTTTAGATAATTCTTTGGAATATCGTGGGATTTCTGAGAAGCTAGGCTATTGATTCTTTCCTTAACCAAATTATAAATTCCTACTGTGGATTTCTAGATCGACACATACAAACACTTATATTTATTTTTATATTATTATTTTATCCCCCTAACAGAAAATATAATAAGATTATTCATCATTTAACATTTATTTATATTTTAGAGTTTTAACAAATTAATTTAATTTCATGTATTTGAGTAACTTTTTTCTTTATTTATCTATAAATTTGGATACATTTCCCAAAACTCAGATCAGTTTTAGATATAGTATTTTTTTCAAGGGGAATCGAACTCAGGTTCTTCTAAATGTATGTACTTTCATCTTACCTAGATTCAATCACTAACCTACCCTCACATGGATATTTCTCAGCTAGGCGTTCCCTTGGACCAGATCCTCTTTTTCAGCCAGATGTTGGTTGAGACAAATTATTTTTCCGAGTCAGACACTACTTGGGCCATATGTTCTTCTTCAGCCAGAGGCCCCTTCAATACCAAATAACCATTTTGGGTCAGATGCTCATTCAGAGTCATACACCCCTGCAAGGCTAAATGCTCATCCGAGCGAGGCAATCCTTCCAGCCAGATGTCTTTTCATAATCAACAAACCAATCAACCAAATTTGTTATAAAATCACTTTTAAGAAATCCTAAACCTAACTATCAAATTACTTGACATTCAATGGAACGGAAATCATAGATAAATAATATTGCATAAAAAATCAATGGGAAAAACAAAAAGGTAATTGAATTATTCTCTATATAGCCCGGACCGTACCCATGTTGTAAATTTTGAAACATTGGACTAGGGTCTAGTTTTTTTTAACTACCTAGGGACCTAATTAAAAAAAAAAATTGAAAACAAAAATACATATTGTATTGTATTTGAAAGTACATTTATATTTTGAAACTTAAAACATATCCTTTTCAAATTTTAAGAAAGTTTATAAGATTTTTCTCATATAAAAAATTAAAACAAAAAGAAAATATTAAAGAAAAATTTAGATAAAATGTTAGAAAAATTTCTACTTAATGTTATTCTAATTTTCTGTATAAAATATATAATGAATATGACAGTTTTATGTCTGGTTTAGGTAAGATACTTGCTTCTGAATGAGTTTGGCATGTTTATTCCATATACATATGCATGATTTTTTTTTAAATAAAATTGTGAAATTAACTCATCTAGGGTAGATTTCTTGCAGAAGTCTACCATTTTATTTAATTTTTAAAAATGCACTTTATTATTGAATTATGAAGAATTTTTTTAGAAAATTTATTCTCCAAGAAAATGGCTAGATATTAATGGTATTTATGATTAAATTTCGTAAGATTATTTGGTTTAGTTTTAATTGATTTTATGATTTTAACTATATTTTCATTTCGAATTCTAATGTGTTTGATCATGTTTTGTTTTACAAGAATGGCTCAACTGGTGGTTGTTTATGGAAAATGAGTGTTGAAAAACATAGATTGGTATTTTGATGTTGACAATCTCAAAGGATGTAGAATGTTCTTCTTGAGACATGGTTGTCACATTGTGAGCTTCTTGAAATGGCACATGATGATTTTGGTCTGAGCAAGGAAACCCATGTAATTGAGGTTTCATATTCGTTATGATTCTTCAACAAATGCGTGCTTATACCTCTCCTACATATTTCTTCAATAACATACAAGTCTGTAGCCTGATCCAGTTTAGCAAGATACATATTGTACGGCTCTGTGTTTTTAATCGGACCATGTATGTGTGATTGCTATAATTTTGGCAGATTTCTGTTGGAAATCGACACATGGACTTATTCGAGAAGTCTATTATATGTATGTTGGATCAATATGCTAGGTTTTATCTTATTTAGACATCAAATATGGTCAATTTATACACTTTTCTCAAAAGTCTACCATATGTAACCCATTCTGTTATACCTCTTACAAATGTGAGTAAGATTTTATAGCAATTCAAACATCAAACTTAAAATTGAACATCATAGTAGAATAAAATTATATCATAATATCAGTAGGTCCAAAAAACAAGGTGCAGAAGACAACATAAAACAAAACAACTAAATAGGATTTTTTATTACAAGAGAAATATTCGACAAAGATAATAAACTAGTCGTCAATTGGACATTCATGAACACACTAGTGTATGTCCACACATAATTTCCATGCCTCATACTGCCAGAAACAACGATCGCACATCCAAATAGTTGTAGTTCCATCGAGTCTCTCTACCCAGCTTGGTTCTGCTGTAAAGCACCAGCAATCGAAGCATGTGTTTGCATATATTCTTTCCAGTATTTTCAGAAACTGCGCAGGTTTCTCGTAATCCCAATGGCCTTCAAGATCCCATCTATTGATCATGTTCGACATGCGATCAACATGCTTCCTCTCTCAACAACGCTAAACGCTAAGTCCATCATAACATTTACATAAATGGCCAACTTGAATCCTCTCTCACTAGAAAGACGTATTTTTCCCTTCTTCAAGTAAATGAAGCATGATGAACTCATACATTCCTCGCAGATAAACTGCCTCTGGATTCCCCACCTCGTAGCACCTAAGCCTGAAATTTCTCACAAAATTTAACTCCCATCTCCAGTCGTTCAAGAAGATGAAATTTGAAGTTCTGTAGAAAAGATCTTCTCTACCAACTTCATTGAATCCACGGAAACCCACTCTTGCCGCACCGTGATCACGGACACTGTTTTTGCACACCTTTTCCAAAATCTGATTATGCATCGAAGGAGGTAGGAAAGCCAAGTTGAAGTTCACCATGACTTCTCTGAAACAATACTGAAAAGTTTAAACAATTAGTGCTTAGAACGAGAGAAGAAACAAAAGGGTGATGACATTTATATATAAGTTAATACAAGCTTTAATTTAAATAACTACTTACCCATGGAGACGGCTGCCTCGAAGAGACGCACCCTTTCATATGCAACATTCACCACAATCATCATTACGCCTGTAATGTGAAGTCTTGTCAGCAAGAAGTACAGCCTAATCCGTATTTGAACGAAAAGTAATTAAATGCAGGATTAACCTATGATTCCAACGAAAAGACACATTATCGAAGTATTCTTGAGAAGAGTACCAAAGAAGTCTTCTTGAGAAGTCTACTATAGAATTCTACGATATAAGTTTACAACCTAAGTCTCCCTAATAAGTCTACGATATAAGTCTAAGCATGATGAATAAAAAATAAAAAATAGAAAAACAAAGGTTTTAGAATTTTTACCCTTTGCAGCGGTAGAGATTACGATTTACACACGAAATTTCAGAGAGGCGGATATGGCGAGGCCGACAGAGATGGGAAGAAAACAGTGTAAGGTTATTTTCAAGTCGTTTCAATATTCAGAATAAGAAGAATAGATAAAGTCGGCAAGAGAGGTTACCGATGCCGAGAGTTAGGGATTAGAGAGGGGAACGCATGGGGGGAGTACGATGTCAAAAATGATGCTAAGACGAAGAAATGGATGTTGAAGTTTACCTTTGCCATTTCGAGAACATTGACGGTGAGACTGCTCTGACAAGAGAGGTGATATGCGCCGCCGATAGTGAGGGATTAGAGAGACGGAATAGCATGCAATCAAATTAGGGTTAGGAGTAAATTAAGCTTTGAATGAAATTTATATAGGTAAGTTTAAAAAACCGATATGTATCGGTTATCATCGTTTTAGCGACGGATTACATCAGTTTAGATTAAATTAGATATATGATTTACTTATATTTTATATTAATAAAAAATTTGGAACATATCGGTAGAATAAAATTGCAATTCCCGCCCAAATCGGTGTTGTCAAAATATCGGTTCCCGCCCAATCTTTAAAATTAGACTTCATTGTGAAGTCTAGTGTAAAGAACTCCAAAAATTTAAGTGTTAACTCAATTTGGTTCGATTAAAATCTTGTTCTTATATTGGTTCAATCAAAAATATTTTAATTTTCGTTTGTAGACTTCAATGTGAAGTTTAGCTTCAATTGATTTTATTTGAAGTCTTCCGCGTAAACATCCAAATAATTAGTAAACTTCTTAAGTGTTAATACATTTATTTAAACTTCTATTTTATTGTTTGGTCGCGTGGGTGCTCATAGTAATTTCTTATATCCCAAAGATCTTTTTGCATTTCTTTTTTAAAAAAGTATATTTTAATTTTAAAAACAAAATAATGGTCTAAAAAGATCAATTCCCCCTATATATATTTACTCTTTGTTGAATGGTATACTGCATATTATAACGAGATATACTATCATAAATTTTCATTTCATCTCTATAAATACTACTTTACTCCCCAACAAATATTATAACAGAAGAAGAAAGAAAAAAAAAGACAGGGGCTTTCTAAAGGAATCACAATTTCATTTTCATGCTAATACCAATTCTAATCATCTTTGCAACGCCATCATTTGCGTATGTGGGGCTTTTGCCAAACATTGATTCTGAATTAATTGTTAGAACAAAGATGAAGATAAGAATGTGATTTCAGGTTTCGTGTTAACCTTCACAAAACAACATTATACACTTGTAGTTTTGCTTGGCCTGGCAATACAACGATATTTGATATCTTTAGAGCTGATCGTGACGATAATCCGAGAAGCAGAGTTGGAGTTTGCAGCGAATGTACTTGGAGCATATACGAGCCAGTACCATGCAGGGATAGACGTGATGGGAGTCAACCTAATTGTTTCCCGTGGACTTCTTAAAATATTTGACAATCGCATCTGTTTTTACTGGCGTGTTTTGTTGTATTATCATATAAATTATAATAAATTAAGTTTTGAAATAACTCTACATATTTATCACAATTAATTAGATACATATATGATATAATAACAAGTTGTCAACTATAAATTTACGATATTTTCCATCATGCATGTCATTCTAGGCCTAGCATGAACCATTCGTAATATTGAACACATCCACAAAATGTAAATTATCATCCGTAATATTTTTTTTGGTCAGTGATCATCTGTAATATTTAATAGTAGATCGTAAGATGGGATTTAATGGTTATATATTCAGTAATTAGAGTGCTAGCAAGCTTTAAGCAAAGTAGTGTTTACCTTTGTAAAACCCTTGAGCATGAGAGTTCGACTCCTTATTCTCGTACAAGATTGAGAAAGGTCCAGTGACCCATGTTTTTTTTTATGATTAGGAGGTTCGTGGTCTATACACCAGTACATTTTATAGTGTGAGGATCAAAACTATGATAAACTTACCTTTTTATAGAAATGAGACTTCTTCCAACATAAATCAAACCATATACTTCCAAAATATCTATATTATCGGTGTTCATGTGGATTACCCTTAGATCATTGGACCGTGTTAACACAAAAGTCAACTGGTATTTTTGCACAGTGTTTTCTGAAATATATATTGTTAATTTTCAGTCTTTCCTATTATTTTTTGAAATATATATGTAAAAAGTTTTCAATATTTTTTTTTATAGATATACTCCATTGAAATTGAGTAATTTTTGTCAAAAACTAGAAAAACTGCTTTTTTAATAGATATAACGGTTAAATTTTTTAGTTTTTGTAATGATGTATTTATGGTGTATTGGGAATTATAATTATCAGTCCTACAGAAATCATTTTTAAAGTGGACTTTATTTAAATATTAAAGTAACTACTTAAAAGTATATAACCAAAAAAAAATGTTTTCAGTTCTATGGATGAGAAATTTGTTGGATTTTTCGCTTAATTTATCTTTTGGACAACTTTTTGGCTTATTTAAAGCCAAACATGCTAATTACCATCGCTATTGCAAAAGATAGACTGTTTATATTGATGTAAAAATATAATATTAGTTACCCAGCTCTCTTTACTCATAACATCCATTTTCTAAAAACAATGTGGTTACTAATCATCCAAAAATTAACAACTTGGAATCTACTCTCTACTATATAAACACCAATAAGCTTTCCCTCATAATTCCACAGAGCCAACTCCAGATACAATTAAATATATAAATATAAAATAAATTGAACTCCTAACCGGGGTTTCTTTTATAACTTATTTATTTATTTAATTTATTTGAAAAAAATAAATAACAAATTATTAGTAATAATATGGGGATATCTAAAAGTGTCAAAGTTATTGTCTCTCTCGCTCTTGTAGTATTCTTGACTCTTACAGTAACCAATACTGAGGCAAGAGGCATAGATTATCCAGTTCAAAAAAACAAAGGAGCCATAGATTATGACGATCTTTTAATTGGAGATCACGCTAAGCATTGTGATAAAGCGAACCCTAGCAACTGCAAGAAGCAAGAAGTCAATCCTTACAGGAGAGGATGCGAGACGATCAAACGTTGCCGTCGTTCTGTTACCTAATTACTTTAATATTTGGGCAAGCATCGGATGGAATCCTCAAATTAATTTCAGATTATTAAATTCATTCCCCTTTTATTTCATTATATCTGTTGTTGGTTTTGTAATTGATTGTAACTGAGCATGTTATGAGAGTGAATGTCACATTTTTATTCAATTATATCATTTGTTGCAGTTTTTATCATACTTTGTTGCAGTTTTATGACCATCGTACATGGTTTAGTGCAGGGGTTAGTCATAATTCATTTCTAGTTCGAGTCTCAGTGAGAAAAACATTTAATGACATGTGAGGTATAGATAACTGATAGTCCCAATCTAAAAGAAGATTATGACCGAAAGACCCGAACCCATTTTAATATTAAAAACAAATTATTTTTATTATAAATTATGAAAATAATTACAAAATAACTTTTCACTAGAAAATAATGTTCGTTTTAGAAAAAACTACAAGATATGAAATTTACCCCCATCATCCTTTGATACATATTTATATTCTAATATGAGGAATTACGATAAACATCTCTACTTTTACCGCGCTAGAGACATCTGAATATAGAGTTGACTAAAGTAGATCCTGGAGCAGTCAAGAAATATATATAAGAGGTGCTATAAAAAGTTGAGTTGTGTGAATATTGAGGAGGAGTCAAAGTATGATCATGACAAGGTAATACGGAACAGACAAGAGGCGGTTGCTTAGGAAAAAGGCTTCTTGGCACTACAAGAAAACTGGGTCATAGCTACGGATTATTTCGTAGCTATGGCCCAAAATCCGTAGCTAAATTTTCATTAGCTACGGATAGCTACAAACGCTATCCCCGCCTAAACGGTCGTAGCAAATGAGAATTCGTAGCTATCCGCAGCAAGCTTGCTGCGGAATAGCTACTTGCTACGGATAGCTACGAAGACACGGCGTAGCTACAGTCGCTAGGAATAGCTACGAAGGAAGTCGTAGCTATGTATCTACGAATTGCTACGAATACGTTGCTGCGAATAGCTACGAAGGAAGTCGTAGCTATGTATCTACGATTAACTACGAATAACTACGATTATTGTCGTAGCTATTATTTACCATTTATAAAAAAATATATATATATATATATATTAAAAATGCAAAATAATATTATTTAAATGATTATTTAATAAAATTTATTTACATTTAGTAATTAATTTTATTAAAAAACAAAAAAAGAAATAGAAGAGCCGTCAATGGAGCCTCGTCGATGGAGCTGCGGCTCCTCCGTCTGCTAATCGCCGGAGAGCCTTCGCCGGAGAGCCTTCACCAGATCTCCTAATCGGATCTAAATGTCGACGGCTCCTCCACCTTCGTGTCTCTTCTTTATCACCTTCGTATGGTCTGTTGTCTTGGTGGTGTGCGGTGAAGATCTGACCGGAACACAATTGCTTCGCGTTTGTCTTCGTCCGGCGGTGGAGGAGGGGATCTGGTCTCGCGATTCCGCCTCGTCTTCATCCGGCTGTCGAGATCTGGTCTCGGGATTCCTCCTCGCGTTCGTCTTCGTCTTCACCGAGTGCCGTCGACGGATCTTCTTCAGGAGAGCTAGTCCATCTTGTACCTATACCTACAAAGACTCTAAAATACTCCAAAAATACGAAAAAGACTTAATAACAAAGACATATATCGTGGTCAAAAACCAAGATATATAAACTCTCTCATACATAGCTTTTTCTTTCCCTCAAGCAAACAGAAAACCAAGACCTACAACAAAAACTCAGAAACTCATTTCTTCGTACAAAAACCATATCAAAAATCACCATAGTAATCCACATGAAACACACTTGATAAGATTGAGACCATCATGTACTTCCCTCAGACTTAGCAAATGTCTCAAACAAACTCCACAATCAAGACGACAAATCTAAAATCATGATGCTGACCTCTGTAAGGTTTAAGTGAAGTCTCAGCAATGTAAAATTGATCAAAGAACCTATAATGTCTTTTTAACTTTATTTTTATTGAAAGGAAGAGAGAGAGAGGGAAACCATATTCACACATACAAGTTCTTTCAGGACTGAAACAAAAATCTGGTTCAGTGTATTTCCAAGCCCCATTATGAGAAAATTAAGTTAGATAGGTGTAAAGTCAACATATGGATCCTTCAAAGTATATAGGTATCATTGATAAGTCGATTTTCCTTAAGGTTTTCCAATAGTCATGGATCATTGTTCAGCTCGAATCAATGGTCACTTAATTTCATGCATATGTGGTTATTCCTCTAAAATCATTGTTTCCTAAAATGTCTAACTCAAAAATAAATTGACACAACTGACTCTGAGAAAAATAAAAACAATGTTAGTAACTACATCCCCCAGACTAAAAAAAACATTGTCCCCAATGTTATCAAGCATAGAGTCGGAAAAAAAAAATGAAACATAAATGAATCAGAGAAGAAGCAGGTCCTTACCTCGCGGAGGGTGTCGACCGACACACAACATTTGTGTCGAGCGACACCGAATTTGGTCGACGCTTCTCCTTTGGTTTTTAAAATTTTCGAGCTACACTTGTCTCGTCGATTCTCCTCCGGCGCGTTTCCGGTATCGATCGACACTGTTTTTGATCGATTCCTGGTTGTTTTTACTCAAAATCAAAGAAAACAAATTTAGTTGAAAATGAGAATAAAAGTATGTATAGTCTCACCATTGGGTTCCTCCCATCAAACGCTTGTTTTCAGTCATTTGCTTGATTTTGTCTGGGGATCATGCTCTAATGGATTCCACCAAGAAAAGGGTGCATATGCGAAGGTATCCTCGTCCATGGTGGTGTGTAAGAATTATAATCATGAGAGCGAACAAGGAATGTAGGAAGAGTATTTGGGGTGGGGTTAAAGCTTGGGTGGGACATAACGATTTCCTGCATGAACATCAATGAGGTTACAAGATTTAGGCTCATGATATACATACCATTGCTTTGGTGGAAGTATTTGAAGTGTGATATATGGAGATTTCTGCTTAAGATCAGTTGCTCGTTTTGAAAATGTCCTGGTCAACCCATGTTGGACTACCATCTTTGCTTCTCCACCATTAAACAATTTCTTCTCATAAATTTGAACTTATGGTACCAGATCAACTATGAGAGTCTGATCATATATAGTTGATCTCCTTAGCTTATTCACCTTGAAATTTATAATCTTTTCTCCCAAATGGAGATCAATCATTTCATGCTTTACATCAATCTTTGCTCCAGTTGTAGCCAAGAAGGATCTACTAAGTATTAGAGTATCCTTTGGTTCAGCACCAAACTTCAGAACCACAAAATCTGTGGGAATCAAGAAATCACCAACCCTTTTGGGAACATTGAATACCTTGTCTCAAGAATTGGTAACCGGGAAAAAAAGAAGTCAACGGAAAGCCGTCAGAAATAATCAAAGAGGCGTTTCTGTAATTTTGGGAACCTATGGACATTTTGTTAAATTTACCAAAAAAGACGGAAAGATTAGATGAGCCAACTGATTCTCTTTTTAATTAAAGAAATCACCTAGAAGACGGTAAATGATGAAAACGGATTCAAAAAGGGCTTATACGGATTTTCGGGATGGAAACCGATAAAAACTTCGAAGGGACGTTACAATAGCTCCGGGAAGCCAAATTTGATTAAACAAATTGCGTAGTGATCCTCATTTAGTCTACTAGGGTTACATGTCACTTTCTCATCAAGGTTCACCCCCCCCCCCCCCTTCGTTAAGATTCAATGTACAAGAATAAGGTTAATTCCCCTTAAACATCCAAGTTCAACTCACTTTCACCTTTTGAAATGGCACCTGTCCTTCTACATGTCCATTACATGCCTCATTGTGTTGCCACCTAGCTTCTCAAGTTCAATGAACCATCAAATACATGCACCTTCCCATTATAAAACATGGGCTTCTTCTTCCATCTTCTTCATTCCATTAAGCCACAAAACACGCCCAGCTCTCTCCTCTCTCCTCTCAATGTTTCTCTCCCTCCCTCTCTCCTCTCTCTCCCTTGGCGATCATCACCTTCTCTCTTCTTATTCATTATTCTTCAATAGCTTCATCCCCAAGTTTCCTCCATAACTCCTAAACCTGGTTGAATTCTTTCAAGTTATTTACAGATCTGGAAGCTAGAGAAGAAGCTGATTAATCACCACCATAAATTGCCGTGCGCCTCCTGAGAAGTCGCCGGAATTCTCGCCGCCGGCTATACCTCCGCTGGGACTCTTTCTTTGATCGGTCAGATCTCTCCTCTATCTCATCATCTCTCCAGTTCATCTCTCACCTTTGGTCTCTCCTTACCAGAAGATTCTTGCCATCGCCGGAGAGTCGCCGTTACCGGAATCCAATTATCGTCGCCGGGAAGCTCTTGTCGTGAATTCTCTTCGTCGGATCTCCACTTGCCGTGATCTCTCTTTCCGGATTCCTCACCGACGGTTAGCTTCACACCGGTTAAGTCGTCGACAGTCTCCCCTTGTCGCCGGTCAACTCCACAGCGGACCGATCAACGCTGGTCAACACCGGTCAAGCCGCTCTCCTCCCCCAGTCAACGCCTCCTTCGCTAGTCAACAGTTGCGGTTACCTCTCTATCTATCTGGGTCAACGGTAGTCAACGGGTCAAAGCTTTGGGTCAATATCTGGTTCAATGGGTCAACATTGTGAGATCCCGAATTCACACCAAGGATTTGTTTTACGTGGATTTGGACTTTACAGAATGCTAATGTAAATTTCCTATGAATCAATGATGTATTTAGGTATCGGTTATCATCGTTTTAGCGACGGTTTACATCAGTTTAGATTAAATTATATATATGATTTACTTATATTTATATTAATCAAAAATTTGGAACATATCGGTAGAATAAAATTACAATTCCCGCCCAAATCGGTGTTGTCAAAATATCGGTTCCCGCCCAATTTTTGAAAATTAGACTTCATTGTGAAGTCTAGTGTAAAGAACTCCGACAATTTAAGTTACCGGTTAACTCAATTTAGTTCGATTAAAATCTTGTTCTTATATTGGTTCAATCAAAAATATTTTAATTTTTGTTTGTAGACTTCAATGTGAAGTTTAGATTTAATTGATTTTATTTGAAGTCTTCCGCGTAAACATCCAAATAAAATAGTAGACTTCTTAAGTGTTAATACATTTATTTAAACTTCTATTTTATTGTTTGGTGGCGTGGGTGCTCAAAATAATTTCTTATCCCAAATATCTTTTTGCGTTTCTTTTAAAAAATAGTATATTTTAATTTTAAAAACAAAATAATGGTCTAAAAAGATCAATTCCCCCTATATATATTTTTACTCTTTGTTGAACGGTATACTGCATATTAAAACGAGATATACTATCATAAAATTTCATTTCATCTCTATAAATACTACTTTACTCCCCAACAAATATTATAACAGAAGAAGAAAGAAAAAAAAAGACAGGGGCTTTCTAAAGGAATCACAATTTCATTTTCATGCTAATACCATTTCTAATCATCTTTGCAACGACATCATTTGCGTCTGCGGGGCTTCTGCCCTTCTCAGCCAAACATTGATTGTGCATTAATTGTTAGAACAAAGATGAAGATAAGAATGTTATTTCATGTTTTGTGTTAACCTTCTCAAAACAACATTATACACTTGTAGTTTTGCTTGGCCTGACAATACAACGACATTTGATATATTTAGAGCTGATCGAGACGATAATCCGAGAAGCAAAGTTGGAGTCTGCAGCGAATGTACTTAGAGCATATACGAGCCAGAACCATGCAGAGATAGACGTGATGGAAGTCAACCTAATTGTTTCCCATGGACTTCTTAAAATATTTGACTATCGCTTATGTTTTTACTGGAGTGTTTCGTTGTATTATAATATAAATTATAATAAATTAAGTTCTGAAATAACTACATATTTATCACAATTTATTAGATACATATATGATATAATAACAAGTTGTCAACTATAAATTTACGATATTTTCGTTTGACCAAAAAAAAAAAAAAATTTACGATATTTTCCATCATGCATGTCATTCTAGGCCTAGCATGAACCATTCGTAATATTGATGACACATCCACAAAATGTAACTTATCATCCGTAATTTTTTTTTTTGGGTCAGTGATCATCCGTAATATTTAATAGTAGATCGTAAGATGGGATTTAGTGGTTATAAATTCAGTAATTAGAGTGGTAGCAAGCTTTAAGCAAAGTAGCGTTTACCTTTGTAAAACCCTTGAGCATGAGAGTTACACTTCTTATTCTCGTACAAGATTGAGAAAGGTCCAGTGACCCATGTTTTTTGTTATGATTAGGAGGTTCATGGTCTATACACCAGTACATTTTATAGTGTGAGGATCAAAACTATGATAAACTTACCTTTTTATAGAAATAAGACTTCTTCCAACATAAATCAAACCTTATACTTCCAAATATATATATTATCGGTGTTCATGTGGATCACCGTTAGATCATTGGACCGTGTTAACACAAAGTCAACTGGTATTTTTGCACAGTGTTTTCTGAAATATATATTGTTAATTTTCAGTCTTTCTTATTATTTTTTGAAATATATATGTAAAAAGTTTTCAATATTTTTTTATAGATATACTTCATTGAAATTGGGTAATTTTTGTCGAATATTAGTAAAACTGCTTTTTTTAGTAAATATAACGGTTAAAAATTTTAGTTTTTGTAATGATGTATTTATGGTGTATTGGGAATTATAATTTTCAGTCATATAGAAATCATTTTTAAAGTGGACTTTATTTAAATATTAAAGTAACTACTTAAAAGTATATGACCAAAAAAATGTTTTTAGTTCTACGGATGAGAAATTTGTTGGATTTTTCGCTTAATTTATCTTTTGGACAACTTTTTGGCTTATTTAAAGCCAAACATGCTAATTACCATCGCTATTGCAAAAGATAGACCGTTTATATTAATGTAAAAATAAAATATTAGTTACCCAACTCTCTTTACTCATAACATCCATTTTCTAAAAACTATGTGGTTACTAATCATCCAAAAATTAACAACTTGGAATCTACTCTCTACTATATAAACACCAATAAACTTTCCCTCATAATTCCACGGAGCCAACTCTAGATACAATTAAATATATAAATATAAAATAAATTGAACTCCTAACCGGGGTTTCTTTTATAACTTATTTATTTATTTAATTTATTTGAAAAAATAAATAACAAATTATTAGTAATAATATGGGGATATCTAAAAGTGTCGAAGTTATTGTCTCTCTCGCTCTTGTAGTATTCTTGGCTCTTACAGTAACCAATACTAAGGCAAGAGGCATAGATTATCCAGTTCAAAAAAACAAAGGAGCCATAGATTATGACTATCTTTTAATTGGAGATCACGCTAAGCTTTGTGATAAAGCGAACCCTAGCAACTGCAAGAAGCAAGAAGTCAATCCTTACAGGAGAGGATGCGAGACGATCAAACGTTGCCGTCGTTCTGTTACCTAATTACTTTAATATTTGGGCAAGCATCGGATGGAATCCTCATATTAATTTCAGATTATTAAATTCATTCCCCTTTTATTTCATTATATCTGTTGTTGGTTTTGTAATTGATTGTAACTGAGCATGTTATGAGAGTGAATGTCACATTTTTATTCAATTATATCATTTGTTGCAGTTTTTATCATACTTTGTTGCAGTTTTATGACCATCGTACATGGTTTAGTGCAGGGGTTAGTCGTTTAGTGCAGGGGTTAGTCATAATTCATTTCTAGTTCGAGTCCCAGTGAGAAAAACATTTAATGACATGTGAGGTATAGATAACTGATAGTCCCAATCTAAAAGGAGATTATGACCTAAAGAACCCGAACCCATTTTAATATTAAAAACAAATTATTTTTATTATAAATTATGAAAATAATTACAAAATAACTTTTCACTAGAAAATAATGTTCGTTTCAGAAAAAACTACAAGATATGAAATTTACCGCCATCATCCTTTGATACATATTTATATTCTAATATGAGGAATTACGATAAACATCTCTACTTTTACCGCGCTAGAGACATCTGAATATAGAGTTGACTAAAGTAGATCCTGGAGCAGTCAAGAAATATATATAAGAGGTGCTATAAAAAGTTGAGTTGTGTGAATATTGAGGAGGAGTCAAAGTATGATCATGACAAGGTAATACGGACCAGACAAGAGGCGGTTGCTTAGTAAAAAGGCTTCTTGGATAGCTTAATGAAAAAAGAATTTTTTAATGAAAGATAGCTTAAGAGGTGGTTGACAAGGTTGACCCAAAAAAAAGATAGCTTAATGAAACTTGAAGAATTTTTTTTTCTTAAGTCTCTTTTCTTTATTATTTGTAGAAAAAATGACAAGAAGATTAACAATGAGATTCCTAGATGTCAACTTGGGGATTCGGTTAGGGTTAGCCACAAACACCTATTGTGTATAAATAGGAGTGAAAATATTGTTTGTGCTACAACACAATTGAAAGAGCTTTTAGCAAAAATGGGTTTTGAGATTCTTGTAAGAAAGCAAACAATAAAAAGACAGAGAGATTTTGTTTAGAGGTTCTTAGATTATTTATAAATGTGAACATAAAATGTTACATCAAGTATTCAAAGCATATTTTGAATTTATTGAGAAATTGTTTTAGGTGAAAACAAACAATAAAAAGACAGAGAGCTTACACTAACTAATTTTCGCACTTTAAACATTTTTGTAAGTTTGCCTTCATTAATATGAACAAATTTTATCCTTTTGAGAATTGAAAACCAAATCTCCTAGTGTAGAAATAATAATTAACCATCTGACTAAACCACTGAGCTAAACAAGTTTTGTCAAATCATATATTGTGTCTTTATTGTTTCTAAAACAAGATCCACCTTATAAATAGGAGGGTCAACTAACCCAAGTAAACTATGTAAAATCTCGTTTTTGTCACTGTAAGATGTAAGATGTATTGTTAAATGTTACACCTACACCTCCTTACTTGAGGTCTTGGTCTCAACACTTAATTCTATGTTTTCCGTAAGTATCAGTAATCATTTCTTTTTCTTAATCAATTTTTCAATTTTTTTCTTAATCAATTTTCTTTTCTTTTCTATAGAGCCAAGGCCGTACCCATGTTGTAAATTTTGAAACATTTGACTAGGGTCTAATTTTTTTTAACTACCTAGGGACCTAATTAAAAAAAAACATTTTGAAAAAAGTATAAAACAAAAATACATACTGTATTGTATTTGAAAGCACATTTATGTTTTTGAAACTTAAAAGATATCATTTTCAAATTCTAACAAAATTTATCAGATTTTTCTTTATAAAGACTTTTAAAAACCAAAACAAATTATTAAAATAAAATAAAGATAAAATGTTAGAAAAATTTCTACCTAATGTTGCTTCTAATTTTTCTGTATAATTGTCCAATAGAAAAATGGCTTGAGTCTGTTTAAATGTAGGCACGGCTCCAAGCTCTAATTTTCTCTTACTTCTGCAACTCAGCTCTAAATGCCCCCAAAATCTCCAAAGTAGTCCATCTTGTACCTATACCTACAAAGACTCTAAAAGCTCCAAAAAGACTAAAAAGACTTAATAACAAAGACATATATCGTGGTCAAAAACCTATAAAACCAAGATATATAAACTCTCTCATACATAGCTTTTTCTTTCCCTCAAGCAAACAGAAAATCAAGACCTACAACAAAAACTCGGAAACTCATTTCTTCGTACAAAAACCATATCAAAAATCACCATAGTAATCCACATGAAACAAACTTGATAAGATTGAGACAATCATGTACTTCCCTCAGACTTAGCAAATGTCTCAAACAAACTTCACAATCAAGACGACAAATCTAAAATCCTGATGCTGACCTCTGTAAGGTTTAAGTGCAGTCTCACCAATGTAAAATTGATCAAAGAACACATGGACTCTTACTTATTTAGAACCTGATCACACATATAGTCTCACTTCTTGTTTTTTTTTTCGCTCTGTTTTATCACTTCACCAACCGATTTTCTATACTTACCTAAGATATCATTTTTTAATATCGGTTGCTCTTCTCTTCTTATGGGGTTTCTATTTTTAAACAATTCATATCATCACTTTTCAAGACAGATGTGATTACCTCCTATATCCAAGCTCACTACCTATAATGTCTTTTAACTTTATTTTTATTGAAGGTAAGAGAGAGAGGAAAACCATATTCACACATACAAGTTCTTTCGGGACTGAAACAAAAATCTGGTTCAGTGTATTTCCAAGCCCCATTATGAGAAAATTGAGTTAGATAGGTGTAAAGTCAGCAAATGGATCATTCAAAAACCGAAAAGTATATAGGTATCATAGATAAGTTGATTTTCCTTAAGGTTTTCCAATAGTCATGGATCATTGTTCAGCTCGAATCAATGGTCACTTAATTTCATGCATATGTGGTTATTCCTCTAAAATCATTGTTTCCTAAAATGTCTAACTCAAAAATAAATTGACATAAGTGACTCTAAGAAAAACAAAAACAATGTTAGTAACTACATCCCCCAGACTAAAAAAAACATTGTACCCAATGTTATCAAGCATGGAGTCGGAAACAAAGCAAAAATGAAACATAAATGAATCAGAGACGAAGCAGATCCTTACCTCGCGGAGGTGTCGACCAACACACAACATTGGTGTCGAGCGACACTGGATTCGGTCGACGCTTCTCCTTTAGTTTTGAAAGTTTTCGAGCTACACTTGCCTAGTCGATTCTCCCCCGGCGCGTTTCCGGTGTCGATCGACACTGTTTTTGATCAATTCCTGGTTGTTTTTACTCAAAATCAAAGAAAACAAATTTTTGTTGAAAATGAGAATAAAAGTATGTATAGTCTCACCATTGGGTTCCTCCCATCAAGTGCTTGTTTTCAGTCATTAGCTTGATTTTAATATCCTCGTCCATGGTGGTGTGTAAGAATTATAATCATGAGAGCGACCAAGGAAAGTAGAAAGAGCATCTGGGTTGGTCAAAGCTTGGGTGGGACATAACGATTTCCAGCATGAACATCAATGGGGTTACAAATTTAGGCTCATGATATACATACCTTTGTTTTGGTGGAAGTATTCGAAGTGTGATATATGGAGATTTCTGCTTAAGAGCAGTTGCTCGTTATTAAATTGTCCTGGTCAACCCATGTTGGACTACCATCTTTGCTTCTCCACCATTAAACAATTTCTTCTCATAAATTTGAACTTATGGTACCAGATCAACTCTGAGAGTCTGATCATATATAGTTGATCTCCTTAGCTTATTCACCTTGAAATTTATAATCTTTTCTCCCCGATGGAGATCAATCAATTCATGGTTTACATCAATCTTTGCTCCAGCTATAGCCAAGAAAGATCTACTAAGTATTAGAGTATCCTTTGGTTCAGCACCAAACTTCAGCACCACAAAATCTGTGGGAATCAAGAAATCACCAACCCTTTTGGGAACATGTAATACCTTGTCTCAAGAATTGGTCAACGGAAAAAATAGAAGTAAACGAGAAGCCGTCAGAAATAATCAAAGGGGCTTTTCTGTAATTTTGGGAAGCTATGGACATTTTGTTAATTTTACCAAAAAAGACGGAAAGCTTAGATGGGCCAATTGATTCTCTTTTTAATTAAAGAAATCACCTAGAAGACGGTAAATGATGATAACAGATTCAAAAAGGGTTTATACGGATTGTCGGGATGGTAACCGATAAAACTTAGAAGGGACGTTATAGGAGCTACGGGAAGCCAAATTGGATTAAACAAATTGCGTAGTGATCCTCATTTAGTCTACTAAAATAAAAATGGGGTTTGAGAAGCTGTTTCAGAATTTTTAGAAGATATCGGAAAGTTCGGCTCAAGATCGTTTGTGCCACGTGGCACTCACAAATTGGCCACATGGCTGGTGCATGTATTTGGGAGTTCAGATTCAATTAATTTGAGGGGAGGAATGAGGTGATGATACCTAAGGGCATCTCCAATGTAAAACTGCATCTTTTACTCCAAAAAGAAGTAACTCCAAAATGCAGTTGTGTTTTGCTCCAACCCTACTCTATTTTGGAGTGAAAAATGCAGTCATGAACAAACAAAAATGAGATTACTCCAAATATGGAGTAATCTCATTTTTACTCCATTTTGTAGTTGAAAATGGAATGGGGTTGGAGCAAACATTACTGCAAAATGGAGTTTGGAGTAAGAAATGGAGTGGGGTTGGAGATGGTCTAAGGTTACATGTCACTTTCTCATCAAGGTTCACCCCCCCCCCTTCCTTAAGATTCAATGTACAAGAATAAGGTTCATTCCCATTAAACATCCAAGTTCAACTCACCACTTCCTTTCACCTTTTGAAATGGCACCTGGCCTTCTACATGTCCATTACCTGCCTTATTGTGTTGCCACCTAGATTCTCAAGTTCAATGAACCATCAAATACATGCGCCTTCCTATTATAAAACATGGGCTTCTCCTTCCATCTTCTTCATTCCCTTATGCCACAAAACACGCCCAGCTCTCTCCTCTATCTTCCTACGGTTTCTACCCCTCCCTCTCTCATCTCTCTCCCTTGGCGATCAACACCTTTTCTCTTCTTATTCATTATTCTTCAATAGCTTCATCCCCAAGTTTCCTCCATAACTCCTAAACCTGATTGAATTCCCTCAAGTTTTTTACAGATCTGGAAACTAGAGAAGAAGCTGATTACTCACTGCCATGAATCGCCGTTTGCCTCCTGAGAACTCTCAGGAATTCTCGCCGCCGGCTACACCTCCGTTGGGACTCTTTCTTTGTTTGGTTGGGTATCTCCTCTATCTCATCATCTCGCCGGTTCATCTCTCCACTTTGGTCTCTCCTTACCAGAAGATTCTTGCCATCGCCGGAGATAGTCGTCGTTACCAGAATCCAATTATCGTCACCGGGAAGCTCTTGTCGTGAGTTCTCTTCCTCGGATCTCCTCTTGTCTTGATCTCTCTTGCCGGATTCCTCACCGGCAGTTAGCTTCACACCGGTTAAATCGTCGGTAGTCTCCCCGTATCGCCAGTCAACTCCACGGCAGACCGATTGATACGATCAGGTTTTAATCCCCAGATCTACACTGCAAGTGCACAGACGTGAACCAGTAGTATATAGGGTATCGAATCCACAGAGACTCTAGATTCTTGCGATAGATTGTAGAACGTCGAATTAAGCTAGGTAAAGAATTATGAAAGCAGTAAATCAAGCAATAAAGTAAATAGATCGGTTAGTAAGCAAGAAGGCAAAGCGTCAAGTCTAGGGATTTCTCAGAAAATCAGGAACATAAGCTAATCAATCAATCCGGATCTAATTAAGAACTGTTCTAGAACTAGAATCACAGAAATATAACAGAACAACTTTCGTTGCAAATATTAACTATGTCTAACAATCCTAGCAAGCCAACTTTCGTTGTGAATCCTAGAGATCTAGACATGCATTAATCTCAAGTTCTTTCATTCACAATTCTCCTAAGCCAAATTTCTTTGCGAATAGTCGAATTGCTCATCTAGGTTCTTTCTAGTTAATTAATCAACTGTCTTTGCAGAAATCAACTTAACAACATAAATCTGGGTAGCTAATTCAGATTAAGCATTAAGAACAACCCTAGATGAAGAACTAATAGATATGAATCCCTACAGATTGATCAACCTATAATTCCATGAAATCCCTTGTGAGAATCCCTAAACCTAACAGGTAAACTACTCAGACATGACAATCATAACAAAAGACATGATGAATAGAATACTGAATATCATAAAACAGAAAAAGAAACAGGGGTTCGAAATCTTCTCTCTGTCGAGTATCTGATCAGCCCCTAAAACTCTCTGAATGTAAATTAAAGAGTAAGTAAAGCGTCGCCTAAACAAGTGACTAAAAATCCTAATATAATGATCTAAACTCGTCTGGGGCCTTTTTGCAAATCTGGGAAGTTTCTGGGCAAAAACTGTAATTTCAGGATTTTTGAGCGCAGAACCTTGGAATCACCCTGTGTCGACCACTGCGTCGACCATGCACATACTGCGTCGATCGAAGCAGTACGAAAACGCAGCCAGTGAACTCTGTGAGATCTCTAAATAGTGCATAATTGACCCAAATGCTTCCAAAACATCCAATTAGACTCCAAATGTCCTTAAACCTGTAAAACACCTGAAAAGACTCCAAAACACATAGAAAGACTCGATAACAAAGACAAATACCATGGTCAAAAGTCCTAAAAATCATGATATATCAACTCCCCCACACTTAGCTTTTGCTTGCCCTCAAGCAAACAGAAAACCAAGATCAGGAGAAGAAGTTTGAAAACTTCAGAAACTCGTTTCATCGTAGGAGCACCACACTCAGATTCCCCTTAGTAAACCACATGAAAGTGAACCTGCAAACATCATGACCAACATGTACTTCCCCCACACTTATGTCCTGAGTAAACTCCACAATCACATTCAGAGCATCCAAATTCACCATACCGACTTCTATAAGCTAATAAGTGCGGTCTCACCTATGCACTTACTCTGTCAGCACCTAACCACTCAACTGTTGCTTCTGGTCCCTTTCTTCTCTTTTCCCTTCCTTAGCACTGATTTTTCCCCACTGGGTATTATTTTATTTTTTCTATCAGTGCTCTTCCCTTACTGGGGTGTACTTTGGACATGTTTCCATGGATGCACAGGAGGTAATAGGGGTCTCTACCACTCCCGCGACCACTTCGAAGCTACTAGCTCATCCGCAGTTTATCTCTCTTTTTTTTTACTTTCAAGGAAGGAGAGAAGGAACAATAATCAGACAGGTTTACAAGCTGTGCCAGAACCAACAGAGGAATCTGACTCAAAGTATACCAAGCCCATATGAGAGAAAATTAAGTCAAATTAAAGTGTGAAGTCAAGTAATGGATCCTCCGAATACCTGAAGTGATATGGGTGTCCTCAGTAGGCTGGTCTGTGTTGGGTTTTCTAATAGTCATAGATCATCTGCAACTCATCCAATGGTCACTTAAGTTCCTGCAAGTGTGGTAATCTCCTCAAAAAGTCCTTGTTTCCTACTCAATTTGACTCAATAAAACAAATTTGGACTGACTCTAAGAAAACAAAAGTGGTGCGTCAGTAGCTACCTCCCCCACACTTGAAACACACTGTCCCCAGTGGTGCCAAGCTCAGGATTGGCGAGAAAAATCGGAATTAAGAGAATCCAAAAAGAGTCAGAACACTTACCTGTCGTCGGCATGCGTCGATCGATGCCAGAGTGGTGTCGATCGATGCGAGGTGATTTTGCTCGCGGTTATGAAGATAACTGGTGTCTGAACCGCAATTGAATCGGCAAACCGTAAATCGCATCTGCGTCGACCAACACAGAGTATGTGTCGATCGATGCTGAGCGATTCTGCCTGTTTCTCACGCCTTTGAACACACCAAAACAGAAAAATCAAAAACACCAAATCAAAACGAAAAATGAAAAGAAAAACAAACCTACTAGTGGGTTGCCTCCCACTCAACGCTTGTTTAAAGTCAGTAGCTTGACTATGGGAAGGAGATCGGACTTATGGAGGATTCAATAGAGACTTGGAGTATCTCTGTGAATGTCTCTTCATCCAAGGTGGCGTATATGCATTGTGATCATGAGATCTCCCAAGGAGCGTGTGAACAGAACCAGGTCGGGAGCGAAGCGTGGGTGGGATACTGCGTTTTCCTGCAGTCAGAGCTGATGGTTTAGGAGATTTAAGTTTAGAAGATCCATACATGCGCTTTGGTGGATGAGAGAGATGTGGAGCTTTCTGCTTAAGAGCAGTTGCAGGCTCTGAAGATGTTAGAGCAAGTTCAGAATGAACTGCCATCTTCCCTTCTCCAATAGGAACCGCTGGTTCCACCTCAACACTGAAGCTCTGTCCATCAATGGTGGCTCTCTGCTTCCGGTCCATCTTGAACTGCAATGGCTTGTCTCCCAGGTGGAGATCAATCAGACCACGTCTCACATCTATCACAGCTCCAGCAGTAGTTAAGAATGATCTTCCAAGCAGAATAGAATCATCTGGCTCAACATTATACTTCCGCACCACAAAGTCCATTGGAATCAAGTAGTTTCCAACTCTGATATGTATGTCCTCAAGAACTCCTTCTGGATACCTCTTTGATTGATCAGCTAGGATGAGAGAGATCCTAGTAGGCTGGAAATCCATCAGTCCCAATCTCTTAGCCACAGAGTATGGCATGAGATTCACACCAGATCCTAAATCACAAAGAGAATGCTTGAATCTGTCCTTTGAGATGGAACAGTCTAGCACAAAGACTCATGGGTCTGGAAGCTTCTCTGAAATCTGAATCAACTGCTTTTCCATCACTTTCATGCAATCAGCTTCGTCTAGCTCTTGTTTGGATAACTTACGAGCCTTAGGATATGGCGTGGAAGGCTCATAGATTCGTTCAAGGACTGTTGCAAGTTTCTGGTCTCGTCTGCGATCTGTGTCGATCGATGCGAAGGATGTGTCGATGGACACATGGCGATTTTTAGCAGTTACGTCAGACGTATCGGGCCTGCATCGATCGACATCCATAATGTGTTATCTCAGACAAACAGAATTCATCCAGAAAATCCGAGATGCTGCTCTCTTCTTCTCCTAGCAAGTTAATCTCATCTCCTATGATCACATCATTAACGTATTGCTTCTGTTCAGCTTTCCCAGCTCCATTTTGCCTTTGTACTGCTCCAGCTGTCTGTTGAACCTGGACATCTAACTTCTTCACATGAGTGCTCAAAGATTCAAACTTCCCATTCAGATCTGCATACACATCATCCAGCTTCGTGTTGAAGTCTACATCAGTCTTAGTCTGACCCTCCATCAACTGCTCCATCATGGCTTCCATCTTGATCTAATGAGCACTAGCAGCAGGAGGTGTCTCATAGGAGGATGATCCATAAGTCCTCTGATAAGAATTACCTTGCTGAAAAGGTTTCTGATAACCAGCAGTCTGTCCATATCCAGAAGAGTTCTGGTTGCTTGTGAAAGCACTCTTCTATCCACCATTAAACAACTTGTTGCCTTGCTGATTTCCAAACCTGTTTCCTTGAAATCCAGAGCCACTGATGTAGTTCACATCCTCTTCCTGGTGATCTTCTTCAGCCTCAAACACTTCAACTTCCTGAGCAAAGTGGACAACTTTCTTTCCAGTCAACAAACTGTGTACAGTGTCCAGCTTATTCCTGATATCAGAAATCTCCAGATTATCGATCTTTCCACCAGACTCTTTCCTTCTTCTATTAGTAGTCTTGGTGCTATTACTGATCACCAAGTGGCCAATCAGCGTCTTAGCCTGCTCAGGAGTCCTTGTATTGAAATTGCCATTGCTGGCATTATCCAATGCAGACTGGTAATGGAGATCAATACCTCTGAAGAATATGCTCATCAGCGTCACTTCAGAGAATCCATGATGAGGACAGTCACGTTGGTACTTCTTAAACCTCATCCAAGAAGACTTAAGAGGCTATGTAGGACCTTGGGTTAAGGTGAGAATATCCTGTCTCGACTGATCAGAGCGAGCATCATCATAAAAGTGCCTCAAAAACTCCCTCTTCAAAGCGTCCCAAGTAGTAAACTTCCCAGGTGGAAGTTGTTTCAGCCAAGCTGCAGCATCTCCAGCGAGAGAATAGGGGAAAAGTTTGAGATACAGGTAATCATAGTTTACCCCATTGTACTTCATTCCAGTGATGAAGTCTTCAAATTCATCAACATGATCCATGGGTTGCTCATGTGGGGAACCATGGAAAGGATTCTGCCTCAGAATAGAGTAGTAGACAGTCTAGATATCAAAGTCATTCCTCTCGAAGCCAGGAGGTACAATTGCTGACCGGTTAGCATAGAACTCATCGGGACAGTTGTAGTCAGCAAGAGTCCTCTCAGCAGCAGGAGGATTAATCATCTGCCCCTGACCTTGAGGCTGTTCAGGATCAGGGATAACACGTCCATCAACATCGATCGTTTTCCCCTCATCGTTGTACGGGTTTTTCTGTCGGTCTCTCAGAACTCCCTCAGCATCAGGTCTCAAAATCAAAGGTACCTGATTAACGTTCTCCATCTTAGCTTTCTTCTGAGCTCTTCTGTTCTCTCTCTAACTTAGAAAGCTCCTCAAGTTCAAGTTTCACAAGCTCTTTGTCTGTATTACTCCTTAGGTCGCGATCAGACATAAACTGTCGGTAGTCGTCAAGCGTCGATCGATGCACAAGACCGCAACGATCGTTTCAGTTCGTGTTTTGTTTTGTGTCGACCGATGCAGAAAGAGCGTCGATCGATGCTTTGCGAAATGATGTCGATCGACACACAAGACCGTGTCGATCGATGCAGTGTGATTCTAGGCGTACCTGAATTGCAAGAAGAGAATAAAAATCAGTAACCAAAAACGAAAAACCTAGTCTAAACCCTAAGTTCAAATCTATCGAAGACTCAAAAGAGTCCCCGGCAACGGCGCCAAAAACTTGATACGATCAGGTTTTAATCCCCAGATCTACACTGGCAGTGCACAGACGTGCACCAGTAGTATATAGGGTATCAAATCCACAGAGACTCTAGATTCTTGTGATAGATTGTAGAACGTCGAATTAAGTTAGGTAAAGCAGTATGAAAGCAGTAAATCAAGATATAAAGTAAATAGATCGGTTAGTAAGCAAGAAGGCAAAGCGCAAGTCTAGGGAGTTCTCAGGAAATCAGGAACTTAAGCTAATCAATCAATCGGGATCTAATTAAAAACTGTTCTAGAACTAGAATCACATAAATATAACAGACCAACTTTCGTTGCGAATATTAACTATTTCTAAAAATCCTAGCAAGCCAACTTTCGTTGCGAATCCTAGAGATCTAGACATGCATTAATCTCAATTTCTTTCGTTCATAATTCTCCTAAGCCAAATTTCTTTGCGAATAGTCAAACTGCACATCTAGGTTCTTTCTAGTTAATTAATCAACTGTCGTTGCAGAAATCAACCTAACAACATAAATCTGGGTAGCGAATTCAGATTAAGCATTAAGAACAACCCTAGATGAAGACCTAATAGATATGAATCCCTACAGATTAATCAACCTATAATTCCATGAAATCCCTTGTGAGAATCCCTAAACCTAACAGGTAAGTAAAGCGTCGCCTAACCAAGTGGCTAAAAACCCTGGAATCACCCTGCGTCGACCAAGCACAAACTGCGTCGATTGACGCAGTGCAAAAACGCAGCCAGTGAACTCCGTGAGATCTCTAAATAGTGCAGAATTGACCCAAAGGCTTCCAAAACGTCCAATTAGGCTCCAAATGTCCTTAAACCTGTAAAACACCTGAAAAGACTCCAAAACACATAGAAAGACTCGATTACAAAGACATATACCATGGTCAAAACTCCTAAAAACCATGATATATCACCGATGAACGCTGGTCAACACCGGTCAAGCCGCTCTCCTCTGCCAGTCAACGCCTCCTTCGCTAGTCACCAGTCGCGGTTAACTCTCTATCTATTTGGGTCAACGGTAGTCAACATGTTAAAGCTTTGGGTCAATATCCGGTTCAATGGGTCAACGTTGTGAGATCGCGGATTCACACCAAGGATTTGTTTTACGTGGATTTGGACTTTAGGAATGCAAATGTAAATTTCCTATGAATCAATGATGTATTTAGGTATCGGTTACCATCGTTTATGCGACGGTTTACATCAGTTTAGATTAAATTATATATGTGATTTACTTATATTTTATATTAATCAAAATTTTGGAACATATCGGTAGAATAAAATTACAATTTCCGCCCAAATTGGTGTTGTCAAAATATCGGTTCCCGCCCAATTTTTGAAAATTAGACTTCATTGTGAAGTCTAGTGTAAAGAACTCCAACAATTTAAGTTATCGGTTAACTCAATTTGGTTCGATTAAAATCTTGTTCTTATATTGGTTCAATCAAAATTATTTTAATTTTCGTTTGTAGACTTCAATGTAAGTTTAGCTTTAATTGATTTTATTTGAAGTCTTCCGCGTAAACATCCAAATAATTAGTAGACTTCTTAAGTGTTGATACATTTATTTAAACTTCTATTTTATTGTTTGGTCACGTGGGTTCTCAAAGTAATTTCTTATCCCAAAGATCTTTTGCATTTAAAAAAATAATAATATATTTTAATTTTAAAAACAAAATAATGGTCTAAAAAGATCAATTCCCCTATATATATATACTATCATAAATTTTCATTTCATGCTTATTATTTCAATTCCCTCTAAAAATAATTTTACTCTTTGTTGAACGGTATAATGCATATTATAACGAGATATACTATCATAAAATTTTATTTCATCTCTATAAATACTACTTTACTCCAAAACAAATATTATAACAGAAGAAGAAAGAAAAAAAAGACAGGGGCTTTCTAAAGGAATCACAATTACATTTTCATGCTAATACCATTTCTAATCATCTTTGCAACGACATCATTTGCGTCTGCGGGGCTTCTGCCCTTCTCAGCCAAACATTGATTGTGCATTAATTGTTAGAACAAAGATGAAGATAAGAATGTTATTTCATGTTTTGTGTTAACCTTCTCAAAACAACATTATACACTTGTAGTTTTGCTTGGCCTGACAATACAACGACATTTGATATATTTAGAGCTGATCGAGACGATAATCCGAGAAGCAAAGTTGGAGTCTGCAGCGAATGTACTTAGAGCATATACGAGCCAGAACCATGCAGAGATAGACGTGATGGAAGTCAACCTAATTGTTTCCCATGGACTTCTTAAAATATTTGACTATCGCATATGTTTTTACTAGCGTGTTTCGTTGTATTATAATATAAATTATAATAAATTAAGTTCTGAAATAACTACATATTTATCACAATTTATTAGATACATATATGATATAATAACAAGTTGTCAACTATAAATTTACGATATTTTCCATCATGCATGTCATTCTAGGCCTAGCATGAACCATTCGTAATATTGATGACACATCCACAAAATGTAAATTATCATCCGTAATATTTTTTTTTTGGTCAATGATCATCCGTAATATTTAATAGTAGATCGTAAGATGTGATTTAGTGGTTATATATTCAGTAATTAGAGTGCTAGCAAGCTTTAAGCAGAGTAGTGTTTACCCTTGTAAAACCCTTGAGCATGAGAGTTCGACTTCTTATTCTCGTACAAGATTGAGAAAGGTCCAGTGACCCATGTTTTTTTTGTTATGATTAGGAGGTTCGTGAGGATCAAAACTATGATAAACTTACCTTTTTATAGAAATGAGACTTCTTCCAACATAAATCAAACCTTATACTTCCAAATATCTATATTATCGGTGTTCATGTGGATTACCGTTAGATCATTGGACCGTGTTAACACAAAAGTCAACTGGTATTTTTGCACAGTGTTTTCTGAAATATATATTCTTAATTTTCAGTCTTTCCTATTATTTTTTGAAATATATATAACAAGTTTTCAATATTTATTTTATAGATATACTCCATTGAAATTGGGTAATTTTTGTCGAAAATTAGTTAAACTGCTATTTTTTAGTAAATATAACGGTTAAAATTTTCAGTTTTTGTAATGATGTATTTATGCTGTATTGGGAATTATAATTTTCATTCCTACAGAAATCATTTTTAAAGTGGAATTTATTTACATATATTAAAGTAACTACTTAAAAGTATATAACCAAAAAAATGTTTTCAGTTCTAAGGATGAGAAATTTGTTGGATTTTTCGCTTAATTTATCTTTTGGACAACTTTTTGCCTTATTTAAAGCCAAACATGCTAATTACCATCGCTATTGCAAAAGATAGACCGTTTATATTAATGTAAAAATAAAATATTAGTTACCCAGCTCTCTTTACTCATAACATCCATTTTCTAAAAACTATGTGGTTACTAATCATCCAAAAATTAACAACTTGGAATCTACTCTCTACTATATAAACACCAATAAGCTTTTCCTCGTAATCCCACAGAGCCAACTCCAGATACAATTAAATATATAAATATAAAATAAACTGAACTCCTAACCGGTGTTTCTTTTAAAACTTATTTATTTATTTAATTTATTTGAAAAAAATAAATAACAAATTATTAGTAATAATATGGGGATATCTAAAAGTGTCAAAGTTATTGTCTCTCTCGCTCTTGTAGTATTCTTGGCTCTTACAGTAACCAATATTGAGGCAAGAGGCATAGATTATCCAGTTCAAAAAAACAAAGGAGCCATAGATTATGACGATCTTTTAATTGGAGATCACGCTAAGCATTGTGATAAAGCGAACCCTAGCAACTGCAAGAAGCAAGAAGTCAATCCTTACAGGAGAGGATGCGAGACGATCAAACGTTGCCGTCGTTCTGTTTCCTAATTACTATAATATTTGGGCAGGCATCGGATGGAATCCTCATATTAATTTCAGATTATTAAATTCATTCCCCTTTTATTTCATTATATCTGTTGTTGGTTTTGTAATTGATTGTAACCGATCCTGTTATGAGAGTGAATGTCACATTTTTATTCAATTATATCAGTTGTTGCAGTTTTTATCATACTTTGTTGCAGTTTTATGACCATCGTACATGGTTTAGTGCAGGGGTTAGTCGTAATTCATTTCTAGTTCGAGTCCCAGTGAGAAAAAACATTTAATGACATGTGAGGTATAGATAACTGATAGTCTCAATCTAAAAGGAGATTATGACCGAAAGAACCCGAACCCATTTTAATATTAAAAACAAATTATTTTTATTATAAATTATGAAAATGATTACAAAATAACTTTTCACTAGAAAATATTGTTCGTTTAAAAAAAACTACAAGATATGAAATTTACCGCCATCATCCTTTGATACATATTTATATTCTTAATATGAGGAATTACGAGAAACATATCTACTTTTACCGCGCTAGAGACATCTGAATATAGAGTACACTAAAGTAGGCCCGTAGCAGTCAAGAAATATATATAAGAGGTGCTATAAAAAGTTGAGTTGTATGAATATTGAGGAGGAGTCAAAGTATGATCATGATAAGGTAATACGGACCAGACAAGAGGTGGTTGCTTAGGAAAAAGGCTTCGTGAATAGCTTAATGAAACTTGAAGCAATTTTTTTTCCTGAAGTTTTCTTTATTATTTGTAGAAAAAATGACAAGAAGATCAACAATGAGATTCCTAGATGTCAACTTGGGGATTCGATTAGGGTTAGCCACAAACACCTATTGTGTATAAATAGGAGTGAAAATATTGTTTGTGCTTCAACACAATTGAAAGAGCTTTTAGCAAAAAAGGGTTTTGAGATTCTTGTAAGAAAGCAAACAATAAAAAGACAGAGAGCTTTTGTTTAGAGGTTCTTAGATTATTTATAAATATGTGAACATAAAATGTTACATCAAGTATTCAAAGCATATTTTGAACTTATTGAGAAATTGTTTTAGGTGAAACTTGTAAATAAAATTTTACTAAATTCTTTATAGAGAATCGACCGTGTTATTTTGTAGTTCTTACACTTAACTAATTTTCGCACTATAAACATTTTTGTAAGTTTGCCTTCATTAATTTGAACAAATTTTATCCTTTGAGAATTGAAAACCAAATCTCCTAGTGTAGAAATAATAATTAACCATATGACTACACCACTGAGCTAAACAAGTTTTGTCAAATGATATTTTGTGTCTTTATTGTTTCTAAAACAAGATCCACCTTATAAACAGGAGGATCAACTAACCCAAGTAAACTATGTAAAATCTCGTTTTGGTCACTGTAAGATGTATTGTTTTCTTGAGCAAATGTTACACCTACACCTCCTTACTTGAGGTCTTGGTCTCAACACTTAATTCTATGTTTTCCGTAAGTTTCAGTAATCATTTTTTTTTCTTAATCAATTTTTCAATTTTTTTCTTAATCAATTTTCTTTTCTTCTCTATAGAGCCAAGGCCGTACCCAAGTTGTAAATTTTGGAACATTTGACTAGGGTCTAATTTTTTTTAACTACCTAGGGACCTAATTTAAAAAAAAAAACATTTTGAAAACAAAAAATATAAAACAAAAATACATACTGTTTTGTATTGGAAAGCACATTTATGTTTTTGAAACTTAAAAGATATCATTTTCAAATTCTAACAAAATTTATCAGATTTTTCTTTATAAAAACTTTTGAAAACCAAAACAAATTATTAAAACAAAATTAAGATAAAATGTTAAAAACATTTCTACCTAATGTTGCTTCTAATTTTTCTGTATAATTTTTCCAATAGAAAAATGGCTTGGGACTCTTTAAATGTACGCACAACTCTGTATATAGTCTCTGAATTATCTCCTTAGAAGCTCGTTATCGAGTCTCTGTCAAAAACCGAAAGTAGAATCAAAGCATGGCCTAAAAAGTGGCTCACAAACCTAATTTTAACCTAAATCTTGATATGTGTTTCTTTTGTAAATAAGAGAAATTTCTAGGAAATTCTGCAATTCCTGAAGGATCTTTGTTGGGGTCAAAAACTCTCTCGACGAAAACAATACCCGAAAACAGAATCGGACAATCATACACAGTTAAATGTCTGCTACGGACAAACAATGTTCCATATGAACGACCAAGTTATACGAAGTGCCAACAACTTCATTTTGAACAACTTATTGGAAAAATGGTTTCGACGACATTTCATACGAAGCAGACGACATTTCATACGAAGCAGACGACATTTCATACGAAGAAGGCGACATTTCTTATAAAGCTGACTAATCGGACAAGCGCACCTTTCGACAGGAAATACAGATCGACGAAACATCCGAACGGGCTGAAGATCGAGCTGAATCAGCTCGGAAGTTCTGAGCTAAATCGACTCGGATCTGAATCTTTCGCTTCTCGCTTCTCGACTATGATTTACCCCTTCGGAGATCCCGAGCTGAATGAATATATCGTAAACTTTCGAGCTGGACTCTGCTTCTCCGAACTTCCCAAACGGATAATCAAACGTTCACTGATATGCACAAACTTGCCGTGATCCACCTTCGCAAATATCGGCTTGAACCTTCTTGGACAACAAACTAAGTTAACAGATCAAGTTAGAGGAAATACGAACTTTGGCCAAAATGTACAACTTTTGTATGACCGAAACTTGGGGCTGAATAGAGAAGTTTGCATACAAACGGACTCGGAGTGTCCGTTCTCGGCCCATTCGGCAAATAGGTCAAGCCGCGAAAAGATAAACTCGAAGAAGTAAGGATCAAGGAATCTCCGAGCTAAAGAGGAAAATCCGAGATAAAAATGTAAATCTTAACGGAAAAAGGAAGGAGATAACAACATGAAGATTTCTGAAAATCTTGCGGAAAATATCCTCGGAGCCGACTTGCCGCTACTATATAAGAAGATGGTGGTCATATGATTTAGATATAGCAAAAAACCCTAGCATCTAGACTTAAGAACTTAGCAGTTTGTCTTAGCCGTTTCGGTTCTTTGAATTCTCTTTTCCGATTTCTTTACTCTCTTTTCTGATCTTTGTTCTTTTTTCGATTTCTTATCAATAAAATATCCTCCAAGTCTACTATTTCGATTGGTTTATCTTTGAGGTTTCTGTTCCCTAAAAGTTTGCTCTACAAGTTTTGACAGTGTGAGTTCCGACTCTCACAGTTTGGCGCCGTCTGAGGGGACATAGAAACTTTCGACACTCAAAAATCACCGATTAGCATATCCGAAGATATGGTTACCACCGGAAGCGGAGACGAGATAGATCAGAAGCTACCGATCGACGACAACACACCCAACGTTACCGCTGGTAACACCTCGGCAAGCGGCAACATTACAAACACGGCCGCATCGGACACGACAATCAACACAACTCTTGCCGAGCTGAAAGAGATGGTAGCTGCGCTGAGACAAAGGGCAGAAGAACAAGAGAAGGCGAACAACTCTCTCACTGACCATATCAAAAGGTTAAAAACCGGGAACCGTACGCGGACAACCCGAACGGTGAATTTCGCCCCGACCGAACGAAGGCGTCTGGACTTCTCAACGTCCGGAGAGCCGACAAGGAATTCGTCGCAACATCGCGAGCAAACCATGGGTGAATGAACCCCGCCAACGACAAGACTCAACACCTTAGATCCTCCTCCGATAGTTCGAGGTTGAAAATCCGCGGCAGCAAGCAACGCAGAAGACTGTGAAAACGAAGACTCGACTCCGCCTAAGGATCAGACCGCATCACCCTCCGATGACAAAGAAAGAATCGATACAGATCGATACATCCCACACCTAAGCGACGATGAACTATCAGAAGAAGGGGACATGGAGCAAACTCGCCAAAGCGAGCCAACTGAATGGAAAAGAAGCAGTAAACGGAGCAAGCTCGATGAACTCAGGGACGCGCTGGCTCTGACAACCGCGGAGATTAAAACTGTATGGTCACAGGTTTACCGGGTGACAAGCGCCGCACCGAAAATTGATCGCGTCCTGGAAGAAACACGGAAGACACCATTCAAATCTCGAATAACCGGAACCCGAATTTTCAATCCGTGCAAGCTCAAAATCCCATTCTACGACAGAACGACTAATCCAAAAGCTCATATGATGGCTTTCCAAATCGCAATGGGAAGAGCGAATCTCACCCGAAAGGATAAACACGCCGGTTTCTGCTTCTTGTTCGTAGAACATCTAAAAAGAGCACCCCTCGAATGGTTTTCAAGGCTAGAGCGCGATTCCATCGGAAACTTTCAACAGCTATAGGAGGAATTCATGAAGCAATACTCGATCTTCATGGATAGGGATAGTTTTGACGTCGATCTATGGGCTTTGAGTCAGGGTGAAACGAAAAGCCTGAGAAAGTTCATCGAGCGATTCAAGAGAGTCGCCAGTCGCATTGAAGGTTTAAGCGACAAAGTGGGTATCCACGCACGAAAGAAAGCACTTTGGTACGAGTAAGATTTTAGAAGAGAGATTTCGCTAAACCGACCACAAAACGATGGCGGATGCTTTGCACAGGGCGATAGACTTTATCGTGGACGAAGAGGAAATGATTGTCTTGTCTGAGAAGCACAAATCGAAAAAGCAAGCAAGCAAGGAAACTTGTTTATCGACAAGCACAAGCAGCGAGAGGCGAGTCTCGAAGCCAACTAGCACTTCGCGGCCCGAAAGGACGATTGGATCGCATAACTACCAAATCGGATCAGACCAATAAGAAGACAGGCCGACAAAACGAAGGAAAAGTTCATGGAATACTTGGACGAGGAATCCCATCTCCTACGACGAAAAAGCCTTCTGCGACCACCACCAATCCTACGGACATAACACCGCCAACTGTCGCAAACTGGGAATAAAGCTCGCGGCAAAACTCGTAGCAGGAGAACTGGGAGATACGATAACTCTGAAGGACCTCGACGATGGTAAGATCGGAAACCAGTCAAATAGGCCGAACAAAAGCAACGATCCAAACAAAACGGATCAGGCAGGACAAACCTCGACGGGCAATAAAAAGCGAAGGAAAGGAAACACTGAGGATCCTAAAGCAATTGGCAGACAAAGGATAAACATGATCTGGAAAGGCCGCAATACCGCCCGAGGCCAAAGCTATCTATCGATCCTTATCCTCGGCGGTCATGGGATGCAGCTATCCCGAGAAGAAAGGTCAGGCAGCACACGTCGAATCGTTACCCAAATCCTACGATAACATTCGACGACGTACGAATCTCGAAAACCAGCAACCCAGGCAAACAACCACTAGTCGTAGAGTTGATCATCAGGAATCGTCATGTACCAGACATACTTATCGACACCGGAAGCTCTGTGGACCTAATCTTCTGTGAGGCTCTAAAGAAAATGGGCATAAATTTGAGTGAAGTGACACCTTCCCAATCGTCCCTAACAGGATTTGCCAGAGACCCCATAACCACCTTCGGAAAGATCGAGATGCCGATAATCGCCGGAGGAGTCTTCAAAGTCATCGAGTTTACGGTGGTAGATCACCCAACGATCTATGGAGCGATTCTCGGAATTACGTGGATAAACTCCAGGAAGGCGGTCCCGTCGACTTATCATGAATGCATAAAGTTTCCAACCCCCTTCGGAATTAGCACGATTTGGGGAAGTCAAGAACACCGGGTCCCTGACGATCCCCAGAACGGAGAATCAAGCCATCAGACAAGTGCAACGGAGAGAAGCTGCCCATCTCACCGGACCAACGATCGCAATCAACATTTCTCCGTAGGAGATCTTGTCCTGAGAAGAGTCTGGCAAAGCTCGGCGCTTCGGAACACCGGAGCGAACTGGGAAGGACCTTACATGATTACGAGAGAGATTTGTCCTGAAGTATATGAGCTCGAAACCATGGACAACACCAAAATAGGATGGAATGCGATGCACCTAAGAAGATTCCGATATTGAAGACTTCGAAACGTCAAAAAAGGTTTATGGAACATTTTGAACTACGGGACGGCTTGATCCCCGCAAGGAGTACGTAGGCAGCCGATCTTCTTGATCGGCTCAGCTGTCTCCCCTCTCAAAAGGGGGGGGGGAAGTGGGTCCGTATATATCTATACTTCCATATCGGATCTTGCAAGTTTTTAAAGCAATTCTAGAACTCAAACCTCTAAAGAACCATCTCGGAAATTTCAAAGAAAATCGGCTAGAAAAAATCTGAGCAAATCGGCAAGGAACTTCCCAGCAAACCAGCTAGGAGAATCTGAGCTAACCGAACTGAACCAGCCCGGAAATCCCGAGTCAAACCAGCTCAAAAATCCTGAGCTAAACCAGCTCGGAAATCTGAGCTGGTTCAGCTCGGGTCTAGGATGAACCAGCTCGGAAATCCCGAGTTGGACCAGCTCGGAAATCCGAGCTGAACTAGCTCGGGTCAAGCTGAACAAGTTCAGAGATTCCAGGCCGAATCATTCTCCGAATAAATCCCAAGCTGAGCGTCCTCCTCAAAAATTCAACTCCCCGACCAAATTATTGAAGTCATTAGGTAACAAAATAAACTATTTCTTTCATTTTTGTTTTATTTATTTTCCTTTAGATTGAAATTAGGATACGAACTTTATAACTTAGAACCCGTCTACTAGTTTATCGCATGCATAGTTGTTAGGAACGACTTACCTTGTCCGCTGACGGCCGCAGTGGACAAACTCATACATCCTTTACGGATATTAGCCAACACGTCCTATATGGATTGAGGCTCCATACATCCAACAAACGGATAAAAGCGCGCTATAAAAAAAATTAATACCGCCAAGGTATGTTTATTATCGGCGAAGGGAATATAAGTCGAGAGGTTGACGTAAGATCCTGAATACGGGTTGTTGACCGGTCTTCAAATCCACCGCACCAGTAATGGAGACGATAATAAACCCCCAAAATCCAGTATGACGCTACTCAGCACACTGGTAAAAGGACGTTCTAACCAAGTATATCTTGGCTCGGTATCTTTGAAAGGTGGTTCTGCGGATACCGGTTTATTTTAAGTGAACGAAAGACGAGAGGCGAGAGTTTCGCGGAAGATCGGGATCTAAAATCCAAACCCAATAAAATACAACACAATAGGCTCGACAACGTCATTATCAAGTACACAACCGACTCGGGAATGTAAGACGGCAAACCCCACACTAGTACTGAAGTCGACCACAAAACACTTACAAACCCAGTAAGACGCTTCCGAGCACACTGGTCTAATCATTGCGAAACCCGGTAAAGACGCTTCCGAGCACACCGGTCAAGTCATCATAAGTCCGCAAGGCAATTTACCTTTTCTCGGACACAATTTCAAAGCCTGGTAGTACACTTCCAAGCACGCCGGTCAGAACATCATGAAAGACACATCTTACAAGTTCCCGGGCCAGACCAGCTCAGAATCACCGAGCTGAATTCGGCTTGAACCGGGCTAAACCAGCTCGGATTTCCGAGCTGGATCAGCTGGGGTCTGAGCTAAACCAACTCGAATTTCTGAGCTGAATCAGCCCGGACCCGAGCCAAACCAGCTCGGACCAAAGCCAAACCAACTCGGGTCTGAGCTAAACCAGCTAGGATTTTAGAGCTGAATCAGCTCGGATTCGAGCCAAACCAGCTCGGAACTAACTCGAACCAAAGCAAAATCAGCTCGGAAAATCCAAGCTGAAATAGATCTGATCAGGCTCAACCAGCTCGGATTCCCGGAATCAAACTAGTTCGGACTTCCCGAACAAATCACGGCGTTTTCAAGCCAATACGATTTATAAAACAAGTTCGAGGCTCTTTCAAAAAACTAAATCAAACACAATACATTCAAATGACATCTCACTTAGAAAATACAGAGAAAACTAAAGGCATTGAAATCTCCCGAATAATCAAAGACAAGCTAAAACACAACAAGACAACAAGAAACGATTCAGATCCGCATCCTAAGAACAAAGCATCTCCCTAGGATGAGCTAGCAACATCACCTTGAAACAAAGAAGGATTGAAACAACCTTCGGCTTCGGAAATCAACCGGTTGTACTCAAGGGCGTCTCCCTCTTTCGGCTGGATTCTCGACATCAGGTCCGCTTCTTCAGACTCAAACACAGGAGGGTCCTCGGACCTCAAATCGGCGATCAAATCCAAATTGCTCCTCGTCGCGACAAATTGACTTTGTCTTTCTATTGCCAAAGTCAGCCTCGAGAAGATTTTTCAAAACTTAGAAAATCGAGATACAATTTTCATCAACATCCCTCTTTTCCCCCTTTCGGTCGCGCCCCTAAGGGAAATCTCACGAGAAGCCTCCCTCTCGGCAAGCTGAGTTCTCAAAGCCTCGACTTCGGTTAGAGCCGCGTCCCTCTCAACACCGAGGAAAAGCCTTGCCACCTCGAATTCATTTCTTCCATCTTCGATAAAAGCTCTCATAGTAGCAACAGACTCCACCAAGCACGTGTTGTCTACGGAACGCCTCGCGAAATGATCCCGGATTCCTCGGAGCTTCATATCAGACTCAACAGCATGACGGTTAACCGAAGCCCACACCTTAAATAAGTTCAAACGAATTAACAAAATACCAAGACAAGACCACGTAGTTTACGGCAAAGTGAAGAAACTAACCCTCAACATATCCTGCCCAGCGCTAGCGAGCGATTCACCGCAGATCATATCTTTGTATTGAACCGGAGGATCTTCAGGATGACGAACATCCGCACCAAAGCTGGCGACCTCAGCAGCGTTAGTGTACATGGAACCACCGCTATCGCGACTAAACTGGATCGGATCAAAGTCAGGTTGCGGGACCTCGAAATCCTTCCTACGTCTTTTTTTGGACCTGCGACCGGATTCAGGCGCAACAACCTGATCCAACGATTCCGATAATGGAACTTGCGGGATATTTGACCCCTCAACATTATCGTCAAGAGCACAAGCGCCAGGAATGCCCTCACCCATTGTATGATCTTGACCGATCCATTCATCACAGCCATGGTAATCAAACTCAGGAAGCTCGACCCCTTCTGCAAGCCACGGGGAGATCAAATCATCGTCCTGGATAACCACGTCATCGGGATGCTCATCGTCATCATTTGCTTTCCCATCGGCCCTCGTCGCTTGACGAACCATGTCCATCAAACAAGCACAGTTTACACGCTTGAATGAAAAGTGTTGATTCCAATTCGTACCCTCGTCCTGAAGCGCCCAAACAAGAGAAACCAGTTGCGGCGGACACGTCAAGCAAACATCCTTCACTGAAAACGAAAAATAAAAATTTCTTTAGAAGATCAACAAGATATAAGTTTAAATTACGGAAATAACTAAGTCCGCTACCAAGATTTCCCCATTTCGATATCATCAATGGATACATGCATCTCCAACGGAAGCCTCATCAATCAAAACATATAAGAAATGATGCCTCCATTGACGATCGTAATTTTCAAAATCCGATATGACCGCCCGATGCACATAGGGCCTGAGGTAGTAATCGGGGCCACTCTTTATCAGAACCACATGTAACATGTTCCAAAGGTGCAACAGTCGAAGATCGACCTCACATTCAAAGCTGCGAACCAATATGCCTATAATATGCCTCAGGCTCCGGGGAGTAATTTGCATGAGAGCCAGCCCGTGACGACGAAGGTAACGGACGATGAGTTCATGAATCGGAAACCAAAGGAAGCACGATTTGATGAAGAACTCGTATACCGAGAAGTATCCCTTCGAGGGAGAGTCAACTCGATCACTGGAGATGGTATCCTGATCGTTACATTCTCCAAAATTTTGATTAATGAAACATAAATCATTGAATTAATAGAAATCATAAAAGAGATTAGATAAATAAAGGGGTTCGAAATCTTCTCCAAAATAAAGTGAAGTACATGATCAGATCAGCCCCAATAAGCTCTAAAAACTCGCTGCTCTAAATTATGAATTGTGTATGTAAAATAATGTCTAAATCCTAATATATATAGCTAATCACGTCTGGGGCTTCTTGTTGGAATTATGTCCAGTAATCTCGGTACTGTCTTTAGAAAGTAAGAGTATGTCAATGATCAGACATAAGTCATATAATACTGGGGGTCATGATGGCTTGCTAGAGTCCGCTCATGATCTATAAGTCTTGGACTTATTGCCTTTATTATATGATCCCATATGGGTCACACGCCTACGCTAACAGGAAAATGTGTAGGAACGGCTTAGCAGAAGTACGGTAAAAGTGCCAGGCATTTGTCGTACTTAGAGAGAGATTAATGGGTCTGATTAAATCCAAGGGATTTAATCAGATTGGTATTTGGGCCCAAAAGCCCAAAAGGGAAAGAGAAGGGTTTTATAAACTAAAACCCAAATCTCTTTCTCCCTAACCCTAGCCCCTGCGATTTCTCTCTCTCTTTCTGCGCCTCCCACAGCTCGGTCTAGCAGCCTCTCTTCCTGCTTGGTGTGCGTGTGTGAACCTCTGGAGGAGTTATCACTCGGTGGCTCTCTGATCTCTGATATACCTTCTCTTTCCGCTGCATAAACAGGTATAAGGTGAGATCCATTGTTGTTTCTATTCAAGAAGAACCTAGATCAGCATGTTTAGGATAATCTGAATCTGAGAATTGAATCAGGATTAACCAAAACATCCTTCAGTGGTATCAGAGCTATTGGTTCTGGTTTTTCTTGTTTAGAATCTCGTTTAGGATTGTTTTTCTTGTTTAAAGTGTGTTTTTGAATCAACCTACTGATAAGAGCAAAACACTTAAGAAACATGAATTGAATTCTGAACAAACATTTTTGAAATCGCAAAACAGAGCTATATGACTCGTTTTTTTGTGATCGGCCGAGAGTTGGCCGGTTGGGTCGGATCGCGACGATCGGAAAGGACGCATGAACCGATCGACGAACGATCGTGTTACGTGGTCTCGTCCCGATCGTCGGATGGATCGCATCCTGATCGCGGCTCGTCCCGATCGTCGGATGGATCGCGTCCCGATCGCGTCTCGGCCAAGCAACCAACGTCCCGAGCTGACCCGACGATCGTCCGTGAGGCGCAAGATCGCATGGATCGCGTCATGCGTCTCGGCCCGCGATGTCCCGTCCCGTCCCGTCCCGACTGAAGTCCCGATCGTGGAAGCTAGCTGCTTGCGGCTGAGGCTGTCCCGATCGTGTCTTGCGTGATGATCACGGCTAGGTCATGATCGGATCACGTAGTGTCGTTTCGGTTCGGTTTAAGGTTCGGTTTAAAACTTGATTAAAATCAATCGTCTCGGTTTAATAAACAGATTTAATAATTTTATTAAATTCTGGTTAAACCGGGATAAGAAATCCAAAGTCGAAATATTGGATTTTGTGCCTAAACCAGGATTTTCTAATTTGATTTGGTTGGACCAAATAAATTGAGAAAATCCGGTTTAGTAAATAACCGGTTGACAATTGTGGTCATCGTAGTAATTAAAATTTGGTTAGACCAATTTTAATGAACCAGACCGGTTATGTCATTTAATTGGACAATTGGGTCATGTCTTGGACATGGACCAATTCTTGGGCCTCGGGCCAAGAAGTTAAAACAATTGGGCCAATTATTTGAGTCTTTCTTCAGATTTAATTTAAAATTTATTTTATAAAATTATAAATCGATTTTAAATTAAAGTTTCCGAAATTTTGAAATTAGAAAGTTTCTTAAAATAGAAGTTTCTGGATTTGCGGGTTTTGGATTTTAAGAAATTTCTAAAGTTAGAAAGTTTCCGGTTTTAGAAATTTTCCAATTTTAGAAAGTTTCCAAAAATAGTAGGTTTCCAAAAATAGAAAGTTTCCCGAAATAGTAATCTTCTATTTTGGGAATGAAATTTTAATAAACCTACGAACCTCAAATAATATCAAGCGTTGGATGTCTTGTCCAGGCTATGTCAGCTGTCGAAGCCCATTCAATTGTATTCATGGCCTTACAGTGTGAGGGTGTCTACTTTTGCGTGGATAAGACGGTTTGTGATTCATAAATGTCATTGGGAGTCCCAGACATTAATGATTACATGACTTGACTGTATAGTCTGGTTTTCTTGACTAGGCCATCGGGAGTCCCGGGCCTTGAGACATCAGAGTGGATTGGGCCTCGGGCCCAGATTCACAACCAAGAGTTATATCACGGATATAATTAGCCGACATAGGGCTTACCGATATAAGCTAAGGTTGGGTGACGGCCAGTGGCCCACTTTGATCTTAGTTATATGTGGATCTTGGAATCATTATATTCTATTGAGGGTAACTTATGTTATTGAATATAATGCGTGATTAATCATATTAAATTTTATACAAGATTAATCATATTGAACATATTAACTAAAATTCTTTTATCTTAAATTTCAGTTATGACTAGCACAAACAATCAAAACACTTTCTCGATCCGGTCTGTCCTTGAGATGGACAAGCTGAACGGATCAAATTTCTTGACTTGGTCGCGGAACCTGAGGCTAGTCCTCAGACAGGAGAGAAAGGACTATGTCCTTGAGAGAGCTCTCCCCGTGAGGATCGGGTCCAATGCTTCTCATGCAGTATATGATGCTTGGAATAAGCATTATAATGAAGCGGTAGATGTGCGTGGTCTGATATTGGCTACCATGGACTCAGACTTGCAGAAGCAATATGAGAACATGGAGTCGCCAATAGAGATGATCAGCAGCCTGAAATTGAAATTTCAGGAGCAGATAAGGGTGGAGAGATACCAGTTGGTTAAGTCTCTCACTAGCTGCAAGCTACCAAATGATCATCCAGTGAGTCCTCATGTCAGTAAAATGATGGGTTACATTGATAACCTGAGGAAACTGGATTATCCAGTTAGCCAAGAATTGGCAACTGAGATCATTCTGCAGTCACTGCCGTCAAGCTATGATAAGTTCAGAAGGAACTATATCAAGAAAGGCTTAACGAAGACGCTGACTGAACTGCATGATATGCTCAAGACAGTTGAGCCAAACGTGAAGAGTACCCTGAATAATCTCATGAATGAGAAGGGTAGGTTTAATAAACCTAATGCTGACAAGGGTGAAGGCAAAGTTGTCCAGATTTTGAATCATGGCAAGCGTGTGTCTTCTGAGCCCGAGTCAGATACCTCTTACGTTGGTAAGTGCTGCTACTGTAAGGAGACAGGGCATTGGAAGAGAGATTGCATTAAATTCATGGAAGATGATGAGGAGTTGAAGTTGATGTATGCGACTACTTCCTCAGGTATTCATGTTATTACTTCAAGTTCTACCTTAAAGGTATTGGATACTGGTTGTGGCACTGATATTTGTGATAATATGCAGAGCCTAAGCAACAATAGAACGTTGAAGGAAGGACAAGTGGATCTACATGTCTGGAAGGAGCTATGGACGCTGCCTCAGCCGTAGGATTTTCACTTATAGATGCCTTCGAGGCTTGGTTTTATTAAGTAATTGCTACAATGTACCTGCTTTAAGCAGAGTTGTCTTTCATTTTCTTGTAAGAATTTGAATGTTTTTCATTTTGATAAAAGACAAGTTTTGTTCTTTTGATCTTAATGAAATATTAATTGTAGCACCCTATTCAAGGAATGGGTTTTATATCTTAAACCAAAGAGTGCCTAAATGTAACATAAATACCGAATTGGTTTAAATCTGATGAATTAAACCTGATTTTTCTTGGCATAAAAGTCTTAGTCACATAGAGTAAGTCGGATTCAGAAATCCCATAGTTATGGACTGTTGGGCTCATTTGATACATATATCTTATGAGACTTGAATTCTGCTTACTGGACCAAAAGGCAAAGGGCCTATCTTAGCCGAGCTAGAGAAAGGCCCAAAGGCTTATTGGACCTGGAACATACTCATGTATGTGGCCCAATGAGCAGTAATGCCAGAGAAAATTTCCTGTACTTCATTGTCTCTACTGATTACTTCAGTGAGTAAGACTGTGTTCATTTGATGAGACACAAGTCGGAATTCTTTGACATGGTCGAAAGAGTTCCAGAATGAAGTATAGGATCTGAATGACAGAAGTATTAAGACTCTGGATCAGATCACGAGTGAGAATACGTAAGTCATTGATGGTGTGATCATCTGAATGAGTGTGAAATCGTTTCACAGCTCATTTCTCCTGAAAACCTGAAGGTGTTTCTGTGAGAAAGAATCAGATCTTATTAGAAATGATTAAAGATGAGTCACACGAATCTTCCATGATATTATTTAAGAATAACGCTCTAAGAATATCTAAGTTTACGCTGAAAAGGTTCCACCAATATCAGTTGAAAGACACCACGTAAATGTGGATTGGAATCGATCCAAATTCGTCTTTACTGAGTATTTGTAGTTGTGCTACTTCGCTGGTTGTCCTAGGGAAACCAAGGCTTGTTACTTTTACGCCCATTCTGTTTTCTAAGAAGGGAAGTTACTTTCAAAGAAGAACAGTGGGAGTAAAAGTATAACTCGAAGAAATTCGAGAAATACAGGAGGCTGCTTAACCTATTGAGGGAGAGCAGCGGAAGGATTTACAGATTTCTGTAGAATCTACACTTGTGGAGCCTGAAGTTCGCAGACATGAATGAATCAGTCACTAATCCGAGAGTGATTTCTCGTCATTAGTTGAACCTGATGATCATTGAAAGTTTGCATGATCTGATGATCATTGAAAGCGACGAATCTGCGAAATTCAAATAAGCGAAAGTGAGCCCGGACTCCGAAAATATACACTTTGTGTAAGTTAACTTCATCGATCCATTTATGGATGGAAGCAAACATATCGGAGTTGGAATCTTCGTTCTGTTGAAATAGTCAAGGTTTTGACTTGAACAGGAACGAAATGGAACTGTGCGTTTACTAATAGATAAGTGGGAGAAATATTGCATTTCTCATAATGTATGTCGATGACATACTGATTCTCGGATATAGCGTCCCAATGCTGCAGTCGGTAAAGGACTGGCTTGAGAGTTGGTTTTATGATTGACATGGGTAAAACCACGTAGTTCTTGGATTTTGGATCTAAAGATAAAGATCCGAAAGAGCTGGTAGGACAAAGTCAGGATTCTTATCCCGACAAAGTCCTACACGTTTTCAGCATTCCAAGAAGGGTTTTATGCCAATGTCACATGGCATTACGTTAAGCAAGACACAGTTTCCTACGATAACTGCTGAGCTTAAATGCATGGATAAGATTCCATATGCGTCGGCAATTGGATCTATCATGTATGCCATGAAACGTACTTGTTTGATGTTGCTTTAATGTTAAGCAAGACAAGTAAAGACCAGTCAAATCCAGCAAAGAATCACTGGATTGCCGTAAAGAATGTCCTAAAGTATTTGAGAAATACTTAGGATAAGTTCTTGATTTACGGAGAAAGTGAGGTGCTACAAGTCGGTAGAGTCTGAAAGGCAAGTTTCCAATAGACAAAGATGATTTCCGGTCACAGTCCGGTTATATCTTGTGTCTATCTGGCGGTGCAAGGCACTGTTGCTGACTCCATGACTTAAGCTGAATATTTCGCAGCTTTGGAAGCGGCGAAAGAGGTTGTTTGGAAAGAAGAGTTCGTCACTGAACTTGATGTGATTCCCAGCATAGATGAGACTAGCTGCACACCAGAGGTCCAAACACTTTGAGGATAGGTATAACCTATTCCGTGAGATAAATGACAGAGAAGTTAAGTAGATCAGCAAGTTTCAACGAATGAGAACGTTGCTAATCTATTAACGAAGCCACTCCTTAGGCCTAAGCACGAGTCGCGGACTGTTGCTGTAGGATAAGTGAAATTAAGATGTAGTCTTAATTTCAGTGGGAGTTGATAAAGGGCTTTATTTAGTTTTTGATATGTTCTTGTAAAACATTTTATGTTTAATGAAATTATTATTTCAAGATTATTTTAACTGTGATGAAATAATCGTTCCAAAGTGATATAAACCATTTTATAGGTCATCGAAGTAAGTGACTTGATCTTGAGTCATCAAAGTCATTTAGCTTGATCATGAGACCCTATATTTGATAGATGGCTTATATCATTCAGTCCCTAGTCGAAGGTTGTTGAAATTGGAACACCAACAACCGTGTGAGACTAGATTGGTATGTGACTTATGACAAAGTCTCAGTGTGTCATAGATGTGAGGCATCAAAGTCAGTACATAGGTGTATGTGGGGTACATACGACCGGACTAGACCCGCTTATAAGAACTCTTCAGGATATTTATATCTGTGTCATAAGAGATTCTTACTACGACTATAGAGTATAGTCCTTAGACCTGAGTTCTCATGCATGTGACTGCACATGAACTGATGCGCTTTGATCATTGTCTAACGCTGTCGTTATGCGATAGCTATAAGGACCTTGTTTGGGTGTATTACGAAATGAGTAGTTTACAGTGATGGAACAAGACGGAATTTGTCCCTCCAATATAAATGGAGTGAATATCTCTAGGCCAATCGGAGATTTGAATACTGGAAAATGCATGCCATGCTCAAACGGACTGTCCCGAGTCGTTTGGATTGTCAGTATCGAATCAGAGTCCGATGAACAAGATTAGGCTTTATAAGGATGACACCAATCTTGCCTTATGACTAATCGAGATATTGTGACAAAAGGATTATGAATACAGAGATTCCAGTACAAGTGGGAGATTGTTGGAATTATGTCCAGTAATCTCGGTACTGTCTTTAGAAAGTAAGAGTATGTCAATGATCAGACATAAGTCATATAATACTGGGGGTCATGATGGCTTGCTAGAGTCCGCTCATGATCTATAAGTCTTGGACTTATTGCCTTTATTATATGATCTCATATGGGTCACACGCCTAAGCTAACAGGAAAATGTGTAGGAACGGCTTAGCAGAAGTACGGTAAAAGTGCCAGGCATTTGTCGTACTTAGAGAGAGATTAATGGGTCTGATTAAATCCAAGGGATTTAATCAGATTGGTATTTGGGCCCAAAAGCCCAAAAGGGAAAGAGAAGGGTTTTATAAACTAAAACCCAAATCTCTTTCTCCCTAACCCTAGCCCCTGCGATTTCTCTCTCTCTTTCTGCGCCTCCCACAGCTCGGTCTAGCAGCCTCTCTTCCTGCTTGGTGTGCGTGTGTGAACCTCTGGAGGAGTTATCACTCGGTGGCTCTCTGATCTCTGATATACCTTCTCTTTCCGCTGCATAAACAGGTATAAGGTGAGATCCATTGTTGTTTCTATTCAAGAAGAACCTAGATCAGCATGTTTAGGATAATCTGAATCTGAGAATTGAATCAGGATTAACCAAAACATCCTTCACTTCTGTGTAATCTCTGGAACTTTCTGGTCTTTCTTGCAATATTTGATAACTTCATAAACCGCCGAGATTCTGGCCCATTCGCGTCATGCATCGACCGATGCAAGTGTGTGTCGATCGATGCATGATCTCAATTTTAGACAGTGAGTTCATTCTCTCGGACCAAATCTCCAAAATGCTCCAATAAGCTCCATAATCACCACATTAGCTCCAAACGCATGTATTCCTAATAAAACCTGTAAAAGACTCTAAAAAGACACAAATAGACTCTAAAACATACTTATATCATGGTCTAAAACTAGTAAAAACCATGATATATCAACTCCCCCACACTTAGCCTTTGATTGTCCTCAAGCAAAACAAAGAACTAGAATGGTGAAGAGGTTTGAAAACTCTTCAGAAACTCTTTTCATCGTTGAAGCAATAACACTCAGATTCCCCTTAGTAATCCACATGAAAGATTTCACCTGCAGACATCAAGACCAACATATACTTCCCCCACACTTAGCAACTGTCCTAAGTAAACGCCACAATCACATTCACGCATTCAAATTCTCCCTACTGACTTCTGCAAGTATTTAAGTGCGGTCTCACCTAAGGAGTATCGATATAAGGGCACATGGACTCTTACCTTGCCAACTCTAGACCACCATATTGTCTTTCTGTAGTCCCTTTCTTCTCTTTTCCCTTCCTTAACAACTGATTTTTTCCCACTGGGTATCATTTTATTTTATTTTTATCAGTGTTCTTCCCGTTTTGGGGTGTACTTTGGACACATTCCATGGATCGCACAGGAGGTAATAGTGGTAGCTACCACTCCCGTGACCACTTCGGAGTTACTAACGCATCCTCAGTTTATTACTCTTTTTTTATTTACTTTATGGAAGGGGAGAAGGGAACCAAATAGGACAGGTTAACGGGCTGTGTCAGAACTAACAAAGGAATCCGACTCAAGGTATACCAAGCCCTTAGGTGAGATATTAAAGTCAGTATTAAGTTTGAAGTCAGTAAAAGGATCCTCTGATACCTGAAGTGATGTGGGTGTTCTCAGTAGGCTGATCCGTGTCTGAGTTTTCTAATAGTCAGAGATCATCTGCAAACTAGTCCCAATGGTTACTTAAGTTCCTGCAAGTGCTATAAAACTTCTCAAAAATTTATCGTTTCCTACTTAAAATATTTTGACTCAATATAACAAAATTTTTAAAAACATACTGACTCTAAGAAAACAGAAAGGTAGATGTCAGTAGCACCTCCCCCACACTTAAGACACACTCTCCCCAGTAGTGTCAAGCGAGGATCGGTAAAAGAAAGAAAATAAAAGTTATGTTAATGGACGTTTAAGTTCTGTCTGATTTTACCTCTGTTGCACCTGCATCGACCGTTGCACATAGTGCATCGACCGTTGTTGGGCGATTTTTGTGTTGAAATAATCGACATAGTGGTGTGTCGATCGACGCACTGCGTATATCGGATCAATCAACAAGTTAGCAGGTTAGTCTGTTGGATTTTGTCAAATTTCGAATCCTGCAAGATGAAAACACTAAAAAGCAAACAGAATCAAAGCAACTAGTGTACCAAATCAAGCACAACATCCTGAAACAGTAACATATTAAGAAAAGTAAAAGAAAAAGTGCAAAGAAAACAGAAAAGATAATAGAATACAGAACCGTAGTCGGAAATATGGAGATCACTCTCACTCGTCATCTATACCAGCATAGGGATCAGAACTACTCGAAGTACCGGGAGTCGGGGAGCGCTGTCGATGTCGACTGGCAGGAACGGGCTGATGAACATGTGGCTGTCTCCTGCAAGTGCAGCCATGCATGAAATCCCAAATAGTCTAAAACATACCCTCTTGCCGCTCTCTCCAATCACCCTCAGACATCTCACGTACAGGCATGGCTGGAGCTGGATAAGGACCAACGTCAAATGTAGCAGCAGCAGCAGGCGCAGGAGGTGCAGACGAAGATGAAGCTCTCGTAGAAGGCTCTCCCGGCGGATGAGCCATAGAAGGAACCCTGCGCCTATCTCCCGGAGGTGGTCTGAATGTCAATGCATCCAGCGTATCTATCCGTGTATGAACCGCAGCAGGAAGATCTATACCATGCTTCACAGAGGCAGGGTCGTAGTAGACCCAAACGCGCCCCTCCTTGAGCCATATAGCGCTCTGCAGGTGGCTGATGTCTAAGAACTCCTTGGCAGTGTTACACTCTGTACCCTGTAAGGGAATCCTGCAGTGCATGAAGATAGGAGTAAGAACACTCCCTACTGTCTCAGTGTCCACGCCATCAAATGGCTTCTTCTGCAGGTCGCACAAGTGCTGAGTGAAAACTGCTCCCAGGTTGAGTCCCTTAGTCGGATCTCTCACCTGAGTCCCCTCAAACTGATCTCGCAGGCCGATAAATAGCATCTCCATCTCAAGCTTGTGCATCTTGTTGGCTTCATACTTGCACAACAAGGTCCATCCTAAGATGCGCAGAACATATCTCAGAACCAGATGCCTAACCTGTTTCACCGGTGTCTGCCTCGAGTTATACCGACCATTGCTGATATACTCCCAGAAAGATTTAGCCTCATCCATATCCCACTCAAGACTCATGCCAATACGTCTAGGCTCAGTACTGAATCCATAGATCCTGCAGATATCAAGAAGAGGAATCTGATATCTGGCTCCTAAGCACATGAAGGTAAAAATACCTCCTGAAGCAGTCTTGCTGTCTAGGTCCGGGTAAACCACTCTGCAAGTGGCTAGCAGCTGTCTCACTAACTCCGGATACAAGTCGTAAGGATGCATAGGCATTGTCCCTAGACCAATGCCGTTACATAGCTCAAGAACCTGATCAGCAATTCCCAGACTCTTGCAAGTAGAGAAGTCTGCAAACTTGGTTGGTTTGAGTGTCATACCGCACCAACCGTTGTACAACAACGTGTCATAATCGTCCCAATGATCAAGCAGTGGTCTCTCTGTGAAATCAGCGGTCTTGAGGAACTCAGCAATATCCTCTGGCCACATTCTGGTTGACGGGATATCTGTCTGATCTGCTAGGCCAAGGCGGTGCTATCGCGTGTCCAACTCTCACATAAGGCTCGGGATGCGGTGATTCTCGGTGGAACCACTCTGGTGGTGGAGCGTGATGTTTGGTAGTAGCTGAAGCGGTGGCTCTGCGTTTACGGGACGGTCGTGGAGGCATCTGCAAAAGAAAAACAAAACATGTAAGTTCACGGCAGAAACTCCCTGTGAAATCGCAGAGCAACGACCGTTGCTCCAGGTGCAACGATCGTTTCTAGGCGAAAACACAGCCGACGATCAAATCCTAAAATCGTTTCCAAATTAGTTCAAGAACCACTAAATCAACAAGAACCCATCACTAAACATCCTAAATTACGTTCATATCAGTGCAGAATCATCAATCTGAAGCTAAAAATCCCTAATTTCATAAACCCTAATATCAATTCCGAAAATCATGAAAATGAGAGCTCATACCTTGGAATCTTTGCAAATTGGTTATAGAAATAGCTAGAGGATGTAAAAACAAGTGGATTTAAGCTTTGAAACGCGAGAAATGATGAAGAATTGAGAGATTTAGGAGTGGAGATTCTCGGTTGTACGGACGGCGGAAATGGAGAAGAAAAGAGAAGAGAGGGTTTAAGGCACTTACCTCGGTCGTGGGTGCAATGACCGTTGCAGATGAGCAACGATCGTTGCTGGTTGAACCAAATCGATTACGGTTTAGCGCGCGTACCTTAATTTTGCAATTGAACCAATTGCAACGACCGTTGCACAGGGCCGCAACGATCGTCACAGTGCGATCATCTCTCCTCGTCGTAATCACCCTGCAACGACCGTCACAATGTTGCAACGATCGTCACACATCTCCAGACTCGAGTTATGTATCTGAAACTTAGAAAAAACAAATGAAAACGTAAATTCCTAAGAAAAACACCAAAAAAAAAAAAAAAAAAAACTAAAACCTAACAGTGGGTTGCCTCCCACTCAGCGCTTGTTTAAGGTCATTAGCTTGACCGGACGAACAAGATCTTTTAGGCACCAAGAGATCTTGACAGAGACTTTGATTGTCTCCGTTCAAGTCTCCTCGTCCAAGGTGGCGAGTAGGCTGTTCCAGAATACTCTTGTCCAAGATAAGAAGGAGTAAAATGTGCTCCAGGATCCAAAATCACAGTATCACTCGGCTTCTTATCATCTCCATCCATGATGGTGAATGTATGCCCATCTATCAGCGGTCTGCACAGCTTATCCATCTTGTAATGCAGCGGCTCATCTCCCAGATGGAGGTCAATCAGACTGTGTCTAACATCTATTACCGCTCCTGCTGTAGCCAAAAATGGTCTCCCAAGTAGCAACGCGTCATCAGGATCACTGTCATACTTCAGCACTAAGAAGTCTGTTGGGACTAAGTAGTTACCAACTCTCACCGGGATGTCCTCAAGAAGTCCTTCCGGAACTCTTATATACTGATCAGCTAGGACAAGAGAGGTCCTAGTAGGCGAAAAATCCAGCATACCCAGCTTCTCAGCCACAGAATATGGCATAAGACTTCCAGCAGCTCCCAGATCACAAAGAGAGCGCCAAAAACTATCCTCGAAGATAGAACAGTTCAGCACAAAGACACCAGGGTCAGGCAGCTTCTTCGGGATTTTGGTTAACAGCACATCACTAATCTGTTGAGGAACCACAATTACCTAATCTTTCAGCTCTTCATCCATTGGCAGCATCTTTCTTAAGTACCTTTGCACACAAGGATGATAAGGTGGATCATCAGATGATGGAATTTCTTCCAACTCTTCACCAATCTCTTCCAGCTGCTTAAGCTCTTCAATCTCTTGCTTAATCACTTCAGACACTGAAGGATATAGTCTAATGGCCTGTGCATAGATCTTCTTTTGAGTAATCTCAGAGACTCCAGGGAATAAACGATCAAGTTCTAAATCCGCATCAATGCCATCAGATTCCTGTGAGTCTGTCTGTTCACGGCATGCAACGACCGATGCTTGAGGTGTGTCGATCGACGCAACACAGTTTTAACAATTTCCACCCGAGAGATTTTTCTCAAAACCTGAAATTTCGGCCTCTTCTACCAACGCAGCAGTTTTCAACCCAAAATTTTCACCTTGTGTTGATCCATCATCAATGTATACTGACCAGGCCTTGATATGAGTTTACGCTACTCCTTTTCCCTTGACAGAACTTGAGATTTGGCTCACCTGAGTGTCCAACTGTCTAACATGAGTACTTAGAGACTCAAACTTACCACTAAGGTCCTCGTAGACAGCATCTAACTTCTTATTGCAGTCCAAAGCAATCTTTGTCTATCCCTCCAACAGCTGCTCTAACAATGCCTCTATCTTACTCTCATTAGCGCTTGTAACAGGAAGGTGCTTGGTAAGAAGAAGAACCATAAGTTCTTTGAGTACCTTGTCCAAAAGGTTTCTGGAATCCACTAGTCTGTCCAAAGCCAGAAGAGTTTTGATTGCTGTTGAAGGCACTCTTCTGTCCTCCACCGAAAAATTTGTTCCCAGACTGATACCCAAATCTATTACCTTGAAATCCGGAACCACCTATGTAGTTCACATCCTCCACTTGGTTCTTTTCCTCAGCTCCTAAAATCTCAACATCCTGAGCAAAATGCACTCCCTTGTTCTCAGCCAAGAGATTGCATACAGTGTCCAGCCTAGATCTAATATCGGCCATCTTCACATTCTCTACCCTTCCACCAGATCTCTTTCTCCTCTCATCAGTAGACTTGCAGCTATTGCTGCTCACTAAGTTCTCAATCAACTGCTTAGCTTTTACAGGAGTCCTGGTGTTGAAGTTCGCATTTTTGGAGTTATCCAGCGCAGTCTGATATGGCAGATCTATGCCTCTGAAGAAGATACCTAGCAATGTGACCTCAGTAAATCCATGGTGCGGGCAGTCACGCTGATACTTATTGAATCTCATCCAGGCAGCTTTTAAAGGCTCCACAGGACCTTGGGAGAATGTCAGAATGTCATGTCTGGACTGATCAGAGCGCGCATCGTCGTAGAAGTGCCTCAGAAACTCGCTCTTAAGAGCATCCCATGTAGTAAACTGCCCAGCTGGCAGTTGCTTCAGCCACGCAGCAGCGTCTCCAGCGAGATTGTGCGGAAAGAGCTTAAGAAACAGATAATCTTGGCATACTCCATCATACTTCATGGCAGTGATTATATCCTCGAACTGATAAATGTGATCCATAGGCTGTTCCGATGGGTGACCATGGAAAGCGTTCTGTCTCATCAACGAGTAGTAGATGGTTTTGATCTCAAAATCGTTCCTCTCAAAACCAGGAGGTACTAGAGCTGACCGGTTTGCATGAAACTCATCCAGTCGATTGTAGTCAGCCAAAGTCCTCTCATGAACCACCATCTGCCTACCTTGGACCTGTCCTTGGCCTTGCGCCTGCGGTTGTGGTTCAGGTTCCTCAATATCAGGGATCACATTCCCTTCAGCATCAATCCTATGCCCATCAGCATTGTAAGGATTGTTTTGCGGATCCCTGAGGGTTCCGTTAGCATCGGGAATCAGAATCAAACGTTCACGTACCATCCTTTCTCTTCTTTCTCTTCTGTTGGTTCTTTCTAGACGTCCAAGTTCCTCAAGTCCGAGATTAACAAGGTTCAAGTTCTGATTACTTCTAGTTTTCTGCGTCTGCATAAACTGTCTGTAATCGTCAAGCAACGATCGATGCTATCAGTGCAACGATCGATTCAATATCAGAATCGTCAAGCAACGACCGACACAAGGGTGCAACGGTCGACGCTATGCGATATCGGTACCTGCGACAGAAAGAAAACAGAGAAAAATTAGTAACTAAAACAAAAAATAAAAGTCTTAGTAAAAACCCTAGGTTCGAATCTATCGAAGACTCAATCAGAGTCCCCGGCAACGGCGCCAAAAACTTGATAGGTGTCTAGTTTTATCCCTATACTAACTGCAAGTGCACAGTAATGTCAATGTAGTACTTAGGGTTATCGAATCCACAGGGACTCCGGTTTTCAATAGATTCAGAACGGAAGAGAATTAAACTAAGATGAAAGCAATTTGATGTAAATTAAATAGCAGTGCGAGAAAGTAAACAAGTAGCAAGATTGGTTGTGAAAGCAGTAATTAAGGGCGCTAAGTCTAGGGTGTTCTCAGGAAATGAGACAAGCAGACAAATCATTCAGTAAGGATCTAATTAAGCACAGTTCTAGAACTCAAAACACGGATATAGAATTAACCAACTGTCGTTGCGAGAATTCTCTAAGTCTAAGTGCAACAATCCAAATTCATTTGCAATTACTAACAGATTAAACCAGCTTTAATTCCAAGTTCGATATGTTCACAATTAAACTAAACCAAATTCCTTTGCGAGAAGTTTAATTGCTCAGCCTAAATAGTTCAGATTCTAAACCACACTTTCGTGTTGTATTTACCAACCTAAGATCTAGATTCTAAGTGATCAAGTTAGAACTAGCATTAATCACAATTTAGATCGAAGAACAAATATGTTATGAATCCTTAACTGAATTAATTAAATCTAGCAAGTCATGAAATCCTTAATGAGAATTCATAAACCTAACTATGAATCTACTCAGACATAGAAGATGTAATCATAATCAATGAATTAATAGAAATCATAAAAGAGATTAAATAAATAAAGGGGTTTGAAATCTTCTCCAAAATAAAGTGAAGTACAAGATCAGATCAGCCCCAATAAGCTCTAAAAACTCTCTGCTCTAAATGATGAATTGTGTATGTAAAATAATGTCTAAATCCTAATATATATAGCTAATCACGTTTGGGGCTTCTGTGTAATCTCTGGAACTTTCTGGTCTTTCTTGCAATATTTGATAACTTCATAACCCGCCGAGATTCTGGCCCATTCGCGTCGTGCATCGACCGATGCAAGTGTGTGTTGATCGATGCATGATCTCAATTCTGGACAGTGAGTTCATTCTCTCGGACCAAATCTTCAAAACGCTCCAATAAGCTTCATAATCACCACATTAGCTCCAAACGCGTGTATTCCTAATAAAACCTATAAAAGACTCTAAAAAGACACAAATAGACTCTAAAACATAATTATATCATGGTCTAAAACTAGTAAAAACCATGATATATCATAACAACAGGAAGATTTCCGCAAATCTTGGGGAAAATTTCCTCGGAGCCGACTTTCCACGACTATATAAGAAGATGGTGGTCATACGATTTAGATATAGCAAAAAACCCTAACATCTAGACTTAAGAACTTAGCAGTTTGTCTTAGCCATTTCGGTTCTTTGAATTCTATTTTCCGATTTCTTTACTCTCTTTTCCGATCTTTGTACTCTTTTCGATTTCTTATCAATAAAATATCCTCCGGGTTTACTATTTCGATTGGTTTATCTTTGAGGTTTCTGTTCCCTAAAAGTTTGCTCTACAAGTATTGACAGTGCGACTTCCGACTCTCACAAGTTTTTAAAACGCACGAGAAATCTTTTTTTTTGCGTGATGAGTGTCGACCGACACCAAGTCCATAAATCGTCTCCAAGCTCTAATTTTCTCTAACTTCTGCAACTCAGCTCTAAATGCCCCCAAAATCTCCAAAGTAGTCCATCTTGTGCCTATACCTACAAAGACTCTAAAAGACTCCAAAAAGACTAAAAAGACTTAATAACAAAGACATATATCGTGGTCAAAAACCTATAAAAACCAAGATATATAAACTCTCTCATACATAGCTTTTTCTTTCCATCAAGCAAACAGAAAACCAAGACCTAAAACAAAAACTAAGAAACTCATTTCTTCGTACAAAAACCATATCAAAAATCACCATAGTAATCCACATGAAACAAACTTGATAAGATTGAAACAATCATGCACTTGACTTAGCAAATGTCTCAAACAAACTCCACAATCAAGACGACAAATCTAAAATCATGATGCTGACCTCTGTAAGGTTTAAGTGCATTCTCACCAATGTAAAATTGATCAAAGAACACATGGACTCTTAATTATTAAGAACTATATCACACAGAAAGTCTCACTTCTGGTTTCTTTTCGCTCTGTTTTATCACTTCAGCAACCGATTTTCTATATTTACCTAAGATATCATTTTTTTAATATCGGTTGCTCTTCTCTTCTTATGGGTTTTCTATTTTTAAACAAGTCATATCATCACTTTTCAAGACAGATGTGTTTACCTCCTATATCCCAAGCTCACTACCTATAATGTCTTTTTAACTTTATGTTTATTGAAGGGAAGAGAGAGAGGGTAACCATATTCACACATACAAGTTCTTTCAGGACTGAAACAAAAATCTGGTTCAGTGTATTTCCTAAAGGTTTTCCAATAGTCATGGATCATTGTTCAGCTCGATTAAATGGTCACTTAATTTCATGCATATGTGGTTATTCCTCTAAAATCATTGTTTCCTAAAATTTCTAACTCAAAAATAAATTGACACAACTGACTCTAAGAAAAAGAAAAACAATGTTAGTAACTACACCCCCCAGACTAAAAAAAAATTGTCCCCAATGTTATCAAGCATGGAGTCGGAAACAAAACAAAAAATGAAACATAAATGAATCAGAGCAGAATCAGATTGATAACAAGGATTTTACAATCCTTTGAGGTACAAATTCCTCAAACTTGTCGTGTAGTTTTGAGGTATCGAACCTTTTTGGGACGGATAAAACCAATAAGAACACACCAAACTTCTACAGTCAAATCACCCAATTAAGTTTTTGGTTCTGACAATCCTAACAAAGACAATTCAAATAGAAGTAAACAAAAGCAAATAAACTTAGTGAATTCAATCAATGATAAAGATAAGGCCTAAAGGTTAAGGTCAATGGATAGGTGACTCGGGATGATCAAGGATCCTAATTCAAACTTCAAAGAAGCTAACCTCCTAGCAAGGAACACAACAAGTTGATTAGTTTAATCTCTTAATACTATTCTCTGTACTTAATCCTAATCCAAGAACAAATTCTCATTTGTGAATTAAAATCAAGCAAGCAATCAAACAAGTTCCAAACAGCCAACAATCACTCTAAACATACATTTTCATGCACTAGAATGTGAAAGTTCTATCAATGCTAGAAACTGGAATTTCATCGAACACATGGTGGGCAAGAAATCCTAAACATCCTAATCAACATGATCAAGGCTAATTAGGCACTAGCAGTGTTCAAGAAAGCGCTAGGCGCTAGTCGGGCGGTGACCCACCGCCTAGGGCCTAGTCGGCGCCTAGGCGTTATATGTATTTATAAAAGAAAACGATATATATTAGATATATTATATAATATATGTCATATAATTCACATATTCTTAGTCTAAAAAATAGATTAAAACTCAAAGTACATCGAAATAACAAAAAGAATATTAGCTAAATTTATCAGCACACGACATTTACTATCAAATTTGTTAAATTTACAATATTTTTTATCGATAACCATTAATTTATGAAGTAAGAACTTATAAATTTAGTTATATGTAACAAATTTTTAAAATTATACCGAAACAAACATGAAAATTAAAAATCAAATGATAATTGGTTAAAGATTGTGTGTAGCCGCTTAGGACCGCCTAGACCCGCCCCGCCTAGGACCGCCTAGACCCGCCTAGAACCGACTAGGACCGTTTAAATCCGCTTAATAACATAAACGCCTAATTCGAACGCCTAGGAGGAAATCGCCACGGTCAAAGACCGCCTAGCGCCTAGGCCCCGCCTAGGCGGCCGCCCAGCCTGGCCGCACTAGACACACTCTGATAGACGAGATTTTAAGCAATCAAACAATAGAAATCCATTGATCACCCCTAATCAACCTAATCCTACCTAACCCAAAAGCCCTATGAAGAACTACTCACTAATCAGCATGTGATCAACAAAACCCATAGAGATAGTGTTAATCATAGGAGATTAGAGAAAGTAGAAAGATTGAAACAAGAAATCTCAAAAGAAAATACTTAGATAAATCAAGAATCAAACTTGTTCTTACAAAGTGTTTTGAAACAAAAAAAACAAGCTTAAGATGCAAATGAAAATAGGTTTTTGGCTTAAGTAGTGTTTTTGGGGTTAACCGGGTCAACCCGGAACAAACCGGGTGTTGACCCATATCTAAGACAGATTCTGGGTTCTGTATCGGCCAGGCTGGCCGATATGGAAGCCGATATCGGGTTTCGGATTAAATGTCGAAGGATCGTATCAGTTGGCTCAACCGATATGCCAACCGATACGATGTCTCTGTTTTTTTTTGTCGAAGAACTGTATCGGCATGCCTGGCCGATATTCACACCGATATGAGCTGTCTGAATTAAATCCGAGACTTCGTATCGGCCACCCCAACCGATATGGTGGCCGATATGTTTCATGTTGAGTCTTCCTTTGTCCTTTGAGCTCCAAACTCCACTTCTAAGCTCACCAATGCTCCTAGACACCTCCAATCACCAGAAAAACACAAGAAACACTCCAAATGCAAGCCTAAAATGCCTACTCCTAATCCTAGACACCACTATACTCTAGATGCAACAATGATCGACAAAATGGTACGAATGACGGTGAAATGAAGTGAAAACAAGAACTATATACAAGTCTAAAACCGCAAGTCGAGCACTTGAAATCGTTGAAATTGAGAGGTTTTTGCCAAAAGCTTAGTTGAAATCGCAAATGGGGAGGAGAAAGAGCGTGAAGGAGGAGAAAACAAGAAGAAATCGGGTCCCAGGTGGTTTAGATCGGTTCATTAAATCGATTTTTGGTTAAAATCCGGTCAAAACCGGTTTGGGAATCGGATTGAGTCGAGAGAACTTACCTGGGCGAAGAGGGCGTATCGGTCTGGCCAACCGATACGCCAGCCGATATCGACTTTTGGATTAAAATTTTGCAACCTGTATCGGTCTGGCCAGCCGATACAGTGACCGATATCACTTCTTCTCCGAGAATCCTTATCGGCCTGGCCAACCGATATGGACGCCGATACAACCTCTCGGATTTTTCTAGAAATTTTGTATCGGCCTGGCCAGCCGATACGGACGCCGATATCGACTCCATGTATCCTTCCTTCATTCCCATGGCCTTTACTTAACACCAACTGGGCCACAACCTCACCTAAAGACCAAAGCCTGATAAAACTCAAAGCAAAACATCAAAAATAACAAGCAAAAGATCATATGTACATGGATAAACATGGGAATGTCTCCCAAGTGCGCTTTTGTTTAAAGTCGTTAAGCTCGACTTTTGCAAACCGGTTTTTAGGCGGTTGAAGAGTGAGTCCTGCCCTCGAGAGTGATGGCTGGGACCTGAGAAGTCAGCTCACTGAGATTAACTGAATCGCCTTGGAACCTTGGACTGTCCGAAGCCTTTACAACCTTTGGAGACATCTTTATCACCATATCCACAACCTTCTCTTTTGGAGCTTTTTCCTCATCGATTCTTAGCTTGTTCGAAGAGATGGATCCGACATACTCAGTATTTATGGTCCTGAGAGGAGTTCCAATAGCTCTATCCACCCCCTTCTTTTGAGCACGTCCCATGTGCTCACTCAATGATCCATAAGGGGTGTGCTTAGGCCAAACTTCCTTGCCGACATTGAAAAATAGCCTTGCTTCCTCTAAAACATCATCTTCATTGGGAGAGAGGATGACACCACAAGTGTGGAGAGTTGTGCTCCTCAAAGGATAAGAGACCTTGTTGTCAACATTATTCAGAACAGCCCGTTTCTTTTTGAAGTCCATACAAGCTCCAGTGGTGTTTAGGAAAGAGGTACCAAGTAAGAGAGGTAGTTGGGTACTCTTCTTCATCTTCATGACATTAAAGTCAGTTGAGATAGTGCACTCACCAATCTTCAGTGGATAGTCCTTGATTATTCCCATTGGAGTTTTTGAGTAAGAGTCTCCAAATATAATAGAAGATGGGTACCTTAACATGATCTTAATACCAAGAGATTCCACCATGTCAAGAGATATCACACTCACAGTAGAGCCGGAGTCACACAGTGCATCGTTAATCTTCAAGTCTCCCAAAGTACAACTGATGGTAAATTTACCCGGATTACCAAGCTTGGGAAGTACTTTTGGTGTGGTTTGGACAGTAGGCGCAATATCTGCAGCAAAAATAGCAGTAGTACTCATCACCTTAGCTGGTGCAACATAGGAAGGCTTAACTATAGTGGCCTTCATCTCCTTGAGAGGAACAGGTGCAGCAGGAGGGAGTTCATAACCATAGAGAAGTGCTTCGATTTCATCAACCTCTCTTTCATGGTCTGGTTTCTCATGATCAACAGTAGAGAAGATTGCATTGTAGTAGTCTTTCGGGTTCTTCTCCGGGTTTCCGGGCAAGGTACCGGTAGGTCGAGAAGTGGAAGCATGTGTGTTTTCAACATTGATCAAGCGAGAAGTCATATGTTGCAGCTCATTCTTTAAGTTCTTTACTTCCAACGCCCCACTTGCTTGCCCTTGGATGAGTTGCTGCATCATACTCTTTAACTCATTGTCCAACCTCGAAGAGGAAGAAGCATGTGGCTGTTGTTGCCCAAAACCGGGAGGATATTGTTGCTTGGGAACATAGCCTTGTTGTCCTTGAGGTTGAGGCTGAGAGACAAACCCTTGTTGGTTTGTGTAAGGAACATAAGGTTTTTGGTTAGGAGCTTGTCCTTGAGATGGAGCTTGAGGATATACTTGGTCTTGGGGATTGGCTGTATTGGGGTTTCAATATGAAAAGTTTGTGTGGTTTCTAGTTTTGGTTGAAGCCCTTGTTGAAACCACCTTTCCCCGTAATGAAGTTAATCTCCTCTTGAGTCATCTCTTCTTCTTCACCATAGAGGATGTGCCGAGTATCATCATAGTTTCCCACAAAGCTGATGTGCTTTTGGCTAGAGGAGATCATCTTGTCCATCTTCTCATTCAAAGCTTTGATTTCCTTCTCATACTTCTCATCCGTAGAAGATGATCCTCTATTGGTGCGCTCATAATCCTCATTGTAGTTACCATCGCTTGTTGCAAGGTTTTCAATCAACTCCATAGCCGCATCTACTCCCATGCTTAGGAAGTGTCCATTGCTAGAAGAGTCTAGCATCGCCCTCATTCTGGGAAGCACTCTGCGGTAGAGGTTACTGAGTAGTGTCTCCTTAGTGAAACCGTGGTGGGGGCACTGAGTAGTGAGCTTATTGAACCTCTCCCAAGCTTCAGCAAAGCTCTCATTGTTGCGTTGCAGAAACCTGGATAGCTCATTGCGAAAACGGACAGTCCTAGTAGCTTAGAAGAACTTCTTCAAGAAGGCCTTCTTAAGATCTCCCCAAGTAGTGATGGATCCCGAAAGGATGGTGCTTTCCCAATCCTTAGCTCTATCCGCTAAAAAGAAGAAGAAGAGACGCATCTTCAAACCATCTTCAGTTACACCATTAAGCCTTGTAGTAGCACAAATCTTGTCAAATGTATCCAAGTGCTGCAAGGGATCTTCAGATGCAAGCCCATGAAACTGATTGTTTTGCACCATGTTCATCACCATAGCCCGTATCTCAAAGTTGTTGTTGTTGACCGGTGGTGGAATGATCCCTTGCCGGTTTGCATTTGTATCTGGTGCATCTCCATCACCGATGGCCCTAGCTGGCCTCTCTTTCTGCTGTTGTTGATCTTGATTATTATCCATAACCGGATGCTCAACACCCACAAAGTCTTGTTCAACCTCTTCAACTGGTTCCAACCCAAGTCTCTCTAAGTGAACAGCTCTCTCTTGTGCGCGTCGTTCCTTTGTTAATCTCCTCTCGTGTGCCTTGATGTCCTCAACTCTTGCAACTAAGTTTGTTGTCCCTTGGCTGTGCAAGTTCATACACCTAACATCAGAAAGAGAGAAAGTAGCAAAGTTAGTAACAAAGACTTGAACTAAAAAGGAATAGAAATCGAATTGACATATCCAGAATCCCAAAATGGCAACGGCGCCAAATTGATAATGAGGATTTTACAATCCTTTGAGGTACCAATTCCTCAAACTTATCGTGTATTTTTGAGGTATCGAACATTTTTGGGACGGATAAAACCAATAAGAACACACAAAACCTCTAGAGTCAAATCACCCAATTAAGTTTTTGGTTCTGACAATCCTAACAAAGACAATTCAAATAGAAGTAAACAAAAGCAAATAAACGAATTGAATTCAATCAATTATAAAGATAAGGCCTAAAGGTTAAGATCAACGGATAGGTGACTCGGGATGATCAAGGATCCTAATTCAAACTTCAAAGAAGCTAACCTCCTAGCAAGGAACACAACAAGTTGATTAGTTTAATCTCTTAATACTAATCTCTTTACATAATCCTAATCCAAAAACAAATTCTCATTTGTGAATTGAAATCAAGAAAGCAATTAAACAAATTCCAAACAGCCAACAATCACTCTAAACATACATTTTCATGCGTTAGAATGTGAAAGTTCTATCAAAGCTAGAAACTGGAATTTCATCGAACACATGGTGGGCAAGAAATCCTAAACATCCTAATCAACATGATCAAGGCTAATTAGGCACTAAACACACTTTGATAGACGAGATTTTAAGCAATCAAACATTAGAAATCAATTGATCACCCCTAATCAACCTAATCCTACCTAACCCATAAGCCCTATGAAGAACTACTCACTAATCATCATGTGATCAACAAAACCCATAGAGATAGTGTTAATCATAGGAGATTAGAGAAAGTAGAAAGATTGAAACAAGAAATCTCAAAAGAAAATACTTAGATAAATAAAGAATCAAACTTGTTCTTACAAAGTGTTTAGAAACAAAAAAACAAGCTTAAGATGCAAATGAAAAATAGGTTTTTGGCTTAAGTAGTGTTTTTGAGGCGAACCGGGTCAACCTGGAACAAACCGGGTGTTGACCCGGATCTAAGACAGATTATGGGTTCTGTATCGGCCAGGTTGGCCGATATGGAAGCCGATATCGGTTTTCGGATTAAATGTCGAAGGATCGTATCGGTTGGCTCAACCGATATGCCAACCGATACGATGTCTCTGTTTTTTTTGTCGAAGAACTGTATCGGCCTGCCTGGCCGATATTCACACCGATATGAGCTGTCTGAATTAAATCCGAGACTTTGTATCGGCCACCCCCACCGATATGGTGGCCGATATGTTTCATGTTGAGTCTTCCTTTGTCCTTTGAGCTCCAAACTCCACTTCCAAGCTCACCAATGCTCCTAGACACCTCCAATCACCTGCAAAACACAAGAAACACTCCAAATGCAAGCATAAAATGCCTACTCCTAATCCTAGACACCACTATACTCTAGATGCAACAATGATCGACAAAATGGTACGAATGACGGTGAAATGAAGTGAAAACAAGAACTATATACAAGTCTAAATGCATGAAAACGTATGAATATCACAGATCCTTACCTCGCGGAGGGTGTCGACCGACACACAACATTGGTGTCGAGCGACACCGGATTCGGTCGACGCTTCTCCTTTGGTTTTGAAAGTTTTCAAGCTACACTTGTCTCGTCGATTCTCCTCCGGTGAGTTTCCGGTGTCGATCGACACTGTTTTTGATTGATTCCTGGTTGTTTTTACTCAAAATCAAAGAAAACAAATTTAGTTTAAAAATGAGAATAAAAATATGTATAGTCTCACCATTGGGTTCCTCCCATCAAGCGCTTGTTTTCAGTCATTAGCTTGATTTTTCTGGGGATCATGCTCTAATGGATTCCACCAAGGCGAAGGGTGCATATGCGAAGGTATCCTCTTCCATGGTGGTGTGTAAGAATAATAATCATGAGAGCGAACAAGGAATGTAGGAAGAGCATCTGGGGTGGGGTCAAAGCATGGATGGGACATAATGATTTCTTGCATGAACATCAATGATGTTACAAGATTTAGGCTCATGATATACAGACCTTTGCTTTGGTGGAAGTATTTGAAGTATGATGTATGGAGATTTCTGCTTAAGAGCAGTTGCTCGTTTTGAAAATCTCATGGTCAACCCATGTTGGAATATCATCTTTGCTTCTCCACCAATAAACAATTTCTTCTCATAAATTTGAACTTATCGTACCAGATCAACTCTGAGAGTCTGATCATATATAGTTGATCTCCTTAGCTAATTCACCTTGAAATTTATAATTTTTTCTCCCAGATGGAGATCAATCAATTCATGCTTTACATTATTCTTTGCTCCAGCTGTAGCCAAGAAGGATCTTCTAAGTATTAGAGTATCCTTTGGTTCAGCACCAAACTTCAGCACCACAAAATCTGTGGGAATCAAGAAATCACCAACCCTTTTGGGAACATGTAATACCTTGTCTCAAGAATTGGTCAAGGGAAAAAATAGAATTCAACGGGAAGCCGCCGGAAATAATCAAAAGGGCTTTTCTGTAATTTTGGGAAGCTATGGACATTTTCTTAAATTTACCAAAAAAAGACTGAAAGCTTAGATGGGCCAATTGATTCTCTTTTTAATTAAAAAAATCACCTAGAAGACGGTAAATTATGAAAACGGATTCAGAAAGGATTTATACTGATTGTCAGGATGGAAACCAATAAAAACTTCGAAGGAACGTTACAGGAGCTACGGGAAGCCAAATTGGATTAAAAAATTGCGTAGTGATCCTCAGTTAGTCTACTGAAATAAAAATAAGGTTTGAGAAGCTGTTTCAGAATTTTTAGAAGATATCGGAAAGTTCGGCTCAAGATCGTTTGTGCCACGTGGCACTCACAAATTGGCCACATTGCTGGTGCATGTATTTGGGAGTTCAGATTCAATTAATTTGAGGGGAGGAATGAGGTGATGACACCTAAGGTTACATGTCTCCTTACGATTCATTCCACCTAGCTTCTCAAGTTCAATGAACCATCAAATACATGCACCTTCCCATTATAAAACACGGGCTTCTCCTTCCATCTTCTTCTTTCCATTAAGCCACAAAACACGCCTAGCTTTCTCCTCTCTCCTCCCACGGTTTCTCTCCCTCCCTCTCTCCTCTCTCTCTCCCTTGGCGATCATCACCTTCTCTCTTCATATTCATTATTCTTCAATCATTCCCAAGTTTCCTCCATAACTCCTAAACCTGGTTGAATTCCCTCAAGTTATTTACAGATCTGTAAACTAGAGAAGAAGCTGATTAATCACCGCCAGGAATCGTCGTTTACCTCTTGAGAACTCGCCGGAATTCTCGCCGCCGGCTACACCTCCGCTGGGACTCTCTTTGATCGGTCGGATCTCTCCTCTATCTCATCATCTCGCCGGTTCATCTCTCCACTTTGGTCTCTCCTTACCAGAAGATTCTTGACATCGCCGAAGATAGTCGCCGCTACTGGAATCCGATTATCGTCGCCGGGAAGCTCTTGTCATGAGTTCTCTTCGTCGGATCTCCTCTTGCCGTGATCTCTCTTGCTGAATTCCTCACCGGCGGTTAGCTTCACACCGGTTAAGTCGTCGGTAGTCTCCCCTTGTCGCCGGTCAATTCCACAACGGACCGATCAACGCTGGTCAACACCGGTCAAGCCTCTCTCCTCCGCCGGTCAACGCCTCCTTCGCTAGTCACCAGTCGCGGTTAACTCTCTATCTATATGGGTCAACGGTGGTCAACGGGTCAAAGCTTTGGGTCTATATGCGGTTCAATGGGTCAACGTTTCGAGATCGCGGATTCACACCAAGGATTTGTTTTACGTGGATTTGGACTTTACAGAATGCAAATGTAAATTTCCTATGAATCAATGATGTATTTAGGTATCGGTTATCATCGTTTTAACGACGGTTTACATCAGTTTAGATTAAATTATATATATGATTTACTTATATTTTATATTAATCAAAAATTTGGAACATATCGGTAGAATAAAATTGCAATTCCCGCCCAAATCGGTGTTGTCAAAATATCGGTTCCCGCCCAATTTTTGAAAATTCGACTTCATTGTGAAGTCTAGTGTAAAACTCCAACAATTTAAGTTACCTATTAAATCAATTTGGTTCGATTAAAATTTTGTTCTTATATTGGTTCAATCATAAATATTTTAATTTTCGTTTGTAGACTTCAATGTGAAGTTTAGCTTTAATTGATTTTATTTGAAGTCTTCCGCGTAATTATCCAAATAATTAGTAGAATTATTAAGTGTTAATACATTTATTTAAACTTCTATTTTATTGTTTGGTGGCGTGGGTTCTCAAATTAATTTCTTATCCCAAAGATCTTTCTGCATTTCTTTTTAAAATAGTATATTTTAATTTTAAAAACAAAATAATGGTCTAAAAAGATCAATCCTCCCTATATATATTTACTCTTTGTTGAATGGTATACTGCATATTATAACGATATATACTATCATAAAATTTAATTTCATCTCTATAAATACTACTTTACTCCCCAACAAATATTATAACAGAAGAAAAAAGAAAAAAAAAGACAGGGGCTTTCTAAAGGAATCACAATTTCATTTTCATGCTAAAACCATTTCTAATCATCTTTGCAACGACATCATTTGCGTCTGCGGGGCTTCTGCCCTTCTCAGCCAAACATTGATTGTGCATTAATTGTTAGAACAAAGATGAAGATAAGAATATGATTTCAGGTTTCGTGTTAACCTTCGCAAAACATTTTGTGGATCTGTTTTTACTAGCGTGTTTCGTTGTATTATAATGTAAATTATAATAAATTAAGTTCTGAAATAACTCTACATATTTATCACAATTTATTAGATACATATATGATATAATAACAAGTTGTCAACTATAAATTTACGATATTTTCCATCATGCATGTCATTCTAGGCCTAGCATGAACCATTCGTAATATTGATGACACATCCACAAAATTTAAATAAACATCCGTAATATTTTTTTTGGTCAGTGATCATCCGTAATATTTAATAGTAGATTGTAAGATGGGATTTAGTGGTTATATATTCAGTAGTTAGAGTGCTAGAAAGCTTTAAGCAAAGCAGCGTTTACCTTTGTAAAACCCTTGAGCATGAGAGTTAGACTCCATATTCTCGTATAAGATTGAGAAAGGTCTAGTGACCCATGTTTTTTTGTTATGATTAGGAGGTTCGTGGTCTATACACCAGTACATTTTATAGTGTGAGGATCAAAACTATAATAAACTTACCTTTTTTTTATAGAAATGAGACTTCTTACAACATAAATCAAACCTTATACTTCCAAAATATCTATATTATCGGTGTTCATGTGGATTACCGTTAGATCATTGGACCGTGTTAACACAAAAGACAACTGGTATTTTTGCACAATATTTTCTGAAATATATATTGTTAATTTTCAGTCTTTCCTATTATTTTTTGTAATATATATGTAAAAAGTTTTCAAATATTTTTTTATAGATATACTCCATTGAAATTGAGTAATTTTTGTCGAAAACTTGTAAAACTGCTTTTTAATTAATATAATGGTTAAATTTTTTAGTTTTTGTAATGATGTATTTTATGGTGTATTGGGAATTATAATTTTCAGTCCTACAGAAATCATTTTTAAAGTGGACTTTATTTAAATATTAAAGTAACTACTTAAAAGTATATAACCAAAAAAATGTTTCAGTTCTACGGATGAGAAATTTGTTGGATTTTTAGCTTAATTTATCTTTTGGACAACTTTTTGGCTTATTTAAAGCCAAACATGCTAATTACAATCGCTAGTGCAAAAGATAGACTGTTTATATTAATGTAAAAATAAAATATTAGTTACCCAGCTCTCTTTACTCATGACATCCATTTTCTAAAAACTATGTGGTTACTAATCATCCAAAAATTAACAACTTGGAATCTACTATATAAACACCAATAAGCTTTTTCTCATAATCCCACAGAGCCAACTCCAATTACAATTAAATATATAAATATAAAATAAATTGAACTCCTAACCGGGGTTTCTTTTATAACTTATTTATTTATTTAATTTATTTGAAAAAAATAAATAACAAATTATTAGTAATAATATGGGGATATCTAAAAGTGTCAAAGTTATTGTCTCTCTCGCTCTTGTAGTATTCTTGGCTCTTACAGTAACCAATATTGAGGCAAGAGGCATCCACTGTCCAGTTAAAAAAAACAAAGGAGCCATAGATTGTGACGATCTTTTAATTGGAGATCACGCTAAGAATTGTGATAAAGCGAACCCTAGCAGCTGCAAGAAGCAAGAAGTCAATCCTTACAAGAGAGGATGCGAGACGATCAAACGTTGCCGTCGTTCTGTTTCCTAATTATTATAATATTTGGGCAGGCATAGGATGGAATCCTCATATTAATTTCAGATTATTAAATTCATTCCCCTTTTTATTTAATAATTTCTGTTGTTGGTTTTGTAATTGATTGTAACTGATCATGTTATGAAAGTGAATGTCACATTTTTATTCAATTATATCATTTGTTGCAGTTTTTATCATACTTTGTTGAAGTTTTATGACCATCGTACATGGTTTAGTGCAGGGGTTAGTCCTAATTCATTTCTAGTTCGAGTCCCAGTGACAAAAACATTAATGTCATGTGAGGTATAGGTAATTGATAGTCCCAATCTAAAAGGAGATTATGACCGAAAGAACCCGAACCCATTTTAATATTAAAAACAAATTATTTTTATTATAAATTGTGAAAATAATTACAAAATTACTTTTCACTAGAAAATAATGTTCGTTTTAAAAAAAACTATAAGATATGAAATTTACCGCCATCATCCTTTGATACATATTTATATTCTTAATATGAGGAATTACAATAAACATCTCTACTTTTACCGCGCTAGAGATCTGAATATAGAGTTGACTAAAGTAGATCATGTAGCAGTCAAGAAATATATAAGAGGTGCTATAAAAAGTTGAATTGTGTGAATATTGAAGGTAATACAGAACAGACAAGAGGCGGTTGCTTAGGAAAAAGGCTTCTTGGATAGCTTAATGAAACTTGAAGAATTTTTTTTCCTGAAGTTTTCTTTATTATTTGTAGAAAAAAGATTAACAATGAGATTCCTAGATGTCCACTTGGGGATTCAGTTAGGGTTAGCCGCAAAAAAGGGTTTTGAGATTCTTGTAAGAAAGCAAACAATAAAAAGACAAAGAGCTTTTGTTTAGAGGTTCTTAGATTATTTATAAATATGTAAACATAAAAAGTTATATCAAGTATTCAAAGCATATTTTAAACTTATTGAGAAATTGTTTTAGGTGAAACTTGTAAATCTACTTAAAATTTTACTAAATTCTTTATAGAGAATCGACCGTGTTATTTTGTAGTTCTTACACTAACTAATTCTCGCACTTTAAACATTTTTTGTAAGTTTGCCTTCATGAATATGAACAAATTTTATTATTTGAGAATTGAAAACGAAATCTCCTAGTGTAGAAATAATAAATAACCATCTGACTAAACCATTGAGCTAAACAAGTTTTGTCAAATGATATTTTGTGTCTTTATTGTTTCCAAAACAAGATCCACCTTTTAAATAGGAGGATTAACTAACCCAAGTAAACTATGTAAAATCTCGTTTTGGTCACTGTAAGATGTATTGTTTTCTTGAGCAAATGTTACACCTACACCTCCTTACTTGAGGGCTTGGTCTCAACACTTAATCAATTTTTCAATTCTTTTCTTAATCAATTTTCTTAATCACACTTTTTCAATTCTTTTCTTAATCAATTTTCTTTTTTTCTCTATAGAGCCAAGGCCACCCATGTTGTAAATTTTGAAACATTTGACTAGCGTCTAATTTTTTTAACTACCTAGGGACCTAATTTAAAAAAAAAACATTTTGAAAACAAAAAATATAAAACAAAAATACATATTGTATTGTATTTGAAAGCACATTTATGTTTTTGAAACTTAAAAGATATCATTTTCAAATTCTAACAAAATTTATCAGATTTTTCTTTATAAAAACTTTTAAAAACCAAAACAAATTATTAAAACAAAATTAAGATAAAATGTTAGAAAAATTTCTACCTAAATGTTGCTTCTAATTTTTCTGTATAATTTTTCCATTAGAAAAATGGCTTGGGGTCTCTTTAAATGTAGGCACCGTGATGTCAAAAAAAAAAAAATGTAGGCACAGCTCTGTATAGTCTCTGAATTGTCTCCTTAGAAGCCCTTGATGCTGCTTCTGAAATCATGATGCTGACCTCTGTAAGGTTTAAGTGCAGTCTCAGCAATGTAAAATTGATCAAAGAACACATGAACTCTTACTTATTCAGAACCTGATCACACAGAAAGTCTCACTTCTGGTTTCTTTTCACTCTGTTTTATCACTTCAGCAACCGATTTTCTATACTTACCTAAGATATCATTTTTTAATATCGGTTGCTCTTCTCTTCTTATGGGGTTTCTATTTTTAAACAAGTCATATCATCACTTTTGAAGAGAGATGTGATTACCTCCTATATCCCAAGCTCACTACCTATAATGTCTTTTAACTTTAATTGTATTGAAGGGAAGAGAGAGAGGGAAACCATATTCACACATACAAGTTCTTTCGGGACTGAAACAAAAATATGGTTCAGTGTATTTCCAAGCCCCATTATGAGAAAATTGAGTTAGATAGGTGTAAAGTCAGCAAATGGATCATTCAAAAACCGAAAAGTATATAGGTATCATTGATAAGTTGATTTTCTTTAAGGTTTTCCAATAGTCATGGATCATTGTTCAACTCGAATCAATGGTCACTTAATTTCATGCATATGTGGTTATTCCTCTAAAATCATTGTTTCCTTAAATGTCTAACTCAAAAATAAATTAACACAACTGACTCTAAAAAACAAAAAACTTGTTAGTAACTACATCCCCCAGACTAAAAAAAAACATTGTCCCCAATGTTATCAAGCATGGAGTCGGAAACGAAACAAAAATGAAACATAAATGAATCAGAGAAGAAGCAGATCCTTACCTCGCGGAGGGTGTTGACCGACACACCATATTGGGGTCGAGCGAAACCGGATTCGGTCGACGCTTCTCCTTTGGTTTTGAAAGATTTCGAGCTACACTTGTCTCGTTGATTCTCCTCCGGCGAGTTTCCGGTGTCGATCGACACTGTTTTTGATCGATTCCTGGTTGTTTTACTCAAAATCAAAGAAAACAAATTTAGTTGAAAAATGAGAATAAAAGTATGTATAGTCTCACCATTTGGTTCCTCCCAACAAACGCTTGTTTTCAGTCATTAGCTTGATTTTTCAGGGGATCATGCTCTAATGGATTCCACCAAGGAAAAGGGTGCATATGCGAAGGTATCCTCTTCCATGGTGGTGTGTAAGAATTATAATCATGAGAGTGAATAAGGAATGTAGGAAGAGCATCTGGGGTGGGGTCAAAGCTTGGTGGGACATAACGATTTCCTGCATGAACATCAATGAGGTTACTAGATTTAGGCTCGTGATATACATACCTTTGCTTTGGTGGAAGTATTTGAAGGTGATATATGGAGATTTCTGCTTCAGAGCAGTTGCTCGTTTTGAAAATGTCCTGGTCAACCCATGTTGGACTACCATCATTGCTTCTCCACCATTAAACAATTTCTTCTCATAAATTTGAACTTATGATACCAAATCAACTCTAAGAGTCTGATCATATATAGTTGATCTCCTTAGCTTATTCACCTTGAAATTTATAACCTTTTCTCCCAGATGGATATCAATCAATTCATGCTTTACATCAATCTTTGCTCCAACTGTAGCCAACAAGGATCTACTAAGTATTAGAGTATCCTTTGGTTCAGCACCAAACTTCAGCACCACAAAATCTGTGGGAATCAAGAAATCACCAACCCTTTTGGGAACATGTAATACCTTGTCTCAAGAATTGGTCAACGGGAAAAAATAGAAGTCAACGGGAAGCCGTCAGAAATAATCAAAGGGGCTTTTCTGTAATTTTGGGAAGCTATGGACATTTTGTTAAATTTACCAAAAAATGGAAAGCTTAGATGGGCCAATTGATTCTCTTTTTAATAAAAAAAAAATCACCTAGAAGACGGTAAATGATGAAAACGGATTCAAAAAGGATTTATATGGACGTTACAGGAGCTACGGGAAGCCAAATTGAATTTTGCGTAGTGATCCTCATTTATTCTACTAAAATAAAAATGTGGTCTGAGAAGTGATATGCTCGGTGTTTAATTCCCTAAGTTCAACTGCAAGTGCACAGAAAATTGTAGTATCTAGGGGTCGAACCACAGAGACTTAAGACTCTTACGATAGATTATAGAACGTCGAATTAAGCTAGGTAAACATTAGTGAAAGCAATAAATCAAAGCAGGAAATCAAGACAACGATTTGTAAGCAATCAGGCAAAGCATCAGGTCAAGGGAATTCTCAGGAAATCAGTAGCACAGGCTAATCAATCAATCAGGATCGAATTAATACCTGTTCTAGAACTAGAATCACAGAAGCATAAGAAACCAACTTTCTTTGCGAGTATTATCTATGTCTAGCAACCTAGCAAACCGACTTTCGTTGCGAGTTCTAGAGATCCTAAACATGCATTAATCTCAGGTTCTTTCGTTCCCAATTCTCCTAAACCAAATTTCTTTGCGGATAGTTAAATTGCTCATCTAGGTTCTTTCTAGTTAATTAATCAACTGTCGTTGCAGAAATCAACCTAACAACAATAATTTTGGTAGCTAATCCAGATTAAGCATTAAGAACAACTCTAGATGAAGAACTAGAAGATATTAACCCCTACAGATTGATCAACCTATAATTCCTTGAAATCCCTATTGAGAATCCCTAAACCTAACAGGTAAACTACTCAGACATGGCAGATGCAACAAAATACATGATGAATAAAAAACCAAATACCATAAAATATAATAAGAAACAGGGGTTCGAAATCTATTCTCTCTCGAGTACAAGACCAGCCCCAACTCTTGCAATCTCTAATAAAAATAAAGCGTAGCCTAAACAAGTGGCTTAAAACCCAAATATAATGATTTAAACTCGTCTGGGGCTTCTTTGTAATTATGAGAGACTTCCGCATTAAAGCTGCAATTTCCAAACTCTTCATTAATCGCCGAGATATACCTGTGACGAGCTTGTGTCGATCGATGCCAAAGGTGTGTCGATTGACACATGAATCCAGAATCGACAGTGGCTTCTTCTTCTAGCACAAATGCTCCAAATAGCTCCATAATGCGCCATAATGTCTAATTCCGCTCCAAACGTACCTAGACCTGTAAACACACATAAAAGGACTCCAAAACATAAGAAAAAACTCGATAACAAAGACATATACCCTGGTTGAAAGTCCTAAAAATAATGCTATATCAACTCCCCCACACTTAGCTTTTGCTTGCCTTCAAGCAAACAGAAAACCAAGATCAGGAGAAGAAGTTTTAAAACTTCAGAAACTCGTTTCATCGTTGAAATTCCACACTCAGATTTCCCTTAGTAAACCACATGACAAATGAACATGCAAACATCAAGACAAACATGTACTTCCCCCACACTTAGCAACTGTCCTGAGTAAACTCCACAATCATATCCAGAGCATTCAAATTCACCACACTGACTTCTATAAGCTAATAAGAGCGGTCTCACCTAGGGATTATCTATCAAAGAACACATAGACTCTTACTCTGTTAGCACCTGGCCACCATACTGTTGTTTTTGGTTCCTTTCTTCTCCTTTTCCTTCCTTAGCACGTATTTTTCCCCACTGGGTATCATTTTATTTTTTCTATCAGTGCTCTTCCCTTTTATTCAGGGTAATACTTTGGACATGTTTCAATGGATGCACAGGAGGTAATAGGGGTGGTCTCTACCACTCACGTGACCACTTCGAAGCTACTAGCTTATCCTCAGTTTATCTCTTTTTTTTTTACTTTCAGGGCAGGGGAGAAAGGAATCATAATCAGACAGGTTTACAAGCTGTGCCAAGACTAACAAAGGAATCCGACTCAAAGTATACCAAGCCCCTAGGTGAGAAAAATTAAGTCAAGTTAAGTGCGAAGTCAGTAATGGATCCTCTCATACCTGAAGTGATATGGGCGTCCTTAGTAGGCTGATCTGCATTGGGTTTTCTAATAGTCATAGATCACCTACAACTCATCCAATGGTCACTTAAGTTCCTGCAAGTGTGGTAATCTCTTCAAAAATTCCTTGTTACCTACTCAATTTTGACTCAATAAAACAGATTGGACTGACTCTAAGAAAACAAAAAGCGGTGCGTAAGTAGCTACCTCCCCCACACTTTAAACACACTGTCCCCAGTGGTGTCAAGCTTAGGCTCGGTGAGAAGAAAAATCGGAATGAAGAGAGTCCGAAAAGGGTCAGAACATTTACCCGTCGTCGGCCTGTGTCGATCGATGCCAATACAACATTGATCGATGCTAGGCGAATATGCTCGCGGTTATGTGAATAACCGATGTCTAGACCGTAATTAAGACGACAAGGTCTAAACCGTATAAAACCCGCTGCGTCGATCGACACACAGGACTGTGTCGATCGATGCAGGGCGATTCTGATCGCTGCTCACACTATGAACACACCAAAACAGAAAAATCAAAGCACACAAAATCAAAACGAAAAATATTAAGAAAAACAGACCTACTAGTGGGTTGCCTCCCACCCAGCGCTTGTTTTAAGTCAGTAGCTTGACTATGGTAAGGAGATCAGTCTTATAGAGGAGTCAACAGAGACTTGGAGTGTCTCTGTGAATGTCTCTTCAGCCACGGCGGTGTATAAGCAGTCGGATCATGAGATCTCCCAAGGAAAGGGTGAAAAGAACCAGGGTGGGAGTGAAGCGTGGGTAGGATACTACGTTTTCCTGCATTCACAACTGTTGGATTAGGAGGTTTAAGTTTAGAAGTTCATACTTGCGTTTGGGTAGATGGGAGAGATCTGGAGCTTTCTGCTTAAGAGCAGTTGCAGGCTCTGAAGATGTTAGAGCAAGTTCAGAATAAACTGCCATCTTCCCTTCTCCAATAGGAATCTCTAGTTTCACTCCACACTAAATCTTTGTCCATCAATGGTGGATCTCTGCTTCATGTCCATCTTGAACTGCAATGGCTTATCTCCCAGGTGGAGATCAATCAGACTGCATCTCACATCTATCACAGCTCCAGCAGTAGCTAAGAATGATCTTCCAAGCAGAATAAAATCATTTGGCTCAACATTATACTTCAGCACCACAAAGTCCGTTGGAATCAAGTAGTTTCCAAATCTGATAGGTATGTCCTCCAGGACTCCTTCAGGATACCTCTTTGATCGATCAGCTAGGATAAGAGAGATCCTAGTAGGCTGAAAATCCATCAGTCCCAATCTCACAACCACAAATTATGGCATGAGATTCACACCAGATCGTAAATCACATAGAGAGCGCTTAAAGTTGTCCTTACATATGGAACAGTCTAGTACAAAGACTCTTAGGTCTGGAAGCTTCTCTGAAATCTGAATCAGCTTTTTTCCATCACTTTCATGTAATTGGCTTCAAGCTGATTCCTCATCTCAGCTATCTGCGAGGTATCAGCTTTGCCACCAGATTTCTGCCTCTCCAAATCAGCATTCTTGACACTATTGCTAGTTATCAAGTTCTCAATAAGCTCCTTAGCTTCCTCTGGAGACTTGGTATTGAAGGTCCCATTACCTGCAGCATCTATAGCCATCGGATACCAAAAATCAACTCCTCTGAAGAAGATGCCCAACAGCTGAACCTCAGTGAAACCGTGATGTGGTCAATCTCTCTGGTATATCATGAATCTTACCCAAGCTGTTTTAAAAGGCTCTGTGGATCCCTTCTTGAAGGTCAAGATATCTTGTCTGAGCTGATCAGATCTAGCATCATGATAGAAGTGTCACAGAAACTTCTTCTTCACTGCATCCCAAGTAGTCAGAGTCTCAGCTGGAATTTGCTTCAGCCAATTAGCAGCTTCTCCTCCAAGAGAGTGTGGACAAAGCTTACAATGTAAGTAGTCATAGCTCACTCCATTGTGCTTCATCCCAGTGACTAAAGACTCAAAGTCCTCAATGTGATCCATAGGATGCTCATGTGGGAGTCCATGAAAGAGGTGTTGTCCCACAAAAGTGTAATAGGAAGTCTTCAGCTCAAACTCATTCCTAGGGAATGCAGGAGGTACAATCGCAGACATGTTAGCATAGAACTCATCAGGCCTGTTGTAATCAGCTAGTGTCCTCCTAGTAGGAGGCTCTGGTGCTCTCGGTTGCTTAGCTTGTGGATTTCTTTGTCCACCTTGTGCTCCTTGATCAGGCTGAACAATTTGCTGCTCAATCACATTCCCTTCAGCATCAATCCTCTGCCCTTGAGCATTGTAAGGATTATTCTGCACATCTCTCAGAACACCTTCAGCATCTCGAATCAAAACCAAAAGCGCAGCCACGTTTGCCATCTTAATTAGCTTCTGAGGTTTCCTGTTCTCTCTCTTTAGCTTTGCAAGCTCTTTAAGTTCAAGTTTCACAAGCTCCTTGTACGAATTACTCCTCAATTCGCGATCAGGCATAAACTGTCGGTAATCCTCAAGCGTCGATTGATGATTATCACGAAACTGTGTCGATCGACACGTAGGACCGTGTCGATCGATGCAATGCGATTCTAGGATTACCTGAAACGCAAGAAAAACAAAAAATTAGTAATCAAAAACAAAAACAAAAAACCTAGTCTAAACCCTAAGCTCAAATCTATCGAAGACTCAAAAGAGTCCCTGGCAACGGCGCCAAAAACTTGATATGATTGGAGTTTAATTCCCTAAGTTCAACTGCAAGTGCACAGACAATTGTAGTATCTAGGGGTCGAACCACAGAGATTCAAGACTCTTACGATAGATTATAAAACGTCGAATTAAGCTAGGTAAACAGTAGTGAAAGCAATAAATCAAAGCAGGAAATAAAGACAACGATGTAAGAAATCAGGCAAAGCGTCAGGTCAAGGGAGTTCTCAGGAAATCAGGAACACATGCTTATCAATCAATCGGGATCAAATTAAGAACTGTTCTAAAACTAGAATCACAGAAGCATAAGAAACCAACTTTCGTTGCGAGTATTATCTATGTCTAGCAACCTAGCAAACCAACTTTTGTTGCGTGTTCTAGAGATCATAAACATGCATTAATCTCAGGTTCTTTCGTTCACAATTCTTCTAAGCCAAATTTCTTTGCGGATAGTTAAATTGCTCATCTATGTTCTTTCTAGTTAATTAATCAACTGTCGTTGCAGAAATCAACCTAACAACAATAATATGGGTAGCTAATCCAGATTAAGCATTAAGAACAACCCAAGATGAAGAACTAGAAGATATTAATCCCTACAGATTGATCAAGCTATAATTCCTTGAAATCCCTATTGAGAATCCTTAAACCTAACAGGTAAACTACTCAGACATGGCAGATGCATCAAAAGACATGATGAATAGAAAACCAAATAACATAAAATAGAATAAGAAACAGGGGTTCGAAATCTATTCTCTCTCGAGTACAAGACCAGCCCCAACTCTCTCAATCTCTAATAAAAATAAAGCGTATTCTCTAATAAAAATAAAGCGTAGCCTAAACATGTGGCTTAAAACCCTATTATAATGATTTAAACTCGTCTGGGGCTTCTTTGTAATTATGAGAAACTTCCAGGCTAAAGCTGCAATTTTTAAACTCTTCATTAATCGCCGAGATATGTCTGTCAGGATCTTGTGTCGATCGATGCCAAAGGTGTGACGATCGACGCCAAAGGTGTGACGATCGACACATGAATCCAGAATCGACAGTGACTTCTTCTTCTCACACAAATGCTCCAAATAGCTCCAGAATGTGCCATAATGTCCAATTCCGCTCCAAACGTACCTAGACCTATAAACACACATAAAAGGACTCCAAAACATAACAAAAGACTCGATAACAAAGACATATACCATGGTTGAAAGTCCTAAAACCATGATATATCAAGAAGCGGTTTCAGACTTTTTAGAAGATATCGGAAAGTTCGGCTCAAGATCATTTGTGCTACGTGGCACTCACAAATTGGCCACATGGCTTCAGATTCAATTAATTTGAGGGGAGGAATGAGGTGATGACACCTAAGGTTACATTTTACTTTCTCATCAAGGTTCATCCACCCTTCCTTAAGATTCAATGTACAAGAATAAGGTTCATTCCCCTTAAACATCCAAGTTCAACTCACCACTTCCTTTCACCTTATGAAATGGCACCTTGCATTCTACATGTCCATTACCTGCCTCATTGTGTTGCCACCTAGCTTCTCAAGTTCAATGAACCATCAAATACATGCACCTTCCCATTATAAAACATGGGCTTCTCCTTCCATCTTCTTCATTCCATTAAGCCACAAAATACTCCCATCTCTCTCCTCTCTCCTCCCACGGTTTATCTCCCTCCCTTGGCGATCATCACCTTCTCTCTTCTTATTCATTATTCTTAAATAGCTTCATCCCCAAGTTTCCTCCATAACTCCTAAACTTGGTTGAATTCCCTCAAGTTAATTACAGATCTGGAAACTAGAGAAGAAGCTGATTAATCACCGCTAGGAATCGCCGTTTACCTCCTGAGAACTCGCCGGAATTCTTGCCGCTGGCTACACCTCCGTTGGGACTCTTTCTTTGATCGGTCGGATCTCTCCTCTATCTCATCATATTGCCGGTTCATCTCTCCACTTTGGTCTCTCTTTACCAGAAGATTCTTGCCATCGCCGGAGATAGTCGCCGTTACCGGAATCCAATTATTGTCGCCGGGAAGCTCTTGTCATGAGTTCTCTTCGTCGGATCTCCTCTTGCCGTGATCTCTCTTGCTGGATTCCTCACCGGTGGTTAGCTTCACATCGGTCAAGTCGTCGGTAGTCTCCCCTTGTCGCCGGTCAACTCCACAGTGGACCGATCAACGCTGGTCAACACCGGTCAAGCCGCTCTCCTTCGCAGGTCAACACCGCCTTCGCTAGTCACCAGTCGCAGTTAAATCTCTATCTAATTGGGTCAACGGTGGTCAACGGGTCAAAGCTTTGGTTCAATATCCGGTTCAATGGATCAACGTTGTGAGATCGCGGATTCACACCAAGGATTTGTTTTATGTGGATTTGGACTTTACAGAATGCAAATGTAAATTTCCTATGAATCAATGATGTATTTAGGTATCGGTTATCATCGTTTTAGCGACGGTTTACATCAGTTTAGATTAAATTATATATATATGATTTACTTATATTTTATATTAATCAAAAAATTGGTACATATCGGTAGAATAAAATTGCAATTCCCTCCCAAATCAGTGTTGTCAAAATATCGGTTCCCGCCCAATTTTTTAAAATTAGACTTCATTGAGTCTAAAAAGAACTCCAACAATTTAAGTTACCGGTTAACTCAATTTGGTTCGATTAAAATCTTGTTCTTATATTGGTTCAATCAAAAATATTTTAATTTTCATTTGTAGACAATAATGTGAAGTTTAGCTTTAAATGATTTTATTTGAAGTCTTCCGCGTAAACATCCAAATAATTAGTACACTTCTTAAGTGTTAATACATTTATTTAAACTTCTATTTTATTGTTTGGTGGCGTGGTGATAGGGGTCAGGTTTTAATCCTATTCTACTGCAAGTGCACAGTTAAGTGATTGTAGTATATATGGTATCAAATCCACAGAGACTCTGGTCTCGATAGATAAGGAACCGTAGGAATTAATACTAAGAAGAAAGCAGATGTGAAGTAAGCTAAGTCTAGGGTATTCTCAGGAAATCAGACAAGCAGACAAGTTAATCAGTCATGATCCAATTAAACACAATTCTAGAACTCAAATCAGGGAATTAGAATTAACCAAATCTCTTTGCGAAAATCCTCTAAGTCTAAGTGCAGTAATCCAAATCTCTTTGCAATTACTAACAGATTAAACCAGCATTAATTTCAAGTTCGATATGTTCACAATTAAACTAAACCAAATCTCTTTGCGAATAATTTAATTGCTCAACCTAAATAGTTTAGATTCTAAACCACACTCTCGTGTCGTATTTAGCAACCTAAGATCTAGATTCTAATTGATCAAGTTAGAACTAGCATTAAGCACAATTTAGATCGAAGAACATTCTAATCATGTGAATCCTTAACTGAATTAAACAAATCTAGCAAGTCATGAAATCCCTAATGAGAACCCTAAACCTAACTATGAATCTACTCAGACATGATTAATGAAACATAAATCATTAAATTAATAGAAATCATAAAAGAGATTAAATAAATAAAGGGGTTCGAAATCTTCTCCAAAATAAAGTAAAGTACATGATAGGATCAGCCCCAATAGCTCTAAAAACTCTCTGCTCTTAATTATGAAAGCGTAAGTAAAATAAACACCAAAATCCTAATTATATAGGCTTAATCTCGGCTGGGGCTTCTTTGTAAATACTGGAAACTTCTGGGCCAAAGTGCAAAATCTCAAATCTTCATTAAACCGTCGCGTCGGCCCATCTCGCTAGTGTGTCGATCGACACCAAAGGTGTGTCGATCGATGCATGATCTCAAAATCGGACAGTGAGCTCAATCTCTCGGCCAATTACTCCAAAAATCCCCAAAATGCTCCAATATCTCCAATTCCTCTCCAAACCTGATTAAACCTGTAAAAGACTCTAAAAGAACACAAAAGATACTAAAAACACAATTATATCATGGCATAAAACCGGTAAAAACCATGATATATCAACTCCCCCACACTTAGCCTTTGCTTGCCCTCAAGCAAAACAGAGAGCTAGAATGTAGTGAAGAGGTTTGAAAACTCTTCAGAAACTCTTTTCATCCTAGAAGCAGCAACACTCAGGTTCCCTTTAGTAAACCACATGAAAGAATCAACCTGCAGACATCAAGACCAACATATACTTCCCCCACACTTAGCAACTGTCCTAAGTAAACTCCACAATCACATTCACGCATTCAAATTCTCCCTACTGACTTCTGCAAGTATTTAAGTGCGGTCTCACCTAAGGAATATCGATCAAAGGCACATGGACTCTTACCTTGCCAGCTCTAGACCACCATACTATCTTTCTCTAGTCCCTTTCTTCTCTTTTCCCTTCCTTAACAACTGATTTTTCCCCATTGGGTATCATTTTTTTTTTATCAATGTTCTTCCCGTTTTGGGGTGAACTTTGGACACATTCCATGGATGCACAGGAGGTAATAGTTTTAGCTACCACTCCCAGAGACCACTTCGGAGTTACTAACTGATCCTCAATTTATTACTCTCTTTTTTTTTACTTTATGGAAGGGGAGAAGGGAACCAAATAGGACAGGTTTACAGGTTGTGTCAGAACTAACAAAGGAATCCGACTCAAAGTATTCCAAGCCCTTAGGTGAGAAATCTAAGTCAGTATTAAGTTTGAAGTCAGTAAAAGATCTTCTGATACCTGAAGTGATGTGGGTGTTCTCAGTAGGCTGATCTGTGTCTGGGTTTTCTAATAGTCATAGATTGATCTGCAGCTTCATCCCAATGGTTACTTAGGTTCCTGCAAGTGCTGCTAATCTTCTCAAAAATCATTGTTTCTTACTTAAACAAATTTTGACTCAATAAAACAAAATTTTTTGAAAAATTTAACTGACTCTAAGAAAACAAAAAGAAAGAAGTTAGTAGAACCTCCCCCACACTTAAGACACACTGTCCCTAGTAGTGTCAAGCGAAGGATTGGCAAAAAGAAAGAAATAAAAATTTTTTTTGGAATGGTTAAGTTCTCTCGGGTTTTTACCTCTGTCGCTCAGGCATCGATCGTTGCACTAGGTGCATCGACCGTTGCTGTGCGATTTTTCGTTGTAACGATCGACACAATGGTGTGTCGATCGACGCACTGCGTAAACATCGATCAGTCAGCAAGTTAGCAGGTTAGTCCGTTGGTTTTTATCAATTTCGAATCCTGCAAGCTGAAAACACTAGAAATAGAGTAAAATCGAAGCAACAAGTGTATCTAATCAAGCATAACCATCCAGACATAGTAGCATACTAAAAATAAAAAGAGAAAAAGTGCAAAGAATAAGAAAAAGAAAATCAGAGTACAGAACCGAATAACTAGAGATGGACAGCTACGCTCACTCGCTATCATCATCAATCCCAGCATATCTATCAGTACCGGAGTCCTCAGGAGAACGCTGTCGACGACGTCTGTCAGGGACGGGCTGATGAACATGTGGTTGCCTCCTGAAAGTGCAGGTACGCATAAAGTTCCAGACAACCCGTATAATACCATCTGATCTCTCTCTCCACTCGGCCTCAGAATATGCTCCATAAGGCATCGTAGGCTCGGGAAAGGGTCCCACATCGTCAACAGGGGCAGCAGCAGGCGCAGGGGCAGAAGAAGATGAAGCTCGTGTGGAAGGCTCTCCCAGCGGATGAGCCATAGAAGGGACTCCACGCTGCTCGGTCTCAGGAGGCTGGAATCTCAGGGCCTCCAGTGTATCAATATTTGTCCACCCAGTAGCAGGAAGCTCTATACCACACTTCCCAGCGGTCGGATCCTGGTAAACCCAAATGCGCCCCTCCTTGAGCCAGGTGGCGCTCTGCAAGTGGCTGAAATCAAGGTACTCCTTGGCTGTATCACACTCTGTGCCCTCTAGGGGAATCCCGCAATGCATGAAGATGGGAGTAAGAAGGCTCCCCATTGTCTCAGTACGAACACCATCAAATGGCTTCAGCAGCAGGTCACATAAATGCTGAGAGAAAACAGCTCCCAAGTTGAGACCCTTAGTAGGATCTCTCACGCCAGAATCCTTAAACTGGTCACGCAGCCCGATAAACAACATGTCCATCTCATACTTGCGCATCTTGTTGGCCTCATACTTGCATAGCAAGCTCCAACACAAGATACGCAAGACATATCACAGCACAGGATGCCTCACCTGCTTCACCGGTGTGGTCCTGGAGTTGTATCGACCACTGCCAATACACTCCCAAAATGATCGCGCCTCCTCTGGATCCCACTCAAGTGGCATGCCAATGCGTGTCGGCTCAGTGCTGAAACCGTAGATCCTGCAGATGTCTAGTAAAGGAATACGATACCTGACTCCCCAACTCATGAAGGTAAAGATACCTCTTGTAGCGCTCCTGCTATCTGGATCTGGGTAAACCACTCTGCAAGTGGCTAGCAACTGTCTGACCAGCTCTGGATACAAATAATAAGGACGCATAGGCATTGTCCCTAGACCAATGCCCTTGCACACCGCTAATACCTGCTTGTCGATCCCCAGACTCTTACAGGTAGAGTAATCTGCAAACTTGGTTGGTTTGATAGTCATCCCACACCAACCGTTGTATAGCAGCGAGTCAAATTCATCCCACTGGTTAAGCAGTGGCCTCTCTGTAAAGTCAGCAGTCTTAAGGAACTCAGAAATGTCCTCCGGCCACTGTTTGACTGTCGGGATATCTGTCGTGTCTGCTCGGGGCCAAGGCTGTGCCACTGCTGGACCAACTCTCTCATAAGGCTCAGGTGGCTGAGAGTCTCTATGAAACCACCCTGGTGGTGGAATGTACTGTCGTGTGGCTGTTGCTGCTGTTGCTCGGCGCTTGCGGGTTGTCTGCGAGATGCCATCTGCATAAAAAATTCAAACACCAATTAGTCTCGGCAAACTCTCTGTGAAATCGCGAAGCATCGACCGTTGCAGCTAAGGCATCGATCGTTGCAAGGCGATTTCGCATTTATCGAACATTTCCCCAAAATCGCAAAGCAACGACCGTTGCAAGGCGATTTTGGCTGTCAACAACAATCTCTAAAATCGTTCTAAATTCGTTCAATCAGCCACAAAATCAACAATAATTCACTAAACAACCTAAAGCATGCATTTATCAATTTCAATCCAAAATTCTCAATTTCTAAAACCCTAAAGTTGAATCCGAAAATTATAAAATAGAAGCACATTACCTTGGATTCGTGATATATGGGTTATATGAATGGATTGAAGAAAAGAGAGATTTGGGCGAGTATGAGTGTTTGGTGGCGTACTGACAGGCGAGAAATGGAGAAGAAAAGGGAAGGGAAGGGTTTAAGGCAACTTACCTCGGTCGTGGGTGCAACGACCATTGCTAGGGGGCAACGATCGATGCTGGTTGAACCAGATCGATTTCGGTTTAGCGCGCGTACCTTAATTTTGCAATTGAACCAATTGCAACGACCGTTGCACAGGACCGCAACGATCGTCACAATGCGATCACCTCTGCTCGTCGTAATCTCCTTGCAACGACCGGTGCACAAGTGCATCGATCGTCACACATCTCCAGACTCGAGTTCTGTATCCGAAACTTAGCAAAAATAAACAAAAACGTGAAATCCTAAGAAAAACACCAAAAATAAGAAAAAAAAACAACTAAACCTAACAGTGGGTTGCCTCCCACTCAGCGCTTGTTTAAGGTCATTAGCTTGACCGGACGAACAAGATCAGTTTGCTGGAGATCCTGACAGAGACTTTGATTGCCTCTGTGCAAGCTTCCTCATCCACGGCGGAGAATAAGCTGTATCAGAATGATCCTGTCCAAGAAAAGTAGGAGTAAACTGCTCTCCAGGATCCAAAACCGTAGTGTGACTTGACTGCTCATCATCTCCATCCATAATAGTGAAGGTCTGCCCATCTATCAGTGGCTTTCGCAGCTTGTCCATCTCAAAATGCAGCGGCTCATCTCCCAGATGGAGGTCTATCAGACTGTGTCTAACATCTATCACTGCTCCCACTGTAGCCAAAAATGGTCTTCCCAGTATCAATGCATCATCAGGATCACTGTCATATTTCAGCACTAGGAAGTCTGTTGGAACTAAATAGTTTCCAACTCTCACCGGGATGTCCTCAAGGAGTCCTTCTGGAACTCGTATAGACTGATCAGCTAGGACAAGAGAGGTCCTAGTAGGAGAAAAATCCAGCATACCCAGCTTCTCTGCCACAGAGTACGGCATAAGACTTCCAGCAGCTCCCAGATCACAAAGAGAGCGCCTAAAACTATCCTCGAAGATAGAACAAGTCAGCACAAAAATTCCAGGATCAGGCAGCTTCTTGGGAACCTTAGTTAACAGTACATTACTTATCTGCGGAGGGACTATAATCACCCAATCTTTCAGCTCTTCATCTAAAGGAAGTATCTTGTTCAGGTACCTCTGCACACATGGGTGATAAGGTGGATCATCAGAAGATGGAATTTCTTCCAACTCTTCACCAATCTCCTCTAGCTGCTTAAGCTCTTCAATCTCCTGCTTAATCACTTCAGATACTGAGGGATATAGTCTAATGGACTGTGCATAAATTTCCTCCTGAGTGATCTCAGACACTCCAGGGAATAAGCGATCAAGCTCCAAATCTGCATCAATATCAATATCATCCGGCGAGCCTGTCTGTTCACGACTTGCATCGACCGACACTAGATGTGTGTCGATCGATGCAACACTGTTTTCACAGTTTTCACCCGAGAGATTTTCTCCAAAATCCGAGATTTCATCCTCCTCCACCAATTCAGCTGTACTTAGCTTCATTCCTTCACCTAGGTGAGATCCATCGTCAATGTACACAGACCAGGCCTTAATATGAGTGTCTGCTACTCCTTTTCCCTTCATAGAACTGGAAATCTGATTCACCTGAGTATCCAACTACTTCATATGAGTGTTCAGAGACTAAAACTTTCCATTGAGGTCCTCATAGACAGCATCCAACTTCTTATTGCAGTCCACAGAAATCTTGGTCTGACTCTCCAGCAGTTGTTCCATCATTGTCTCCATCTTACTCTCATGAGCAGTGGGTGCAGGAGGAGTCTGATAAGATGAAGATCCATAGGTTCTCTGAGTACCTTGTCCAAAAGGCTTCTAAAAACCACTTGTCTGTCCAAAGCTAGTAGAATTCTGATTTCCTGTGAAGGCACTCCTTTGTCCTCCATTGAAGAACCTGTTTCCCTGCTGATTACCAAATCTGTTACCTTGGAAACCAGATCCTCCAATGTAATTCACATCTTCTTCCTGATTGTCCTCCTCAGTCTGAATTACCTCTACATCTTGGGCAAAGTGGACAGCTTTCTTACTCGCCAGGAGATTGCAAATTGTGTCCAGCTTAGATCTAAATTCAGCCATCTCTGAATTCTCTACACTTCCACCAGATTTCTTCCTCCTATCATCCATAGTCTTGCAACTGTTGCTGCTCACTAAGTTCTCAATCAACTGCTTAGCTTGTGCAGGAGTTCTGGTGTTGAAGTTTGCATTACTGGAGTTATCCAGCGCAGACTGATATGGCAGATCTATGCCTCTGAAGAAGATACCTAGCATTGTGACCTCAGTAAATCCATGGTGTGGGCAGTCACGCTGGTACTTCTTGAATCTCATCCAGGCAGCTTTTAGAGGCTCCACAGATCCTTGGGAAAATGTGAGTATGTCCTGTCTGGACTGATCTTAACGCGCATCATCATAGAAGTGACGCAGGAACTCACTCTTCAGGGCTGCCCAAGTGTCAAACTGCCCAGGTGGCAGTTGCTTCAGCCATGCAGCAGCGTCTCCAGCGAGACTGTGCGGAAAGAGCTTAAGGAACAGATAATCCTGGCAAACTCCATCATACTTCAAGCCAGTGATTATATCCTCAAACTAATCAATGTGATTCATAGGCTGCTCTGTGGGGTAACCATGGAATGCATTCTGTCTCATCAGCGAGTAGTAGATGGTCTTAATCTCAAAATCATTCCTCTCAAAGCCAGGAATCACTAAAGTTGACCGGTTTGCATGAAACTCATCCGGTCTGTTGTAGTCAGCTAAATTCCTCTCATGGACAACCATCTCTCTACCTTGGGCCTGTCTTTGACCTTGGTTCTGCTCATGTTGCGGTTGCTCAGGAGGATCAGGGATGACATTCCCTTCAGCATCAATCCTCTGCCCAGCAGCATTGTGAGGATTATTATGTGGATCCCTCAGGGTACCTTGAGCATCAGGTATTAAGATTAGCTTCTGTACCACCATTCTTGCTTTTTTTTCTCTTCTGTTAGTCCTCTCTAGACGTCCAAGTTCTTCAAGTTCGAGATTAACGAGGTTCAAGTTCGGATTACTTCGAGTTTCACGCGTCTGCATAAACTGTCTGTAATCGTCAAGCAACGATCGATGCTAACAGTGCAACGATCGATTCAATCTGAGAATCGCCTAGTGACGATCGACACAAGAGGTGCAACGATCGACGCAAAGCGAAATCGGTACCTGCGACAGAGAGAAAACAGAGAAAAAGTTAGTAAAGAAAATAAAATAAAAAACGAAAAACAAAAACAAAGAAAATAAAAATCCTAGTAAAAACCCTAAGTTCGGTCCTATCGAAGACTCTAAGAGTCCCCGGCAACGGCGCCAAAAACTTGATAGGGGTCACGTTTTAATCCTATTCTACTGCAAGTGCACAGTTAAGTGATTGTAGTATATAGGGTATCGAATCCACAGAGACTCTGGTCTCAATAGATAAGGAACCGTAGGAATTAATACTAAGAAGAAAGCAGATGTGAAGTAAACTAAAAGCAAAGCAAGAAAGTAAATCAATAGCAGAATTGGTTGTGAAAGCAGTTAATTAAAGGCGCTAAGTCTAGGGTATTCTCAGGAAATCAGACAAGCAGACAAGTTTATCAGTCAGGATCTAATTAAACACAGTTCTAGAACTCAAATCACGGAATTAGAATTAACCAAATCTCTTTGCGAAAATCCTCTAAGTCTTCCTCTAAGTCTAAGTGCAGTAATCCAAATCTCTTTGCAATTACTAACAGATTAAACCAGCATTAATTTCAAGTTCGATATGTTCACAATTAAACTAAACCAAATCTCTTTGCGAATAATTTAATTGCTCAACCTAAATAGTTCAAATTCTAAACCACACTCTCGTGTCGTATTTAGCAACCTAAGATCTAGATTCTAATTGATCAGGTTAGAACTAGCATTAAGCACAATTTAGATCGAAGAACATTCTAATCATGTGAATCCTTAACTGAATTAAACAAGTCTAGCAAGTCATGAAATCCCTAATGAGAAACCCTAAACCTAACTATGAATCTACTCAGACATGATTAATGAAACAGAAATCATTGAAATAATAGAAATCAAAAAGAGATTAAATAAATAAAGGGGTTCGAAATATTCTCCAAAATAAAGTGAAGTACAGGATAGAATCAGCCCCACTAGCTCTAAAAACTCTATGCTCTTAATTATGAAAGCGTAAGTAAAATAAACACCAAAATCCTAATTATATAGGCTTAATCTCGGCTGGGGCTTCTTTGTAAATACTGGAAACTTCTGGGCCAAAGTGCAAAATCTCAAATCTTCATTAAACCGCCGCGTCGGCCCATCTCGCTAGTGTGTCGATCGACACCAAAGGTGTGTCGATCGATGCATGATCTCAAAATCGGACAGTGAGCTCAATCTCTCGGCCAATTACTCCAAAAATCCCCAAAATGCTCCAATATCTCCAATTCCGCTCCAAACCTGATTAAACCTGTAAAAGACTCTAAAAGAACACAAAAGACACTAAAAACACAATTATATCATGGAATAAAACCGGTAAAAACCATGATATATCACGTGGGTGCTCAAAGTAATTTCTTATCCCAAAAATCTTTTTAAATTTCTTTTAGAAAATAGTATATTTTAATTTTAAAAACAAAATAATGGTCTAAAAATATCAATTCCCCCTATATATATATTTACTCTTTGTTGAACAGTATACTGCATATTACAACGAGACATACTATCATAAAATTTCATTTCATCTCTATAAATACTACTTTACTCCCCAACAAATATTATAACAGAAGAAGAAAGAACAAAAAAGACAGGGGCTTTCTAAAGGAATCACAATTTCATTTTCTTGCTAATACCATTTCTAATCATTTTTGCAACGACATCATTTGTGTCTGCGGGGCTTCTGCCCTTCTCAGCCAAACATTGATTGTGCATTAATTGTTAGAACAAAGATGAAGATAAGAATGTGATTTCAGGTTTCGTGTTAACCTTCGCAAAACAACATTATACACTTGTAGTTTTGCTTGGCCTGGCAATATAACGACATTTGATATCTTTAGAGCTGATCGAGACGATAATCCGAGAAGCAAAGTTGGAGTTTGCAGCGAATGTACTTAGAGCATATACGAGCCAGCACCATGCAGGTATAGACGTGATGGAAGTCAACCTAATTGTTTCCCATGGACTTCTTAAAATATTTGACTATCGCATCTATTTTTACTAGTGTGTTTCGTTGTATTATAATATAAATTATCATAAATTAAGTTCTGAAATAACTCTACATATTTATCACAATTTATTAGATACATATATGATATCATAACAAGTTCTCAACTATAAATTTACGATATTTTCCATCATGCATGTATTCTAGGCCTAGCATGAACCATTCGTTATATTGATGACACATCCACAAAATAGTAAATTAACATCCGTAATATTTTTTTTTGGTCAGTGATCATCCGTAATATTTAATAATAGATTGTAAGATGGGATTCAGTGGTTATAGATTCAGTAATTAGAGTGCTAGCAAGATCTAAGCAAAGTAGCGGTTACCTTTGTAAAACCCTTGAGCATGAGAGTTCGACTCCTTATTCTCGTACAAGATTGAGAAAGGTCCAGTGACCCATGTTTTTTGTTATGATTAGGAGGTTCGTGGTCTATACACCAGTACATTTTATAGTGTGAGGATCAAAACTATGATAAACTTACCTTTTTTATAGAAATGAGAATTCTTCCAACATAAATCAAACCTTATACTTCCAAAATATCTATATTATCGGTGTTCAAATGGATTACCGTTAGATCATTGGGCCGTGTTAACACAAAAGTCAACTGGTATTTTTGCACAGTGTTTTTTGAAATATATATTTTTAATTTTCAGTCTTTCCTATTATTTTTTGTAATATATATGTAAATAGTTTTCAATATTTTTTTATAGATATACTCCATTGAAATTGAGTAATTTTTGTCGAAAACTAGTAAAACTGCTTTTTTATTGTAGTGACGTATTTTATGGTGTATTGGGAAATATTATTTTCAGACCTATAGAAATCATTTTTAAAGTGGATTTTATTTAAATATTAAAGTAACTACTCAAAACTATATAACCAAAAAAATGTTTTCAGTTCTACGGATGAGAAATTTGTTGGATTTTTTGCTTAATTTATCTTTTGGACAACTTTTTGGCTTATTTAAAGCCAAACATGCTAATTACAATCGCTATTGCAAAAGATAGACAGTTTATATTAATGTAAAAATAAAATATTAGTTTACCCAGCTCTCTTTACTCATAACATCCATTTTCTAAAACCTATGTGGTTACTAATCATCCAAAAATTAACAACTTGGAATCTACTCTCTACTATATAAACACCAATAAGCTTTTCCTCATAATCCCACAGAGCCAACTCCAGATACAATTAAATATATAAATATAAAATAAATTGAACTCCTAACCAGGGTTTCTTTTATAACTTATTTATTTATTTAATTTATTTGAAAAAATAAATAACAAATTATTAGTAATAATATGGGGATATCTAAAAGTGTCAAAGTTATTGTCTCTCTCGCTCTTGTAGTACTCTTGGCTCTTACAGTAACCAATACTGAGGCAAGAGGCATAGATTATCCAGTTCAAAAAAACAAAGGAGCCATAGATTATGATGATCTTTTAATTGGAGATCACGCTAAGCTTTGTGATAAGTCGAACCCTAGAAACTGCAAGAAGCAAGAAGTCAATCCTTACAGTAGAGGATGCGAGACAATCAAACGTTGCCGTCGTTCTGTTTCCTAATTACTATAATATTTGGGCAGGCATCAGATGGAATCCTCATATTAATTTCAGATTATTAAATTTATTCCCCTTTTTATTTAATTATATTTGTTGTTGGTTTTGTAATTGATTGTAACCGATCATGTTATGAGAGTGAATGTCACATTTTTATTCAATTATATCATTTGTTGCAGTTTTTATCATACTTTGTTGCAGTTTTATTACCATCGTACATGGTTTAGTGCAGGGGTTAGTCGTAATTCATTTCTAGTTCGAGTCCCAGTGACAAAAACATTAATGACATGTGAGGTATAGGTAATTGATAGTCCCAAATTAAAAGGAGATTATGACCGAAAGAACCCGAACCCATTTTATTATTAAAAACAAATTATTTTTTATTATAAATTATGAAAATAATTACAAAATAAATTTTCACTAGAAAATAATGTTCGTTTAAAAAAAACAACAAGATATGAAATTTACCGCCAGCTTGGGGATTCGGTTAGGGTTAGCCACAAACACCTATTGTGTATAAATAGGAGTGGAAAATATTGTTTGCGCTTCAACACAATTGATTTAGCAAAAAAGGGTTTTGAGATTCTTGTAAGAAAGCAAACAATAAAAAGACAGGGAGCTTTTGTTTAGAGGTTCTTAGATTATTTATAAATATGTGAACATAAAATGTTACATCAAGTATTCAAAGCATATTTTGAACTTATTGAGAAATTATTTTAGGTGAAACTTGTAATTATACTTAAAATTTTACTAAATTCTTTATAGAGAATCGACCATGTTATTTTGTAGTTCTTACACTAACTTATTTTCGCACTTTTAACATTTTTGTAAGTTTGCCTTCACTAATATGAACAAATTTTATCCTCTGAGAATTGAAAACTAAATCTCCTAGTGTAGAAATAATAATTAACCATCTGACTAAACCACTGAGCTAAACAAGTTTTGTCAAATGATATTTTGTGTGCTTATTGTTTCCAAAACAAGATCCACCCTATAAATAGGAGGATCAACTAACCCAAGTAAACTATGTAAAATCTCGTTTTGGGTAACTGTAAGATGTATTGTTTTCTTAAGCAAATGTTACACCTACACCTCCTTACTTGAGGTCTTGGTCCCAACACTTAATTTTATGTTTTCCGTAAGTTTCAGTAATTATTTTTTTTCTTAACCAATTTTTCAATTTTTTTTCTGAATCAATGTTCTTTTCTTCTCTATAAAGCCAAGGCCGTACCCATGTTGTAAATTTTGAAACATTGACTAGGGTCTAATTTTTTTTAACTACCTAGGGACCTAATTTAAAAAATATATATTATGAAAACAAAAAATATAAAATAAAAATACATATTGTATTGTATTTGAAAGCACATTTATGTTTTTGAAACTTAAAAGATATCATTTTCAAATTCTAACAAAATTTATCAGATTTTTCTTTATAAAAACTTTTAAAAACCAAAATCAATTATTAAGACAAAATTAAGATAAAATGTTAAAAAAATTTCTACCTAATGTTGCTTCAAATTTTTCAGTATAATTTTTCCAATAGAAAAATGGCTTGGGTCTCTTTAAATGTAGGCACGACTCTGTATAGAATCTCTGAATTGTCTCCTTAGAAGCCATTTAACGAGTCTCCGTCAAAAACCGAAAGTAAAATCAAAGCATGGCCTAAAAAGTGGCTCACAAACCTAATTTTTTCCTAAATCATGATATGTGTTTTTTTGTAAATAGGAGAAATTTCTAGGATATTCTGCAGTTCCTGGAGGATCTTTTAAAACGCACGAGAAATCTTTTTTTGCGTGATGAGTGTCGACCGACACCAAGTCAATAAATCGTCTCCAACCTCTAATTTTCTCTAACTTCTGCAACTCAGCTCTAAATGCCCCCAAAATCTCCAAAGTAGTCCATCTTCTACCTATACCTACAAAGACTCTAAAAGACTCCAAAAAGACTAAAAAGACTAAATAACAAAGACATATATCGTGGTCAAAAACCTATCAAAACAAAGCTATATAAACTCTCTCATACATAGATTTTTCTTTCTCTCAAGCAAACAGAAAACCAAGACCTACAACAAAAACTCAGAAACTCATTTCTTCGTACAAAAACCATATCAAAAATCCCCATAGTAATCCACATGAAACAAACTTGATAAGATTGAGACCATCATGTACTTCCCTCAGACTTAGCAAATGTCTCAAACAAACTCCACAATCAAGACGACAAATCTAAAATCATGATGCTGACCTCTGTAAGGTTTAAGTGCAGTCTCAGCAATGTAAAATTGATAAAAGAACACATGAACTCTTACTTATTCAGAACCTGATCACACAGAAAGTCTCACTTCTGGTTTCTTTTCCCTCTGTTTTATCACTTCAGCAACCGATTTTCTTTACTTACCTAAGATATCATTTTTTAATATCGGTTGCTCTTCTCTTCTTATGGGGTTTCTATTTTTAAACAAGTCATATCATCACTTTTGAAGACAGATGTGATTACCTCCTATATCCCAAGCTCACTACCTATAATGTCTTTTTAACTTTATTTTTATTGAAGGGAAGAGAGAGAGGAAAACCATATTCACACATACAAGTTCTTCCAGGACTGAAACGAAAATCTGGTTCAGTGTATTTCCAAGCCCCATTATGAGAAAATTGAGTTAGATAGGTGTAAAGTCAGCAAATGGATCCTTCAAAGACCGAAAAGTATATAGGTATCATTGCTAAGTCGATTTTCCTTAAGGTTTTCCAATTGTCACGGATCATTGTTCAGCTCGAATAAATGGTCACTTAATTTCATGCATATGTGGTTATTCCTCTAAAATCATTGTTTCCTAAAATGTCTAACTCAAAAATCAATTGACACAACTGACTATAAGAAAAACAAAAACAATGTTAGTAACTACATCCCCCAGACTAAAAAAACATTGTCCCCAATGTTATCAACCATGGAGTCGGAAACAAAACAAAAATGAAACATAAATGAATCAGAGAAGAAGCAGATCCTTACCTCGCGGAGGGTGTCGACCGACACACAACATTGGTGTCGAGCGACACCGGATTCGGTCGACGCTTCTCCTTTGGTTTTGAAAGTTTTCGAGCTACACTTGTCTCGTCGATTCTTGTCCGGCGCGTTTCCGGTGTCGATCGACACTGTTTTTGATTGATTCCTGGTTGTTTTTACTCAAAATCAAAGAAAACAACTTTAGTTGAAAATGAGAATAAAAGTATGTATAGTCTCACCATTGTGTACCTCCCATCAAGCGCTTGTTTTCAGTCATTAACTTGATTTTTCTGGGGATCATGCTCTAATGGATTCCACCAAGGCAAAGGGTGCATATGCGAAGGTATCCTCTTCCATGGTGGTGTGTAAGAATTATAATCATGAGAGCGAACAAAGAATGTAGAAAGAGCATCTGGGGTGGGGTCAAAGCTTGGGTGGGACATAATGATTTCCTGCATGAACATCAATGAGGTTACAAGATTTAGGCTCATGATATACAGACCTTTGCTTTGGTGGAAGTATTTGAAGTGTGATGTATGGAGATTTCTGCTTAAGAGTAGTTTCTCGTTTTGAAAATGTCATGGTCAACCCATGTTGGACTATCATCTTTGCTTCTCCACCATTAAACTATTTCTTCTCATAAATTTGAACTTATCGTACCAGATCAACTCTAAGAATCTGATCATATATAGTTGATCTCCTTAGCTAATTCACCTTGAAATTTATAATCTTTTCTCCCAGATGGAGATCAATCAATTCATGCTTTACATCAATCTTTTTCTCCAGCTGTAGCCAAGAAGGATCTACTAAGTACGTATTAGAGTATCCTTTGGTTCAGCACCAAACTTCAGTACCACAAAATCTGTGGAAATCAAGAAATCACCAACCTTTTTGGGAACATGTAATACCTTGTCTCAATAATTGGTCAACGGGAAAAAACAGAATTCAACGGGAAGCCGTAAGAAATAATCAAAGGGGCTTTTCTGTAATTTTGGGAAGCTATGGACATTTTCTTAAATTTACCAAAAAAAAGACTGAAAGCTTAGATGGGCCAATTAATTCTCTTTTTAATTAAAAAAATCACCTAGAAGACGGTAAATTATGAAAACGGATTCAAAAAGGATTTATACGGATTGTCGGGATGGAAACCGATAAAAACTTCAAAGGAACGTTACAGGAGCTATGGGAAGACAAATTGGATTACAAAAATTGCGTAGTGATCCTCAGTTAGTCTACTGAAATAAAAATGGGGTCTGAGAAGCTGTTTCAGAATTTTTAGAAGATATCGGAAAGTTCGGGTCAAGATCGTTTGTGCCACGTGGCACTCACAAATTGGCCACATGGCTGGTGCATGTATTTGGGAGTTCAGATTCAATTAATTTGAGGGGAGGAATGAGGTGATGACACCTAAGGTTACATGTCACTTTCTCATCAAGGTTCATCCCCCCCCCCCTTCCTTAAGATTCAATGTACAAGAATAAGGTTCATTCCCCTTAAACATCCAAGTTCAACTCACTACTTCATTTCACCTTTTGAAATGGCACCTTGCCTTCTACATGTCCATTACCTGCCTCATTGTGTTGGCACCTAGCTTCTCAAGTTCAATGAACCATCAAATACATGCACCTTCCCATTATAAAACATGGGCTTCTCCTTCCATCTTCTTCATTCCATTAAGCCACCAAACACGCCCAGCTCTCTCCTCTCTCCTCCCACGGTTTCTCTCCCTCCCTCTCTCCTCTCTCTCCCTTGGCGATCATCACCTTCTCTATCTTATTCTTTATTATTCAATAGCTTCATCCCCAAGTTTCCTCCATAACTCCTAAACCTGGTTGAATTCCCTAAAGTTATTTACAGATCTGGAAACTAGAGAAGAAGCTGATTAATCACCGCCAGGAATCGCCGTTTACCTCCTGAGAACTCGCCGGAATTCTCGCCACCGGCTACACCTCCGCTGGGACTCTTTCTATGATTGGTCGGATCTCTTCTCTATCTCATCATATCGTCGGTTCATCTCTCCACTTTGGTCTCTCCTTACCAGAAGATTCTTGCCATCGCCGAAGATAGTCGCCGTTACCGGAATCCAATTATCGTCGCCGGAAAGCTCTTGTCATGAGCTCTCTTCGTCGGATTTCCTCTTGCCGTGATATCTCTTTCGAATTCCTCACCGGCGGTTAGCTTCACATCGGTTAAGTCGTCGGTAGTCTCCCCTTGTTGCCGGTCAATCCCACAACGGACCGATCAATGCTGGTCAACACCGGTCAAGCCGCTCTCCTCCGCCGGTCAATGCCTCCTTCGCTAGTCACCAGACACGGTTAACTCTCTATCTATCTAGGTCAACGGGTCAAAGCTTTGGGTCAATATGCGGTTCAATGGGTGAACGTTGCAAGATCGCGGATTCACACCAAGGATTTGTTTTACGTGGATTTGGACTTTACAGAATGCAAATGTAAATTTCCTAGGAATTAATGATGTATTTAGGTATCGGTTATCATCGTTTTAGCGACTGTTTACATCAGTTTATATTAAATTATATATATGATTTATATATATTTTATATTAATCAAAAATTTGGAACATATCGGTAGAATAAAATTGCAATTCCCGCCCAAATCGGTGTTGTCAAAATATCGGTTCCTGTCCAATTTTTGAAAATTAGACTTCATTGTGAATTCTAGTGTAAAATTCCAACAATTGAAGTTACTGGTTAAATCAATTTGGTTCGATTAAAATTTTGTTCTTATATTGGTTCAATCATAAATATTTTAATTTTTGTTTGTAGACTTCAATGTGAAGTTTAGATTTAATTGATTTTATTTGAAGTCTTCAGCGTAATTATCCAAATAATTAGTAGACTTCTTAAGTGTTAATACATTTATTTAAACTTCTATTTTATTGTTTGGTGGCGTGGGTGCTCAAAATAATTTCTTATCCCAAAGATTTTTCTGCATTTGTTTTTTAAAATAGTATATTTTAATTTTAAAAACAAAATAATGGTCTAAAAAGATCAATCCTCCCTATACATATATTTACTCTTTGTTGAATGGTATACTGCATATTATAACGAGATATACTATCATAAATTTTCATTTCATCTCTATAAATACTACTTTACTCCCCAACAAATATTATAACAGAAGAAGAAAGGAAAAAAAAAAAAGACAGGGGCTTTCTAAAGGAATCACAATTTCATTTTCATGCTAATACCATTTCTAATCATCTTTGCAACGACATCATTTGCGTCTGCGGGGCTTCTGCCCTTCTCAGCCAAACATTGATTGTGCATTAATTGTTAGAACAAAGATGAAGATAAGAATGTGATTTCAGGTTTCGTGTTAACCTTCGCAAAACATTTTATGGATCTGTTTTTACTAGCGTATTTCGTTGTATTATAATATAAATTATAATAAATTAAGTTCTGAAATAACTCTACATATTTATCACAATTTATTAGATACATATATGATATAATAAACAAGTTGTCAACTATAAATTTACGATATTTTCCATCATGCATGTCATTCTAGGCCTAGCATGAACCATTGGTAATATTGATGACACATCCACAAAATTTAAATTAACATCCGTAATATTTTTTTTTTGGTCAGTGATCATCCGTAATATTTAATAATAGATTGTAAGATGGGATTTAGTGGTTATATATTCAGTAGTTAGAGTGCTAGCAAGCTTTAAGAAAAGTAGCGTTTACCTTTGTAAAACCCTTGAGCATGAGAGTTCGACTCCTTATTCTCGTATAAGATTGAGAAAGGTCCAGTGACCCATATTTTTTGTTATGATTAGGAGGTTCGTGGTCTATACACCAGTACATTTTATAGTGTGAGGATAAAAACTATAATAAACTTACCTTTTTTATAGAAATGAGACTTCTTCCAGCATAAATCAAACCTTATACTTCCAAAATATCTATATTATCGGTGTTCATGTTGATTACCGTTAGATCATTGGACAGTGTTAACACAAAAGACAACTGGTATTTTTGCACAGTGTTTTCTGAAATATATATTGTTAATTTTCAGTCTTTCCTATTATTTTTTGTAATATATATGTAAAAAGTTTTCAATATTTTTTATAGATATACTCCATTGAAATTGAGTAATTTTTGTCGAAAACTTGTAAAACTGCTTTTTTAATAAATATAATGGTTAAAAATTTTAGTTTTTGTAATGATGTATTTTATGGTGTATTGGGAATTATAATTTTTAGTCCTACAGAAATCATTTTTAAAGTGGACTTTATTTAAATATTAAAGTAACAACTTAAAAGTATATAACCAAAAAAAAAATTTCAGTTCTACGGATGAGAAATTTGTTGGAGTTTTCGCTTAATTTATCTTTTGGACAACTTTTTGGCTTATTTAAAGCCAAACATGCTAATTACAATCGCTAGTGCAAAAGATAGACCGTTTATATTAATGTAAAAATAAAATATTAGTTACCCAGCTCTCTTTACTCATAACATCCATTTTCTAAAAACTATGTGGTTAGTAATCATCCAAAAATTAACAACTTGGAATCTACTCTCTACTATATAAACACCAATAAACTTTCCCTCATAATTCCACAGAGCCAACTCCAGATACAATTAAATATATAAATATAAAATAAATTGAACTCCTAACCGGGGTTTCTTTTATAACTTATTTTTTATTTAATTTATTTGAAAAATAATATAACAAATTATTAATAATAATATGGAGATATCTAAAAGTGTCAAAGTTATTGTCTCTCTCACTCTTGTAGTATTCTTGGCTCTTACAGTAACCAATATTGAGGCAAGAGGCATACACTATCCAGTTCAAAAAAACAAAGGAGCCATAGATTATGACGATCTTTTAATTGGAGATCACACTAAGCTTTGTAATAAATCAAACCCTAACAACTGCAAGAAGCAAGAAGTCAATCCTTACAGGAGAGGATGCGAGACGATCAAACGTTGCCGTCGTTCTGTTTCCTAATTATTATAATATTTGGGCAGGCATCGGATGGAATCCTCATATTAATTTCAGATTATTATATTCATTCCCCTTTTTATTTAATTATATCTGTTGTTGGTTTTGTAATTGATTGTAACCGATCATGTTATGAGAGTGAATGTCACATTTTTTTTCAATTATATCATTTGTTGCAGTTTTTATCATACTTTGTTGCAGTCTTATGACCATCGTACATGGTTTAGTGCAGGGGTTAGTCATAATTCATTTCTAGTTCGAGTCCCAGTGAGAAAAACATTAATGACATGTGAGGTATAGGTAACTGATAGTCCCAATTTAAAAGGAGATTATGACCGAAAGAACCTGAACCCATTTTAATATTAAAAACAAATTATTTTTATTATAAATTATGAAAATAATTACAAAATAACTTTTCACTAGAAAATAATGTTCGTTTAAAAAAAACTACAAGATATGAAATTTACCGCCAGCTTGGGGACTCGGTTAGGGTTAGCCACAAACACCTATTGTGTATAAATAGGAGTGAAAAATATTGTTTGCGCTTCAACACAATTGAAAGAGCTTTTAGCAAAAAAGGGTTTTGAGATTCTTGTAAGAAAGCAAACAATAAAAAGACAGAGAGCTTTTGTTTAGAGGTTCTTAGATTATTTATAAATATGTGAACATAAAATGTTACATCAAGTATTCAAAGCATATTTTGAACTTATTGAGAAATTATTTTAGGTGAGACTTGTAATTATACTTAAAATTTTACTAAATTCTTTATAGAGAATCGACCGTGTTATTTTGTAGTTCTTACACTAACTAATTTTTGCACTTTAAACATTTTTGTAAGTTTGGCTTTACTAATATGAAAAAATTTTATCCTTTGAGAATTGAAAACCAAATATCCTAGTGTAGAAATAATAATTAACCATCTGACTAAACCACTGAGCTAAACAAGTTTTGTCAAATGATATTTTGTGTCCTTATTCTTTCCAAAACAAGATCCACCCTATAAATAAGAGGATCAACTAACCAAAGTAAACTATGTAAAATCTCGTTTTGGGTAACTGTAAGATGTATTGTTTTCTTGAGCAAATGTTACACCTACACCTCCTTACTTAAGGTCTTGGTCCCAACAATTAATTTTATTATAACGCCCCGTCCGCCCCTACCGGTGAGTCACCCATCCCTCTTCCGGGCTCGTGGGCCCCAACCCTGTCCGACGGTCGGTGCGTTATTTTTCGTAGGCCCGAACGAGTAATTTACTGACCCTACAATCACCCCATGACCTTTTCCCATGTGTTTTGTCCTCACACACATGCTACCACGAGTCACTTCCCGGAAGGTCACCCATCCTGGGACTACTCCAGTCCAAGCTCGCTTAACACTAGAGTTCTTTCAGGCAAGTGACCGGAAAAGGTAAGTGCACTTGGTGACATAGGTAGCCAAATTAATTCTTTTAAGCCTTTCCTTATATACCACAAACCGGGATATTACAATTCACCCACTCTCACAAAGCGCAACGCCCTCATTGCGCACCAGGATCGTTATCCTTGACAGTGTGAGCCCTCTCTGACTCCACACCCGTCCTCGGATTCGGCTCTGATACCACTTTATAACGCCCCGTCCGCCCCTACCGGTGAGTCACCCATCCCTCTTCCAGGCTCGTGGGCCCCACCCCTGTCCGACGGTCGGTGCATTATTTTTCGTAGGCCCGACCGAGTAATTTACTGACCCTACAATCACCCCATGACCTTTTCCCATGTGTTTTGTCCTCACACACATGCTACCACGAGTCACTTCCCGGAAGGTCACCCATCCTGGGACTACTCCAGTCCAAGCACGCTTAACACTAGAGTTCTTTCAGGCAAGTGACCGGAAAAGGTAAGTGCACTTGGTGACATAGGTAGACAAATTAATTCTTTTAAGCCTTTCCTTATATACCACAAACCGGGATATTACATTTATCTTTTCCGTAACTTTCAGTAATCATTTTTTTTAATCAATTTTTAAATTTTTTCTGAATCAATTTTCTTTTCTTCTCTTTATAGCCAAGGCCGTACCCATGTTGTAAATTTTGAAACATTTGACTAGGGTCTAATTTTTTTTAACTACTTAGGGACCTAATTTAAAAAAAAAATATTATGAAAACAAAAATATAAAATAAAAATACATATTGTATTGTATTTGAAAGCACATTTATGTTTTTGAAACTTAAAGGATATCATTTTCAAATTCTAACAAAATTTATCAGATTTTTCTTTATAAAAACTTTTAAAAACCAAAATCAATTATTAAGACAAAATTAAGATAAAATGTTAGAAAAATTTCTACCTAATGTTGCTTCTAATTTTTCTGTATAATTTTTCCAATAGAAAAATGGCTTGGGTCTCTTGAAATGTAGGCACGACTCTGTATAGAGTCTCTGAATTGTCTCCTTAGAAGCCCTTTAACGAGTCTCGGTCAAAAACCGAAAGTAGAATCAAAGCATGCCCTAAAAAGTGGCTCACAAACCCAATTTTAACATAAATCATGATATGTGTTTCTTTTGTGAATAGGAGAAATTTCTAGGAAATTCTGCAGTTCCTGAAGGATCTTTTAAAATGCACGAGAAATCTTTTTTTGCGTGATGAGTGTCGACCGACACCAAGTCCATAAATCGCCTCCAAGCTCTAATTTTCTCTAACTTCTGCAACTCAGCTCTAAATGCCCCCAAAATCTCCAAAGTAGTCCACCTACAAAGACTCTAAAAGACTCCAAAAAGACTAAAAAGACTTAATAACAAAGACATATATCGTGGTCAAAAACCTATAAAAACCAAGATATATAAACACTCTCATACATAGCTATTTCTTTCCCTCAAGCAAACAGAAAACCAAGACTTACAACAAAAACTCAGAAACTCATTTCTTCGTACAAAAACCATTTCAAAAATCACCATAGTAATCCACATGAAACAAACTTGATAAGATTGAGACCATCGTGTACTTCCCTCAGACTAAGGAAATGTCTCAAACAAACTCCACAATCAAGACGACAAATCTAAAATCATGATGCTGACCTCTGTAAGGTTTAAGTAAATTCTCAGCAATGTAAAATTGATCAAAGAACACATGGACTCTTACCTATTCACAACCAGATCACACAGAAAGTCTCACTTCTGGTTTCTTTTCGCTCAGTTTTATCACTTCAGCAACTGATTTTCTATACTTACCTAAGATATCATTTTTTAATATCGGTTGCTCTTCTCTTCTTATGGGGTTTCTATTTTTAAAGAAGTCATATCATCACTTTTGAAGACAGATGTGATTACCTCCTATATCCCAAGCTCACTACCTATAATGTCTTTTTAACTTTATTTTTATTGAAGGGAAGAGAGAGAGGGAAATCATATTATGTGAGAGGATTATACGAGCACTGAGTGGATTATTTTTATACGAGGACAATTTTTCCAGTTCCGCATATGTCTGAGTGGATTATTCCAGAAGAGGTAGAAAAGTTGTACGCTTTTCCTCCAAATTATGTGAAAAGAAAGGGAAGAGTCCAAGAAACAAGATATACGTCAATTGGGGAGGACGGACGGAGAAGGAGCAAGAGGAAGGCAAGAAAGAATTTAGAGAGCTGGTTTAATTGCAGTAATGGGAGCCAAACTGATGTGAGCCAAGAAGGAATTTAGTTGTATTTGTATTTCTACAGTTTTCATTTGTTGTCATTTGTTGTGTAACTTTGAAAAACTTGGTAAAACCAAGATTTGTAGAACCTTAATTCTTTGTGAAATTCAATTTTTATAATAATGTTAAATATAACAAACAAACTAAAATACAAACTATATAGCATATCTATTGCTAAAAAAAAATACGCTTTCATAATTTAAGTTAAATATTGTAGATTTGTCTATGAGCAAGCAAATATCATATACATTTAACAGTTATTTATCTACGTGAATCTTCTTAATCTTCAAAAAGTCAGATAATATATGTATTTTCAAATATTATTGCATGAATTAATTTGTAATGCATATAAATAGCCATAGATCTTGAGTATAACCAATTTTTTATTATTAAAGATAGAGTATAACCATTAAAACTGAATTTTGGCAGAAATAAAACTTGACAGTTTTTGGTAAAACTGAAAACTTGGTAAAACTTTGATTCCCGCCTAAAAAATTTGAAACTCCCGCCACCCAAATTCCTAAAATTAAATTTTCCCCCCTTTTTTGGAAAACCTAATATCTATCTATTTTTCTCTCATTTTTCGTTCTTCTCCCTCTCTCTCTAACCCGAATCTCCATCTCTCTCTCTCTCTCTCTCGCTCTCTCCCTTTCGGATCTATCTCAAATGAGTACAGAGAATTTATCGCTCGATCCCTATGAAGAGGAAAGGAGGCACAAGGAATACTCCGATCGTCTTTACGCATTCGCCGATGCGGAATACGGCATCCCAAAGAAATGCCCATGTGGTGGCGGTATCGTACGCGAGGTCGATATGGTTACGCCTGTGGATACTACACCGGGCCGTACCTTCTTTACTTGTCAAAGATGGAGGGTAAATGGAACCCTGAGTTTGGTGTTTTGACGATGGACCCCATTTTCCATGTATTTGGTGTAACTCCGAATTTTTTGATTTTTTTTTGTAGGCCGATGGACTCCATTTTCGTCAACCATGGTTGCATGGTGTCGAACAAGAGTTTGAGAAGTTGCTGCACAAGATTTAAATGCAAGAGGTCAAAATCGCAGGCATGCATCTGGAGATTCAGAGCAACCAAAGAGAGATTGCCAAGTTAAAGGAGACAATCGAAGGGATGCAAAGCTGATGTGGTTTAAGATCTACTATGTCTGGATATCTATGTTTGAATTATGTGTTTGTTTCTATGAGATTTTCTATGTTGAATTCTTATTGCTAGTGTTTAAGTTTGAATGGATGTTTTCTGGATAACTTGGCATAACTAGGTAAAACAACTTTGGAAAACTTGGTGTCAAACTTGGTAAAACTAGGCATAACTTGGTAAAACTACTTTGTCAAACTTGGTTAGACAAGGTAATATAATCCAAACATAATTTAAAATATTATGTTAAACATAGATAATTCAAACCAAAATACCCAAAGTACTCAAACATTGGTGGTTCCCTCAGCAACTTGTTTCTCCATTTTCTTCCCCCTAGTCATCACGGGACTCCTAATCTTTATCTTTTTTGTTGGAACGTTCTCAACGGGTTCAACAGCTCTCTTCTTACCTTTTCTGTCCTCGTTCTTCTCAGCCTCAGATACTACCTTCTCAGCCTCTGTTACGTCCTTCTGTTTCCCCCTTATCTTCCACGGTTTCTTCCTTCTCTTGTTCTTTTTCTCCCTTCTTACTGCTTTTCTTAGCATTCTTCTTTCTTCCCTTTCTTTCCTCTTGCACTTTAACAACACTAGGCTCACAAATGATTCCTTCAAAAACACCATCATCGGCAGTAGCCTCAGGCTCACTTGGTAATGTCTCCTTAACACCCGCTCTTAGTGTATTCACAACCGATTCCATATCAGTTAATCTACCGTTATACGTCTCAGTCAACTCCTTGAACTGAGCGTCGTAATAAATCTTCAATCGAGACTCTGTTTCCTCATTTCTCTTCTTGATTAATTCCTCCACATCCGCAAGACTTAAAACAGTAGGAGTAGGAGCCCCTTCAGGATCACTCTCAGACGCCTCATGAATAGCACGAGGTTGCTCTTGAGCATCGGCCTGAGACGCACGACCAGACACATCTTGGTTGAAAAGTTCTTCAAACCAGATTGTCTTCTTCTTCTTGAGCAGCCAGTTCCAACCATCGACTATTGGGTCATCCACATCATTCCAGCCAGAATTAGCGTCCATGGTATTCTCTAGAAGCGTCATTTCCATGGGAGATGGCTCCAAGATGCTTTGAATATCCTGGAAATATAAGAAGAAACAATTTAATATCAACCTCAAAGTATGATATGAGATACTAGGATAAGTAGTATGATATGAGATACTAACCTTGGTTGTTCCAAGCTTCTTATTTATCTCTGAGATACGGAAAAACCTTGACCCCACGGTTTTATACCTCATCTTGCACATTCGCGGGCAATCCTCGCACGCACCCTGAACCCTTTCTCGGAAATGGTTCTTCAGAACTGGGATGGCCTCAAAAGCAAGGACCTCCAGAGGAACAATGCATCCAGGAAATACCCATGAAGTGGGTGCCACTCCTCTGGTATGGTCAATGAAGTGCAATATGTGTTTGACATTCTCCTCGAATGACAAACGCCCCCACGGAAAAGTCTTGCACATCTCGAGATCATCAATGGCTCTGAGGAAAAAACTCTCAACGGAAGTAGCTCCTTTGCCTGTCTTCTTCTTCCCAATGATCACGGATGACAAGAAGTACAGGACTTCCATCTTCAAACGATCCTTGCCATACTTTCTCTTGCCAATATTTTTTTCGTTTTCATAGCTAGGAACTGCTTCACAACTTCTTCATGTGTAACCTTCTCTTCACCAAAGTACTTAGCAATAAAACTTGAGTCACCACCAAGGGATTCGTAGTGGTTTGGATAGGAGTGACATAACAACCCCGAAACGAGTGCATGCTCCCTAATGGAATAGCGGATTGGAACGCCATTGACAATAAACCATAGCTCCATCTTCTTATCCACAGCCGTGACCCTAACAAGAATCATCCACAGTCCCATCCATTTTGAGCTTGTCTTCTGACCCATGTGGAAGAAGTGCTTGAATTGTGGATGCTCATGGAACCAATCAAGCTCATCATCCTCGAGAATTTTGTCTACAGTCTTCACGGCTTTGGCGATGTAGCACTTAGAAAAGAGCTTTATCGTCTTCACATATTCTGTGGGAGGGAAACACATCTTGAGGGGCTGCATTGGTTCGGTTTCGTCCTCTGAATTCTGCACACACAAAAAGTTTGACCAAGTATTACCCAGTTATACTATGTTTTACAAGAAAGTTTTACCAAATTTTACTCTAACTATACTAAGTTTTACCAAGTTTTACTACCTTTAACCAAGTTTTACCAAGTTTGGCACCAAGTTTTACTAAGTTTTACCAAATTACACACAAAGTTTTGCTAATTCCTACCAAGTTTTACATATCCGAAATCGACAAAAATTAGACATGCAAGGCCCCATAAATGGAAATACGTACCATTCCTTCCTCGAGTTGATCACTGTGGTGGGTTAAAGTAAAAGTGCGGATTTAAAGGGCCTGATTAAACTGGTTCGAACAACTTCTTCTTCTTCGTGAAACCCTGAAGTGTCCCGGAGGAGCTGTCTCTTGGCGCGGGAATCTTCAACTTCATCCTCCTCGATCTACGGCTTTCTCCTCATCAACTCTACGGCTTTATCCTCATCGTCTACGGCTTTCTCCTCCTCGTTTATCCCTCCGGCTTCCTCCTCCTCATCGTCTTTTGTTTCATCGTCCTTCTCTTCCTCGTTTTCAATCTCTTTGTCGTCTTTTTTTTTCTTCCTCCGCATTCTCGGATTCTTTTTCCAAGTCTGTTTTTTCTTCTTCATCAATTTATTTCCACACAACTTCGGCTTCGCGATTCGCCTCTTCTCTCGGGTCTCTCTCGGTTGGGGATTCGTTTGGAGGAATCGGTTTATCCTCTACTCTCTTCGACTTTCGTAATTTCTTTCTCCTATAACTCCGCATGTTTCCTTCTACAAATGGAGATTGAAATTCTTTTTTTTTTGTCGGATGAAGTCGGAAAACTGGGGAAAACTGTAAGAAGAAGGGAAGACGAACGGATATACTGAAGCGAAAAAAGGATTTTTGATTTTACCTTAAGACATTTTTAGGATTTAAAGAGTAGATCCGACCCGACTCAAATGGATGGACCAAACTCTTTGGGTCAATCCAGGTTGGGTTGTAAATAAGTTACAAAACCCAGGTTTTGCTGTATTTTACCCGTTCTCTCAAATTAAAAAAAAAAAGAAAAGAAAATGAATATATGGGAGAGGAGTATATGGGACTTTGAGTTTGAGTCGAAGAACCCTTGAGAATTTCGAGAGAATTTGATCTGAAAACTCCTCCATCTCCCATTCCAAGCGATTCCTCTTCCCCCTCTCTGAAATTAAATTCTACCATCACCAGTTTCTGTTTTAAATTCCCCTCAATAGCAAACGATTTTTGTAGAACAAATCACTATTTTAAGATCTCCATTGAAAAAAAGAAAAGTGCGACAAACCCAAAAAGAGAGGAAGATCCTTCCGTTGAGGCCGAGAATGAGTGGAGGGAGAGAGAGGGACACGATGATACGAAGAATCACCGAGAGAGCTTCTGGATTATCTAAGAACTGGATTTTCAAATCATCGGCGTCGCGATTTCACGACGAGTCTTTTGATTCCTACGTCTCACCTATTCTCATTCCCGGCGTCCATGAATTCCATTGACAGGTACATGCCCATCAAAAATCATCTTGTGCTTTGCTCTCTTGATTTCAAATCGAAAATCGATTCATTGTAAAACGAATCCTTCTTTGTTTTGAATTACATGATGCAATTAGAACTAGCGAAAATATCAGATTTTATTGCAGCAAAAGCTGGAAACATTCTTGGCTACGAAGTTTTTGTTCCTGAAAACAACAACGTCTTTTACTCTCGCAGTCGCAGGTATAACCAGCAGCTTTTGCTCCATTTTCAAAATTTCTCCCTTGTATGAAGACATGAAACACATATTGCAATAGAGTGAAATATTATGTTTTGGTGTTTAGTTGTGATGAAAATATGGCTTTTTTGACAGTGAGTTTATATTTAATCTCGACCCAAGTGGATGAATATTTCCAAACTATTGTGCAAACAAACGGTGTTATGAGCTCCGTAGTGCGTGTGCCTTCTATAGATCCAAACTATAAGAGAGCTCTACTACTATCAGAACAGGTATTGAAATGTTAGAAACCTCCTTTAATATCTTTCTATACTCTTTGTATTTTCTTCTAAAAAATATGTGATTTCTGTTTACAGGATCATTGTCTGGTAGAAATGTTGCACAGATGGCAAGATGGAAAAGTCCCTGCTGATATAACCTGTGTGATAAGGTCTGCTAACAGTACTTTTCATCAAACTGAATCCATATATTATGTAAGCAGTAAGCATGTAAGTTTTAGTTACTTTAATGTTTATTTGTTAACAGTTATCATGAAAGAGCTTCAAACGCTAATGTTATGCGGTTTCTTGAGAGGCATGGCATTATGTATCATTATGTATCGACAACAAAAGAGAATGTGAGATGTTGGAATTGGTTAAAGGCACTGATCTAAGTCTAGAGAGGCGTTAGTTAACAACAACAAAAACCAGAGAGGCATCCAGAGTTGAAGGAAGACAGAAATGGGGAAATCAAAGAAAGTGGATGTGAATCAATTTCTGGTTGCTCATCTCAACACCATCTACGATACTCTCCATGTAATTTTTCTCTTCTTACCGGTTCAAATTTCGCGGTAATGAATTTGAATCGTAATTAGAGACAAACTATGCTAAACTTTTTTTTTTTGCAGTTGTCCAGACGAACACGGAACATCGTCTCTTATAGAGGAGAAAGTTAACTGGAACGATGTTCTTCACATGTTTGATCACCTCACCAAACAAGGCACCATAGGTTTAAAGTTATTCTATTTTAGGTTCTTTTTTTAGTTGCGGTGATGCTGGAACTTCGTTCCTTCATTTGATTTCTCGATTTGTCTCTTTTTTTTCCTTAACTTTAAATCGTGGGAATGCTATGGACTGGAGAAGCTCCAAAATCTGAAACACTTAAGGAGACTGGAGTCTTACTTCAACGCTCTTCAGGGGTTTTTGCTTTGTTGCCATGGAAACACTATTGGTGCTGGGACGACGCTTTCTTCTATCGTACACGTTTATGTCAAGCAAATCGTTGTTTCCAGCTTCAGATTATTGCAGAGTTTTGTCTCCTTATATGGTAAATAGGAATCTACTCTTCTGGCTGTTCATATTCAAAACACAAAAGCTAAGATGGAATGTTCTACACTTTTACTGAAGAACCGTATGCTAATTTTTGCCAGCAATTATCATCTTCTAAACTCTTTTCTCTTAGATTTGTATAGCCATTCGACCCCAAAAAATAGTAGTATAGCCAATGTAGGATTTGCTTTCGAGATATGTCAAAGTGAGTGATTAAGATTACTTATTCATGGATGTTTTTCCTTTTCAGGTGTTCGAATCTGGGAACTCAAGGGTTCATATGGAAAGGACAAAAGGCCGTCTATTCCGCAGCTTTTAGGAGTTGTTTGGGAAGCATGCTCAGGTTTGAATAAGTTTCCTGCAACAAACATCACATCGACTGGCAGGGCTATTGCCCAATTTGCGGTTTCGATGAAGGACCTTCTTAGGGAGATGAAAGTGGTGGTGTCAAGATCCTTGATGATTCCGATCTCGAAAGCATCATTGAAGGGTATGCATCTTGCTAATTTAGAGATCATGTAAAATATTATCAATCGGAGTACACAATATGATGTTAAAAGAAAGTGCATTTATGATTTTGTGTTTATAAAAACAGAATAACACATACGAGAGCCGGGTTACCAGATATTTTCCTAAACCAAATATTTCAAGCTGAGAAAATTATGTAGGAGGAAGGATTAAGCTTGATGGTTAGCCAGAAACTGGTGAAGCTAATGGATGAAGATGTTCAATACTTGAGACATGCTGGAAAATCGAGTTCCATGTCCTTGAACAAGTAGCCCCCCCCCCCCCCCCCCCCAAAAAATAAAATAAAAAGTCATTGGTTTCTCTTTCTTTCCAACTTCCCTCATTGCTTTTGTTTTCATTTTCGAATTTCTTTCAATACTGAACAAATAAATTGACAACAACATTCAAGAACAAAAGACATAGATATCATATCTAATATATATAATAGACAAGTCATGAGAGAGAAAAATCCTACATGGTCCAATCAAAACTAAGAATTAAACTGACGTGTCAAGGCTTTTTGGTGACTATTCTGAAACCAATTCTGATGATTAGTCCGTCTATTTTTTTTTCATCTCTTTCTCTTTCTCTCGAAATGTCCCTCTCCATTTCTCTCGAAAATTTCACGCCATCGTCGCCGAAAATTTCACGCCATCATCATCATCTCCTTCGATCGTCTGATACCTATTTCCAGTTTTATTCATCTAGATGTACGTTTGTTTTGGTTTGAATCTAAATCGTTGAGTTTGTTCATAACCCTAATCCCTCTTTTCCTTTGTTTCAGTTTTCAATCCGCTGGATAAAAACCTAACACGGTTCGTCTATAATTTCCCATCTCTATTTCATCGCTTTTTCCAGTTTATTGTTAGATTTTATCCTTTCCTTATCCCGATTGATTTTATGAATCGCATCAGGCCATGAATCGTTCATTTGTGTTTATCTTCTTTTCATGTATTCGACGATCTGGAAAATTCAAAGTAAACTGTCCAATTCTTTTCCAATCTCAAGACCAAAACCGTCCGATTAGGGTTTCTTGTGGTTTATTTGTTAATATTCGTCGTGATTTTTCAATATCCTAACACATATTTCTGTTTCTCGCATCAGGCCCACCGCTTTTTCGATTTTTTTGGGTGATAATAAGAAACAAATTCTCTGAAGAAATTATCCTTTCCCGTGAACGGTTTCCATACCTCACCGTTTTTGGAGCTTTGTGGGTCTCTCAGATGGAAGGTATGAAATCCATCTTTCTTTTTTGATTTTCAATTTCTATGAAATTACAACCGTTTTATTTGTTTATCTTTGTTTTCAGGTATTCCTGGATCTAAAAAATTTGGGAGTAAAAGCTGTCGACTATTCTTCATTTTCCCGATTTCCACATCCTTTCTACAACAATTAAATCCATTTTTATCCTTCACAACTACTTTCCTTTGTTGACAATCTACCATGGAAACTTCCGGAGATATGAAACAAAGAAGCGAGGAAGAAAGTTTATGTTTATCAAGTTGCAGGCCGTGTTCATCACGACCCGTCACATGCTCTTGGAGATCTCACTGGAATCAAGAAACACTTTTTTCGGAAACGCGGCGAGAAGAAATGGAAGTGAGAATTGCTCAAAGATTTACAGAAGCAAAGAATATAGATGCGATTGTGGAACTCTGTTTTCTAGGTGCGATTTTGAGGTTTTTTTCAACTCCTAAAAATTTGATCTTTCGTCTGAATTTACAAATTTGTGGAATGGGTTTTGTTTTAGAATATATAGCTTTATATATGTTTTAGATAGCTTTCGTCTGAATCTGGTGTGATTCAAGTACATTCGATTTACTACAATCTGTATTTTAAATGAGCACAGGTCAGAAATGACGGTGAAGAAATTGAAGCCGATGGTGCCAATTATCATATTGAAATGATAAGGTGTTTGAGAGAGGTTAATGGCGACAACAACACTGTTGGCTGATATGTTTTCATGTTGTTACGTTTCTTTGAAATCTTGTTAATATTTTTTTGGGTGAAGCTAACAAGATCTGCCCGAATTTTGTCCAGGTATCCACAATTCTTGGGTCCTATCAGACTATAAAACTGGTTGAGACCTTCATGAATTACCAGATATTTTTCAGGATCATGTTTACCATGTTTCAAGGATATGCAGACATTAGATTCTGGTTTGGTCTATTCAGACGATATATACATCATTCAACTTGCCTATTTTTCCTTCCGGAAAAATTCCTATGCGTTTATGTACTTTGGATATCAGAATATAGAGCTTCTGTTATGTCCATGTATATCATTGTTACTCTTATGTACAATAGGTAGATTGGCATATTTTCTGGTGTAAAACAAAATTGTGAACTGAACCATGAAAATATTTGGTGAAAAAACTGTTACAAAAACATCAAGAGGTGTTTGTGTTATTACAAAGTCAAGGTTAGAAGTATCTTTGTGTTATCCTCAAGAACATGTCAGAGTATTTGTTAGAAGAAGAAAAGGCCCACCTTGAGATGAATCGATTCCGGTGTCATTACAAAGTCAAGGTTAGATCTGTTTTCTTCGATTTCTCCAGCTCTTAGATTAGATTTATGTTACGCATCTTTTGATGCAATGTCTTGAAGATACAAAGAAATTTACTCGAATATTATGATTGTTTCTATATGTTTAGCTAAAGGTCTCTACTTCTTTGATTATTTGTTTCCAGACATCAAATAGCCATTGCACTTAACTATTCTTCTAGGTCTGCCAGTGTTCTTTTATTCTCATAAATATACACTGCACTTACCTGTTTTTTCATAGCAGTTAGCATCTGATTGTGTAACTGCTATCTGGTTTCTGGATTCGTTACTGTGTTGTCTACAGCCTTGAAGAATTGTGATAGCTTTAGAAGTCCTTTCGGGAAATCTGGGTTCTCTTTTGGTGATTGAAGTCGATAAATTACGGATACAGGTAAATTACAAGGCTTTTAGGTGAGAAAGATATCTCAACTTCTGGGTTTTTGCATTATAGATTTGGTAGGGCGCATACATTCTAAAATAATGCATGTTCCCTAATTTGAGGTTGAAATTATTGATGATATGTATTAGCATACAGAGTCTATTTATGCTCAGTTGCTCACACAAACTCTCTCATTTTAAGTTGACAGGGGAGACTCCTTGCTAAGGAACATTACTATTCTGCTGTTGTTGATGTCTATAAAATAGGCTTAGAATTAAGGCACGTTGTTAATGCATGAGCCTTAACAACTGAGTGTTTTTAATAGTTGGCACTGTTTCCAGATCGAGTTCCTATTGATCTTTCAATTTGTTTCTATATATTAGGCATGTGCATATCATGTCTATTGATCTTTCGATTTGTTTCTATATATTAGGCATGTGCATATCATATCAGTATGCTGACATATATTTGTCTTATTTTGGCAGTCCAGATGATTGGGAATGTTTCCTACAATATCTCGGCTGTTTGGTTGAAGATGACATCATGTTGAAGTACTTTGACTTATTTATCAGATTCATCCAACAAAACACATGGAATACAAATTTTCTCACCTACGGAAGAAATGGTGATTATATTAACCACTTGCAGACTTAAAGGTTTGTCACGGCGAGGAACAAATCCGAGTAAAGCTTTTTGTTTTTTTGTTTTTGTTTTCCTCTCTGAAACCTCTTCTATGTGTTGTAACCGTTTGAATTGAGTTCTGGAAAAATTTGTCGTCTGGTGCAGCGCATTGTCTAAATTTGTGAATTAGGCCGCTGACGGTGGAATCACAGCTCTTCACATGGCTGCCTTGAATGGATTGTTTGTCAATATTTGTTAATAAGATTTTTTGCTAAATTTTGTTAAAAGATATTTTCTAGAATGGTCACGGAGGGAGAAGATCTAATCACGTTACTTCTACCTCCTTGCTATAGCGTTTTATGTGACGCTATATTAAAAATCTCTAAGCCAAGAACACTGACGTAATCCCAGCTTATTTAACCATTTCCATTAGCTTTATTGTTTATTATTTTTTCCTTTTATGTTCATTATGGGACTCTGTCTTCAAACTTCAGGTGCAGAAGCTTCTAGTAATTGTGCCTACTTACTGTCTTTTTGTATTCATTATTAAGAAGTGTTGTTGTCACTATGGAAAATATAAGACTACGTACATGTTTAACGTAACAAACATAATATGAAGCTCACATTAATCATCACTGTGATGATTGTTGTCTGCAACCAAATAGTTAACTTGAAGAAAGCAACCCGGAGACATATTGAGCCCATACGCTTGGATCGCCAGAGTTGGTCTTAAAAACTCGATGAAGGTTAGGTAATAACCCTGTGATGATGAGTATACTCAAAAGGGGCAATGATAAGTAATTGGAGTGAGTGATTCCTGGAATGACGACATCAGAATTTGGCGAAAGCAACAATTCTAACCAATGACGACTTCACATCCGTGCTATGTCATTTGGGTAGCCACCGACAAACATTTTTTGAAAAGGACAATTTCCATTTTGACGACGTCAAATATATGTTTTTACAACATGAAATGAATCAATAGAAGAGACTGTGGAGGAACAATTCAGCTTAATGTCATCTTTCTTGCACCTCTTGGAAGGAGAATCTATAGATGGAGAGACACATAAAAATGGACCTTCTGACAAATCTTTGTATAAAAAATAGAGAAACAAAATAATAAACTTAGTTGCTCTTGCAACAACGTGGAAAGAACATTTCTGAAATGTAAGAAAGAGTCAACGATGAGAGCTAAACGTGCAATACAAAGTAGGTTCTGATTCAATGTTCCCTCATATACACATATACAATAATGTTAGTCTGATTAACTGTGTCCTTTTTTTTTATAGGTACCTTCTGTGTGAATGTGTCTAAGAAAGTGGTGTTGGTTAAAGAACTAAAGAAAGCAAAGAGAAGCATGGCTATAAAAATATATATTAGGACGTCATACTTTTTGCCTAAAATTAAACGAAACCAAAAAAAGATTAAAAGAAGATCTAAAAGAATCACCTTCGATATTCCAAAAAAAAAGGCAAAAAAAAAAAAAACAAATTACATTCATCAATGTACTTTAAATTTGGAAATGAAAGAATAGTAAGATTAGGAGAACATACTCTAATCATCAAAAAAATATTAAGAATTTAAAAAGTTTTAGCTATATACACATTATTTGCATTATAATATGAACTCTTGATCCACATAAAAAGAATTCTATTATAAGTTTATTATGCTTTATTCTCATAGGTATAAAAAGAGATTTTCTATTAATCCATTGTAACATATGACAAGACCTAAAATTTAGAGAGAAATATATTAATATTTGGAAAATTCTTTGGTTATACCACACAATTTTTGTGAATCTACAGACACCAACATTCGAAGACATAATAAACTCTATAATCTTAAAATTAATTATGACCCTTCTCAACATATGCAAAATTTTAATTAGAATTGGTTTTGGTCTAAAACGTTTTATTTAAATATGTATAGTCAAAATAATACCCATTTTTAGGCTAAGACCCTTGAATGCGACAACAAAAATCTAAATTTAGATTTACCTTATCAAGAAATGGTTTACTTATACTTTTACTATAAATATGATCTTAACTTCCACGAAGATTGACACATTTGGCTTTGTCTTCCCCATTTTTCATTTGCAGTTTGAAGATGTCACGTAAGCAGACAAATACCCAGGCTACATCCTTGTTAGTTAAAGTAAGGATTTACTTATTTTTATTAAAAAAAATATTGCATATTTAACAATTCTTTCTTTGGCTAATGTAGGAAACTACTAATAAAGAAGAAGAAATTGTCAATGGTTTGAAAAATGAAAAAGATAAAGCTTCATGCTTCCAAAAGTGGGTGATATTGAATGGAGACGGGGAGAAAATGTTGGAATTGTGTCCAGTAATCTCGGTACTGTCTCTAGAAAGTAAGAGTATGTCAATGATCAGACATAAGTCATATAATACTGGGGGTCATGATGGCTTGCTAGAGTCCGCTCATGATCTATAAGTCTTGGACTTATTGCCTTTATTATATGATCCCATATGGGTCACACGCCTAAGCTAACAGGAAAATGTGTAGGAACGGCTTAGCAGAAGTACGGTAAAAGTGCCAGGCATTTGTCGTACTTAGAGAGAGATTAATGGGTCTGATTAAATCCAAGGGATTTAATCAGATTGGTATTTGGGCCCAAAAGCCCAAAAGGGAAAGAGAAGGGTTTTATAAACTAAAAGCCAAATCTCTTTCTCCTCCAACCCTAAGCCTCTGCGCCGAAATCTCTCTCTCTCTGCGGCCTCCCTTAGCTCGGTCTAGCAGCCATTTTCTGTGATTGCGTGTGTGAGCCTTTGGAGGATCCATCCCTAGGTGGTTCTGCTGATCTCTGACCTGTTCTCTCTTTCCGCTGCATAAACAGGTAAAAGGTGAGATCTATAATATGTTTCTAATCAAGAGAACCTAGATCTGCATGTTTAGGACTGTTGAATCTGAGAATTGAATCTGGATTAACACTAAACATTCCTTCAGTGGTATCAGAGCCATTGGTTCTGTGGTTTTTCTTGTTTAGATTCAAGTTTAGGATTGTTTAAAGAGGTGTTTTTGAATCAATCTACTGATAAGAACAAAACACTTAAGAAACAAGAATTGAAACCTAAACAAACTAATGAAAAATCGCAAACCAAACTATATGATTTGGTATGCGTCGGTTTGATGATGCACGGACCGATCGCTTTGCGGATCGAGTCGCGTGATCATCCGATCGCGGCAGCTGGACCGGACGACCGAGCGGATCGGATCAATGCGATCGCGATCGCTTCATGCATCGTCCCGGCGTGTCCAGCCTGCTGTCCCGATCGACCGTGAGGCGCAAGGATCGCATGGATCACGTCATGCGTCCGATCGCGAGAGATGGGCTGATCGATCGGATCGATCGCATCTCGTCCCGATCGCATCTCGTCCGGCTCGTCCCGATCGTCGCCTCCCGTCCCGATCACTCGTCCCGACCATCGTCCCGTCCTGTCCCGATCTCGGCTTGCGGCTGCTCGGTTGTTGCTCGATCGAGCGAAGCCACGATCGGTTCATGACCTAATGGGCCGGTTCGGTTCGTTTGACGGTTCGGTTTAAAAACTTGATTAAAATCAAAACGTCACGGTTTAATAAACAGACTTAATAAATTTATTAAGTTCTGGTTAAACCGGGATAAGAAATCCAAAGTCGAAAAATTGGATTTTGTGCCTAAACCAGGATTTTCTAATTTGATTTGGTTGGACCAAATAAATTGAGAAAATCCGGTTTAGTAAATAACCGGTTGACAATTGTGGTCATCGTAGTAATTAATTTTGGTTAGACCAATTTTAATGAACCAGACCGGTTATGTCATTTAATTGGACAATTGGGTTATGTCTTGGACATAGACCAATTCTTGGGCCTCGGGCCAAGAAGTTAAAACAATTGGGCCAATTATTTGAGTCTTTTCTTCAGAATTAATTTAAAATTTATTTTATATAATTATAAATCGATTTTAAATTAAAGTTTCCGAAATTTTGAAATTAGAAAGTTTCTTAAAATAGAAGTTTTTAGATTTGCATGTTTTGGATTTTAAGAAATTTCTAAAGTTAGAAAGTTTCCGGTTTTAGAAAGTTTCCAATTTTAGAAAGTTTCCAAAAATAGTAGGTTTCCCAAAATGGAAAGTTTCCCAAAATAGTAATCTTCTATTTTGGGATGAAATTTTAATAAACCTACAAACCTCAAATAATATCAAGCGTTGGATGTCTTGTCCAGTCTATGTCAGCTGTCGAAGCCCATTCAATTGTATTCATGGCCTTACAGTGTGAGGGTGTCTACTTTTGCGTGGATAAGACGGTTTGTGATTCATAAATGTCATTGGGAGTCCCAGACATTAATGATTACATGACTGTATAGTCTGGTTTTCTTGACTAGGCCATCGGGAGTCCCGGGCCTTGAGACATCAGAGTGGATTGGGCCTCGGGCCCAGATTCACAACCAAGAGTTATATCACGGATATAATTATCCGACATAGGGCTTACCGATATAAGCTAAGATTGGGTGACGGCCAGTGGCCCACTTTGATCTTAGTTATATGTGGATCTTGGAATCATTATATTCTATTGAGGGTAACTTATGTTATTGAATATAATGCATGATTAATCATATTAAATTTAATACGAGATTAATCATATTGAACATATTAACTAATAACCTTTTTATATTATATTTCAGCTATGACTACTACAAGCACTCAAAACACATTCTCAATCCGGTCTGTTCTCGAGAAGGAGAAGCTGACTGGAACGAACTTCCTGACGTGGTCAAGGAACTTGAGGCTGGTCCTCAAGCAGGAGAAGAAGGATTATGTCCTTCGTGATCCCCTCCCCGAGAGGCCTCCTAACAATGCTGCCAGGACTCTGCATAATGCTTGGGAAAAGCATTCGTCAGATGAAAATGATGTGTATTGCCTTATGTTGGCGACAATGACTGCTGAGCTGCAAATGCAGTTCGAGAGTGTGTTGTCACCAATTGAGATAATGGCAAGCCTGAATCGCTTTTTCAGGAGCAAGCAAGGACTGAGAGGTTTCAGACGGTTAAGAACCTCTTAGACTGTAAGTTGGCTGCAAATGCGGCAGTGAGTCCTCATGTCTTGAAGATGATGGGTTATCTCGATCATCTTCAGAAACTCGACTGCCCTATCAGCCAGGAACTTGCTTGCGACATCATTCTGCAGTCATTACCTGCAAGCTATGATCAGTTCATTTTGAACTTTAACATGCATGGCTTGAGTAAGACATTGCCTGAGCTTCACGGAATGCTCAAGACTGCAGAGCCCAACTTGAGGAAAACCGCCAAGGACCCCAATGTGCTTATGGTGCAAAAGGGCAAGGGGTTTAAGAAATCCTCTGCTAAGGATAAGGGAAAGGCCAAGGCTGTCCAAGTCACGGACAAGGACACGCCAAAGCCCAAGCCCAAGTCCAAGGCTGGGCCAACTGACATATGCAGGTTCTGTAAAGAACCAGGGCATTGGAGGAGAGAATGTAAGAAATTCCAAGAAGGTCTAAAGGAATTGAAGAAGAAGACTCTCGAGATTTCTTCATCAGGTATTTTTGTTATAGAAGTTAATACAACTACTTCTGATAATACCTCATGGGTTATGGATACTGGTTGTGGGGCTCATATTTGTACTAATATGCAGGCACTCAGCAACAGTAGAAGGCTGAAGCAAGGACAAGTGGAGCTACGAGTTGGGAATGGAGCGAAAGTTCCAGCACTAGCTGTAGGCACATACTTGTTGTCTTTACCTTCGGGATTGGTTTTAGAACTCAATAATTGTTATTTTGTACCTGCTATAAGCAGGAATATTATTTCAATTTCTTTGTTGGATTTGGAAGGTTATGATTTTTCAGTTAAGAATAAATTATGTTCCTTCAATCGCAACAATTTGTTCTATGGTTGTGCCCCTCTTACGAATGGGCTTTACATACTCGATCAATCCGCGCCAATTTATAACATTAATACCAAACGGTTCAAACCTAATGAGGAGAACCGAACGTTTCTATGGCATTGTCGTTTAGGGCACATCAGCGAGAAACGCATCAAGAGGCTCCATTCGGATGGACTTCTTGGCTCATTTGACTTTGAGTCATGTGAGAAATGCGAATCCTGCATAATGGGCAAAATGACACGGGCCCCCTTTAATAAACCTAACGAGAGGGCCAGTGACTTATTGGGCATGATACACACTGATGTATGTGGCCCAATGTCCACAAATGCAAGAGGATACTATCAGTACTTCATTACCTTTACTGATGATTTCAGTAGGTATGGATATGTTTATTTGATGAAACATAAGTCTGAATCTTTTGAGAAGTTCAGAGAATTCCAAAATGAAGTACAGAACCAACTTGGCAAAAGCATTAAGGCTCTTCGGTCCGACCGAGGAGGAGAATACTTAAGCAAAGAATTCAGTGATCATCTAAGAGAGTGTGGGATCGTGTCCCAACTCACTCCTCCTGGAACACCTCAATGGAATGGTGTGTCTGAGAGGAGAAATCGGACCTTATTGGATATGGTTCGATCTATGATGAGTCACACAGACCTTCCAATATCCCTTTGGGGATATGCTCTGCTAACAGCAGTGTTCACTCTAAATAGAGCGCCATCGAAAGCAGTAGCAAAGACACCATATGAATTATGGACTGGAGTGGCTCCAGTGTTGTCTTATCTTAGAATTTGGGGTTGTGAAGCCTATGTCAAGAGATTAATCTCAGACAAGCTTACACCAAAGTCTGATAAATGCTACTTCATTGGTTATCCGAAGGAAACCAAGGCTTATTACTTCTATCTACGTTCCGAGAACAAGATCTTTGTTGCCCGGGATTGTAACTTTCTTGAGAGGGAGTTTCTCTCTAAGAAAGACAGTGGGAGTAAGGTACTGCTTGAAGAAATTCAAGATGAACAGGATACTGCTCAACCTAATGAGGAAGAGCAGCAGGAGGACCTACAAGAAATTGTAGAGCCTGAACCTGTAGTACCTGAAGTTCGAAGATCCGGGAGGATCCGTCACGAACCCGAGAGATATCAAGGATTCCTCGTGACTAACTGTCATGATCTTTTGATCATTGATGGTGATGAACCATCGAACTTCAATCAAGCCATGATGGGCCCAGATTCCTCGAAGTGGCGCAAGGCCACTGATTCCGAAATGGACTCCATGTCGGTCAACCAAGTGTTTTCGTTGGTTGACTTACCCGCTGGTGTAAAAGCCATCGAGTGCAAATGGATCTTCAAGAAGAAGATTGACGTGGATGGAAATGTCCAGATTTATAAAGCCAGGTTGGTGGCAAAAGGTTTCAGACAAGTTCACGGTGTGGATTACGATGAAACCTATTCACCAGTGGCTATGATGAAATCTATTCGGATTCTACTAGCAACTGCAGCTTTTCATGATTATGAAATTTGGCAGATGGACGTGAAAACCGCCTTCCTGAATGGTATTCTGGAAGAGGATGTGTATATGACGCAACCTGACGGTTACATAGATCCAAAGAATGCTGGGAAAGTATGCAAGCTTCATAAATCCATTTATGGATTGAAGCAAGCATCGAGGAGCTGGAATCTTCGTTTTGATGAAGCGATCATGCAATTTGACTTCATCAGAAACGAAGAAGAACAATGCGTGTATAAGAAAACTAGTGGGAGCAAGATAGTATTTCTTATTCTGTATGTCGATGACATACTGCTTCTCGGAAACGACGTTCCAATGCTGAAGTCAGTAAAGGACTGGCTTGGAAGTTGTTTTTCCATGAAAGACATGGGTGAAGCTGCATACGTTCTTGGAATCAGGATCTACCGGGATAGATCTAGAAGGCTGATAGGCTTGTGTCAAGATTCATACATTGACAAAGTCCTACAAAGATTCAGCATGAAAGATTCCAAGAAGGGCTTCACGCCAATGGTACATGGCACAACGCTAAGCAAGAAGCAGAGCCCTACGACGGCTGCTGAGCTTGAGCGCATGAAGAATATTCCTTATGCATCTGCAATAGGATCTGTCATGTATGCCATGATCTGTACTCGTCCTGATGTTGCTTATGCATTGAGCATGACGAGCAGATACCAGTCCAATCCAGGTGAAAACCATTGGATTGCCGTCAAGAACATCCTGAAGTATCTGAGACATACAAAGGACAAGTTCTTGGTATACGGTGGAAGTGATGTGCTTAAAGTCAGTGGATTCACGGACGCAAGTTTCCAGACAGACCAAGATGATTTCCGGTCACAGTCCGGTTATATCTTTTGTCTGAATGGCGGTGCAATAAGTTGGAGAAGTTCCAAGCAAGACACCGTTGCTGATTCCACTACAGAAGCTGAATATATCGCCGCTTCAGAAGCTGCGAAGGAAGCTGTTTGGATACGAAAGTTCATTATTGAACTAGGTGTGATACCAGATGCGGCTGAGCCTCTGGCACTGTTTTGTGATAACAATGGTGCTATTGCTCAGGTAAAGGAACCAAGATCACACCAGAAATCCAAGCATGTTCTAAGAAGATTTCACTTGATACGTGACATCATTAATAGAAAGGAAGTCAAGATCAGCCGAGTTCAGACAGATGATAACGTCGCTGATCCGTTGACAAAGCCACTCCCAAGGCCTAAGCTCGAGTTCCTGACTGAAGCTGTAGGCATTAGAGACATTGAAATGTAATCTAAATTTGAGTGGGAGTTTGAGGGCTTTATTTAGTTATTTGATATGTTCTTGTAAAACATTTATGTTTAATGAAATTATTATTTCAAGATTATTTTAACTGTGATGAAATAATCGTTCCAAAGTGATATAAACCATTTTATAGGTCATCGAAGTAAGTGACTAGATCTTGAGTCATCAAAGTCATTTAGCTTGATCATGAGACCCTATATTTGATAGATGGCTTATATCATCCAGTCCCTAGTCGAAGGTTGTTGAAATTGGAACACCAACAACCGTGTGAGACTAGATTGGTATGTGACTTATGACAAAGTCTCAGTGTGTCATAGATGCGCGGCATCAAAGTCAGTACATAGGTGTATGTGGGGTACATACGACCGGACTAGACCCGCTTATAAGAACTCTTCAGGATATTTATATCTGTGTCATAAGAGATTCTTACTACGACTATAGAGTATAGTCCTTAGACCTGAGTTCGCATGCATGTGACTGCACGTGAACTAATGCGCTTTGATCATTGTCTAACGCTGTCGTTATGCGATAGTTATAAGGACCTTGTTTGGGTGTATTACGAAATGAGTAGTTTACAGTGATGGAACAAGACGGGATTTGTCCCTCCAATATAAATGGAGTGAATATCTCTAGGCCAATCGGAGATTTGAATACTGGAAAATGCATGGCCATGCTCAAGCGGACTGTCCCGAGTCGTTTGGATTGTCAGTATCGAATCAGAGTCCGATGAACAAGATTAGGCTTTATAAGGATGACACTAATCTTGCCTTATGACTAATCGAGATATTGAGACAAAAGGATTATGAATACAGAGATTCCAGTACAAGTGGGAGATTGTTGGAATTGTGTCCAGTAATCTCGGTACTGTCTCTAGAAAGTAAGAGTATGTCAATGATCAGACATAAGTCATATAATACTGGGGGTCATGATGGCTTGCTAGAGTCCGCTCATGATCTATAAGTCTTGGACTTATTGCCTTTATTATATGATCCCATATGGGTCACACGCCTAAGCTAACAGGAAAATGTGTAGGAACGGCTTAGCAGAAGTACGGTAAAAGTGCCAGGCATTTGTCGTACTTAGAGAGAGATTAATGGGTCTGATTAAATCCAAGGGATTTAATCAGATTGGTATTTGGGCCCAAAAGCCCAAAAGGGAAAGAGAAGGGTTTTATAAACTAAAAGCCAAATCTCTTTCTCCTCCAACCCTAAGCCTCTGCGCCGAAATCTCTCTCTCTCTGCGGCCTCCCTTAGCTCGGTCTAGCAGCCATTTTCTGTGATTGCGTGTGTGAGCCTTTGGAGGATCCATCCCTAGGTGGTTCTGCTGATCTCTGACCTGTTCTCTCTTTCCGCTGCATAAACAGGTAAAAGGTGAGATCTATAATATGTTTCTAATCAAGAGAACCTAGATCTGCATGTTTAGGACTGTTGAATCTAAGAATTGAATCTGGATTAACACTAAACATTCCTTCAGAAAAAGCTATGGAATAAACAAAAAAAATCTAACAGCTGATGGTGAGTTGTTTTACTTGAGGCTTCTTTTTAAAATAGTTAAAGACGCAAACAGTTATGAAGATATACGAACGGTTTATGGAATTATATATCCAACGTTCCATAAACCGTTCGTATATCTTCATAACTGTTTGCGTCTTTAACTATTTTAAAAAAGAAGCCTCGAGTAAAACAACTCACCATCAGCAGTTAGATTCTTTTGTTTATTCCATAGCTTTTTCTCCCCGTCTCCATTCAATATCACCCACTTTTGGAAGCATGAAGCTTTATCTTTTTCATTTTTCAAACCATTGACAATTTCTTCTTCTTTATTAGTAGTTTCCTACATGAGCCAAAGAAAGAATTGTTAAATATGCAATATTTTTTTAATAAAAATAAGTAAATCCTTACTTTAACTAACAAGGATGAAGCCTGGGTATTTGTCGGCTCACGTGACATCTTCAAACTGCAAATGAAAAATGGGGAAGACAAAGCCAAATGTGTCAATCTTCGTGGAAGTTAAGATCATATTTATAGTAAAAGTATAAGTAAACCATTTCTTGATAAGGTAAATCTAAATTTAGATTTTTGTTGTCGCATTCAAGGGTCTTAGCCTAAAAAATGGGTATTATTTTGACTATACATATTTAAATAAAAAGTTTTCGACCAAAACCAATACTAATTAAAATTTTGCATATGATGAGAAGGTATGAAATAGTCATAATTAATTTTAAGATTATAGATTTTATTATGTCTTCGAATGTTGGTGTTTGTAAATTCATAAAAATTGTGTGGTATAACCAAAGAATTTTCCAAACACTAATATATTTCTCTCTAAATTTTAGGCCGTGTCATATGTTACAATGGATTAATAGAAAATCTCGTTTTCTACATATGAGAATAAAGCATAATAAACTTATAATAGAATTCTTTTTATGTGGATCAAGAGTTCAAATTATAATGCAAATAATGTGTATATAGCTAAAACTTTTAAATATTTGTTTGATGATTAGAGTATGTTCTCCTAATCTTACTATTCTTTCATTTCCAAATTTAAAGTATATTGATGAATGTAATTTGTTTTTTTGGTTTGCCTTTTTTTTGGAATATCGAAGGTGATTCTTTTAGATCTTCTTTTAAGGTTTTTTTTGGTTTCGTTTAATTTTAGGCAAAAAGTATGAGGTCCCAATATATATTTTTATAGTCATGCTTATCTTTGCTTTCTTTAGTTCTTTAACCAACACCACTTTCTTAGACACATTCACACAGAAGGTACCTATAAAAAAAAAAGGACACATTTAATCAGACTAACATTATTGTATATGTGTATATGAGGGAACATTGAATCAAAACCTACTTTGTATTGCACGTTTAGCTCTCTCATCGTTGACTCTTTCTTACATTTCAGTAATGTTCTTTCCACATTTTTTCAAGTAGTTGCTGAGCTCCAAACTTCACATCTATGTTCTTCTCTTTTGTATCCTTGGCATACTCTTTCACAGATATATCAAATGAAAATTCCAATGCCATAACTCATATAATAAGTAAATCTACATCATCAGTCGTAAATCGGCTGACCTACCGTGTATTAATGCTAGGTATAACCTTTTTACATATGTAACTTTGATACAAAGGTTTCCTGATATGAATGCACGGTAAACCGCCGAATTATGAAGCTGCAATGATAAGGAGTCTGTTGAATAGTGAAACTGGTCGTCGTTGGGAGGATAAGAAGATATTAACTTCTCTCATAGTTAACCTCTAGCTCACAAACTAAAGAAGAAGGAGGATGGGGAGAGTTATGGAAAAGAAGATAGAGAGATAGAAACACTTTCTTTAGACATAGGAAACCGCTGAATTTAAAAGTTTATTTAATCGGTGTTCAATTCTTTTAGTATTTATTTGTACTAAAATAAAGTTACTTCATATTTTAGCTAAAATAAAATTTGAAACACATTCTTAATATAAACTATATAATCTTCCATATTAATGTATTTCTTTGTCTTACTATTGAATGTAAAATGAAATAAATGTATTGAAATACAATGCTCGTGCAACGCACAGGCCAAAATCTAGTAAATTATATTAGAGATGTATTTATAATATACAATTTTGTTGTAATTCTCCTTCTCAAACATTGATATACTTTAAAATAATAAAAAATATATTTGCTTTGACATCATTATTTTCCAAAATTATTTATATTGTATTTGCAGCAAAAAAAGTAGAAATAAAAGAACACATATTTACCAAATAAAAGGGTTCAAAAACAAATACCAAAAAAGGTTTTAAAACAAATGGCAAAAAAGATATGATATCTATAAAATAAACAATATCAAAAAATGTATATAATTTACTTAAAAATCGTACGAATGCAAAGTTAAAAACAATAAAATTACAACAAATTTTAATATATAAATCCGCGCGTAGCGCGGAATAACCCATAGTCATTTTTAAAGTGGACTTTATTTAAATATTAAAGTAACTACTTAAAAGTAAATAACCAAAAAAAAAACGTTTTCAGTTCTACGGATGAGAAATTTGTTGGATTTTTCGCTTAATTTATCTTTTGGACAACTCTTTGGCTTATTTAAAGCCAAACATGCTAATTACAATCGCTATTGCAAAAGATAGACCGTTTATATTAATGTAAAAATAAAATATTAGTTACCCAGCTCTCTTTACTCATAACATCCATTTTCTAAAAACTATGTGGTTACTAATCATCCAAAAATTAACAACTTGGAATCTATTCTCTACTATATAAACACCAATAAGCTTTTCCTCATAATCCCACAGAGCCAACTCCAGATACAATTAAATATATAAATATAAAATAAATTGAACTCCTAACCAGGGTATTTATTTAATTTATTTGAAAAAATAAATAAATAACAAATTATTAGTAATAATATGGGGATATCTAAAAGTGTCAAGGTTATTGTCTCTCTCGCTCTTGTAGTACTCTTGGCTCTTACAGTAACCAATATTGAGGCAAGAGGCATAGATTATCCAGTTCAAAAAAACAAAGGAGCCATAGATTATGACGATCTTTTAATTGGAGATCACGCTAAGCGTTGTGATAAATCGAACCCTAGAAACTGCAAGAAGCAAGAAGTCAATCCTTACAGGAAAGGATGTGAGACGATCAAACGTTGTCGTCGTTCTGTTTCCTAATTACTATAATATTTGGGCAGGCATCGGATGGAATCCTCATATTAATTTCAGATTATTAAATTCATTCCCCTTTTTATTTAATTATATCTGTTGTTGGTTTTGTAATTGATTGTAACTGATCATGTTATGAGAGTGAATGTCACATTTTTATTCAATTATATCATTTGTTGCAGTTTTTATCATACTTTGTTGCAGTTTTATGACCACCGTACATGGTTTAGTGCAGGGGTTAGTCATAATTCATTTCTAGTTCGAGTCCCAGTGAGAAAAACATTAATGACATGTGAGGTATAGGTAACTGATAGTCCCAATTTAAAAGGAGATTATGACCGAAAGAACCCGAACCCATTTTAATATTAAAAACAAACTATTTTTATTATAAATTATGAAAATAGTTACAAAATAACTTTTCACTAGAAAATAATGTTCGTTTAAAAAAAACTACAAGATATGAAATTTACCGTCAGCTTGGGGATTCGGTTAGGGTTAGCCACAAACACCTATTGTGTATTAATAGGAGTGAAAATATTGTTTGCACTTCAACACAATTGAAAGAGCTTTTAGCAAAAAAGGGTTTTGAGATTCTTGTAAGAAAGCAAACAATAAAAAGACAGAGAGCTTTTGTTTAGAGGTTCTTAGATTATTTATAAATATGTGAACATAAAATGTAACATCAAGTATTCAAAGCATATTTTGAACTTATTGAGAAATTATTTTAGGTGAGACTTGTAATTATACTTAAAATTTTACTAAATTCTTTATAGAGAATCGACCGTGTTATTTTGTAGTTCTTACACTAACTAATTTTTGCACTTTAAACATTTTTGTAAGTTTGCCTTCACTAATATGAACAAATTTTATCCTTTGAGAATTGAAAACCAAATCTCCTAGTGTAGAAATAATAATTAACCATCTGACTAAACCACTGAGCTAAGCAAGTTTTGTCAAATGATATTTTGTGTCCTTATTCTTTCCAAAACAAGATTCACACTATAAATAGGAGGATCAACTAACCAAAGTAAACTATGTAAAATCTCGTTTTGGGTAACTGTAAGATGTATTGTTTTCTTGAGCAAATGTTACACCTACACCTCCTTACTTGAGGTCTTGGACCCAACACTTAATTTTATGTTTTCAGTAAGTTTCAGTAATCATTTTTTTAATCAATTTTTCAATTTTTTCTGAATCAATTTTCTTTTCTTCTCTTTAGAGCCAAGGCCGTACCCATGTTGTAAATTTTGAAACATTTGACTAGGGTCTAATTTTTTTTAACTACCTAGGGACCTAATTTAAAAAAATATATTATGAAAACAAAAAATATAAAATAAAAATACATATTGTATTGTATTTGAAAGCACATTTATGTTTTTGAAACTTAACAGATATCATTTTCAAATTCTAACAAAATTTATCAGATTTTTCTTTATAAAAACTTTTAAAAACCAAAATCAATTATTAAGACAAAATTAAGATAAAATGTTAGAAAAGTTTCTACCTAATGTTGCTTCTAATTTTTCTGTATAATTTTTCCAATAGAAAAATGGCTTGGGTCTCTTTAAATGTAGGCACGACTCTGTATAGAGTCTCTGAATTGTCTCCTTAGAAGCCATTTAACGAGTCTCTGTCAAAAACCGAAAGTAGAATCAAAGCATGGCCTAAAAAGAGGCTCACAAACCTAATTTTAACATAAATCATGATATGTGTTTCTTTTGTAAATAGGAGAACTTTCTAGGAAATTCTGCAGTTCCTGAAGGATCTTTTAAAATGCACGAGAAATCTTTTTTTTGCGTGATGAGTGTCGACTGACACCAAGTCCATAAATCGTCTCCAAGCTCTAATTTTCTCTAACTTCTGCAACTCAGCTCTAAATGCCCCCAAAATCTCCAAAGTAGTCAATGTTGTACCTATACCTACAAAGACTCTAAAAGACTCCAAAAAGACTAAAAAGACTTAATAACAAAGACATATATCGTGGTCAAAAACCTATAAAAACCAAGATATATAAACACTCTCATACATAGCTAATTCTTTCCCTCAAGCAAACAGAAAACCAAGACCTACAACAAAAACTCAGAAACTCATTTCTTCGTACAAAAACCATTTCAAAAATCACCATAGTAATCCACATGAAACAAACTTGATAAGATTGAGACCATCGTGTACTTCCCTCAGACTTAGCAAATGTCTCAAACAAACTTCACAATCAAGACGACAAATCTAAAATCATGATGCTGACCTCTGTAAGGTTTAAGTAAATTCTCAGCAATGTAAAATTGATCAAAGAACACATGGACTCTTACCTATTCACAACCAGATCACGCAGAAAGTCTCACTTCAGGTTTCTTTTCGCTCAGTTTTATCACTTCAGCAACTGATTTTCTATACTTACCTAAGATATCATTTTCTAATATCGGTTTCTCTTCTCTTCTTATGGGGTTTCCATTTTTAAAGAAGTCATATCATCACTTTTGAAGACATATGTGATTACCTCCTATATCCCAAGCTCACTACCTATAATGTCTTTTTAACTTTATTTTTATTGAAGGGAAGAGAGAGAGAGGGAAATCATATTCACACATACAAGTTCTTTCAAGACTGAAACAAAAATCTGGTTCAGTGTATTTCCAAGCCCCATTATGAGAAAATTGAGTTAGATAGGTGTAAAGTCAGCAAATGGATCCTTCATAAACCGAAAAGTATATAGTTATCATTGATAAGTCGATTTTCCTTAAAAATAAATTGACACAACTGACTCTAAGAAAAATAAAAACAATGTTAGTAACTACATCCCCCAGACTAAAAAAACATTGTCCCCAATGTTATCAAGCATGGAGTCGGAAACAAAACAAAAATAAATCAGAGAAGAAGTAGATCCTTACCTCGTGGAGGGTGTCGAGCGACACCGAATTCGGTCGACGCTTCTCCTTTGGTTTTGAAAGTTTTCGAGCTACACTTGTCTCGTCGATTCTCCTCCGGCGCGTCTCCGGTGTCGATCAACACTGTTTTTGATCGATTCCTGGTTGTTGATATATCATGGTTTTTACCGGTTTTATGCCATGATATTGTTGTGTTTTTAGTGTCTTTTGTGTTCTTTTAGAGTCTTTTACAGGTTTAATCAGGTTTGGAGCGGAATTGAAGATATTGGAGCATTTTGGGACTTTTGGAGTGTTTTGGCCGAGAGATTAAGCTCACTGTCCGATTTGTTGATCATGCATCGATCGACACACTTATGGTGTCGATCGACACACTAGCGAGATGGGCCGAAATACGGCGGTTTAATGAGTTATCAAGATTTGCAGAAAAGCCCAGAAAAGTTCCAGTATTTACACAGAAGCCCCAGCCGAGATTATGCCTATATAAAGAGAGTTTTGGTGTTTATTTTACATATGCTTTCATACTTAGAGCTAAGAGATTTTTAGAGCTTTTGGGGCTGATCTAATCCTGTACTTCATCTATTTTGGAGAAGATTTCGAACCCCTTTATCTATTTAATTTCTTATATGCAATCTATTTATTCTATGATTTCTGTTTCATTAATCATGTCTGAGTAGATTCATAGTTAAGTTTAGGGTTTCTCGTTAAGGATTTCATGACTTGCTAGACTAGTTTAATTCAGTTAAGGATTCACATGATTAGAATGTTCTTCGATCTAAATTGAGTTTAATGCTAGTTCTAACCTGATCAATTAGAATCTAGATCTTAGGTTGCTAAATACGACACGAGAGTGTGGTTTAGAATCTGAACTATTTAGGTTGAGCAATTAAATTATTCGCAAAGAGATTTGGCTTAGTTTAATTGTGAACACATCGAACTTGAAATTAATGCTGGTTTAATCTGTTAGTAATTGCAAAGAGATTTGGATTACTGCACTTGGACTTAGAGGATTTTCGCAAAGAGATTTGGTTAATTCTAATTCCGTGATTTGAGTTCTAGAACTGAGTTTAATTTGATCCTGACTGATTAACTTGTCTGCTTGTCTGATTTCCTGAGAATTCCCTAGACTTAGCACTTTTAGTTAATTGCTTTCACAACAAATTCCTGCTACTGATTTATTTTCTTGCCTTGCTTTTATTTCATTCACCACCTGCTTTATTCTTAGTATTAATCTCTACGGTTCTTATCTATCGAGACCAGAGTCTCTGTGGATTCGATACCCTATATACTACATTGACATCACTGTGCACTTGCAGTTAGTATAGGGATTAATTCTTGACCTATCAAGTTTTTGGTGCCGTTGCCGGGGACTCTTAGAGTCCTCAATCGATTTGAACTTAAGATTTAGACTAGTTTTTTTCGTTTTTCTTTTTTGTTACTATTTTTTTTTTTTTTTCTGTTCTTGCGTTTCAGGTACGCCTTTAATCGCCTTGCATCGATCGACACGGTCCTGTGTGTCGATCGACACATCTTCGAGCTTTCATCAATCGACGCTACTCTGCATCGATCGACACAGTGCGAAAGAATGATGGGAATGATGGAACGGATGTTGGAAAATCAGCAGAATAACTCGTTTTGCAGAGGCTATGGTTCCTATTCATTCACCAGAGATTATGAATCTCCATCATATCAGCCTGTTCCTCCTCACAATACACAGTCTAATAAGCTGATGAGCATGATGGAGCAGTTCTTGGAAAAGCAGGAAGAAGATTTGAACTACATCAATAGCTTTGGATTCCAAGGAAACAGGTTTGGTAATCAGCAAGGTAATTCTTATAAGAGAACCTATGGATCGTCCTCATATCAGACACCTCCTGCTGCTCATGCTTATAAGAGCAAGATGGAATCTATGATGGAGCAGTTACTAGAGGATCAGACCAAGACTACTGTAGACTTCGACAGGAAGTTGGATGCTATGCATAAAAATCTGAATGAGAAGTTTGAATCTCTGAGCACACATGTGAAGAAGCTGGATGTTCAAATCCAACAGACATCTCAAGCAATACAAAGGCATAATGAAGTTGGGAAAGCTGAACAGTACAGATCCATCAAAGCTGTGACCTTAAGAGATGAGATTGAGTTGCTAGGTGAAGAAGAGAGCATAATCTCGGATTTTCTGGATGAATATTGTCTGTCTGAGACATGCATCGATCGACAACCCCTTAGTGTCGGTCGACACGCAGTTCAGACGGCAATTTCGAGCTCTTGCGACGAACAGAAATTGATCATTGTCGACACTGAAGGTCGACATCAATTCAATGACGACCGACACCCACTCTGCGTTGGTCAACGTGACAGTCGGGCAAACCCAATTTCGCCCAAATCTGATGATTTTGCGAAGGAAAGGGTCTACAAACCTCCAATACCATTCCCAAAAGTTCCTATAAGGTCTAAACATGAGCAGAGTGTAGTCAAGTGCATGGTAGTGGTGGATAAGGAGATGAATGAAACTCCACCAGCTGAAGCTTCGCGAGTTCATCCTCCTGTGCTGGGATATGCAAAGAAGATGGTCTCCACTGATGGTCATTTAAAAGATGAAGTTTAGATTGGTGGAACTTCAGTATCTGATAGTGGAGAGAAGAAGATGGCGGTTCCTATTAAACCTGCTCTAACATCTTCAGAGTCTGCAACTGCTGATAAGCTGAAAGCTCCAAACATCAGATCTCCACCAAAGGTAAGGTATAAATCACATAAGCTTAAACCTCCTGATCACATTGTTTTGAATGCAGGAAAACGCAGTATCCCACCTAAGCTTCGCTCCCGCTCCGGTTCTGTCTACTCTTTCCTTGGGAAACCTCATGATCCGACATCATACACACCTCCTTGGATGAGGAGATATTCACATAGACAATCAAAGTCTCTGTTGAAACCACCATGAGTCAAATCTCTACCCAATAGTCAAGCTAATGACTAAAAACAAGCGTTGAGTGGGAGGCAACCAACTGTTAGGTTGGTTTTTTTTTTTTTTTTTTTTTTCGTTTTGATTTGGTATTTTTAATTTTTCTGTTTAAGTGTGTTCAAAGCGTGAGAAAAGACAGAATCACATTGCATCGATCGACACACCTAGTGCATCGGTCGATGCAGTCGCGATTTACGGTTTACCGAATCAATTGCGGTTTAGACATCAGTTATTCACATAACCGCGAGCAAAAATTCGCCTTGCATCGATCGACACATTGTGGCATCGATCGACACAGGGCGACAACAGGTACGTGTTCTGCAACTTTTCGGATTGTTTCGATTTGATTATTTATTCTCACCGACCCAAAGCTTGACACTACTGGGGACAGTGTGTTTTAAGTGTGGGGGAGGCGCTACTGACACACGCTTTTGTTTTCTTAAGAGTCAGTCCAATTTTCAAAAATTTGTTTTATTGAGTCAAAACTAGTTTAAGTAAGAAACAATGATTTTTTGAGAAGATTAGCAGCACTTGCAGGAACTTAAGTAACCATTGAGATGAAGCTTCAGATTATCTCTGACTATTAGAAAACCCAGACACAGATCAGCCTACTGAGAACACCCACATCACTTCAGGTATCAGAGGATCTTTTACTGACTTCACTTTAATACTGACTTAGATTTCTCACCTAAGGGCTTGGAATACTTTGAGTCGGATTCCTTTGTTAGTTCTGACACAGCCTGTAAACCTGTCCTATTTAGTTCCCTTCTCCCCTTCCATAAAGTAAAAAAAAAAAGAGTAATAAACTGAGGATGAGTTAGTAACTCCGAAGTGGTTACGGAGTGGTAGAGACCCCTATTACCTCATGTGCATCCATGGAATGTGTCCAAAGTACACCCCAAAACGGGAAGAACAGTGATAAAAAAAATAAAATGATACCCAATGGGGAAAAATCAGTTGTTAAGGAAGGGAAAAGAGAAGAAAAGGGACTAGAGAAATATAGTTTGGTGGTCTAGAGCTGACAAGGTAAGAATCCATGTGCCTTTGATCGATATTCCTTAGGTGAGACCGCACTTAAATACTTGCAGAAGTCAGTAGGGAGAATTTGAATGCGTGAATGTGATTGTGGAGTTTATTTAGGACAGTTGCTAATTGTGGGGGAAGTATATGTTGGTCTTGATGTCTGCAGGTTGATTCTTTCATGTGGTTTGCAAAGGGGAATCTGAGTGTTGCTGCTTCTAAGATGAAAAGAGTTTCTGAAGAGTTTTCAAACCTCTTCACTGCATTTTAGTTCTCCGTTTTGCTTGAGGGCAAGCAAAGGCTAAGTGTGGGGGAGTTGATATATCATGGTTTTTACCGGTTTTATGCCATGATATAGTTGTGTTTTTAGTGTCTTTTGTGTTCTTTTAGAGTCTTTTACAGGTTTAATCAGGTTTGGAGCGGAATTGAAGATATTGGAGCATTTTGGGACTTTTGGAGTGTTTTGGCCGAGAGATTAAGCTCACTGTCCGATTTGTTGATCATGCATTGATCGACACACTAGCGAGATGGGCCGAAATACGGCGGTTTAATGAAGTTATCAAGATTTGCAGAAAAGCCCAGAAAAGTTCCAGTATTTACACAGAAGCCCTAACCGAGATTATGCCTATATAAAGAGAGTTTTGGTTTTTATTTTACATACGCTTTCATACTTAGAGCTAAGAGATTTTTAGAGCTTTTGGGGTTGATCTAATCCTGTACTTCATCTATTTTGGAGAAGATTTCGAACCCCTTTATCTATTTAATTTCTTATATGCAATCTATTTATTCTATGATTTCTGTTTCATTAATCATGTCTGAGTAGATTCATAGTTAAGTTTAGGGTTTCTCGTTAAGGATTTCATGACTTGCTAGACTAGTTTAATTCAGTTAAGGATTCACATGATTAGAATGTTCTTCGATCTAAATTGAGTTTAATGCTAGTTCTAACCTGATCAATTAGAATCTAGATCTTAGGTTGCTAAATACGACACGAGAGTGTGGTTTAGAATCTGAACTATTTAGGTTGAGCAATTAAATTATTCGCAAAGAGATTTGGCTTAGTTTAATTGTGAACACATCGAACTTGAAATTAATGCTGGTTTAATCTGTTAGTAATTGCAAAGAGATTTGGATTACTGCACTTGGACTTAGAGGATTTTCGCAAAGAGATTTGGTTAATTCTAATTCCGTGATTTGAGTTCTAGAACTGAGTTTAATTTGATCCTGACTGATTAACTTGTCTGCTTGTCTGATTTTCTGAGAATTCCCTAGACTTAGCGCTTTTAGTTAATTGCTTTCACAACAAATTCCTGCTACTGATTTATTTTCTTGCCTTGCTTTTATTTCATTCACCACCTGCTTTATTCTTAGTATTAATCTCTACAGTTCTTATCTATCGAGACCAGAGTCTCTGTGGATTCGATACCCTATATACTACATTGACATCACTGTGCACTTGCAGTTAGTATAGGGATTAATTCTTGACCTATCAGTTGTTTTTACTCAAAATCAAAGAAAACAACTTTAGTTGAAAAATGAAAATAAAAGTATGTATAGTCTCACCATTGGGTTCCTCCCATCAAGCACTTCTTTTCAGTCATTAGCTTGATTTTGTCTGGGGATCATGCTCTAATGGATTCCACCAAGGCAAAGGGTGCATATGCGAAGGTATCCTCGTCCATAGTGGTGTGTAAGAATTATAATAATGAGAGCGACCAAGGAATGTAGGAAGAGCATCTGGGGTGGGGTCAAAGCTTGGGTGGGACATAGCAATTTCCTGCATGAACATCAATGAGGTTACAAGATTTAGGCTCGTGATATACATACCTTTGCTTTGATGGAAGTATTTTAAGTGTGATATATGGAGATTTCTACTTAAGAGCAGTTGCTTGTTTTGAAAATGTCCTGGTTAACCCATGTTGGACTACCATCTTTGCTTCTCCACCATTAAACAATTTCTTCTCATAAATTTGAACTTATGGTACCAGATCAACTCTGATAGTTTGATCATATATAGTTGATCTCCTTAGCTTATTCACCTTGAAATTTATAATCTTTTCTCCCAGATGGAGATCAATCAATTCATGCTTTACATCAATCTTTGCTCCAGTTGTAGCCAAGATGGATCTACTAAGTATTAGAGTATCCTTTGTTTCAGCACCAAACTTCAGCACAACAAAATCTGTGGGAATCAATAAATCACCAACCCTTTTGGGAACATGTAATACTTTGTCTCAAGAATTGGTCAACGGGAAAAATAGAAGTCAACATGAAGCCGTTAGAAATAATCAAAGGGGCTTTTCTGTTATTTTGGGAATCTATGGACATTTTGTTAAATTTACCAAAAAAGACGGAAAGCTTAGATGGGCCAATGGATTCTATTTTTAATTAAAAAATCACCTAGAAGACGGTAAATGATGAAATGTATTCAAAAGGGTTTATAGTGATTGTCGGGATGGAAACCGATAAAAACTTCGAAGGGACGTTACAGGAGCTACGGGAAGCCAAATTGGATTAATTAAGTTGCGTAGTCATCCTCATATAGTCTACTAAAATAAAAATGGGGTTTGAGAAGCCGTTTCTGAATTTTTAGAAGATATCAGAAAGTTCGGCTCAAGATCGTTTTACTCACAAATTGTCCACATGGCTGGTGCGTGTATTTGGGAGTTCAAATTCAATTAATTTTAGGGGAGGAATGAGGTGATGACACCTAACGTTACATGTCACTTTCTCATCAAGGTTCACCCCCCCATCTTGGACGACGTCGGTGACCTTGTAGGGTCCTTCCCATTTTGCCCCTAACTTCCCAGCGTGCTCTTCCTTTTTATGGTCGAACACTTTCCGTAGGACGAGTTCGCCTACCTGAAACCTTCGGGTTTTAATCATGGAGTTATAGTAGCGAGCTGCAGTCTGTTGGAAGTCCTGGATTCGGGCTAGTGCGAGGTTTCTCCGTTCGTCAACGAGGTCGAGCTTGTTTGTAATCATCTGATTATTCAGTTCCTCGTGTTGTGGGCATTCTTTTTGGTGAATGCTGGACACAAGGATTTATGCGGGAACTACGGCCTTGATGCCAAAAGCCAGAAAGAAGGGTGTTTCTCCATTGTATTTGAGAGGAGTAGTCCGATAGGCCCAAAGCATAGCTGGGAGTTCCTCACTCCAGCTTGTTTTGTATTCGTCGAGCCTTTACTTGAGCCTGTTCATGATCAATTTGTTGACTGCCTCTGCTAATCCATTTCCTAGAGGATAACGAGGTGTTGAGTAGGTCAGCTTGATGTTCCAAGTTCTACAAAATGTTTGGAATGTGTTCGATATGAACTGGGATGCATTATCGGTGACGATCTAATGGGGTAGCCCGTGGCGGCAGAGGATGTTCCCCCAGACAAACTCCTTTACGTGGACGTCTTTAAATTTTTGGTATGACTCAGATTTTATCCCTTTGGTGAAGTAGTCTGTCATAACAAGTTGAGGCATGGCTTTCTTTTTTCCCGATGTGACTAAGGATCCCACGATATCCATTCCCCACCACATAAAAGGATATGGCGACGAGATCGAAGAGAGTTTCTCTGATGGTTGATGGATAATCGGGGCGTACCTTTGGCACTTGTCACACTTATTGGAGAAGGACTCACACTCGGCCGCCATGGTTGGCCAGAAGAAGCTTTGCTTTTTTATCCGTATGGCCAGATCTCGTCCACCGTAATGGATTCCGCAGGATCCCTTGTGATCCTATGTGATCACAGTTTGATCATGTTTGCTACTGAGGCATTTGAGATACAGTCCGGAGAGGCTTCGTTTGAAGATCTCTCCTTCTGTTACGCAATATCTCGAGCTCTGTGCTTTGAGTTTCCGAGCAGCTCATTTATAATCGGGTACTTCGCCATCGTTGATGTACTGAATAATCGGGTTCTCCAATCTTTCTCGGAGTCGAACTCGAGTCCTTCACTGGTGGAGGCAGCCTTAATGAAGCCGTCAGGTACATTGGCTACGTAGACAGCCTTTCTTGGGTAGATATAATCATCGATTTCAATTATGTCGGGTCGTATCTCTTCGTTGAGCACCTTTTTCGTCGATATCGTTTCCTCGGATGAGGTTGTCTTCTTTTAATGATAGTGCTTTTAACGCTATGTCGATGCTTGGCTTCTCAATCCCTTCAATTGGTATGATCCTTTTCAGGTTGGGATCGGATGTTGAGGCCAATGAGGCGATAACATCAGCTGCGGTGTTCTCGCCTTGTGGAATTCGAGTTAGAACAAAGAAGTCGATCTGGTTGGAAAGGCTGTGAACTATTCGTATTTATGCTTCCATGCTCTCGTTTTTAACTTTGTTGTCACCATGGAACTGGCTTGTGACCAGTTAAGAGTTGCTAAAAGCGTCTATTTCTCGGGATCTTATTGCTATGGTTAGCCTGAGCCCGGCTATGAGTTCTTTGTTTTCCGCTTCGTTATTCGATGCAGCGAAGCTTAGCCTGAAAGACTGATCTAGCACTTCTCTGGTAAGAGATACTAGTTTTACTCCGACTCCGGATCCTTGTCTTGAGGACGCACCATCGACATGGAGAGTCCATCTCTTGGCAGAGGATGGCTCGAGTTCATTGGTAGGGGGAGTTCGATTATGAATTCAGCCAATACTTGAGTTTTAAGAATGTCCGAGTCTTGAATTGGATGCCGTACTCGCTTAGTTCGATGACCCATTTAACCAGACGTCCTGACTGGATTGGACTGTGAAGGATTGTTCTCAATGGTTGGGAGTTCATGACGATTATTGAGTGCGATTGGAAGTAAGATCGAAGCTTTGATGATGTGACTAACGCTAGTGCGAGTTTTTCCATCACGGGGTACTTCGTTTCGGCGTCGATTAATTTCTTACTGATATAGTAGACTGGTCTCTGGTCATTTTGTTCTACGCGAACTAGGACCCCGCTTACCGCTGCTGAAGAGACAGCAAGGTAGAGGTAAAGGGGCTCCTCTTCTACTGGCTTCGCCAATATCGGTGGTTCGCTTAAATATGTTTTGAGCTGGGTGAACGCCTCTTCACACTTTTCATCCCTAAGAAAGTGGAAGTGTGGGAGTGGAAAGCTGTCTTTTGGACAAGCCTTGTTAAGGTCTGTGAAGTCGACACATACTCTCCAATTCCCATTCTTTTTCTTAACAATGATAGGGTTTGCGAGCACGTCGGGATATTTTACTTCCCTGATCGACCCAATTTTGAATAGACGATCGACCTCGTCATTGACGTCTTAGGCTCCTTCTAGACCAAGTTTTTGACATTTTCCTGATCGGCTTGTAAGTTGGGTTGATGTTCAGCTCGTGACTGGTTACCGCGATGTTGATTCCTTTCATATCGGCCGAAGACCAGACAAAGAATTCTACGTTTTGTTGGACAAAGGTAATCAGCTCATTCTTCACTGATTTCGATAGGTCGGCTCTGATACCGACAAGCCTTACAGGGTGAGCTTCGTCTATGCCGACCTGGGTCGTGAGATCCTTTGGGGGTCCTCTTTGACTGGGGACATTGTGCTTTTTGGTTCGCATTTAGGCGAGCTCCTCTCTCTCTGTAATTGCTATGCATGAGATTTTTTGATCTTCTTATATCCATTCATGTAGCAGTTTCTGGAAGTCTTTTGACTTCCGTAAACGGTTTTTACTCCTTTTGGAGTTGGGAACTTAACGCACAGATGGTAGGTCGAAGGTACGGCTTTCATATCGTATATTCAGGTTCGACCTAAGATGGCGTTATAAGGAGCTGGTCGATCTACTACGACAAACTCTGTCATCCTTCGTACTCCTCCAGCTAGTACTGGGGCAAAGACAGAGTCCATTGAGCATGTCGTTTCGCCAGTGAGCCCTAGTAAGGGTGTTTCTCCTTTGATGATCTTGGAGTCCTTGAATTCCATCTTTTTTAATGCATCGTAAAAGAGGACATCTACCGAGATTCCAGTATCAATCATTATTCTCGAGAATTTAACATCTCCGACAACTAGACAGACGAGCAATGCATCTCATGAGGTTTGTCGAGATCGAGCGTTTCTCTCTCATAGAAGGTGATTTCGTGATTTGGACCTTGCATTGGGATCTTTTCACGTTTGTTTGTATCGACCCTCCTCTGGAGGGTTTTGATCGAATTGACCGTGTCTCGACATATCTTAGAGCCACTGAATATAAAGTCAAGTCGTTTAGGGGGTATAGCCCATACACCCCCCCATACATAAGCGAGGGAGGTTGATGCGTGAGCTTTAATTTTTCCAAGGAGCTGGAGATAATGATGATTCCTTTGGCACGCCGCACAAACTAAGTTCACAGAGAATGATCTCGACTCGTTTCTGCGACCCTTGGGGAGGAGCATCAGGTGACCCTTCTTCCTTAGATTGCTCCCTTTTGTTTTGAGATGGCTTTTTAGCGTTCGACTCTTTGGTCTATTTGGTCTCCTTTTTATCGGAATGTGTTTCTCCTTCGACTTTGGATTCTTGTTTGTTTTCAGCCTCTCGTTTTCTAGCTTCGACCTTAGCTCGGGTGTAGCATTCTTCTGTCGAATGACCCTTCTTGTTGTGAAATTCACAAAATTTATCTTTATCGAACTCGAAATTTCGCGAGCCCTTTGGGCTCTCGACCGCGTTAACGGTTCTGAATTTACGAGAATCCCTTTCGGTTTTCGAATTTTGAGAACCGGAATGGTTCTTTTCTTTTTGATGCTTTTCTTTGAGGGTCGCAGTTTCTTCCTCGAGGCGAGTAAGGACCGAGGCTCGATGTAGGGCAGCGTCTAGAGTTACTGGTTCGTGTACTGTGATTTCATCACGGAACTTGGTCGAATACCATAGTCCTCGTCTTAGTGCCTCAAATTATCAGTGAAACATAATGACGAGAGGAAGAAGATGAACTGGAAAAGAAGAAGAAGATCGAATGAAAATGGAGTTAAAATGATTATGTTATTTCTCGTTACTTTGTTATAATGATCAACACTCTTTATATACTAAAGTGGTTTGGTTCAATCTCATATTACAATTGAGTATCCGGTTTACAAGAACTGATACACACTTATATTCTCCCTCAAGATGAGGCATAGATGGAAACTAGACTCATCTTGCAAATAAGAGAATTGAACAAGGTAGGGAACAACAGTTTTGTTTATACATTCCCAAGTTGAGAAGTAGTCTTCACATGCATTTTCTTCAAAAATTCTTTGTCAATGCGTTCTTTTGTAACATGGCAGTCATTTTCTATGTGTTTTCTGCGTTCATGGAACACATTGTTATTTGCAATGTGTATTGCAGCTGTAAAATCAAAAAACGGAGGAATTGCAGAAGCTTGAGGAGCTTGTAACTCTGTCAGAAGCTTCAGAAGCCAGTCCATTTCACGACTAGCTAAGCCCATGGCCCTTTATTCAGATTCTGCAGACGAGCATGAAATAGTTGATATGCTCATAGTTTAATTCCCTAAGTTAACACTGCAAGTGTACATGACAATTGTAGTATCTAGGGGTCGAACACATGGACTCAAGAAATCTTACGATAGACTATAGAATGTCAAGTCAAGCTAGGAGACGCAAATCAGAAAATAAATAACTAAGAATAAAGTAAATCAGTAGCAAGAAGAGTTTTGTGAAGCAAGTACTAAAAGCGTCAAGTCTAGGGAGTTCTTAGGAAATCAGACAAGCAGATCAATTATCAGTCAGGATCAAATTAAGTTCGGTTCTAGAACTCAAACACAAGATAGAACTAACCAACTTTCGTTGCGAGAATTCTCTAAGTCTAATTAACAGAAACCCAAATTTCTTTGCAATTCCTAACAGATTAAACTAGCCTTAAGTGCAAGTTTGATTTGTTTACAACTCAATTAAACCAAATTTCTTTGAAGATAATTAAATTGTTCAACCTAAATAGATCAGATTCTAAATTACACTTTCATGTCAATTTATAAACCTAGAGTCTAGATTCTAAGTGATCAGATTAGAAACTAGCATTAAGAACAATTCAGGTTGAAGAACAAATAAGATATGAATCCTTAACTGATAAAATAATCTAGCAAGTCATGAAAACCCTTAAGAGAATCCCTAAATCTAACTATGAATCTACTCAGACATGATTAATGAAACACAAATCAATGAATAAATAGATATCATAAAATCAAAGAGTAAAGAGATAAAGAGGTTCGAAATCTTCTCTCTGGAGTACAAGAACGATCAGCCTCTCAGTCTCTCTCTCTAAAAAGCTAATAGTATGAAAGCGTTACTAAAACAAAACACCAAAAACCTAATTATAAAGACTTAATCACGTCGTGGGGTCTTTTCGTAAATATTGGAACTTTCTGGGGCAAAACTACAAATCTCCAAAGTCTTCATTAATGTGCTGGCGCAGGGCTGCAACAATCGACACTAATAGTGCAACGATCGTTGCATAGGTCGATCATACTTGGTGAAATTAGCTCTCTCGGCTTAAGCTCCTCATTTTGCCCAAAATGCTCCAATATCTCCAATAATCCTCCAAACGTGCATGTACCTAATAAACACCTGTAATGACTCCAAAGACAAGACAAAAGACTCTAAAACACATTTATATCATGGCTTAAAACATGTAAAAACCATGATATATAAACAGTTTCTTGCTTCTTTGACTTCCATGAAACTAAAGCATCACCAAGAAACATGCATGTCCCTGAAGTTGATCTCTAAGAGTCAAGGCATGAGATCCAGTCAGCATTAGTGAAGGCTTTAAGCTTTAAATCAGATGTGGATGGATAGAATAAACCTAAACCAATTGTTCCTTTCAAATACTGTACAACTTGTGAGCAGCTTTGATATGTGAACCCTTTGGAGAAGCAGAGAATTGACATAGCTTATTTACAGCATATGTAATTTCTGGTCTTGTAATAGTTAAGTACATTAACTTTCCTAATAATCTTCTGTATCTCTCTGGATGTTCAAGCACTGGCTCTTTACTATCTTGTGACATTTTTATGCTCGGTTCCATAGGGATGGTAGATGGTCGACAACCCAAAAGACATGTCTCATCCAACAACTCTAGTGTGTATTTCCTTGGACACACAGAGATTCCTTTCTTAGATCTAGCAATTTTCAAGCCTAAGAAATACTTCAGAGGACCTAAGGCTCTAAGCTTAAAATCCTTTGCCAAATCAATCTTCAATTGAGCCACAACCTCATCACTATTACTGGCAATCACTATATCATCAACATACACTACCAGTGCAATGAAAATGTTACCTGATTTCCTAGTGAAGAGAGTGTGATTTGAATGTGATTTCTGGAATTCAAGGTGTAGCAATGTTGAGTGATATACCATGGATTTTAGCCATAATATATGTCTTATTTATCGAGTCTTTTATTATGTTTTGGAGTCTTTTCATGTGTTTTATAGTTTTAATGACATCTGGAGCTTAATTGGACGTTTTGGAAGCATTTGGAGCAATTCTGCACTGTTTAGAGATCTCACAGAGTTCACTGGCTGCGAAATCACCTTGCAACGATCGTTGCACTCTGTGCAGTGGTCGACGCAAGGTGATTCCAGGGCTGTGCGCCCAAAATTCTGCATTTTGGAGAAATTACAGTTTTTGCCAGAAACTTTCCAGACTTGCAAAAAGGACCAAAAACGTGTTTAGACTTATATATTAGGGGTTTTAGCCACTTGTTTAGGCTACGCTTTACTTACGCTTTATTTTATCCAGAGAGAGTTTTAGGGGCTGATCTTGTTCTCGAAAGAGACTTGATTTCGAACCCCAGTTCTTTATTCTGTTTTATGATATTTGGTTTTTTATTCATGATGTTTTCTGTTTTGATGATTATGTCTGAGTAGATTACCTGTTAGGTTTAGGGATTCTCATTAGGAATTTCATGGAATTATAGTTTAATCAATCTGTAGGGATTCATATTTGCTAGTTCTTCGTCTAGGATTGTTCTTAATGCTTAATCTGAAGTAGCTATCCAGATTTATGATGTTAGGTTGATTTATACAACGACAGTTGGTTAATTAGCTAGAAAGAACCTAGATGAGCAATTTGATCTACTCGCAAAGGAATTTGGTTTAGGGGAATTTTGAAAATATAAAACTTGGAATTAAGCTAGTTTAATTTGTTAGTAATTGCAAAGGAATTTGGATTGCTGCACTTAGACTTAGAGAATTCTCACAACGACAGTTGGTTAATTTTATATTTGTGTTTTGAGTTCTAGAACAAATTCTGATTAGATCCCGATTGATTGATTGCTTGTGTTCCTGATTTCCTTAGAACTCCCTTGACCTAATGCCTTCGCCTTCTTGCTTACAAACTCGTTTGATTTACTTTATGCTGTTTGACTTACTGCTTTACAAAATCTGCTTCGCTTAGTTTAATATGAATTACTTATAATCTATCGTGTGACCGGAGTCCTTGTGGATTCGATACCCTAAGTACTACAATCACATCACTGTGCACTTGCAGTTAGAATAGGGATAAACCTTGACCTATCAAGTTTTTGGCGCCGTTGCCGGGAACTCTTTGAGTTCGCCGATAGATTTAATATTAGGATTTAGATTAAGCATTTTTTTATTTTTCTTGTTTACTCACGTTCTTATTTCTTTGATGTTGCAGGAATCGCACTGCATCGATCGACACGGTCCTGTGTGTCGATCGACACTCATTCGCAATTGCATCGATCGACACAAGGCGAAACCAGAGATACCGAGAGCTTGAGCACTTAACAGGTTTCACTCTATGGAGCCTGTAATTTTGATTCGCGGCGAGAACGGTATTCTACGAGACCAAGAGGGTCATATATGCAACACGAAGGGTCAGAAACTGGATGGGGAAGGAAACCCCATCATACCATACGCATTGGTTGAGCAGATAGCTGAGATGAGAGAAAAGATTGATTCTATCCACAGCATCCTGCTTTGGAAGAAACAAATCCGAGCTGATGCAGAAGCTGAAGAGTTTGCAGGGGATTATATGGCTGGAGCTGATTATCATGGACAGATATATGGAAACCAACAGAGACAAGGTTCAAGTTATGCTCCGAGATCGAGAGATTATGGTTATTCATCTCACCAAGCACCTCCTGCACCTACACATAAGAGCAAATTGGAAGCCATGATGGAGCAATATCTTGAGGAACAACAACAGATCGTTGAGTCTTCCAACTCGAAGCTTGATGCCTTTTACACTAATTTGAATGGGAAGTTTGAGTCCTTGAACACTCATATTAGGCTGCTGGACACACAAGTGGATCAAATTTCAAGTTCTGTCAAAAGGAAGAATGCTCAAAATTCTCATATCAAAGCCATCTCAGTTCAGGGTGAATACAGGCTGAATCAGGGATCATATCTTGAAGTTAAGGCTATGGAAATAGTGGAAAACACGGAAGAATCCGAGATCGAAATCCCTGAGTTTGAGAGTTTTGACGGACCAGACTCAACCGAGATTGACATTGATCTTTTGACTTGGACAGTTCAGATTGATAGTGGACCGAGCCAAGAAGAGAAATTTGCGTTTAAGACTGTTGAACTAGGGGGAAAAGCTGAAAAACCCGAGAATGAAGCTGGAACTCGAGATGAACTACTTGCATCGATCGTTGCACAAGGTGCGTCGATCGTTGCACACTGTGAAGAATCAGCCTCGCTGATTTCTCGTGGAGTTGTTAAGGAACGGGTCTACAAACCTCCAATACCATTCCCAAGAGTTCCTAAAAGGTCTAAACATGAGCAGAATGTAGTCAAGTGCATGGTAGTGGTGGATAAGGAGATGAATGAAACTCATCCATCTGAAGCTTCACGAGTTCATCCTTGTGTGTTGGGAGATACAAAGAAGATGATTTCCACTGATTGTCATGTGAAAAATAAAGTTCAGTTTGATGGAACTACAGTGTCTGGTAGTGGAGAAAAGGAGATGGCTGTTCATTCTGAACATACTCTAACGCCATCTGAGCCTGCAACTGCTCATAAGCAGAAAGCTCCAGACATCTCATTTCCACCGAAGGTAAAGCATAAATCTTCTAATTTTAAACCTCCTGACCGCATTACTGTGAATGCAGGAAAACACAGCAAAACACCCAAGTTTCACTCCCGCACTATGGGGTAGTGAAGGAAGATTATTTGTTGATCAAGGGATGTTGCGTGGGGCCGAAGAAACGTGTGGTGACTTTGAGACAGACATTGTTGAAGCAGACGTCTAGGGTTGCTTTGGAGGAGATAAAGCTCAAGTTCATTGATACTTCTTCCATTGGTGGACACGGTCGTTTCCAGACTTCTGAAGAGAAGGCCAAGTTCTATGGTAGAGTCAAATCATAGATTTTATATATTTCAATCCAAATAAAACATTATATAGTCTAGTTCGCATTTGTCGTTTTTCGAGTTTCTTTCTTTGTTCTTTTGACTTTTGAACATTCTCTTATCTAATTATTTGCCTTATGAGTTTATTGGATTTTTTTTATGTCAAAGGAGTTTCTTTGATTTTTTTTGGTCAAACAACTTTATTCAATTTAACATTATGTATTTCTTCGCACACAACAAATGTTTGAAAAATCGGTCAAGATGGTGTCTAGGCGACTGGCTAGACAGATGGCAAGTCCGTAATAGCCGTATTTATTTTGGTAAAATTGATAAAATAACTGGGAGTTTTGATTCAGGTGGACATAAGTCGGCTAAATTCGTTTAGGCATTTGCATAAAAATCATTCGTTCTACTATTTTTTCGTATTCTAAATCTTTTCTCATTTTAATATTTATTTTTTATTATATTTTGTTCTTTTTTCATTTAATTTATTTTTACTTTTTTCAAATTTCAAATTATATTTTTAAATCAATTTTGTAATTTTAATTCATTATTTTATTTTAAATATTGATAAATTTAATATTAAATAAAGAACAAAAACTAAAAACATAGAATATAAATACAAATAATTATTTTATTAACATCTATGTCTAGTTTCCACCATTACTCGTTTTAGATGCTAGTCCCATATTAATTGATTAGCTATCATCTAGCAATTTTTGAACACTCTTAAAACTATAATGAGACTAAAACAACAATTATCATGGTTATCAGTGGAATCAAATTGATTTTCTTGTTCATATAATCATATTGATTAGTGAACACACAATTCTTTATTTTATTTGTGTGGCGACAAATATTCTAACTTTGATCGGATGGTTCAGCTTCAAAATAAAACGTTATATTTTGTTGTTCGCATTTGTTGTTTTTCAGAGTTTCTTTCTTTGTTCTTTTGACTTTTGAACATCCTCTTCCATGAAAAACATCCTCTTCCATAATTTGGCTTCTGAGTTTATTGGATTTTTTTCTGTCAAAAGAGTTTCTTCGATTTTTTTGGTCAAATAACTTTATTCGTTTTAACAGTGTATTTCTTCGCACAAAAAAAAATATTCAAAAAATCGGTTTAGTCAGTTATAGCCGTATTGATTTTGTTAAAATTGGTAAAATAAATTGGCGTTTTGAATTTTATATTCGGTTTAGATATATGTTTAATATATACTAGATTCGTAGTTGACAAAAAAAATACTAGATTCGTCCGTACCATATGCGAATACAAATATTATTAAATATAATTTTAAAAAAAAAACAAAAATTATCAATTTATTTAACAAGAATAATAATATTATAAAAATCTATATTAAAATATTTATAAATAAACATATATACATTATTATATTTAGTAAAATATTTTATAATTTATTATAAATAAAATTAATGATAATACAATAATTGTAATTATATTTTATTTATAAAAATTAATACATAAAACTTTTATTTAAAATATTTTATTGTATATATATTTTCAAAATTTATATAAATAATACGAATATATTATATCAAATTTAAAATAATATTTATTAATATTTAAAAATAACATAAACTTTTTCATTTTTATCATCTTTTTTTTTTCTTTTATCGAAGGTTATGCATATCTCTAAAATAAAATTAAAATTTTTTATAAATATTTTATAATTATCATCTCATATTACTTTTTTATTTTTTATTCAAGGTTATTTATATCTCTAAAATAAAATTAAAAAAACTTCATAAACAATTCATATTAATAATCTTTTTTTATCTAAGGTTATGTATATCTCCATAGTAAAATTAAAAACAAAACAAAATTATAAATATAAATTTAAGTTAATACAATAATTAGCCTAATTTTATTAATGGTAAATTAGCAATCAGACATTTTGAAAGTTAATATAAGGCCAAAACAATTCCAAATATAATATATATATATTTAAACTACCCCATTTAAATAAATATAAAAAAACTAAATCATTTACTCTACTACTTGTTTTCGTATTTTAAATCTTTTTCTCATTTTTGTGGTTATTCCTTATTTTTTTGTTTTTGTTTTTTTGTTTAACTTATTTTTACTTTGTTTCAAATTTTAAATTATATTTTAAATCAATTTATATTTTAATTCATTATTTTATTTTAAATAAAGACAATTCAATTTTGAAATAAAGTACAAAACTAATAAAACATATAATATAAATATAAATATATAATACTTAAATAATCAATTTATGACATCTATGTTTCGTTTGGACGATTAATCCCTTTAGATACTAGTCCCATATTAAATGATTAGCTATTATCTAGCAATTTTTAAACAATGTATAAAACTATAATGAGACAAAAACAACAATTATCATGGTTATCAGTCGAATCAAATTGTTTTCTTGTTCATATTGATTAGTGAGTACACACTTCTTGATTTTATTTTTGTGACCACAAATATTAGCCTTTTCGCTATAACAACACGCAACTTTGGCGGCTTACATTTTTAGTGCTAAGCCTTGTTCGAAATTGCGCTATGTGCTATACGTGCGGTTGATCCGGGCCTAGCGACTTATCGGAAACTCTGAGATTAGTGGAGATTAATTAGAGCATGTTTTTATATTTTTACTGATATGTGTAATATAAATAAAATTTTGTAAACAATTCCCATAAGTATGTAGTAGTCTAGTGGTCGGCCTTAGTTCCTTGCAATTGAGTAACCCGTGTTCACCCTTGCTCTACGCTTTTTGGACATTTTTTTTATTTAATAAAGCTGAAAGTACCATATTACCCTCATCTCCTTCCTCAGAAATGTCGCGCCTGCAACCCTAAATTATCGCAATCAATGGTTTTTTTTTGTTCTTTTCAAGATTTTAACTTGTATTTTTGTGATGATTTTACTTAAATATCATAGATCTATTAACAAATATCAGTTTTTAAGCTTAAAACAACAAAAAAAAAGAAAAAAGTTGAAGCGAGCGATTTGTTGGCCGCACATAGCCAAATTGTGGCGGTGACCTGCCACACCCCGACTTTCCGGCTGGTTTACCTGCGTTTTAGAACAAAGGTGCTAAGTGATAGCTTTTAGACCTTTAGTCTTATAAAAAAAATATCAAATGCATAAAAAGTAAATTTTTAAGAGACATATATTACATAACAAAATCTTTTAACTTAAATAATGCTAAATATAAGATGTGATAAAGTAAATGTAAAAAGATTAAAACAAATTCTTTGATTTGAATTACACTAAGTTTAAAATGTGATAAAGTAAATGTAAAAGCAATGAAACAGAAGAAGACCTTTTTGTAAATGATTTCTGTAAAGTATTTATTATCAAAATATTTTTAATCACATCACATAAATATTTATTTTGATAACTACTTATTTATAATGTCAAAACTTATAAATCTAACTATATATTGTAAATACTGAAAATATACACCAAAACAAACACAATTATTAATAAAATCAAAGAAATTGACAAAGATGTCTAGCTTCCCAACTGGTAGACGGTTCCTTTTCCCCCAGATCAATGAAGAAGGTAGAAGTAAGTTGATTCTTCCGAAGAACCGGAAGCGGAGGGCTATGCCGGGGTGGGGGGACGGGAAAAGGAACGGCTCCGAAGAAAGAAATTGGGTTTCCAATGCTTCTCTACGCCTAATGAGATGCGCCAACCTCGGGATGCTTTACTCCTAACCCACAAGGTTCCGAGACGGAGCTTAACCTATTGTGTTAGACTGCATAGGACCGTTTAAAGCTGCTTAAAACCGCCTAATGTCACATAAGAACTACAATCAAATAAAAGCCGTTATATAATTTGAAACACAACAGTCATAACCGATGGAAAAATCAATCAGATGTTCTATCGGTAGTGGCCATTACCGACAGATTCCGAACCGAATGAATCAGTCGGTAAGTCTTTTTAAGAAGTCTACCACTGAAACTTACCGTGTCTACACGCAACTCTTTTGGAGTTCGCAAAGTCCAAAACCAATGGCTAAGGGATCCTTTTGGCTTCTCCTTTAACTTCCAATCACTGAATATTAAGATTTTTTTGTAATTCGTCAACTTCGTCTAAATCATAAGCTAACCAACAAAATCTTAAATGAGGGAAGACTTACGAAAAATTTTTCACCTAATCAAAGCATGTTTTCGCCTTGGCCTTCAGAATGACTACGAAGGGATCATAGCCATGCTGAAAGGCCGTCGGAATTTTCAAGATTACCTTTTCTGTTTTGTTTCCTACAAAAGGGGGAGACTTGTATTGGATCTGGCCTTTTAATCCTTTCACCATTTGCCCGTGCAAGTTCATTTGCCGCAGAATGCTTTAGTTCTTATTTTTTCAAAAGTCTCATGGTCCTCTTTTGCTGGGTTCCTTATTCCAACATATTCAACACTGTTAGTTTTACCGGAATTGACGCGCTCTCACTCTTTTCAATCTGTTTTTCTGAAATTTTACAACCATGACCAATAAGAAGTTGCACATAATAAATCGAAGGTACAACATTTTATTATATAGTTCAAATCCCTTGTAACAAACAATAGCAATGTACAAACAATAATAGACAACTCACTCAAACAAACAGGAAGCTCAGGGCAACATCATAATGTTATTTCACAAACCGAATCCTATTTAGATGTGATCACAAAATTTCTTTTCGCGTTATTTTTACTTGGTACTAGAGAGGGTTCAGTACTAACTAGAGCAGGCTGCATATCCTCCTTCTTGCGTCAACTGTTGTCATTGCATATGACTTTCACACGCTCTTGATTGGTCTGAGCATATTTGGGACTCGATACTTTCAGCTTCAGTTCTCTAAAATGCTGATCAAAAGCTATGAACCCTTCCTTCACATCAATAGCTATCAGTGCGCAGCCTTGTTGAATTTCAGCCCTCTAAAAGATCCCTCCTGCAACCTTTTAACCTTCTTCTCTTGTTTCGTGTCCTCTATTAAATTAGCCTTCAGAACTGTATTTGGTTCCAAGACACCTACTACTTCCATGTGGGTTTTGATCCATCGCCATCATCCAGGACCAAATTATCCAAACATTGCTTTGGCAATGTTCTCCACATGATCATCTTCAAATTCGTCATCCCAAACTGGGAACATTTGGTCCCTTTCTTTCACAATGAAGCTGCAACAATCCCAAATCACAAATAAGAGCGTTATAAAAATAGAGTACAATATAAAAGTATAAGACCAACATCTTGTGGAATTTAATTGCCTACCTGCTTCAACATGGTCCCTTTCACGTTTTTGCGTCCTCTTGTCCCCTTCAAAGCAAGTAGATGTGGAGTTATGTTAGACGCCGTGCTCTCTCCATATTCTGTCAAGTAGTCCGACAGAGAAGTGTACACCTAAACTTGGAGAACCTCAACAAAATCGTCAATAGTGTAAGCCTTCATCAAATGCTTCTCTTTAACAGACGAAAAAAAGTTTTTGAATGTGACCCTTCTCCACAGGTACCTCTCAAATGCCAACGATTCCATGACTAGTCTAGCCATGCTAGGGCTTGTGGGTGTGGATGATTTATTTGCTTCAACGAATCAAGCATAGACAGCCAAGTATTCCATTCAAGGCCGGTGGTCTCTTCAAACTCATTCAATGAAAAACTCAGATGGTTTACACCAACCAAACTCCAAATCTCATACTTCTTCTTACAAACTAATACAAATCCGAGGATAAAATGCACTAGCCGAGACACCCAACCAAAATCCATCTTATGAAACTTCAGAAATACACCAAGTTTAGAGTTCCAAATCTCTTCCCATTCATCCTGTTTAAGTACCCATAACACATAAGTGAAAAGCTTCTTATTATTGTTGTAGTAATGGATGCTCTTCACCGGTTCGAGCTCATCACCTTTTGAGAAAAGTCTACTGGGGAATACTTGATTATGCATCCTGAATCAAAGAAAAAACACATTAAAAAGGTCTACCATATATGTCTACGGTATAAGTCTCGTAAAGAAGTCTACGATGTAAGTTTACTCATGAAGTCTACAATTACAATCTCCCATATAAGACTACGATCTAAATCTCCAACAAAATAATTAAACCACGATCTACGTGGAGCATAACAAATTGAAACTACGATGTACGTGGAGCATAACATATTGGAACTACGTTCTACGTGAAGCATAACAAATTGAAACTATAAAAGATGGTTTTTGAAAGAGGGTTTTTACCCTATATTGCCTCGATGAACCATATTTACCAATGGAAGACAATGAGTTGAAGATCTCAGACTTCGACGAAGTCACGGGCCCAAAAACGGTGAGGCATGAAAATCGAGCAAGATGACAAGGCAAATAATTGTGGTGACCGACACGGCAAGGTCGAAACAGATGGGGAAACAAACAAGGAAAGTTAGCTTATTTTCAAATTATTGGAAATATTCATAGAATTAAGCAGAGATAAAGGAAGCATGAGAGGTTATCGACGGCGATGGAGGCAACGGTGAGACCGACCGATGGCGAGTCGGAGACAAAATACGACGGCGAGAGGAAAAAAACAGGGAGGCGACACCGTCTATAGGAAGAGATTAGAGAGAGGGACCAGAGGCGCCGTCTGTAACGATGGAGTAGCGATAGAGAAGTTGGTAGAAAGTAATTAGGGTTAAGAGTAAAGTGTTAAAAAAACAATAAATAGGTAGATTAAAATGCTTAAGTGATGGTTATCGGATTAGAGGTAGTTAAATTTGGTTTATATTACCATTTACTGTTTGGTTTACTTATATTTTAAATTATTTTTACAGTTTTACAATTATGTAGACCTCCCGATGAAGTCTACTATTAGTCTCTCCCATAGAAGTCTACCATATAATTTCACACCCATTTGGTATAGCGATATTTAAGTCCCGCCCAAGTCTGTCTTGTCAAAATACCGATTCCCGCCCATTTTTTTAAGGTTTCCCGCTCTTAGGTTTAGGTTAATTAGAGAAGTAGACTTACATGAGATGTCTATTTTTACAATTTCGTAATTTAGATTACCGGTTAGCTTAATTTGGTACCATAAAAATCCTATTCTTATATTGGTTCAACTAAAACCTTTATAATTTTCTTATGTAGACTATGATAGGAAGTTTACCCTAGAATTCTTCTTATGAAAGCTACAACAAAAAAACAAACAAACAAGCGTTTCACTGAACTTAATAATTATGGTCCCAAAGTCATACAAATGAAACAAATACATATAATAAAACTTCAACAAGCAATAAAGCCAAAAAGCCATAAGCAAATTCGACCACTAATCTAGAATTTTAAATGAAAAACACAAGGGAGAAAATCATGGTTAAGAGAACTACAATGAATAGAACCACCTTCTTCATCTCCACGACTCCATCAAACTGCTCTATAATTGCCGCCTTCAGTTGAACTATCTCAGTCTCAATCCAAGTTTGAGTTGCATGGTAATCGCTATCATCAGGAACACTGGTGCAGTCTCCCAGCCATTTAAATAAATGGTGGTTACCGTCCTATACATAGAAATTCTACAATTTATTATATTCAAAAGACACAATCTACAATCATAAACAAACAACACCAAAAGAGTCTTATTACCTTATAGCCTACCCAGATTCTCGTCGGTGTTGGAAACTTTCATCACCGTCAACAACCCGCTAAAACATTTGTCAGGAATCCCGAATTTAGTAAGAGTACCAGAGTTCACTTTAGGATACCTTGAACTCCACAAACTCTTCATGGAGCTATTTGACGGTCGACTGTAGGAGTATCTTCCCATATCTATGTATTATTAAAAATACTCATGAGAAGTCAAAAAAGAAGAATAACATATTATTACACAAACAATTTAAAGAGGAAATAATACCACCTAAAACAGGGGTGACGGCGACAAATGAGACTCCAGGCGAGGAGAGAGAATTTTAGAGAGATTTTTTTTACCATAGCAAAAATAACACTTACCCTCGATACTTTATATAGGAGGTTAATTTTCAATGTTAAAAATCATTTTTGTAGATTTCAAGAGAAAATTTCTCAAGTAAGCTTCAGTGGTAGACTTCTTTTCAAAATAATTACCGCCAAACATTTTAAGTTCCTACCAATTTTCATTCTAGGTCTGACTTAACAAGGTAGACTTCTGACGTAGACTTCTATAGAAGACTTACACCGTATACTTCTTCTTCAGTATCTAGAATTTGCTATTTTGACATGTTTGTTAAATGTGACTTACTTGTATCAAATTTTATTTTTCGTAGGTGACATTTGACTGTGTTTTTGAATATTCAAAAAGAGGTTTGATAAAAATATTTTATAATTTTTCTAATTTAAATTTAATATGTATGAAAAATAGAGACTTGTCATTGAAGTCTACCCTGGAAACTTTTATTGGAAATCTTCCTTGTAGACTTCCAAATACTTAGCAGACTTCTTAAAAGTTATTACGGCAAATTAAACTTCTATTTTACTGTTTGGTGGCAGAAATGATCGAGATAATTTCATATTCCCAAAATTTCCCTTTTATATTTCTTTTCAAAAAAATCTACTTTAATTTTAAAATAAAAAATGGTCTAACCCCCCCCCCCCCCCTCCAAATTCATTCCGCTTTTACTTAATTATATGGGAAATTACTTATCTAGTATAAAAAAGTATAGTTATTATTAGACTAGGATTAATCTTTTGGCTTTTTTCTCAAGATTTTATTGCCTAAAGTACCCCTAGCATCATTTGGAAGGAAAAAAAATTACAGAATTGCCATTATTTTTTTTCCATGTCAGCGAAAAAAATCAAATATTTACGAAAATACCACCTTCCCTGCGAAATTAAATCCGCAGTCACGTGCTGCAGATTTTTTTGGTTGTGGATTTGTTTGTGTTATTACGTAAATGATATTACGGATTTAAATGCAAGTGTCACAGATTTGTTTCTTTGTTGCAGATTTAAAAAAAATCCGCGACAAAGGAAATGTACTTTTAATTACTAAGTTAGTTTGTAGTGCCTAAACCCTGGCAGTTCCAACTTATGATACACAACTTATCTGAGGGAAATAGTCTTCAAACATAAACCGGAATTTTTGTTTTTGTTTGAGACTAAGCAACAACGAAATTTCATTGAATTATTTCAGGGTCACTTTGGATATGACAGATTACATACGGTAGAACCTCAGGGTACAAGTGGAGGCCTTGCTCTCTACTATAATAATATCTATAGTGTCAACATTTTATTTGCGAATAATCGTTTAATCGATATAGAAGCGGAATATCAAGGAAACAAGATTTACCTTACATTCACATATGGTGAACCGGTTCAAAAGTTGAGGAACCAAGTTTGGGAACGAATAACACGTATTGGCATTCAGCGGAATGAACCATGGTTCATGATAGGGGATTTAAATGAGATCACAGGAAATCATGAGAAAGAGGGCGGGGCTTTACGCGGTGCTGCGAGCTTCCTGGATTTTAACAACATGATCCGGAACTGTGGTTTTTTAGAATTCCCGTATTTAGGAAATTCTTTATCTTGGCGAGGGTGGAGGGAAAGAAATTGATACGATGCCGTTTAGATAGGGCTCTAGCTAATAAGGAGTGGCACACATTATTCTCCCAATCTTTTGTGGAGTATTTAGGGATGATTGGATCGGATCATCGACCAATGGTAGCGACCATCGAAGATAAGGTTTATAAAAGGAGTTCACAGTTTAGATTTGACAAAAGGTGGATAGGACATGATGGTCTTATGGAGTCAATCACATGTGGGTGGAACTCCACGGGTGAAAACAATCGGAAAGATTTGGTTTCTAAAATTGGTAATTGTCGACATGAGATTTCAAAATGGAGAAAGAATCAATTACCATATGGCAAGGAAAAGATAAATGAGTTGCAAAAAGCATTAGAGGAGGTACAAAACGATGAGAGTCGGACACATGAAGAGGTTATGGACATCACACGAAAATTGAAAGAAGCTTATTTGGATGAGGAGTTATATTGGCAACAAAAAAGTAGAAATCTATGGAACACTTCGGGGGATCGAAATACAAAGTTTTATCAGGCTATAACAAAACAGAGACGGGCCCGAAACAGATTAATAGGACTTCATAATGACGCGGGAGAATGGGTCACAAAAGAGGAGGAGATAGAGAAAGTTGCGGTAGATTACTTTGAGAATCTATTTACATCTTCGAATCCAACGGATATCGAGGAGTTTTTAGCTGAGGTTCCAGAGACAATCACGGACCACATGAATACTAGTTTGACGGCGGCAGCAACAGAAGAGGAAATTCGTAAAGCGTTATTTATGATGCACCCAGAGAAGGCCCCTGGACCGGATGGAATGACGGCTCTTTTCTTTCAACAATCGTGGCCAATTATAAAGGAGGATATTACTCGATTTGTTAACGACTTTATTCAGGATGGAGAGTTGGACACACGTTTAAACGTTAAAAACATTTGTATGATTCCGAAAACGGAAAGACCGAGTCGGATGACGGAACTCAGACCCCTTAGTTTGTGCAACGTGGGCTACAAAATACTGTCAAAAGTTTTGTGTCAACGGCTAAAACCATTACTTCCAAACCTTATATCGGAGACGCAATCAGCCTTTGTGGCAGGAAGACTAATTTCGGACAACATCTTGATTGCTCAAGAGATGTTCCATGCCTTCAGAACGAATCCTTCTTGTAAAGGAAAGTACATCGCGGTTAAAACGAATATGAGTAAGGCGTATGATAGAGTTGAATGGATCTTCATCGAAAAATTGTTACAAAAAATGGGTTTCGGAGATAGATGGATAGCATTGATGATGGCATGTATTACCTTAGTTCAATACAGGATTTTACTAAATGGGCAACCGAAGGGGCTCATAAAGCCAAAACGAGGATTGCGTCAAGGTGATCCATTATCACCATACATTTTTATACTATGCACAGAAGCTTTAATAGCAAATATAAGGAAAGCGGAACGCAACAAGGTCTGGACAGGCATGAAAGTGGCAACGCCAAGCCCGCCAATTTCACATCTACTATTTGCGGATGATAGCCTATTTTTTTGTAAGGCAAATACGGATGAATGTAAGATTATTCTTTCAATATTACAAGGTTATGAAGCGGCATCTGGTCAACAAATAAATTATAATAAGTCATCACTACAATTTGGGTACACAATAGAAAATCAGATTCGAGAGGAAATAAAGATTACTCTTGGAATCACAAAGGTGGGGGGAATGGAATCATATTTAGGGATACCGGAGAGTCTTGGTGGTTCGAAGGTTCAGATTTTCAGCTTCCTTCAAGATAGACTCCACACCAGAGTCAACGGATGGACGGTTAAATATCTAACGAAAGGAGGGGAAGAAGTTATGATAAAATCGGTGGCAACAGCTTTACCCAATCATGTAATGTCATGCTTTAGACTACCACAAAAGGTAATCAAAAAGCTAACTAGCATAACGGCTCAGTTTTGGTGGAGTACGAATGGAAATAAAAAAGGCATGCATTGGCTATCATGGGATAAATTATGTAGGGAGAAAAAAGATGGGGGGATTGGCTTTCGAGACCTAACGAACGTTAATACAGCATTCCTAGCCAAACAATTATGGAGATTGATCGAAAAAACCGGAGTCTTTATTCGCGCGAGTTTTCAAAGGCAGATACTATAGAAAAGGAGGTCCTATGGACCCAATTAGATCATATTCACCATCCTATGGATGGAGAAGTATTGTCTCCGCTAGATCTCTGGTTAACAAAGTGCTAATCAAAAGGGTTGGAACAGGACATACCATCTCAGTATGGAATGACCCCTGGATTCCAGGTCATCGCCCGAGATCAGCATTAAGCAAAATTACCCATTATGATCCTTCCTTGACGGTGGATCAATTGATTAATCAGGACACACACACGTGGAATGATCAACTGATCAATAGCACAATTGAGCCAGCGGATGCAGCCTTAATTATCAGTTTACCGGTCAGTAGATTCTCACGTCCGGACACAAATGGATGGCATTTCACCAAATCAGGAAAATACTCGGTTAAATCAGGATATCGTTTAGAACAGGACTTTCTTGAGAAGAAAAACATAAATCCGGTATATGGACCTGATGTTAAAGGACTCCAAGAGTTTAGTAGGACACTGAAATGTCCACCTAAAATCAGACACTTTATCTGGCAAGCAATAACGGGCTGCTTACCGGTCACAAAAAATTTAAGAGCAAGAGGAATCAAGTGTGATACTCAATGTGCTAAATGTGGGGAAACAGAGGAATCAATAAATCATGTCTTATTTGAATGTCCACCGGCTTTACAGACATGGGCTCTATCTTCAATCCCATCTCGACCTGGAAACTTTCCACTATCTTCGGTTTTCGCTAACATGGATTATCTGTTTTGGCGAATACCACCCAATAGTGAGAAAGGTTACTTTCCCTGGATAATCTGGTACGTTTGGAAAAGTAGGAATGATAAGATCTACAGTAATATTGATCGGGATCCCCGGGAAATTTAAAAACTGGCTACCAGCGAAGCTTCATCATGGGAAGAGGCTCAAACATCGGATCCTAAGGAAATAACATCACATCAAAAGAAGATAGGTGGAGCAACTAATACACAGGAACATTTGGATATTCAAGGAAGATGGTGCTTCGTTGATGGCTCATGGAAGGAGGGAGATCAATTTACAGGCCAAGGATGGTGGAGTGTTTATGAAGGAGACATATATAAGATGATGGGAGCAAGAAACATCATGAGCAGCCTATCACCTCTCCACGCTGAGTTCGAAGCACTAATATGGGCGATGGAGTGCATGATACGATGGAACCAACAAGAAGTGACCTTTGCAACAGACTGTTCGGAGCTGGTAAAGATTGTGTTTACACCAACAGAATGGCCTGCATTGGCGATATACTTGGACGAGTACAAAAACCGGAGGGTTTTCTTCAAGAGGTTTGTTATAACTCATATCCACAGAGCAAACAACACAAAGGCGGACAGCTTGGCACGTGGTGCTCGAGTTCAGCCATCTTATTTTGTTTATGTAAACCCGGATCCACCGACTTGGCTTGCTGAGTCTCGGTAGTTATCTTATGTTGTTGACAAAAAAAAGTTAGTTTGTAGTGTAACAGATTTGTTCCATTTGTTGAAGTTTTTTTGTATACTTGCGGATTTGTTCGTTTTTGTAAAATTGAGTTCGAAGATTTTTTCGCTAGTGTTGAAGATTTATTGGGTTTTTGCAGTTTTTTCAGGATTTTACGGATTGTTTATGCAGATTTTATTCCCAATGTTACAGATTTTTTGTATGTGTTCCAGATTTCGAAAAACTCTGTAACACAGGCAAAAGGCCTAAAAAAATTATAAAACTAGTATTTTAGTGTTACAGATTTAGTTGATGTGTCGCAGATTTAAGTTTAGTGTTTGCAGATTTTGTTTTAAAATTGTCGACGAGGCATTTTTGCTCATTGTTTTTTTTTTTTTGCGGTTTTGTTATGTTATTTCCTTAAATAGTTTTACAAAGTATTTAATAATTGAAAATATAATTTTTTAATTCAAATAATGACATTGTAAATTTTAAAATATTTTATTGTATGAATTTATATAGGGCCAAAAAACTCATTTTAGGTTGTAATATTTTATATAGTTTTTAATATTAAAACTAATAATTTAGTTTTTAAGCATAATAACTTTACAAAATAATTTTATAAGTTTTAAATTTATTTGATATGTTAAATAACAATGTAATACTAAAAAAAATAAAAACTTAATATCTTGGAATTTGGAAATATATACATATATGATTTTATTTATTTTAAATATGAATTTTGTTTTTCAAATCTTTTCATTTACGAACCAAAAATTATTTTAGGTAAGTATTAATACTAATTCGATTTTTTTAAAAACGGAAACTTGTGTTTTTTTTTTTTTTTTTTTAACGCTAATACAGATTATGAGAACTATTACAAGGACAATTTTACAGATAATACTACCTCCGTTCTACGAGAATTCATCAACGGTCACGATCAACGGCTCCACCTGCTCCTGAAAACTTCCTTGTAAGCTTGCCTCCATTAATCTTGTAAAACTGCGCCTTTGCGGATTCGAACCCAGTACCTGCCGGTGTAAAGCTTTAACCACTTGACCACTAGGCCACGGTTGCTTCACGTGTTTTCTTTCATAACGCAAAGAAATTTGTTTGAGACAGTTATGGAAAGAAATTTATGATCGAATTTATGGGGTTTTTTTTACAGAATTAATTTTTGCTATGGTCGAATTTATTGAAAATTTTGGTAAAAAATCGCCATCTTCATCAAACATATGAAGAACGACCTACACAGCAGTAGCCGCCATCTCTGAACGAGCTCGATTGGTACGTATCAGTGTCTTTTCTGCTCGTCAACAATAAAAATTGATCATGGTTCCGATTGTTATACTTTGTGGTGACTGGAAATTTGATGAAACAAGATGGAAATTTGTTGTGGATGAAAGAGGAACAAGAACAGTACGAGTCGATGATAAACTTTCTTTCAGCAGATTCATAGAAACGGTTTACAAGGATTATGGAGTTGACAATAAGACTTACATCGCTGAGCTTAGTTATATGATTCCAAAGGAGGTTTTGGTTGGCTTAGCGAAAATCAGGCCTCCTGCGCCTGTTGGTGATGATAGACAAATGAAATCTTTCTTAGATCAGTTCAAAGATAAAACATGCAGGTTATGTGTTACATTTAAGAAGAGGACGTCAGCTACTGAAAATTCTGAGTGTAACACGGAAGAGGCTGAGGAAGATGACGACAGCGATGAAGAAGGATTGATTATTGATTGCTGTGAAGATTCGGATGGTGCTAGTTCGGGTGACGAGGATTACGATTTGTCTGGGAAATTTCCGAGAGAGTTTGAGGAATCTTCTTTGCAAAAGAAGAAAAAATCTTTTGGGAAAGCTGTCCAAGAAGGTGTTGATGATGAGAATTACAGGAACATGGAGTTACAAGCCTTGGATATTGTTATTGGGCAAAGGTACAATAGCAAAGATGAATTGGTTAATAGGTTGCAGCTTCTCTCACTAGCGAGAAAGTTTGACTTTAACCGTGTAGAGTCAAGGCCGGAATTGTTGATTGTTCAATGCTGGGTAGAAGGATGCACATGGAGAGTTCGTGCCGGGACAGTTGGAGATTCGCCTAGTTTTCACATCAAGGTATACATTAAAGATCATACTTGTTCTGTCACAGAACGAGGTGGGCGTAGTCGCCAAGCCACAAAAAATATCTTGGGGCAGTTGTACTACGATTCGGTTGGTAGCGTTGGGCCAAAAGTGATACCAGATCATGTTGTTGTGGCTTTGAACTTCAAATTTGGTATCAAGGTATGTTCTAATGTCCTTATACTGGTTGCAGTTTTTTTTCAATAATTCGTTTGTTACAGATTTGTTTCTAGTTATTACAACTTGTTGTGGATTTTTTTTACGGGAAACATTTTTAATATAAGTTGTATATATGGCAGATTGATTACTGGAAAGCTCATCGGGCTCTTGCATACGCACGTTTGTTGGCTAATGGTAGCCATGAGAGTGGATATGCGGAACTTCCTTCGTATTTGTACTTGATAAGAAAGGCTAATCCGGGGACTTTTACACGTTTAGCGGTGGACGAGGAAGGCCGATTCAAGTACTGTTTTATCTCTTTCGGTGCAAGTATCATTGGCTTACAATACATGAGAAAAGTGGTTGTTGTCGATGGGACATATCTGAAAGGGAGATATAAAGGGACACTCTTGGTCGCAACATGTCAAGATGGTAACTTCCAAATATTCCCTATAGCATTTGCGGTCGTTGACACGGAGAACGATGAATCATGGGAATGGTTCTTCATACAACTGAACCGTGTATTTCCAGACGAGGCTGGTCTATCCATCATTTCCGACAGACATAGATCGATAGCTACAGCCATTGGAAAATTCTATCCACTGGCTACTAGGGGTATATGCACTTACAATATGTACAAAAACATACTAGTGCGATTTAAAGGTGGTGACGCATTCCGGCTGGTAAAGAAGGCAGCAAACACGTATAGGATATCTGATTTTAATGTCATATTCAGTGAGATCCAAAACCTCAAACCGGGCCTCCATGCTTATCTCGAGAAAGCTGATGTTAAGGTGTGGAGTCGTGCTCACTTTCCAGGTCAGAGATACAATATTTTAACTTCCAATATAGCTGAGTCGATCAACAGGGTCTTGTCAGATGCGAGAAATCTGCCAATTACCAAGCTCTTAGACGCCATTCGGTCCATGTTAACAAGATGGTTCTCCGCTAGGAGGCGGGCTGCAGAACAAATGTGTACTAGGTTGACGGATGCTGCCGAAAAACTGATTGAGGTTAGTGGTTATAAATTTCAAATGTTTTCTCCAAAATCTAAGCGTATTCAATATTGTTTGCTTGCAGCCCCGTGTTACTGCAGCTAGACTGTTGGCAGTACAGGAAATAGATGCTGATCAAGTACATGTTACTACCGGAAGGCATTCACATGTTGTCAACGTACGTGAATGACAATGTTCATGTAAAAGGTTCGATGTTCATCAATTACCTTGTGTTCATGCTATCGCCGCTGGAGTATCTAAGAAGATTAATGCGCTTGGTCTTTTGTCTCCGTATTATTTCAAGAGCTACCTTATCAACGCTTACGCTATGTCTATAATGCCAAGAGATGTAGCTCAGCCTGTTCCTGAACTCGTTGCAGCACAACAGTGTCTACCTCCTATACCTCGTCAGCCTCCTGGAAGACCTAAGAACAGTCGGTACAAGTCTGCTTTGGAGAAGGCTTTGTTCAGAAAACGCCTCAGGAAGACACATATTTGCTTGAAGTGCAACCAAAGTGGGCATAACAGTCGTACTTGTGGGCGTCATCCAAAACAGACATTTCTGATTTTTTTTTTTTAAATTTGGTGTTATCTTTTACTCTATTAAAAATTTGCGGATTCTTGTGATTAAAACAAATTGTTATTTTATAATTTTTTTATTATTTTCAGTTTAGGTGTTAAAATGGAAAAAAATTTCAAAACAAGCAATCTTAAAGTTCTTTTAATGCCGTCATTTAAGGTATTTTTATAATTAATCATAATTGCAAAAAAAAAAAGCCAAATCAAACAATCCGGAAATAGTATTTAATTTTTTTGGTTTAGGGTTAGTATCCTTAGAAGTATATTCGTTGGAGTTTAGGAAGTTTTTTTTTAATCAAATTATGAACTTATGGTTTAGGGTTTAGGGTTAGTATCCTTAGAAGTATATTCGTTGGAGTTTAGGAATTTTTTTTAATCAAATTATGAACTTATGGTTTAGGGGTTAGGGTTAGTATCCTTAGAAGTATATTCGTTGGAGTTTGAGAAGTTTTTTTTAATCAAATTATGAACTTATGGTTTAGGGTTTAGGGTTTAGGGTTAGTATCCTTAGAAGTATATTCGTTGGAGTTTAGGAAGTTTTTTTTAATCAAATTATGAACTTCTGGTTAAGGGGTTAGGGTTAGTATCCTTAAAAGTATATTCGTTGGAATTTGGAAAGTTTTTTTTTAATCAAATTATGAACTTATGGTTTAGGGTTTACGGTTAGTATCCTTAGATGTATATTCGTTTATATTAAACAGATTTTTTTTGAATGAAATTATAAACTTATGGTTTAGGGTTTAGGAAATCTAGAGTTGGTTTTGGATTTTATGTGACAAAAACGGCAAGTATCTTGTAGTTCTGTCTAAGTTATTTTCTATATAGGGTTTAGGGTAATGGGGTTAGGGTTATAGGGTTCAGGGTTTAGGGTTAGGGTTAGTACCCTTAGAAGTCTATTCGTTTAATCTAAAAAGATATTTTTAATCCAATTATGAACTTAGGGTTTAGGGTTTAGTTAATCTAGGGTTTAGGGAATTGGGGTTAGGGTTATTATTTTTAAGTTTTTGGGTTTCTGAATTAGGGTATATGCCCTATAGTAGTTTATTTGAATATTATGAACGTTTTTTTTATCCAATTTGCAACATAGGGTTTAGGGTATTGGAAATCAAGGTTAATTTAGCCAATTATAAGTTTAATAGGTAGAGAAAAATCCCAAAAAAAATGATTAATTCGCTGGGAATAGACAAATCCGCAACGATTATATATAAATCCGCAACGAATATATAAATTCGCCAAAACAACATAACGTTAATGTTGACCAGACTGACACTAATACGCATCAAGTACCAACTAACAACCATTCAAAATGAAACAAGAACAAATCAAACAAGCATAAGATTGATACTAGGATCAAGTTTGTGTGGCAGGCCGTGGTTGATCGCCTATATCGGCACCTCGGACCGGGTAAGACATCTGTTGTTTCTTTTTTGGGCATTCATCAAAAATTCCAGCTGCGAGCTTCAAGCGCATGTCGCCAATGATCTCGTCGCGCAGATCATCCATCTGTACACCAAGAGCAAGGCACTCGACGAACTTCAAGGCATAAACTCCACAATCACCAACTTGATTATTTTGTGGTATGTTCTTGATGTAGTTAACTTTGAATGGATGCCAATTCCATTTGCCACCATTACCTAACAGGTGTATAGAAATTAGGAAATTAACGAGTAGATAACAGAATTAAATATTGATGAATTGATAAAGGATCATAATCACCTTTTGGAGTCTCTGATCTGATCCAATATGGTAGCATTTTTGCATACTTCTTCACCTGATTAGTAATCAACTGCTCGCTCCCATCACTGATGATGCCGTCGTAGACGTCAATCTTCTTATTAGGCAAATCAAGCTCACATGCCACCCAATGGTTGTTGTTGGAGTTGTGGCAAAAATAGACATAATCCACTTCGTCAATCCATCTCTTGTTGGAACTGCTATCATCACTGATACAAACACCAGAGTACACATCTTGGTAGCCAGACTTGAATATGAACTTTGCCTTCTTCTTCTTCTCAAATTCCTTGGTCTCCTGATACCAAAAACTGATAAACATTTGGTCGATGAAAGCTACACGGTCTGTCCGGTAAGGATTTTCTTCATGAAGCCAGCGTTTGCGAAACATTCGCATGGCTCCCGTAATATGCTGAAAGTGAGGAGAATGTCAGTAAGTAACAAATAATCCGCAACTATACCAACAAAAAACGGAACAAGGAAATTTAGACCCAATTTTAGACAAAATAAATCCGCAAGAAGGAAAAAGATGTCACTTGGTCGCCTAACCAACCATATTCAGCTTCTGTCCAATCTTCCTTCTTCGTCATTAGCCTTTTGTAGAAGTTAACTTCAGGGTTGAATGTGCTAATTGGCTCCTCCCTTTCAAAAAACATTGACAACACAGGTACTATTTTAGTGTTTTCCCACAAAAATAAGTGCACAAGTAAATTCAGATACTCACTCATCCTGTTGTATGAAGTCTTTGAGATTCTGAAGTTTCCTCTCTTCCACTTTCTCAAATGGGTCATACGCGTAGTCGCTTGGGAATTTTCCAAATGCTGCCTTGGTTGACATGATCCTCTTCACAGCTGAGCTAGGGACATATGGTTCAAGTTGTGACTTAGCCAAGAGTTTGATCTGTCCCTCGGCTGCATCTCCGTTGTTTTTCCGCAGCTGTGTGGCTAGCTTGTCCAAATGCCTTTCGAATTCTGTGCTATCCTCATCGCCTACATCTTCAACTACAAGTTTCCCACCTTTTGTCTTTCGCTTTCCTTTGTTCTTCGGTGTCACAAACTTCTCTGTTGGCTCAACTTTAACCTTGACTAATTTCTCTGAATTTCCAGTCTTTTTCCCAACAGCTCTTTTCTTTCCCTTCTTCGCTTTTGGCTCTTTTTCAACATGACTAGGTCTCTCTAACCATGACTGCAATCAGTAGTAACATATCAACAGAAGTTCACGATAAAAAATTATAAACTCAGAAAAAAAGAAAGCATTATCATACCAGGTTTTCAGATGCACTGTCCTTCCTGTCTTTTTCTCCATTTAAATCAGTAGGAACCTACATAAAAAGTCATCCATGTTTATTTGTGTACTGTACAAAGAAATAGTTAAGGAAATAGTTCATCAAGAATTATTAAACATTACTTACTGGAGTGTCTGGTGTACTGTTTTCAACATCATTGTCTCCATTGACATCAACTCCAGCCTGCTTCTACAAAAACACACTTGACAAATAAATCCGCAATTCCAAAGTAAATCCGCAACAAATAGAACTACAGCAAAAAAAAACCGCAAGAAGGTGGGAATTCAAAAATTACCACAATCTTTGAATGACTTGTATCATCCACTACTTCCTCCTAGATTACTGGTTTCTTCCCTTCAGCCTTGGCATCATTTTGCAAGCTACGTATAGCTCCTTTCATTAGACCCATTTGGTCCTCGACTTCTACAAACCTTGTACCTATTGCAGAAAACTGCTGTCGATTGTGGCTGTCCATCTCACCCAAGTTCTCAAAGACAGATTTCAGAAGATTGACTACTTCAGCATTGGAACTCGTCTCACCAGTGTGCTCACAAACACCCTTAACCTTCACTGTCTTGTTTTTCTTACTTGATGGACCCGCGGTCTTGCCTTTTGAATTATGCTCACTACTCGCATGCTTCTTATTACCCGGGCCTTTGAGTTTCTTACCATCTAAAACTCTTCCATGCCATTCCCAAGTCCACTCCTTCTTCTGCAATCTCTGGTTGATGATGTCTTCTAACAGTGTATCCACTCTCTCGTCATCAGGTTCATCCCCCCAGTCGGGATAAATATCTTCCTTCGCTTTCATTACCATATTGCGAACCTGAAATGCATATTCTTTGTTAGACCAACCCAAGCATAAAAATATGCAAACAAAACAATAATTAAGTCCCTGTAGAACAGATGAAAAATCCGCAAACTATAAACAATTCCATAAAATGTAAACACCAAATGACATGTTAGAAATCAAGACGTACCTCATACTTCTCACTTTTAGCTGCGAAAATCACATCATCAACATCGTAATGAGCGCGTGATCCACCCCACCGAAGTATAGGAAGCACATCATCAATCTTTCTACCACCATGCATTTCTCCCAACTTCGGATATGATTCGTAAGCCCAAACATTAACTGTGTGAACGAATCCATTTAGTGTAACCGAGGAAGCAGCAAGGTTTGCTTTTCGGATGGAAGAGATCAGAACATCAAATGCAAGATGGCCCCACTGGAAACTATTAAAAACCTTCTTATCTAAGGCCGTCTTCGCGTACTTCGACTCGATCCTAGAACCTCTTTGAAATCCAAAAACTCCAACATGGAGGAGGCATAAGAAACCAACACTCATCCTCTCAGTTGGTGTCCACCCGCCGCATATTTTCAGCACCCGTAGCATGTCTGTCCAATGTGTTCCATCTCCAACAGCCAATCCCATTTTAGCCCATAACTCCGTGTGATCGAGATCAACTCCACCATCTTCACCATATTGATCACAGTCAAGACCGGTTATCTTAGGAAATTCGTAGAGTGAAAACCTCAGAGGATCATCGCCAATCAAACTCCACATTTCCACCTGCTTCTTAGTATCCAACTGTCGTGTAAGAAAGTAGAAAAGTGTGCTCCCGCAGAAAATGAATTTCTTCTCAGCTAGCTTAGCAACACACCCAAGCTTAGACTCCGTCATATCCTTCCAAGCATCTTCACCAAGTAGTTTCCTAGCTGTTCGTAACTGCTCTAAGCTAATGCCGTGATTCAGACTTCACGGCAGGGTAGGATAATTACCGTCATGAAACAAACGCTGCGGATATTTATTCTGATTTGCTTCCTTCATGTCTGCACTAACAATATTGAAAGAAATCAGTTACAAAATTACAATCTGTTGAGAAGACAGATACGAGATTGAGCTATGAAGAATACACCCAATTAAAGAAGCTAAAGCATATTGTATCAAAAAACGAATCAACAAGAGTACTAAAATTTCACCTACAAAGTTCTTACAATAGTCGAGTTCAATCAAATCAACAAAAGGAATAAAATTTCACAAACTATCACAAGTCGATACAATCAAAGAAACATAGGTACTAAAATTTCATAAATCCCTAAGTCAAGGAACAACAGAATGAACACGACAGAGATGCAAACCGAGATGTAAAATTGCATGCGAGATGACGGCAGAGTAATCCGAGGTAAAATCAAAGATTTAGGGGATGAAGATAGCACATAATCGACAATCGAAGAGAGATTTCTAACTACAAGTAAAATTTTGGGGTTTTGAAATCGAACAAAGAAAAATAGGGATTCAACCGAGAAGAACTTGTCGCATCCGAGAAGACGGCGAGATATGAAGGAGACGACGGCAAGGCGGCAAGGTGATGACGGCGAGAGAGGAAGGAGACGACGGCGATAAGGGATTGAGCTGATTAGAGCTGCGCCGACAAAGTGTTAGCAGTTTAGAAGTGAAAATTTTCTTTATCTAGGTTATATGGTAAAGTAAAACATTTACATATTTTTTCAATTTAGTTTTTCAATTTAGTAAATTGGTATTAGTTTTTTTTGTTTAATTGTTTTCTAAATAATTAGTTTACTAAAAAGGTAAGTATATTTTTTTATTTAAATAATTTGTTTAGTAAAAAAGGTAAGTATATGGTTATGGGTAATTAAGTCATTTTACTAACTCTTAACACTAACTTAGTAAAAATAATGTATTGGATACTAAGATAGTTATTAATCTAAAGATTATTACCAAATGGAGCAAATTTCACTAATTATATTTGTTGTTGGTTTTGTAACTGATTGTAACCCGATCTATGTTATGATCATATATATATATATATTTTTTTTTTTCTTTCTGTTATTCGTTTCTCGGTTTTAACAAAACTTTCGAGCTATTTTTCACTTTCTTATCATGGGAGTGAATGTCACATTTTTATTCAATTATATCATTTTTTGCAGTTTTATCATACTTTGTTGCAGTCTAGTTCGAGTCCCGACTAGAAAGACAATTAATGCCATGCAAAGTATTGATAACTGATAGTCCCGATCTAAATGGAGATTACGACCCAAAAAATCTGAACCCATCTTAAAATTAAAAAATTACTTTTACTATAAATTATAAAATAATTACAAAATAAATTTTTCTTAGAGAATAATGTTCGTTTCACAAAAAAACTACAACATATGAAATTACCGCCACCATCCTCTGATACATATTTATATTCTTAATATGAGGAATTACGATAAAACTCTCTACTTGTACCGCTCTAGACACATCTGAATATTGAGCAGACTAAAGTAGATCTTGTAGAATTCAAGAAATATATTAGAGGAGCTATAAAAAGTTGAGTTGTGTGAATATTGAGGAGGAGTCAAAGTATGATCATGACAAGGTAATATGGACAAGAAAAGAGGCTGTTGCTTAGGAAAAAGGCTTCTTGGGTAGCTTAATGAAACTTGAAGAAGTTTCTTTTCCTGAAGTTTTCTTTGTTGTAGAAAAAATGACAAGAAGATTAACAAGGAGATTCCTAGATGTCAACTTTGGAATTCGGTTAGGGTTAGCCACAAACACCTATTCTGTATAAAAGGAGTGAAAATATTGTTCAATTGAAAGAGCTTTTTGCAAAAAGGGTTTTGAGATTCTTGTACGAAAGCAAACAATAAAAAGACAAAGAGCTTTTGTTTAGAGGTTTTAGACAATTTATAATGTGAACATGAAAAGTTACATCAATTAGTCAAAGCAAGTTTTGAACTTATTGAGAAATCGTTTTGGGCGAAACTTGTAAATATACATCAAGTTTTATTAAATTCTTTATAGAGAATCGACTGTGTTATTTTGTAGTTCTTACACTAAGTAATTTTCGCACTTTCAATATTTTTGTAAGTTTGCCTTCATTAATATGAACAAATGATATCGTTTGAGAATTGAAAACCAAATCCCCTAGTGTAGAAATAATAATTAACCATCTGATTAAACCACTGAGCTAAACAAGTTTTCTCAAATGATGGTTTTGTGTCTTTATTGTTTCCAAAACAGGATCCACCTTATAAACAGGAGGATCAACTAACCCAAGTAAACTATGTAAAATCTCGTTTTGGTCACTGTAAGATGTATTGTTTTCTTGAGCAAATGTTACACCTATACCTCCTTACTTGAGGTCTTGGGCACAACACTGAATTCTATGTTTTTTCGTAAGTTTCAGTAATCATTTTTTTTTAATCAATTCTTCCTTTAAAAAATATTAGTTCAGAATTTCATTTATCAAATCATACTGTTGGTATCAAAATCCATTCCTAAATTTGGCATTATAAGGCCCGAGATCTTATTATTTAACAAATTAGAATTAAATATTTTCTCCGGCCAAGAAAAAATCCCATCCAATTTCGGTTTCAAGAACAATAGAACGATTGTGTTTTCGAGAGGACACACATAACCTAAAAATCAACTGCCAACAAGCTGATTTAGTAAAAAACTAGTCCGACATCAGCTTAACTATCCAGAGATCACCGAAGTAGTTTAAACAAGTGCATCAAGAGATATCCAGAATGAGGAGTTCGACAACGAAGCTATAAAAGAAGTTCAAGTACTTTAATTTGAGGATCTTCTTTTCATACACTTTGATATGCGAAACGGCTCTACAAACTTAACGTAAAACTCTCCTTTAAGATCTCTCTGTAATATTTTTATCATAAATTACAAAATAATTACTAAACACATTTCGTTTAGATAGTTCTTTGAAATATCATGAGATTTATGAGAAACTATGCTATCGATTCTTTCCTTAATGAAATTATAAATTCCTAGTGTGGATTTCTAGATCCCCACATACAAACAATTATTTTTATTTTTATATTATGTCCCATCCCCCTAAAACAAAATATAAAAAGATTATTCATCATTTAAAAACGTTTTATATTTTAGAGTTTTAAAAAAATTAATTTAATTTCATGTATTTGAGTAACTTTTTTCTTTCTTTTAATCTATAAATTTGGATACATTTACCAAAACTCAGATCAGTTTTTGATTTAGTATTTTTTCAAGGGGAATCGAATTCAGGTTCTTCTAAATGTATGTGCTTTCATCTTACCTAGATTCAATCACTAACCCAACCTCACATGGTTATTTCTCAGGCAGGCGTTCCCTTGGACCAGATGCTCTTTTCAGCAAGACGTCGATTGAGACAAATTCTTTTCTGAGTCAGACACTACTTGGGCCATATTTTCTTCTTTAGCTAGATGCCCCTTCAATACCAAATAGCCACTTTGGCTCAGATGCTCATTCAGAATCATACACCCCTTCAGGGCTAAATGCTCATCCAAGCAAGGCGATCCTTCCAGCAAGATGTCTTTTCATAATCAACAAACCAATCGACCAAAAATTTATAAAATCTCTTTTGAAAAATCCGAAACCTAACTATCAAATTACTTAGACATAATCAATGGAACATAAATCATAGATAAATAATATTGCATAAAAAATCAATGAGAAGAACAAAAGTACAATTTTGAAACATTAGACTAGGGCCTTTTTTTAACTACCTAGGGCCCTAATTTAAAAAAAAAACATTTTGAAAAACAAAATACATAATTTATTGTATTTGAAAGTACATTTATATTTTTGAAAATTAAAAGATATCATTTTCAGATTTTAACGAAGTTTATAATATTTTTTCTTATATAAAAACATTTAAAAACCAAAACAAAATATTTAAAAAAATTAAGATAAAATGTTAGGAAAATTTCTACCTAATGTTGCTTCTAATTTTCTGTATACAATATATAATGAATTATGTCTGGTTTAGGTAATATACTTTCTTCTGAATGAATTTGACTTGTTTATTCCATATACATATGCATGTATATTTTTTTGTAATGAAATTTAGAAATTAGCTCATTTAGGGTAGATTTCTTGCAAAAGTTTACTATTTTCGTTAAATATTTAAAAAATAATTTTATTATTGAATTATGAAGAATTAAAAAAATCATTCTCCTAGATATTGGCTAGATGTTAATGGTATTTATGATTAAATTTCATATGATTATTTGTTTAGTTTAGCTTTAATTGATTTTATTATTTTAACTATATTTTTATATCGAATTCTAATGTATTTCATCATGTTTTGTTTTACCGAATTGGCTCGGCTAGTGGTTGTTTATGGAAAATGGGTGTTGAAAAACCTAGCATGACATTTTGATATTGACAATATCAAAAGATGTAGAATGTTCTTCTTGAGAGATGGTTGTACACATTGTGAGCTTCTTAAAATGACACATGATGACTTACGTCAGAGCAAGAAACTCATTAATTGAGGTTTCATATTCGTTACCAGATCTGATTCTTCAACAAATGTGTTCTTATACCTCTCCTACATAGGTCATTAACGACAGAAAATTTTGGAGCTTGATCCAGTTTAATAAGATGCTATTGTAGGGCTCTGCGTTTCTAGTAGGACCATGTATTGTGATTGTTATAATTTTGGCAAATTTCTGTTGAAAATTGACCCAGGTAGACTTGTTCGAGAAGTATACTATATGTATGTTGGATCAATATGTCGGATTTTAGCTTATTTAGACACCACTTATTGTCAATTTATACATTTTTCTCAAACGTGTACCATACATAACCCATTTTGTTATAACTCTTACAATTGTTAGTAAAATTTTATAGCAATTCAAACATCAAACTTAAAATTAAACATCAAAATGGAATAAACTTATGCCATAATATCAATAGGTCCAAAAAGCAAAGTGCAGAAGACAACATAAAACTAAAAAATTAACTAGGAGTTTTTAGTACATGAGAAATATTCAACAAAGATAATAAACTAGTCGTCAATTGGCCATTCATAAACACACTAGTGTATATCCGCACAGAGGTCCACGCCTCATACTTCCAGAAACAACGATCTCACCTCCAAATAGTTGTAGTTCCATTGTTTCTCTCTACCCAGCTTGGTTCTTCTCTAAAGAACCAACAATCTAAGCATGTGTTTGCATCTATTATTTCAAGGATTTCCAGAAACTGCGCAGGTTTCTCGTAATTCTAATGGCCTCCGAGATCTAATCTATTGATAATTTTCGACATGCGATCAACATGTTCACGAGTAAAACTTGAATAGCTGTAAACCCTTCCTCTCTCATCAATAGCAGTTATATAAATGGACAACTCGAATCCTCTCTCAATAGAAAGACTTATTGTTTCCCTTATTCAATTAAATGAAGCATGAAAGTTTTCATAGCATTGAACTCCCATATCCAGTCGTTCAAGAAGAGAAGATTTGCAGTTCGTAGAAATAATCTTCTTTACCAACTTCATTGAATCCACGGAAAGCCACTCTTCGGCATCGTGATCACGAACAATTTTTGTACACACCCTTGCCAATCTGATGATGCATCAAAGGAGGGAGGGAAGCCAAGTTGAAATTCGCCATGACTTCTACAAAACATTACTGAAGAGTTTAGATAATTAGTGTTTAGAAGGAGAGAAGAACCGAAGTGGTGATGTCATTTATATATAAGTTAATACAAGATTTAATTTAATTAACCACTTACCAATGTAGACGGCTGCCTCGAAGAGACATACCCTTTCGTATCCAACATTTTCCATAATCATCATTATGGATTATGTATCTTTTCTCTCTATAATGTGAAGTCTTGTCAGCACAAAGTACAACCTAATCCGAATTTGAATGGAAAGTAATTAAATGCAGGATTAACCATCTGATTCCAACAAAAAGATACATTAAAGAAGTATTCTTGAGAAATCTACCAGGGAAGTCTTCTTGAGAAGTCTACTATATAAGTCTACGATATAAGATTACAGCCTAAGTCTCCCTAATAAGTTTACGATCTAAGTCTAACCATGATGAATAAAAGAAATCCAAAATAGAAAAGAAGGTTTTTAAAAAAGGGTTTTTACCCTTTGCGGCGGCAGAGAATCCGATTTACACACATAAATTCAGAGATGCGGCAAGGCAAGAAAATCGAGCGAGGCAGCATGGCACAGAAACTGAGCGACAGATATGGCGAAGCCAACATAGATGGGAAAAAACAGTGTCAGGTTATTTTCAAGTCATTTCAATATTCAGAAGAACAAGAATAGATGAAGTCGGCAAGAGAGGTTACTGATGCCAGAGTTAGGGGTTGGAGAAAGGGAACGTAGGGGACAGATTACGACGTTGAAAATTACGTCAAGACGAAGAAATCAACGTCAAAATTGACCTTTGCCGTTTCGAGAACGTCGATGGCAAGATGGAGAGACGGCGATATGCGCCGGCGATTGATATGCTCAGAGTTTAATTCTCTAAGTTAACACTGCAAGTGCACAAGTAGTATCTAGGGGTCGAACACAGAGACTCAAGAAATCTTAAGATAGATTATATAATTTCAAGTTACGGTAGGTGATGCAAATCAGAAATAATAAAAACTAAACAGAAAGTAAATCAGTAGCAAATTCGGTTTTGTGAAGCAAGTACTAAAATTGTCAAGTCTAAGGAGTTCTCAGGAAATTAGACAAGCAGATCAAATAACAGTCATGATCAAATTAAGCTCGGTTCTAGAACTCAAACACAAAGATAGAACTAACCGACTTTCGTTGCGAGAATTCACTAAGTTCAATTAGCAGAAACCCAAATTTCTTTGCAATTCTTAACAGATTAAATTAGCCTTAAGTGCAAGTTGATTTTTTCACAATTCAATTAAACCAATTTTTTTTTTTGCAGTTAATTAAATTGCTCAACCTAAATATATCATATTCTAAATCACACTTTCGTGTCAATTTATAAACCTAAAGTCTAGATTCTAAGTGATCAGATTATAAACTAGTATTACGCACAATTCAGGTTGAAGAACAATTAAGATATGAATCCTTATTTGATAATTTAATCTAGCAAGTCATGAAATCCCTAATGAGAATCCCTAAACCTAACTATGAATCTACTCAGACATGATCAATGAAACAGAAATCAATGAATAAATAGATTGCATATAAATAAAGAGTAGAGAAATAAAGAGGTTCAAAATCTTCTCCAAAGCAGTACAAGAACGATCAGCCTTAAGCTCACTCTCTCTCTCTCTCTCTCTCTCAATAGCTAATAGTATGAAAGCGTAAACTAAACAAAGCACCAAAAACCTAATTATAAAGTCATAATCAAGTCTTGGGCTCTTTTCGTAAATACTGGGACTTTCTTGGGTAAAACTGCAAATCTCCAAAGTCTTCATTAATGTGCTGGCGCGGGGCTGCAACGATCGATGCCAAGGGTGCAAAGATCGTTGCAAAGGTCGATCAGACTTGGTGAAATTAGCTCTCACGATTTTAGCTCCCAATCTTGACCAAAATGCTCCAGTACCTCAAATAATCCTCCAAACGTGCATGTACCTAATAAGCACCTGTAATGACTCGATAAACACTACAAAAGACTCTAAAACACACTTATATCATGGCTTAAAACTGGTAAAAGCCATGATATATTAACTCCCCCACACTTAGCTTTTGCTGGCCCTCAAGCAAAACAGAAAACCAGAATTTGGTGAAGAAGTTTGAAAACTTCAGAAACTCCTTTCATCTTATAAGCACAACACTCAGATTCCCCTTAGTAAGCCACATGAAAGTTTCACCTACAGACATCAAGACCAACATGTACTTCCCCCACATTTAGCAACTGTCCTGAGTAAACTCCACAATCAATCCAAAGTATTCAAATTCACCCTACTGACTTCTATAAGCTATTAAGTGCGGTCTCACCTAAGGAGTATCGATCAAAGGGCACATGGACTCTTACTCTGTTAGCTCTTGACCACCATACTATATTTTTCTGGTTCCTTTCTTCTCTTTTCCCTTCCTTAGCAACTGATTTTTCCCCACTGGGTATCATTTTTTTTTCCAGTGCTCTTCTCGCATTGGGGTGTACTTTGGACACATTCCATGGATGCACATGAGGTAATAGGGGTCTCTACCACTCCTGCAACCACTTCAGAGCTACTATCTCATCCTCAGTCTATATCTCTTTTTTTTTTTACTTTAAGGAAGGGGATAAGGGAACCATACTTAGACAGGTTTACAAGCTGTGTCAGAACTATAATAGGAATCCGATCCAAGGTATACCAAGCCCCAAGGTGAGAAAAATTAAGTCAAGTTAAGTGCGAAGCTAATAATGGATTCTCGAAGGGATATGGATGTCCTCAGTAGGCTGATCTGCATTAGGTTTTCTAATAGTCATATATTAATCTGCAAGCTCATCCTAATGATTACTTAAGTTCCTGCAAGTGTTGTTGACTTCTCAAAAATTTATTGTTTCCTACTCAAACTTTTTTGACTCGATAAAATAGAGATAAAGACACAACTGACTCTAAGAAAAGAAAAAGATTAATGTCAGTACCACCTCCTCCACACTTGAAACACACTGTCCCCAGTGGTGTCAAGCTTAGGATTGGTAAAAGAAGAAAAATGTTAAGGGATGTGTTGGGTTATGTCGATTTTACCTCTCTCGCACCTGCATCGATCGTCACTCAGGACTGTGACGATCATTGCAATGCGATTTTCGATAAGAGACGATCGACACACATGACCGTGTCGATCGTTGAACTGCGATTTCGTCGGATCAGTTAGCAGTCAGTAGTTAGTTCGTGAGAAAAAATTCAAAACGCAAACCTGAAAGTTGTAAACATCACAAACAAGAAAAATCAAAGCAACAGATGGTCTAAATCAAGCACATCATCCCAAACATAGGTACCAACAAGAAGCAAAAGAGAAGTTAAGAGAAAAAGTGAAAAAGGTACAGAACCGATAGTCTGGAAATAGAACTCTAATCTCACTCACTCTCATCATCAATACCACCATATCGATCAGAACCACTGCTCTCCACAGAAGTAGGAGAACGCTGGCGACGTCTAGGAAGAGGCTGATGGACTTGTGGCTGACTCCTGGAAGTGCAGTCACGCATCCAATCCCACATCCTCTGTAAGTGACTATCCACATGCTCACGCTAGTCACCCTCAGACATCTGGCGGACGCTCATTGATGGAGCAGGATAAGGACCAAGATCAGCAGCAGCAGGAGCAGGCGCAGAAGAAGATGAAGCTCGTGAAGAAGGCTTACCGAGAGGATGGGTCATCATAGGTACTCTGCGCTAATCATTCCTAGGAGGCTCAAAGCTCAGAGAATCCAATGTATCAATCCTAGTCATGTCGTCAGCTGGAAGGTCCACATCGCGCTTCCGCTCGCGTGTGTCATAGTAAACCCATAGACGATCCTCCTTCATCCAAGTGGCACTCTTCAGGTGACTCAAATTCATGTACAGCTCTCTAGTGTCACACGTCCTTCCCTCCAAAGGGATCCTGGAATGTCGAAAGATCGGATTAAGCAAGCTCCCTACAGTCTCTACACGGGCCCATCAAAAGCCTTCTTCGTCAGTGAGCACAAATGGTGAGCAAACACAGCTCCTAAGTTCAGCTCTGGCGCAGGATCTCTCAAAATCAGTACCAGCAAATAGCTTCTTCAATCCAATAAAAAGCACCTCCAGCTCATTCTTCCTCATCTTGTTTGCTTCGGCTTTGCATAGCGGTGTGTAACCCAAGATGCGTATCACATACCTCAAAACCGGGTGCCTAACCGCAATCTACTTCGAAGTCCTCGAGTCATATGGTCCATTACCAAAATGGTCCCAAAAATACCGAGCGCTCGGTACGTCCCACTCAAGAGAGATGAAGCATCGTGTAGGCTCTACACTGAATCCATAGATACGGCAGATATCTAGAAGCGGAATATGATACATGGCTCCCAGACACATGAAGGTAAAAGTACCCTCTGAAGCACTCCTGCGAATCGGATCGGGGTAGTAGACTCTGCAAGTAGCCAACAACTGCCTCACCAGATTAGGATAAAGCTCATAGTACTGCATCGGCATCGTCCCTAACCCAATATACTTAACCAATGTGTGCACTTGCTTATCAATGCCCATGATCCTGCAATTCCGATAGCCAGTAAATTTGGTGGGCTCAATATCCATACTCAACCAACCGTTGTAGAGCAACGTGTCGTAGTCATCCCAACGCTCTGAGATTGGTCTGTCAGTAAACTCTGCATGCTTAACCAAGTCCTTAGGTGCAATGTCCCATACTCCATCTATCGGAATCGGGTCCATCTCTTCCTTAGGCCATGAAAACTGTATGGCTTTACAGTCTCTCTGATACGGTTCAGGCAGTGGCGAAGCTCGCGTAAACCACTCATCTGGAGGAGGATACAGATCTGCAGCAACTGGAGTCGATCTGCCGCGCTTACGAGGCTGTGAACGAGGAGGCATCTGAAATCAAAGACACAAGAACAAACTCACAATTAAGCCAAAGCACTAAGATCAGCAAACACAATCGTATATGTGCGCGTCATCACATTCGACCGTCAAAACAGCAAAACCAGCATCAATTGTACTCAATTCGCACTACACTCGCCCTAAATCAAAAAGTCGCGGAGATTCGTCATTGAATCGAAGATTCTCTGAAACCTTGCTAAATCTGTCAATGCATGTGCTACAGCAGTACCCAATCGTCCTTAGAAAGCCTAATCGAGCCATATTTCATCATGAGAACAAACAGATCATGACAAAATTCGAGTTTAATACCTTTGGGCCGAAATGAAAAGTTAGAGAATCGGGACACATACCTCAAAATCAGTCGAAATGGAAGATATAAACGAGTAGAGGAGGAAAAATCGAGTAGGTTAGGGTGTGAAATCGTCAAAAACGAGCAAGATTGGAGTGAGTTATGAGAATGGGGATCTTAGGGTTCGTACGGCTTGTTCTGCGAAATGAGGAGAAAGAAAGAAGAAGAAAAAGGATTAAAGGCACTTACCTGGTGCGTGCTTGCATTGATCGTCACAGATTTGCAACGTGACCGCAACGATCGAGGCACTGCGACTTCATTTCTTCGTTTCTTGATATGTCATGGATTTTACCGGTTTTATGCCATGATATAAGTGTGTTTTAGAGCCTATTTGTGTTTCTTTAGAGTCTTTTGCAGGTTTTATTAGGTACACGCACGTTTGGAGCTAATGCGGTGATTATGGAGCTTATTGGAGTGATTTGAAGATTTGGTCCGAGAGAATGAACTCACTGTCCAGTTTTGGGATCATGCGTCGATCGGTGCACACCTGCAACGGTCGACAAACTAGCGAATGGGCCAGAATCTCGGCGGTTTATGAAGTTATCAAATATTGCAGAAGAGCCCAGAAAAGTTCCAGATATTACACAGAAGCCCCAGACGTGAATAGCTATATATATTGGGATTTTGGTGTTTAATTTACTTACGCTTTAATAATTAAGAGCAGAGAGTTTGTAGAGCTATTGGGGCTGATCTGATCCGGTACTTCACTTTATTTTGGAGAAGATTTCGAACCCCTTTATTTATTTAATCTCTTTTATGCAATCTATTAATTCTATGATTTCTGTTTCATTAATCATGTCTGAGTAGATTCATAGTTAGGTTTAGGGTTTCTCATTAAGGATTTCATGACTTGTTAGACTTGTTTAATTCAGTTAAGGATTCACATGATTAGAATGTTCTTCGATCTAAATTGTGCTTAATGCTAGTTCTAACCTGATCAATTAGAATCTAGATCTTAGGTTGCTAAATACGACACGAGAGTGTGGTTTGGAATCTGAACTATTTAGGTTGAGCAATTAAATTATTCGCAAAGGAATTTGGTTTAGTTTAATTGTGAACATATCGAACTTGAAATTAATGATGGTTTAATCTGTTAGTAATTGCAAAGGAATTTGGATTGCTGAACTTAGACTTAGAGAATTCTCGCAAAGAGATTTGGTTAATTCTATATCCGTGATTTGAGTTTTAGAACTGTCCTTAATTAGATCTTGACTGATTAACTTGTCTGCTTGTCTGATTTCCTGAGAACACCCTAGACTTAGCGCCTTTAATTAACTGCTTTCACCACCGATAATCTGCTACTTGTTTACTTTCTCGCATTGTTTTTAGTTTACTACAAATTGCTTTCTTCTTAGTTTAAATTCCTACGGTTCTTTATCTTTCAAGACCAGAGTCTCTGTGGATTCGATACCCTATATACTACAATCACTTAACTGTGCACTTGCAGTAGAATAGGATAAAACTAACACCCTATCAAGTTTTTGGCGCCGTTGCCGGGGACTCTTAGAGTCTTCGATAGGATCGAACTTAGGGTTTTTACTAGAATTTTTATTTTCTTTGCTTTTTGTTTTCGTTTTTTTATTTTAGTTACTAAATTTTTCTCTGTTTTCTCTCTTTCGCAGGTACCAATTTCGCTTTGCGTCGATCGTTGCACCTTTGTGTCGATCGTCAGTAGGCGATTCTGAGATTGAATCGATCGTTGCACTGATAGCATCGGTCGTTGCTTGACGATTACAGACAGTTTATGCAGACACGTGAAACTCGAAGTAATCAGAACTTGAACCTCGTTAATCTCGGACATGAAGAACTTGGACGTCTAGAGAGGACTAACAGAAGAGAAAGAAGAGCAAGGATGGTGGTAGAAAAGGTAATCATAATGCCTGATGCTCAAGGTACCCCCTGAGGGACCGAGATAACAATCCGTACAATGCGGTTGGGCATAGGATTGATGCTGAAGGGAATGTAATCTCTGATCCTCCTGAGAAACCGCAACAGGAGCAGAACCAAGGCCAAAGACAGGCCCAAGGTAGACAGATTGTTGTCCATGAGAGGACTTTAGCTAACTACAATAGAACGGATGAGTTTCATGCAAACCGGTCAGCTTTAGTGATTCCTGGATTTGAAAGGAATGATTTTGAGATTAAAACCATCTACTACTCGCTGATGAGACAGAATGCCTTCCATGGTTACCCCACAGATCAGCCTATGGATCACATTGATCAGTTTGAGGATATAATCACTGGCATGAAGTATGATGGAGTTTGCCAGGATTATCTGTTTCTTAAGCTCTTTCCGCACAGTCTCGCTGGAGACGCTGCTGCATGGCTGAAGCAACTGCCACCTGGGCAGTTTGATACTTGGGCAGCCCTGAAGAGTGAGTTCCTGCGTCACTTCTATGATGATGCTCGTTCAGATCAGTCCAGACAGGACATACTCACATTTTCCCAAGGCCCTGTGGAGCCTTTAAAAGCTGCCTGGATGAGATTCAAGAAGTACCAGCGTGACTGGCCACACCATGGATTTACTGAAGTCACATTGCTAGGTATCTTCTTCAGAGGTATAGATCTTCCATATCAGTCTGTGCTGGATAACTCCAGCAATGCAAACTTCAACACCAGGACTCCTCCACAAGCGAAGCAGTTGATTGAGAACTTAGTGAGCAGCAACAGTTGCAAGACTATGGATTAGAGGAGGAAGAAATCTGGTGGAAGTGTAGAGAATTCGGAGATTGCTGATATTAGATCTAAGCTAGACACAGTTTGTAATCTCCTAGCAGGTAAGAAAGCTGTCCACTTTGCTCAAGATGTAGAGGTAATTCAGACTGAGGAGGACACTCAGGAAAAAGATGTGAATTACATTGGAGGATCTGGTTTCCAAGGTAACAGATTTGGTAATCAGCAGGGAAACAAATTCTTCAATGGAGGACAAAGGAGTACCTTCATAGGCAATCAGAACTCCTTTGGACAGACTAGTGGTTTTCAGAAACCTTTTGGACAAGGTACTCAGAGAACCTATGGATCTTCATCTTATCAGACTCCTCCTGCAGCCACTGCTCATGAGAGTAAGATGGAGGCAATGATGGAACAGCTGCTGGAGAGTCAGACCAAGATTTCTGTGGACTGCAATAAGAAGTTGGATGCTGTCTATGAGGATCTCAATGGAAAGTTTGAGTCTTTGAACACTCATATAAAGCAGTTGGATACTTAGGTGAATCAGATTTCCAGCTCTATGAAGGGAAAAGGAGTAGCAGACAGCCATATTAAGGCCTGGTCTGTGTACATTGATGATGGATCTCACCTAGGTGAAGGATTTGAGCTAAGCACAGCTGAGTTGGTAGAGGAGGATGAATTTTCGGATTTTGGAGAAAATCTCTCGGGTGAAAACTGTGAAAACAGTGTTGCATCGATCGACACACTCTTAGTGTCGGTCGATGCAGGTCGTGAACAGACAGACTCGCCGAATGCTGATGGTATTGATGCAAATTTGGAGCTTGATCGCTTATTCCCTGGAGTGTCTGAGATTACTCAGGATGAGATTTATGCCCAATCCATTAGACTATATCCCTCAGTATCTGAAGTGATTAAGCAGGAGATTGAAGAGCTCAAGCAGTTGGAGGAGACTGGTGAAGAGTTGGAAGAAATTCCATCATCTGATGATCCACCTTATCACCCATGTGTGCAGAAGTACTTGAACAAGATGTTTCCTTTGGATGAAGAGCTGAAAGATTGGGTGATTGTAGTCCCTCCACAAATAAGTAATGTGCTGTTAACCAAGGTTCCCAAGAAGCTTCATGATCTTGGGATTTTTGTGCTAAGTTGCTCTATCTTTGAGGATAGTTTTAGGCGCTCTCTTTGTGATCTGGGAGCTGCTGGAAGTCTCATGCCATACTCTGTGGCAGAGAAGCTGGGTATGCTAGATTTTTCTCTTACTAGGACCTCTCTTGTCCTAGCTGATCAGTCTATACGAGTTCCAGAGGGACTCCTTGAGGACATCCCGGTGAGAGTTGGAAACTATTTAGTTCCAACAGACTTCTTAGTGCTGAAGTATGACAGTGATCCTGATGATGCGTTGATACTTGGAAGACCATTCTTGGCTACAACGGGAGCAGTAATAGATGTTAGACACAGTCTGATAGACCTCCATCTGGGAGATGAACCGCTGCATTTTGAGATGGACAAGCTGCGCAAACCACTGATAGATGGGCAGACCTTCACCATTATGGATGGAGATGATGGGAAGTCGAGTCACACTACGGTTTTGGATCCTGGGGAGCAGTTTACTCCTTCTTTTCTTGGACAGGATCATTCTGATACAGCTTATTCTCTGCCATGGATGAGGAGGCTTGCACAGAGACAGTCAAAGTCTCTGTCAGGATCTCCAGCAAACTGATCTTGTTCGTCCGGTCAAGCTAATGACCTTAAATAAGCGCTGAGTGGGAGGCAACCCACTGTTAGGTTTAGTTATTTTTCTTTCTTATTTTTGGTGTTTTTCTTAGGATTTCACGTTTTTGTTCGTTTTTGCTAAGTTTCAGATAAAGAACTCGAGTCTGGAGATGTATGACGATCGATGCACTTGTGCACCGGTCGTTGCAAGGAGATTACGACGAGGAGAGGTGATCGCATTGTGACGATCGTTGCTGTCCTGTGCAACGGTCGTTGCAATTGGTTCAATTGCAAAATTAAGGTACGCGCGCTAAACCGGAATCGATTTGATTCAACCAACATCGATCGTTGCTGATATACTTGTATTTTCATGCATTTAGGCTATTGTTAGGATCATGTTTTACTTCTTTTTAGTTTCCTTTAGCTTCATTTCTTTGGTCATTGGTGTGTTTAGAGTATAGGATCATCTAGAGCTAGGTTTAGGCATTCTAGGCTTGCATTTGGAGTGTTTCTTATGTTTTGTAGGTTCTTGGAGTTGCTAAGGATGTTTGGAAGAGTTTGGAGGACAAAGGAGTGATTGCAAGTGAAATGGTGATGAAGGACCAATCCGATGAGCTTGAAAGATTGAGTCATATGAAGATATTACGTTGACTTTTAGCTCTGTGATTCTAAATACAAATCATGGGAAATTGAGTTAGCTTTCTAATGGAGGTGGTGTTAAGTCATTCGGAGCTATATGTAAAGAGTTATGCCTGATTTACTGGATGCATCTCAACACAGTCTGCATATCGGGTTGCATATCGACCTGGCAACCCGATACAGCCTCTCGGATTAAATTTTGTGCATCCATATCGGGTGGCGTATCGGGTGGCCAGGCCGATGCGACCCTTCCCAGAAAAAATCCGAGAGTTCATACCGAGTTGCGTATCGGGTGGCCAGGCCGATACGCGTCCCAGAAATTGCCTTGGATCCGGGTCAACACCCGGTTTGTTCCGGGTTGACCCGGCTCGCACCCTATTGACTATTTAAGCCAAAAACCTATTTTTTTATTGGACTGCAAGCTTTATTTTTTGTTCTAAACATTTTGTAAGAACAAGTTTGATTTCTTTGATTAATCTAAGTACTTTTTGGTGATTTCTTTTCTTAATCTTCCTCAAAATCTCTAATCTCTAATGATCAACACTATCCCTATGGATTTTGTTGTTCATATGATGATTAGTGAGTAGTTCTTCATAGGGCTTATGGGTTAGGTAGGATTAGGTTGATTAGGGGTGATCAATAGATTTCTAGTGATTGATTGTTAAAAATCTCATCTTTCAAAGTGTGCTTAGTGCCTAATTAATCTTGATCACATTGATTAGGATGTTTAGAGTTTCTTGTTCACAACATGTTCGATGAAATTCCTGTTTGATTGCTTGCTTGATTTTAATTCACAAATGATGATTTGTTCTTGAGTTAGGATTAAGTGAGGAATTGGTATTAAGAGATTAAACTGATTTACTTGATGTGTTCCATGCTAGGAGATTAGCTTCTATGAAGTTTGAATTAGGATTCCTTGATCATCCCGAGTCACCTGTCCGTTGACCTTAACCTTTAGGCCGTATCTTTGTCATTGATTGAATCCACTTGTTTATTTGCTTTTTGTTTACTTCTATTTGAATTGTCTTTGTTAGGATTGTTAGAAACAAAAACTTAATTGAGTGATTTGACTCTGAAGGTTTAGTGCTTGCTTATTGGTCTTATCCATCCCAAAAAGGTTCGATACCTCAAAGCTACATCGATAAGCTTGAGGAATTGGTACCTCAAAGGATTGCAAAATTCTTGTTATCAATTTGGCGCCGTTGCCATTTTGGGATTCTGGATATATCAATTCGTTTTCTATTCCCTTTTGGTTCAAGTTTTTGTTACTGATTTGCTACTTTCTCTCTTTTTGATGTTAGGTGTATGAACTTGCGCAGCAAAGGGACTACAAACTTAGTTGCAAGAGGTGACGACATCAAAGCACACGAGAGGAGATTAGCAAAGGAACGACGAGCACAAGAAAGAGCTGTTAACGTTGAGAGACTTGGGTTGGAACCAACTGTTGAAGATCTACAAGACTTTGAGAGTGTTGAGCAGCCGGTTATGGATAACCATCAGGATCAACAGCAGCAGCAAGAGCAACAAAGGCCAGCTAGGGCCATTGGTGACGGAGATGCGCCGGATACAATTGCAAACCGGCAAGGAATCATTCCACCACCGGTCAACAACAACAACTTTGAGATCCGGGCTATGGTGATGAGCATGGTGCAAAACAACCAGTTCCATGGGCTTGCATCTGAGGATCCATTGCAGCACTTGGACACATTTGATAAGATTTGTGCTACTACAAGGCTCAATGGTGTGACTGATGATGGACTGAAGATGCGTCTCTTCTTCTTCTCTTTGGCGGATAGAGCTAAGGATTGGGAAAGCACCATCCCTCCGGGATCCATTACTACTTGGGGAGACCTCAAGAAGGCTTTCTTGAAGAAGTTCTTCTCACCTACTAGGACTGCACGTTTTCGCAATGAGCTATCCGGGTTTGTGCAACGCAAAAATGAGAGCTTTGCTGAAGCTTGGGAGAGGTTCAATAGGCTAACTACTCAGTGCCCCCACCACGGTTTCACTAAAGAGACACTACTCAGCAACCTCTATCGCGGAGTGCTTCCTAGAATGCGGGCGATGCTAGACTCTTGTAGCAATGGACACTTCCTAGGCAAGGGAGTTGATGAGGCTATGGAGCTAATTGAAAATCTTGCTACAAGCGATGGGAACTACAATGAGGATTATGAGCGCACTAACAGAGGATCATCTTCTATGGATGAGAAGTATGAGAAGGAAATCAAAGCTTTGAATGAGAATATGGACAAGATGATCTCCTCTAACCAAAAGCACATCAGCTTTGTGGGCAACTATGAGGATTCTCAGCCACTCCTCTATAGTGTGGATGAGGATATGACACAAGAGGAGATTAACTTCATTGCGGGACAAGGTGGTTTCAACAAGGGCTTCCATCAAAACTATAGAAGCCACACAAACTTTTCATACCGCAACCCCAATGTAGCCAATCCTCAAGACCAAGTCTATCCTCAAGCTCCATCTCAAGGACAAGCTCAACAGCAAAAGCCTTTTGTCCCTTACACCAACCAACAAGGGTTTGTCTCTCAGCCTCAACCTCAAGGACAACAAGGCTATGTCCCCAAGCAATACCCTCCACCCGGTTTTGGAAAACAACAACCACAAGCTTCTTCTTCCTCGGGTTTGGGTAATGAGTTAAAGGGAATGATGCAACAACTCTTCCAAGGACAAGCAAGTTCGGCATTGGAAGTGAAGAACCTAAAGAATGAGCTGCAACATTTGACTTCTCGCTTGATCAATGTTGAGAACACACACGCTTCCGCTTCTAGACCTACCGGTACCTTGCCCGGAAACCCGGAGAAGAACCCGAAAGACTACTGCAATGCAATCTTCTCTACTGTTGATCATGAGAAATCAGACTATGAGCGAGAGGTTGATGAGATAGAAGCACTTCTCTATGGTTACGAACTCCCTCCGTCTGCACCTGTCCCTCTCAAGGAGATGAAGGCCACTGTAGTTAAGCCTTCCTATGTTGCACCAGCTAAGGTGATGAGTGCTACTGATACTTTTGATGAAGATATTGTGCCTACTGTCCAAACAGCACTAAAAGTGTTTCCTAAGCTTGGCAATCCGGGTAAATTTACCATCAGTTGTACTTTGGGAGACTTAGAGATTACAAATGAATTGTGTGATTCCGGCTCTACTGTGAGTGTGATATCTCTTGACATGGTGGAATCTCTTGGGTACCCATCTTCTATTACATTTGAAGACTCTTACTCAAAAACTCCAATGGGAATGATCAAGGACTATCCACTGAAGATTGGTGAGTGCACTATCCCAACTGACTTTATTATCATGAAGATGAAGAAGAGTACCCAACTACCTCTCTTACTTGGTACCTCTTTCCTCAACACCACTAGAGCTTGTCTGGACTTCAAAAAGAGACGTGCTGTGCTGAATAATGTTGATACCAAAGCTTACTATCCTCTAAGGAGCACATCTCTTCACACTTGTGGTGTCATCCTCTCTCCAAATGAGGATGATGTGTTAGAGGAAGCAAGGCTATTTGCCAATTTCGGCAAGGAAGTTTGGCCTAAACCCACTACTCATGGATCATTGAGTGAGCACATGGGACGTGCTCAAAATAAGGGGGTAGATAGAGCTATTGGAACTCTTCTCATGACCATTGTTGGATCCATCTCTTTGAAGAAGCTGAGCATCGATGAGGAAAAAGCTCCCAAAGAGAAGGCTGTGGATATGGTGAGAAAGATGTCTCCAAAGGTTGTATAGGCTTCGATCAGTCCAAGGTTCCAAGGCGACTCAGTCAATCTCAGTGAGCTGACTTCTCAGGTCCTAGCCATCACTCTCGAGGGAAGGCCACACTCTTCAACCGCCTAAATCTCGGTTTGCGAAAGTCGAGCTTAACGACTTTAAACAAAAGCGCACTTGGGAGACATTCCCATGTTTATCCTTGTACATATTGATCTTTTGCTAGTCATCTTTGATGTTTTTCTTTGAGTTTTTATCAGGTTTTGGTTGATAGGTAAAGCTATGGACTCATTGGCGTTAAGAAAGGGCCGAAACATCTTAGACAAAGTGGTCGAAAGGAAAACAGTGAAGCCGTATCGGCTGGCCAGGCCGATACGTGCCTCCCAGAAATAATCCGAGACATCATATCGGCTGGCGTATCGGTTGGCCAGGCCGATACGCTCTCACTGCCCAGGTTCACTCGACCGATACACCTTCTCTTGGACCAGGTAACACTCCAACTTGTACATACTTGCATTTTAGCTTCTTTTCTTTCTTTTTCTCCTTTTGTTGAGTCTCTCTCTCGAGCTTACTTTCCCGCCGAGACGGTGTGAACTAAGTTTGGGGGAGAGGCTAGTTACTAACCTTGTTTTCTTTGTTCCTATTTTCGATTTCCTCACTTTGAGTCTCATGCATTTGGCATAGAAAAAACCAAAAAAAAATTCAAAAAATTTCAAAAAAATTCAAAAAGAAAGCATGTAGTTGCACTTGCATCATAGGATCGAGTCTAGTTGCATCATATAGGATGCATGCATAGGGAGCAATGATTGAGTTCCTTGTAAGACTGATTGAGTGATGACGTGTTCTTTATGCTAGTTGTTTGAGCTAGTTGATTGTCCTAAGATTGCAATTCAAGAAAGTCTAGAAAGTTAAGACGAACCATGCTAGGATTGCTTGCTTTGAAACTGGATTTGAAACTGAAATAGGCTTTGAATTGACACTAGCTCTACCTAAATGAGAACTTTAATGATGACATCTAATTATCTTACTCTTGCTTTGTGTGCTAAACTCATGGATACTTTGAAAATATTCAAGCATTCTCATCCCTTTTACCACTCTCACCTGCTTGAATAGACTCCATACCTTTCGCCACCCTTCTTTCAAACCATAAACACTCTTGTTGAGAGGTAGGCCTATTTTCTTGAATGAGCTATGTAAAAAGTGTTGAGTATGAGGCGACTAGGGAAAATTTCCATATAGTGCAAGCTCATCATCTTTAGCTTTGCAATGGGCTAGAATCCAAGTTTAGGGGAGGAATTGGGAATGGAAGAAGAGAGTAAAGAAAGCGAAGAATGAATAGGATTTTGGTTGGGATCTTATGTTTGTTGGCAAAGTGTTTTAAAAGAAGAAAAGCTCTTATGTGTTTAAAGAAAAGAAAAGTGTCTCATATTTTGAAATGAAAAGAAGCCAAAGGCTCACCTTAAGGGAAGAAAAGAGACCATTGCTAAAGAAAGATTTGAGCTAAGTTAAAAAGAAAAGATTTGCCACTGTTTTGAAAAGTCTTTATTGATCCTTGGGGAGTTTGATTGGAAAGTGTCTGATTGAGAAAAGGGGATGAGGCAAAAATAGCCTTAGTCAAGGGTAGTATCCATTTAGGTGGGCTAGATTAGGAGAAGAAGTAATTGGGGCATGGGTAGATGGAAATCAACCTAGTATGCACCAATTGCCTCTAACTCTTAGCATTTTACTATAGCTCATTCACTTCTTTATGAGAGAACCTTCATGCTTTTGGAATAAACCCCTCTTTTGATTGAGATTACTTTAATCTCAAAACCTTGTCCCTTTGCCAAATGAGTTTGATCACCTTGCATTGAGTAAGATCCACTTGAAAACCTAATGAATGTTAAAGAGCTAGGTTATAGGAATGCTTGTCTAGGTTGAGAATTGAGCTAAGAGTTTTGTCTTGATGATCATGGCTAAATTTTTGGAGTAATCCTAACTTGGTTGCATCTTGGTGACGTTGACTCGAATTGGAACTTGATTATCTCAGTTTTGTCTTTGGATATGAGCTCCCGCCTTCAAACCTTTCTCCCAACTTGCTTTGATAGTCTTATGCTTGCTTGTGGACAAGCAAGGTTTAAGTTTGGGGGAATTTATATATTTGTATTTACATGCATTTAGGCTATTGTTAGGATCAAGTTTTACTTCTTTTTAGTTTCCTTTAGCTTCATTTCTTTGTTCATTGGTGTGTTTAGAGTATAGGATCATCTAGAGCTAGGTTTAGGCATTCTAGGCTTGCATTTGGAGTGTTTCTTATGTTTTTTAGGTTCTTGGAGTTGCTAAGGATGTTTGGAAGAGTTTGGAGGACAAAGGAGTGATTGCAAGTGAAATGGTGATGAAGGACCAAACCGAGGAGCTTGAAAGATGGAGTCATATGAAGATATTACGTTTACTTTTAGCTCTGGGATTCTAAATACAAATCATGGGAAATTGAGTTAGCTTTCTAATGGAGGTGGTGTGAAGTCATTCGGAGCTATATGTAAAGAGTTATGCCTGATTTACTGGATTCATCTGAACACAGTCTGCATATCGGGTTGCATATCGACCTGGCAACCCGATACAGCCTCTCGGATTAAATTTTGTGCATCCATATCGGGTGGCGTATCGGGTGGCCAGGCCGATACGACCCTTCCCAGAAAAAATCCGAAAGTTCATACCGGGTTGCGTATCGGGTGGCCAGGCCGATACGCGTCCCAGAAATTGCCTTGGATCTGGGTCAACACCCGGTTTGTTCCGGGTTGACCCGGCTCGCACCCTATTGACTATTTAAGCCAAAAACCTATTTTTTTATTGGACTGCAAGCTTTATTTTATGTTCTAAACATTTTGTAAGAACAAGTTTGATTTCTTTGATTAATCTAAGTACTTTTTGGTGATTTCTTTTCTTAATCTTCCTCAAAATCTCTAATCTCTAATGATCAACACTATCCCTATGAATTTTGTTGTTCATATGATGATTAGTGAGTAGTTCTTCATAGGGCTTATGGGTTAGGTAGGATTAGGGGTGATCAATAGATTTCTAGTGATTGATTGTTAAAAATCTCATCTTTCAAAGTGTGCTTAGTGCCTAATTAATCTTGATCACATTGATTAGGATGTTTAGAGTTTCTTGTTCACAACATGTTCGATGAAATTCCAGTTTCTAGCTTTGTTAGGACTTTCACATTCTAGCGCATGAAAATGTATGTCTAGAGTGATCGTTTGCTGTTTGGAACCTGTTTGATTGCTTGCTTGATTTTAATTCACAAATGATGATTTGTTCTTGAGTTAGGATTAAGTGAAGAATTGGTATTAAGAGATTAAACTGATTTACTTGATGTGTTCCATGCTAGGAGATTATCTTCTATGAAGTTTAAATTAGGATTCCTTGATCATCCCGAGTCACCTGTCCGTTGACCTTAACCTGTAGGCCTTATCTTTGTCATTGATTGAATCCACTTGTTTATTTGATTTTTGTTTACTTCTATTTGAATTGTATTTGTTAGGATTGTTAGAAACAAAAACTTAATTGAGTGATTTGACTCTGAAGGTTTAGTGCTTGCTTATTGGTCTTATCCATCCAAAAAAGGTTCGATACCTCAAAGCTACATCGATAAGCTTGAGGAATTGGTACCTCAAAGGATTGCAAAATTCTTGTTATCAGTTGCCACCTAGCAACGGTCGTTGCACCCACAACCGAGGTAAGTTTCCTTAAACCCTTCTCTTCTCTTTTCTTCTCCATTTTCGCCGTCCGTACAAACCAAAAACCATTACTCGCCTAAATCTCTCATTTCTTCATCATTATCTTCAATTCCAAGTGCTATTCTCTCGATTTTACACTCTCAATCTATTCCTATAACCCATATATCACGAATCCAAGGTAATGTGTCTCGAATTTTATGATTTTCGGATTCAATTTTAGGGTTTTAGAAATTAAGAATTTTGGATTGAAATTGATGATTGCATGCTTAAATAGACTAAATTTAGGATGGTGGGTGATGATTTTAGGCTGATTAATGCTAATGTGGAATGAATTTAGATCGATTTTAGGATTTTGATTGCGGCTGAAATAGCCTTGTAACAATCGTTGCACTTGTGCAACGGTCGTTGCTTTGCGATTTTGGGGATATGTTCGATAATGCGAAATCGCCTTGCAACGATCGACTCCTTGGTTGCAACGGTCGTTGCTTCGCGATTTCACAGAGAGATTGCAGATGGCATCTCGCAGACAACCCCGAAAGCGCCGAGCCACAGCAGCAACAGCCACACGACAGTACATTCCACCACCAGGGTGGTTCCATAGAGAGTCACAGCCACCTGAGCCTTATGTGAGAGTTGGTCCAGCAGTAGCACTGCCTTGGCCCTGAGCAGACAAAGCAGATATCCCGACAGCCAGAGAGTGGCCGCAGAACATTGCTGAGTTCCTCAAGACTGCTGATTTTACAGAGAGGCCACTGCTTAACCAGTGGGATGAATTTGACACGCTGCTATACAACGGTTGGTGTGGGATGATTATTAAACCAACCAAGTTTGCGGACTACTCTACCTGTAAGAGTCTGGGGATCGATGAGCAGGTTCTTGCAGTGTGCAAGGGCATTGGTCAAGGGACAATGCCTATGCGTCCTTATGATTTGTACCCAGAGCTGGTCAGACAGTTGCTAGCCACTTGCAGAGTGGTTTACCCGGATCCAGATAGCAGGAGTGCCACAGGAGGTATCTTTACCTTCATGAGTTTAGGAGTCAGGTATCGGATTCCTTTATTAGATATTTGCAGGATCTACGGTTTCAGCACTAAGCCGAGACGCATTGGCATGCCACTTGAGTGGGATCCAGAAGAGGCTCGATCATTTTGGGAGTGTATTGGCAGTGGTCAATACAACTCAAGGACTACACTGGTGAAGAAGGTGAGGCATCCTGTACTGAGATATGTCTTGCGTATCTTGTGTTGGAGCTTGTTGTGAAAGTATTAGGCCAACAAGATGCGCAAGTATGAGATGGAGATGTTGTTTATCGGGCTGCGAGATCAGTTTGAGGGTTCTGGCGTGAGAGATCCTACTAAGGGTCTCAACTTGGGAGCTGTTTTCACTCAGCACTTATGTGACCTGCAGCTGAAGCCATTTGATGGTGCGCTTACTGAGACAGTAGGGAGCCTGCTTACTCCCATCTTCATGCATTGCGGGATTCCCTTAGAGGGCACAGAGTGTAACACAGCCAAGGAGTTCCTGGATTTCAGCCACTTGCAGAGCGCCACCTGACTCAAGGAGGGGCGCGTTTGGGTTTACCATGATAAGAGCTCTGGGAAGTGTGGTTTGGATCTTCCTGCTCCTGGACTGACACGGATTGATACCCTGGATGCTCTGAGATTCGAGCTTCCTGAGACCGAGTAGTGCAGGATCCCTTCTATGGCTCATCCGCTGGGAGAGCCTTCCACACGAGCTTCATCTTCTTCTGCCCCTGCGCCTGCAGCTGCCCCTATGGACGACATTGGACCTTTTCCTGTTCCTGCAGTTCCTTTGGGAGATATGTCTATGGCTGAGTGGAGAGAGCGCAATGATGGGATACTGAAGACCATTTGGGAGTGGATGCGTGGCTGCACTTGCAGGAGACAGCCACAGATTCATCAGCCCGTCCCTGACAGACGTCGCATGCAGCGTTCTCCTGAGGACTCCGGTTGTACTGATCCATATGCTGGGATAGATGATGAGAGCGAGTGAGTGTAGCCTTCATCTCTAGACATTCGGTTCTGTACTCTGTTATCTTTTTCTTTTTCTTTGCACTTTTTCTTTTGATTTTTAGGATGCTACTATGTTTGGATGGTTGTGCTTGATTCGATACATTGGTTGCTTTGATTTTACTCTGTTTTCAGTGTTTTCAGCTTGCAGGTTCTAAATCTGATAAAATCCAACGGACAAACCTGTTAACTTGCTGACTGATCGAGTTTACGCAGTGCGTCGATCGACACACCACTGTGTCGATCGTCACAACCCGAAAAAAACCGCGTTGCAGCGATCGTTGCGGTCATGAGCAACGACCGACCCATAATGAAAAATCGCACAACAACGGTCGATGCACCTAGTGCAACGATCGATGCCTGAGCGACAGAGGTAAAAATCCGACAGAACTCAACCATTCCAAACCAATTTTTTCTTTCTTTTTGCCAATCCTTCGCTTGACACTACTGGGGACAGTGTCTCTTAAATGTGGGGGAGGTTCTACTAACTTCTTTCTTTTGTTTTCTTAGAGTCAGTTAAATTTTTCAAAATTTGTTTTATTGAGTCAAAACTGTTTAAGTAAGAAACAATGATTTTTTGAGAAGAATAGCAGCACTTGCAGGAACTTAAGTAACCATTGGGATGAAGTTGCAGATTATCTCTGACTATTAGAAAACCCAGACACATATCAGCCTACAGAGAACACCCACATCGCTCCAGGTATCAGAGGATCCTTTACTGACTTCAAACTTAATACTGACTTAGATTTCTCACCTAAGGGCTTGGAATACTTTGAGTCGGATTCCTTTGTTAGTTCTGACACAGCCTGTAAACCTGTCCTATTTGGTTCCCTTCTCCCCTTCCATAAAGTAAAAAAAAAGTAATAAACTGAGGATGAGTTAGTAACTCCGAAGTGGTCTCTGGGAGTGGTAGCTAAAACTATTACCTCCTGTGCATCCATGGAATGTGTCCAAAGTACACCCCAAAACGGGAAGAACACTGATAAAAAAAATAAAATGATACCCAATGGGGAAAATCAGTTGTTAAGGAAGGGAAAAGAGAAGAAAGGGACTAGAGAAAGATAGTATGGTGGTCTAGAGCTGGCAAGGTGAGAGTCCATGTGCCTTTGATCGATATTCCTTAGGTGAGACCGCACTTAAATACTTGCAGAAGTCAGTAGGGTGAATTTGAATGCGTGAATGCGATTGTGGAGTTTACTTAGGACAGTTACTAAGTGTGGGGGAAGTATATGTTGGTCTTGATGTCTGCAGGTTGATTCTTTCATGTGGTTTACTAAGGGGAATCTGAGTGTTGCTGCTTCTAGGATGAAAAGAGTTTCTGAAGAGTTTTCAAACCTCTTCACTACATTCTAGTTCTCTGTTTTGCTTGAGGGCAAGCAAAGGCTAAGTGTGGGGGAGTTGATATATCATGGTTTTTACCGGTTTTATGCCATGATATAAGTGTGTTTTAGAGTCTATTTGTGTTTCTTTAGAGTCTTTTGCAGGTTTTATTATGTACACGCACGTTTGGAGCTAATGTGGTGATTATGGAGCTTATTGGAGTGATTTGAAGATTTGGTCCGAGAGAATGAACTCACTGTCCAGTTTTGGGATCATGCGTCGATCGTTTCACACCTGCAACGGTCGACACCTAGCGAATGGGCCAGAATCTCGGCGGTTTACGAAGTTATCAAATATTGTAGAAGAGCCCAGAAAAGTTCCAGATATTACACAGAAGCCCCAGACGTGATTAGCTATATATTAGGATTTATGTGTTTAATTTACTTACGCTTTAATAATTAAGAGCAGAGAGTTTTTAGAGCTATTGGGGCTGATCTGATCATGTACTTCACTTTATTTTGGAGAAGATTTCGAACCCCTTTATTTATTTAATCTCTTTTATGCAATCTATTAATTCTATGATTTCTGTTTCATTAATCATGTCTGAGTAGATTCATAGTTAGGTTTAGGGTTTCTCATTAAGGATTTCATGACTTGTTAGACTTGTTTAATTCAGTTAAGGATTCACATGATTAGAATGTTCTTCGATCTAAATTGTGCTTAATGCTAGTTCTAACCTGATCAATTAGAATCTAGATCTTAGGTTGCTAAATACGACACGAGAGTGTGGTTTAGAATCTGAACTATTTAGGTTGAGCAATTAAATTATTCGCAAAGGAACTTGGTTTAGTTTAATTGTGAACATATCGAACTTGAAATTAATGCTGGTTTAATCTGTTAGTAATTGCAAAGGAATTTGGATTGCTGCACTTAAACTTATTCTCGCAAAGATATTTGGTTAATTCTATATCCGTGATTTGAGTTCTAGAACTGTCCTTAATTAGATCCTGACTGATTAACTTGTCTGCTTGTCTGATTTCCTGAGAACACCCTAGACTTAGCGCCTTTAATTAACTGCTTTCACCACCGATAATCTGCTACTTGTTTACTTTCTCGCATTGTTTTTAGTTTACTACAAATTGCTTTCTTCTTAGTTTAAATTCCTACGGTTCTTTATCTATCGAGACCAGAGTCTCTGTGGATTCGATACCATATATACTACAATCACTTAACTGTGCACTTGCAGTAGAATAGGATAAAACTAACACCCTATCATTTCTCCATGTGACGATCGTTGCACAGGACCACAACGATCGTCACAATGCGATTTCTCCTCGTCATATATCCCCTGTATCGACCTTTGCACAGGACCGCAACGATCGACGCAGTTCCCAGACTTCGTATTCTGCAGACAAAATACACCAAAAAAGAAAACAAAACGTAAAATCCTAACAAAAACACCAAAAAGAGTATGTACAAACGAAATAGTGGGTTGCCTCACACTCATCGCTCCTTTAACATCATTAGCTTGACGATTCAGCTGAATCAGGCAGAGGGTGCATCATCCAAAGGCAAAATCTGACCTCTTGGAATCTCGGCCTTAGCCCAATAATGCTTCACCCTCTGTCCATTTACAGTGAATTCCTTACCTTCCTGGCAGATTAGAACAACATCACCGTAAGGGCGAACCTCCTTGATTGTAAAAGGACCAGACCACCTAGATCGCAGCTTACCTGAAATAATTGCAAACAAGAGTTATACAAAAGTCTCTGATCATTATGCTCAAATTGTCTAGAAACAATCTTCTTGTCATGGTAAGCCTTAGTCCTCTCCTTGTACAACTTTGAGTTCTCATAAGCATGATGCCTAATCTCATCCAACTCATTAAGCTGCACCAATCTCCTCTCTGTAGCAGATTTAAGATCAAAATTCATCTGCTTCACAGCCCATGTTGCCTTGTGCTCAAGCTCAACTGGAAGATGGCAAGATTTTCCATACAACAGATGAAATGGAGTACTCCCAATTGGCATCTTGAACGCAGTCCTATAAGCCCATAATGCATCATCAAGCTTTGCAGACCAATCCTTCCTTGTCTTCCCAACTGTCTTCTACAAGATCTCCTTGATTTGTCTGTTAGAGACCTCTACTTTCCCACTAGTCTGAGGATGTTAAGGAGTGGCAACTCGATGATGAACTCCATGCTTCTAAAGCAGCTTCTCGTAGACCTTATTAATGAAATGAGATCCTCCATCACTGATCACAATCCGAGGTACTCCAAATCTAGGGAAAATGATGGTCTTAAACAGCTTAATAACCACTGAAGAGTCATTGGTTGGACTAGCTATTGCTTCCACCCACTTAGACACATAGTCCACAACAACCAAGATGAACTTATTCCCATAGGATAAGGGAAAAGGACCCATGAAATCAATGCCCCAGCAATCGAAAAAATCAACCTCAAGAATGAAATTCTGAGGCATCTCATGCTTCTTACTGATTTTCCCTTTCCTCTGACAGGAATCACACTGAAAGACAAAAGAATGAGCGTCTCTGAACATCGTAGGCCACCAGAAGCCTGCTTGCAGAACCTTAGACACGGTCTTAAATGTAGCAAAATGTCCAGCATAATCTGATCCATGGCAGTGAAATAGAACATCTGGAACCTCTGATTCCGCAATGAATCTCTTGTAAAGTCCATCCGAACAGTGCTTATACAGATAAGGCTCATCCCAATAGTATCGCATGAGCTCTCTAAAGAACTTCTTCTTAGCATACCCCTTCAGCTCATCTGGTTCAGTCTCTGCAGCCAGGTAATTAGCAATCACTACAAGAAAAATGGTTATTCTTAGCGCACGATAAATGCTATTATATGTGATTGATAGCGTTTTTGAAATGGCTATGTCTGCCCCAGCTATAATAAGTCGGTCATATATGATAGCGTTTTCGTCAGTGCTATAATATCTTGCATCTATGATAGCGATGTTTTCCTCTTGCTATTATTGGGTTTACTTTAACCTATTATATGTGCTGTAATATATTTTATTATAGCTCAATATCCGTGCTATATATTTTAAGTAATATTTCAATTGTTTTGAATCCTGTTTTTTACATATTTTTAATTAATTATAATTTTATATTTTATATTTTATTCAAATTATATTTCATAAATTACCAAAACACATAAATGTGAGATTACATTACAAATGTTAAATAACACAATTTAACACACACAAAAATCTCACTTATCTATAATTGATATGTACAAAATAAGACTTTGGGAAGAGAAGATATATGTACCAAACATATTCTCCTTCTCTAACCGTTGTTGCATGCCTCTGCCACAATGACTCCAAAGCATTCGCACTAGTCCTTTCACTCTCAGTCTCTTGTCCCTTCCACCAACCAAATCAGTGCACACTACATACACACCAATCAAACTATTTCAGTATTTCACCCAACTCATCTAAATTTCCCCTTTGCATCCATTCAAATAATCATCACTGAAACAAAATAAACAACTATTTTACCTTTTTGTTCTCTAATACATTGAAATCAATAGAAAAAGTTTCAAGCTTTCGTTCCATTCATAATAGATTTGAGAAGAAGCTATTACTTACAATCATTCCAGTATGAGCACAAAGATAGAAGTCATTATTGCGTGGGTGACAGATCTTGCAGTCAATTATTGTTCCTGCAAGTCAACTGGAAATAGGTTTCAAGTCATTTTAACCACAATAACCAAAAGAAAATCATGCTAAAGTCAAATGGATTTTACGTGGATCAACATTGTTAGGCCTCCAGACTGAACATTGTTAGGGTCCTATATATATTTCATCAAGAAACTTGCATGTTTAATAATGTAACAAAAAAACAAGTCCATAAATGTCCAACATATACTAAATAAAACGTATTTGAGTCACTGAAGCTCCAGAACCATAATCAATACCTGCATCTTCTGATCCAATTCAATGTTAAGAACTTGATTGAACTGAGACTCACTCACATCATCCCTACATATACATTAATAACAAAATGTGTTTTGGAAACTTTTATATGATACCTTAATATATACCTACATATATATATATATATATATATATATATATATATATATATATATATATATTTATACTTAAGTATATATACCTGAAAATGATAATGCGATCCGGTCTCGTACTCCCCCAGCTTGAGTAAAAGTCGATCGAGAGCTCCCAGAAAAAGTGCATAAAATATATAAGAGAAAAGGCATAAAATAGCACAAAAAACATACCTTATCATAAATATAGCACCAAGGGAAATAATTCACATATTTAGCATTATTTTAATTACAAAGACTTTTATAGCATTATATAATTTAGGGTTTATGATTAATTATTTAGGGTTTAGGGTTTATTATTTAGGGTTTAGGATTTAGTATTTAGTGTTTAGGGTTTATTATTCAAGGTTAGGGTTTAGTATTTAGGGTTTAGGGTTTAGTATTTAAGGTTTAGGGTTAGGGCTAATTTAGTGACAAAACATGTTTTTGTGCTATTTTTATGATTTTTCTTCCTTGGTGCTATATTTTTGACAAGTCATGTTTTTGTGCTATTTATGCGATTTGCCCAATATATAATTACATTAATGCTAAATGATGAAACATGAAGAATTTTTTGTGAATGAGATTTCACAGAGCCTTAAAAGCTAAAGGAAAAAGAAGCTTATGATGATTGTAGGTGCAATTTCAACAGAGAAAATGGGGTTTTTTGTTTTGTTTAATATCTTGAGACAGACAAAGAAACGTTTTCAGTAGGCAACATTGGAAGCAGAATCAAAGTGAGGAACAACAATGGCATTCTTCTTATCAGTAAGCCCTGGTTTCATTAAAGGCTTTTCCTGAACAAACACTTTGTAAGCTCACAAACAAAGAAGACAACCTCTTTTATGTTTTTTGTTGGATGACAACTGTACCTCGAAAACATCGAGACCAACTCAAAACATTGGGTTCTCTCTTAGATGAACTACAAGAGATGCCTCATCGATAATGGGAACTCTACTGTAGTTCACAAGGATTGCCTCCTGAATGAAATTAAATTTAATCAGATCAAGGTCAATAATAAGTGGGATCAAGAGAAACGGAAACCAACGTCACCTTTTTCATCATGTCAAGCCTGCAACGCTGTCGTCCATTTAAGTTCCTGAAACGTCAAGGCCATCGACCGGTATTCTGCCTCAGCCGAAGACCGTTGGACTACTTGCTGCTTCTTTGTCTTCCACGTGACCAGGGAGTCCCCAAGCATGATGACATAGCCGGAGAGTGATCGTCTTTTTAGGGGACACGCAGCCCAGTCAGAGTCGCAATATGCAGAGATCTGAATATCATTTGTTGCCGAGAGAAGAATGCCTTGTCCCAGAGTCCCTTTCAAGTATCGAACCATACAAAGAGCTGCGTCCCAATGTTTGCGTCGTCGTTTGTGCATGAATTGAGCTAGAATATGAACACCATAGCTCAAATCTGGTCTGGTTACTGCTAGGTAGACAAGTCGTCCAACGAGACGGCGATACTTAACTGGGTCTGTGAAAAAATCACCTTCATCTTGAGCTAAGTCGTGATTCTGTTCAAGAGGCGCAACCACTGGTTTGGAACCGAGTAACCCACATTCGGAGATTATATCCAGTGTATATTTTCGTTGAGACATACATATATCATACTTTCCTCGTGATATTTCGATCCCCAAAAAATACTTCAGCGGACCCAAATCCTTCATATGAAAACATCGGTGTAGATAATCCTTGAATGTAGAGATCATAACCGAGTTGTTTCCACCAATTACAAGGTCGTCAACGTATACCAATACGTACATTGTCGAAGAACCTTTGAGCAGCGTAAACAAGGAATAGTCCGAGTAATTTTGCTTGAATCCGAAGCCAATAAGAGCGTTAGAGAGTTTTGCAAACCAGCATCGTGGAGCCTGTTGAAGTCCATACAATGATTTGCGCAACTTGCAGACTTGGTTTGGTTTTGACGATGAATAACCTGGAGGGAGCTTCATATACACTTCCTCCTCGAGATCGCCATGCAAAAAAAGCGTTATGAACGTCCATCTGATGAAGCTCCCAATTCTTGGCAGCAGATATCGCAAGCAAAATAAGAACGGTATTCATTTTAACCACATGAGCGAATGTTTCCTTGTAATCGTCGCCTTCCTTATGATTGTTACCAAGAATAACCAGCCGAGCTTTGTAATGTTCCACCTTTCCGTCGGCACGAAACTTAGTCCGATAAACCCATTTGCAGCCGATTGCTCTTTTATTGGGTGGAAGTTCCATGAGATCCCAAGTGCGTTGTTGCTCCAATGCACCAACTTCCGAACCCATAGCTTCTCGCCATTTCTCATGTACGACCGCATCCTTGTACGAGATAGGATCATCGGCCATTGTGATTCCTGCGCAGAAGAGCTGTTGTGCCATAGACAAGCGATGACATGAGAAGAAGTTAGTTAAGGGATAAGAGGACTTACTTGAGGACGATGAAGTGGGAGGAGGAGAAGCGTGAGCAATGTGAGTGGGGTCTATCAGAGCTTGTGCTGAGTAGGTGATAAAGGGCTTGAGAAGGACTGATTGAGTCCGTGTTCGTTTACCACGACCCAAGTCCTCATTTTCCATGGTTGGTGCGGGTATATCTGTAGGTGGAGGATCATTAGTGACATCTGCTCCCCCTGGCGACTGTAATTCCTCTATGTGTTCAAGTACCACTGGTGGTGTATCTGGTGGAACGACAGGCGTGTCAAGAGTAATCGGATCAGAAGGTAAGTCAGGTTCGTCATAGACTGCCGGATGGAGAGCAGTCGCAGGCTGTGTGGTCGGTGTTGTGGTGGAGCGAGCTTCGTATGGAAACCGATCTTCATGAAAGATTACGTCGCGAGAGACAAAGCACTTGTGGGATTCCATGTCGAGAACGAGCCATCCTTTCTTGTCAGTAGGATATCCCATGAAAACACACCGGATACCACGCGGACTGAACTTATCAGTATTACGAATCACACGCTTTGCATAACAAAGGGAGCCGAAGACGCGGATATTGTCATAGGAAGGAGGCGAGCCAAACACACTTTAGTATGGAGTCAAAACACATTCGCCCCAAAATCATAAAGGAAGATGAGCTTGGAACAACAAAGATCGTGCGACGTTGAGGATTTGACGATGCTTGCGTTCAACGCGGCCATTTTGTTGTGGCTTTGCAACGCAAGACGTTTGGTGAATTACTCCATTGTCGGCAAAGAAAGACTTTAAACAAGTGAATTCGGTGCCATTGTCGCTGCGTACGATCCGAATGTGTTTGTCGAACTGTTTGGAGACGACTTTTAAAGCAGTCGGAGCTTCTTTCTTTTCGAGTAAGAGAATTGTCCAAACGGCTCTTGAAAAACGTCGAAAATTGTTAAGAAGTATCGAGCTCCACACGTCGATGGTTCATGATAGGGGCCCCAAAAATCGCAGTGTATCATAGAAAAAATAGCTCCAGCTTTATTTGAACTTTCAAGAAAAACATTGCAAGATTGTTTAGCCCAACACAGACGTCACAAGCCTTTGTAAAATCATCAGAACTATTTGAAAAACCACCTAAATGAGATAAAACCGAAAGCACTTGAGATGACGGATGGCCCAACCGACGATGCCACAGCTCCCGATTTCCAAGTTTCCCAGCATAACCGGAATGAACTGCCACATCGCCAGCATAATGATAGACCCTGTCACGCTTCTCACCCGAACCAATCAAAGTCCTCGAAGTTTGGTCATGTATCACACAAAACTTCTTTGTAAATATCACAAGGCTCGCAACATCATCCAATAATTGAGAAACTGAAATTAGAGTTATCGATAGATGCTGAGCATAATAGACACGCAGAAGACTTATACTGCCTCCGAGTCGAAGTGTTCCGTGTTTTGTTGCCCAAGTAAGTGCACCATTAGGTAATTTTATGGGACAAGGATCAATATCGACCACATCAGTTAACAAGTTGATGTCACCCGTCATGTGGTGTGAAGCGCCCGAATCAATGATCATGTAAAATTTGCTATCTTTACCAAATAGATAAAGTTGTTCTTTCTTACCCGAGAGACTTTCAGATGACGAGCTTGCCTGTTGGTTGTTTACAAACGTCGCCAAGGAAGCCCATTGTTCGGGTGTAAAGACCGGAAGGTTTCTTGTCTCAGGTACATCGGATGTGTGTGCGTTGTTAGAGCGTAGAACAGATCCACGACCGCGTCCTCTTCCGTGAGCATCATGTCCACGACCCTTGCCTCATTGCTCATTTGATTTGTTGCTGCCCGATTTGCTCTTGTCCGTCCACCAATCGGGAAAGCCAATTATCTGAAAACAGCTGCTGGATTCGTGCCCTGTCTTCCCGCAGTGTGAACATGCTGATGCTGATCGACCATAACGAACGGCAGCAGCTTGCAGATTGGTTAAAGACGAGGTGACTGTTGTAGCAGAAAACCCGACAGTTGGAATACGATCCTCTGTACTCCTCATCGCCGCCAAGTATCGTTCCTCTTGGATGATTTGAGAGTAGATCGTGTCGAGGTTCATGTCGCTGCCTCTGCTCAACACATTGGATCGTGCTGTGCCGAATCTGGAACCGTCCAGACCGATAAGGAATTGATGAGCATGAATCTTTTCTTGGTTCTTCTCGTACTTCAGCATTGACTCGCTTTCCAAATCCTTGCAGCAACATAGGAAGCCTTTGTCGAAGTCAGCGAGATCGTCCCACAGAACTTTGAGCTTGCCAAAGTATTCCTCAATAGAATCTCCGCCTTGCTTACACGCACTGATATCAGCATGAAGCTGGTGTATGTATCGTCGCTCACAGAGAATCGTCGCTCACAGAGAATCGTCGCTGGAGGCTTGCCCACATAGCCTTAGAGCTATCCACCAGTGAAATTGAAGGTCGAAGCTTGGTTTCCACACTGCTGTAGATCCAACCGATGACCATTGCATTGACCATGTCCCATTTTTCCACTTCATCTGCGTTTTGGGACGGCCGTTTGAGAGTTCCGTCGATGAACCCTATCTTCCGTTTGGTGCGCAGCGAATTCATCATTAGCTTTGCCCAACGTTCATAGTTTTCTCCGTTTAGCAGAATCGGAGTCAAGACATTGTCGGTATTCTTCGACGGATGTAGGTAATATGGGGACATCAATTTGTCCGACATCTGTCCCGTGGTATTTCCTGATTCTCCCATGATTCGAAATAAATCGAGAGATAAGAAAAGAGATCGAGATTAGAAATCGATTAATAAGAGGTTATATCTAGAGCTTTTAGGATCGATGCTCTGATACCATGTCAAATGATCTGAAGTTTCTGATGTATTGATATGAAGAATGTACATACATTTATACAAGTTTTCGATCTTGCTCAACAAGGAAGATCACAACGAATATTGTGCTAGCCTAACTGATTGATATCGTTTCCTATTTCGGCGCAAGATCCTATCAAATATACGTATCGAATATTCCAATACAAGCCTCTCCTTATTGACAAGATGGTAAGTGGTTTTGTCCAACATAAGGTGAAGACTTGTCTGTTTTTTCAGACAAAACCATGTCAGTTTCTAGCTAAGCTCTATACACTAACAGTGGTACCAAAAGAATTTCAGTTACCAGATAAGCCTGAAGAAGTTCGTTTCCATGTCATAGGTTGTTCCCCGTTTATTTTCAAGAATTGTCCATAAGCTGCCAATGACAATCGTCTCAAATATATAAGCTTCAAGAAAAGAGAAGAGCAGTGTCTAAAAACTGTAAGTACCTGTCACGAATTTCTCAAGACGAGTGGATTGGTAAAGATCATAGTAGATCAAATTCATCTTGAACCCTTCGACCTGTATTGAAATCAACATGTTAAAAAAGGAAGCTTTTGCGTATATAATGTGGGTCAGATTTACAAATGTCATGCAATAGAGGCTTACCATCATTCTAGCATAAACAGATCCAATACATCCACCTCCAATAACTCCCACCGCCTGTCCTTTAAGTAAATTCCCCACAAACTTACCAAAACCAAATAACCAGCACGAAGTCCTACATTGAGATTCGGGGGAAAATAAAACGAAATCGACAAGTAAGATCGATCGATAGAGAGAGAGAGAGAGAGACGGAATTCTTCGGAAGAGACGGATCTTCTTATCTCCGTCGATATTTTTACCAAACGAGATGAATCGGAGAAGCCGTGAAATCCTCCGTACTGCTAGGGCTTTGTTCCTCCTCTTGTCTGATTTTTTCCAAAATTAGAAAATATGCTGACAATGGAATCGTCATATAGACTGAGTCGCTCAGTGTTAGGGTTAGAGAGAAGAAGATAATTAGGGATCTGCAATCCAGTTACTATCTCATCCTACGCTTTAGATCTAGGATTGAAGAAGGAGAAGAAGAAATTTTAGACTGCGAGCTCTACGGTATATGAGACAAATATTTCGGGATTTGATTAGGTCTTTTGTGTTTTGATAAAGAAGAGGGAAATTTTTTTGTGTTTTTGGTAAAAGAAGAGGGAAATTGCTATGTGTTTGGCGGTTTAAGGAAATTTTAACTAAGTATTGGTGGATTAGGTGATTTTCGTTTCCCGCTTATTAATTCATTGTCTTCGCGTCATTCTAATGCTATTATAACTAACAAAAATCAAAAATTTAGTTTTAATAGCAGTTTCAAAAACCGTGCTATTATATTATGCTATTAATGTCCATAATTTTTGTAGTGAATATCCGCGAACCAGGGTCGATTGGTCGTCGAAACAGCATGTACATCGAAGTTGTAGTGTCCAATTTGAACCTTTATAGATTCTGGGTTCGTAGGCGCAATGCAACGATCGCTGCACATGTATGCGTCGATCTTTGCTCTCTCGATACTTGCATCGATCGTTGCCGTGGTGGCATCGGTCGACGCAGTGCGCTGAATCCGACAGTTCTGCATCTTCCTGTCTAATTCCGTCCGAAATACTTTCTCAATCAAACTGACGTTCTCCTCAGGAAAGAATTCATCAATAGGGACGTCTTCTTCAACCCTAATCCATGAAAGATCGCCAGCAACTCTGTTTTCAATTCCCTTCTTGTCCTTTACCTCAATATCAAACTCTTGAAGCAACAAAATCCATCTCAACAATCTCGGTTTAGCATCCTTCTTCTGCATCAGATACTTCAGAGCTGAATGATCAGTATGTATAATCACTTTAGAACCAACAAGATAGGGCCGAAACTTCTCAAAGGCAAAGACAACCGCCAACAACTCCTTCTCCGTAGTGGCATAGTTCCTTTGTGCATCGTCTAGTGTTCTGCTGGCATAGTAAATAGCATGAAGCTTCTTGTCCTTCTTCTGCCCCAGAACAGCTCCTACAGCATAGTCGCTCGCATCGCACATTACCTCAAAAGGTAAATCCTAATCTGGTGGCTGCACTATAGGAGCACTCACTAACGCTTGCTTGATCTGATCAAATGCAGTCTGACAATCTGCAGTGAACTCAAACTTGGCATCCTTACACAGCAAAGCTGTTAGTGGTCTAGCAATCTTTCTGAAATCTTTGATGAACCTTCTATAGAACCCAGCATGTCCAAGGAATCTCTTCACAGACTTCACAGAATCAGGCGTCTGAAAGCTGGTCATAACCTCAATCTTAGCGCGGTCTACTTCAATCCCTGATCCAGACACTATATGTCCAAGAACAATGCCATCTCTAACCATGAAATGACATTTCTCCCAATTAAGAACCAAGTGCTTCTCCTCATATCTAGCTAGCACTTTGCACAGATTGTCCAAGCACTCATGATAAGATGATCCATAGACGGAAAAATCATCCATAAACACCTCCATAAAGTCCTCAATCATATCAGTAAAGATGGACACCATGCATCTCTGGAAGGTGGCTGGTGCATTACAAAGTCCAAAAGGCATCATGCGGTATGCGAAAGTGCCATAGGGACAAGTAAAAGTAGTTTCCCTGATCCTCTAGATGGATGGGAATCTAAAAGAAGCCTGAATACCCATCGAGAAAGCAATAATAAGGGTGATTTGCTAACCTCTCCAGCATCTGATCGATAAAAGGCAAAGGGAAGTGATCCTTCCTGGTTGCAACATTGAGCTTCCTTTAGTCTATGCACATCCTATGTCCGGTCACAGTCCTTGTAGGAATCAGCTCGTTCTTCTCGTTCTTCACTACTGTAACACCGCCTTTCTTAGGCACTACATGAACTGGACTAACCCAATCGCTGTCAGAAATCGAATAGATAATCCCAGCATCCAGTAACTTCATGATCTCCTTCTTTACCACTTCTTTAAGATTATGATTCAGCCTCCTCTGATGCTCAACAGATGTCTTAGACTCGTCCTCAAGATGTATCCTATGCATGCACAACTCCAGAGAGATACCTGAAATGTCATCAAGAGAATAGCCAAGAGCTTTGCGATACTTGCGCAGCTTGCTTAACAGTAAAGTGAGCTCTGCGTTGTTCAAACTAGCATTAACAATCACTGGATATGTCGAATTAGGTCCAAGAAATGCGTACCTTATCCTGATGGAAGTGGTTTCAGCTCAATTTTAAGGGCTTTTTCCTCTGCCCAGTCGCCTGCGACTTGCATCGATCGTTGCACGGGTGGTGTCGATCGTTGCAAAGTCGCGTCAGACTCCTCCAGCTGCATTACTTGCTTTGTAGAATCCATCAGCCTCGCATACCAGATTACGGGCTCGTCTTGCAGATGTTCCATCTCCATTATAGAGCTCAGTAACGCTCTTTCCAGTGGATCCTCAACATGTGTCTTTTGAAAGAAATCTGCAGCCGAATCACTGAGAGTATCAACATAAAAGGTCTGTCCGTCAATGGTTGGTCTCTTCACCAGCTTGTCCATATCGAAGCTCATCTTCATATCACCCACATTAGGAATTATCGTCCCTTTCTTACAGTCAATCATAGAACCAGCAGTAGCTAAGAATGGTCTACCCAAAATCAGTGGATCCCTTGGTTCCTCTCAATACTGCAGAACCACAAAGTCAGTAGGGAACACATAGTCACCAATTTTGATTGGCACATCTTCCAGTACTCCTTCAGGAATCCTGACTGTTCTATCAGCTAGGACTAGTGAGATCCTAGTAGGCATAAAGTCAGTCATCCCAAGCCTCTCAGCAACATAATAAGGCATAAGGTTCACACTAGAACCAAGATCACACAGAGATCTCTCAAATCTGTCTCTGTAGATGCAACAATCTAGCACAAAGCTCCCTGGATCCTTCAACTTCTCTGGTATCTTACCTTGAATTGCAGCACTACACACCTCTGTGATCATCATTATACTCTCCTCGTCAGTCCAATTACCAGAAAGTAAGTCCTTAAGACATCTTCTCATTACAGGAGTAGTCTGCATAGAATCAGCCAAAGGCACTTCAATCAACACCTTTTTAATGATTTCCTTGCATTTGGCCAGCTGCCTATCGTTCTTAGCCTTTCTTGGGTCCTTAGGAAAGGGAACCTTAGGCTTATAGATCCTCTCATCAGCCTTTTTCAGTGTTTCTGCGTTTGAACTCTCGGGATTCGCTTTGCATCGATCGTCACCAGTGTTGCGACTATCGATGCTAGGCGATTTTATCACGACTTCTACGTCGAGCTTAGACTCAGTATCCTTATTCACGATCTGTGTCGATCGTTACAATGGTGCATCGGTCGATGCAGTGCGAAATTCATGGATCCCATCTTCTATCTCCTCAATTTCAACGATTTCCTCCAAACTCAAAGGCTTTTTCTGACCAGAATCAAGCTCCCTGCCACTTCTCAACGTCACTGTATTGCACTGTTACTTAGGATTAGAATCAGTTCATCCCGAAAGAGATCCATCTGGCCACTTAGCAGACACAGCAGTCTGCGCAACCTGAACATCCAGATTCTTCACATGTGTACTCAAAGCATCTATCTTACCATTCAGATCTAAGTACAAAGCATCTATTTTCCATTGAAGTCCACTGTACTCTTCTGATGTCCTTCCAGAAGCTGCTCCAACAATCTCATCATCTTATCATTCTGCTCATTCTGAGGAGGAACAGGTTGATAGGATGAAGATCCATAGTTCCTTGTGAAACTATTAGTGTTGTTTCCAGGGCTGCTAGTACTCTGATAAGGCTTCTGAAACTGAGGCTTAGAAGCGAAATTAGAGAAGTTTTGATTACCTGTGAAGGCACTTCTCTGTCCCATTCCATTGTAGCTACCTCTACCTTGTTGATTTCCAAACCTGTTCCCCCGAAAACCACTCCCACCAACATAATTCACACCCTCTTCTTCGCAGCCAGGTTCAGAGTCAATTTCTTTAATATCTTGAGAAAAGTGAACACTCTTCTTTAGAAGTGTATGAACAAAATCAATCTTCTTGTTCATCTCGGCTATCTGGGAATTTTCAGCTTTACCACCAGACTTCATCCTCTCCATATCAGCATTCTTGACACTATTACTAATTACCAAGTTCTCAATAAGCTCATTAGCTTCTTCTGGAGATTTAGTGTAGAAATTTCTATTACTTGCAGCATCTAAAGCCATCTGATACCACAAATAAACTCCTCTGAAGAAGATACACAACAGCTGCACCTCAGAGAACCATGATGAGGGCAATCTCTCTGGTATCTCTTGAATCTCACCCAGTCTGTCTTAAGGCTCTGTAGATCCTTGCTTGAATGTCAAGAGATCCTGTCTAAGCTGATCAGATCGAGCATCATCATAAAAGTATCGCAGAAAATTCTCCTTTACTGCATTCCAAGTAGTCAGATTCCCATGTGGAATTTGACTTACCCAGTCAGCAGCTTCTCCTACAAGAGAGTGAGGAAAAAGCTTGCAGTGCAGGTAATCGTAGCTTACTCTATTGTGCTTCATTCCAGTCACTATAGACTCAAAGTGCTCTATGTGGTCCATAGGATGCTCATATGGAAGTACGCTGAAAAGACGTCGTCCCACAAGTGTGTAGTATGAGGTCTTCAACTCGAAGTCATTACGCGGAAACGCAGGAGGAACAATTGCAGATCTATTAGCGTAAAACTCATCCGGACGATTGTAATCCACTGGTGTCCTCCTAACGGATGCTCTAGCTGGGTTTCCTGGTTGTGGTTTTCCTTGTCCACCTTCTTCTCCTCCACCTTGAGCTTGTTGCTCACGCTGAACAACCTGTCGCTCAATCACATTACCTTCAGCATCTAACATCTGCCCCTGAGCGTTGTAAGGATTTTTTTGCGGGTCTCTCAAAACACCTTCAGCATCCATAATCAGAATCAATGGCGCAGGATTCACGTTAGCCATCTTCGTTGGTTTCTGAGCTTTCCTGTTCGTTATTTCTAACCTTGCAAGTTCTTCAAGTCTGAGATTCACAAGTTCCTTTTCCGGATTACTTCTGGTTGCGCGATTAGGCATAAACCATCGGCAATAGTCAAGCAACAATCGATGCAAAGGTCTACAACGATCGATTCAGTTCGGGAATCGCCTTGTGTCGATCACTACAAAAGATTCGTCGATCGATGCAAGTGCGTAAGACCTGAAACACGCAAAGACAAAAAGAAAACAGAAAATTAGTAACCAAAAACAAAAACGAAAAACCTAGTCTAAGCCCTAGATTCAAATCTATCGAAGACTCAAAAGTGTCCCCGGAAACGGCGCCAAAAACTTGATATGCTCAGAGTTTAATTCCCTAAGTTAACACTGCAAGTGCACATGACAATTGTAGTATCTAGGGGTCGAACACAGAGTCTTAAGAAATCTTACGATAGATTGTAGAATTTCAAGTTAAGCTAGGTGATGCACATTAGAAATAATAAAAACTAAACAGAAAGTAAATCAGTAGCAAATTCGGTTTTGTGAAGCAAGTACTAAAAGCGCCAAGCCAGGGAGTTCTCAGGAAATCAGACAAGCAGATCAAATATCAGCCATGATCAAATTAAGCTCGATTCTAGAACTCAAACACAAAGATAGAACTAACCGACTTTCGTTGCGAGAATTCACTAAGTTCAGTTAGCAGAAACCCAAATTTCTTTGCAATTCCTAACAGATTAAACTAGCCTTAAGTGCATGTTTGATTTGTTCACAATTCAATTAAACCAAATTTCTTTGCAGATAATTAAATTGCTCAACCTAAATAGATCATATTCTAAATCATACTTTCGTGTCAATTTATAAACTTAAAGTCTAGATTCTAAGTGATCAGATTAGAAACTAGTATTAAGCACAATTCAGGTTGAAGGACAATTAAGATATGAATCCTTAACTGATAATTTAATATAACGAGTCATGAAATCTCTAATTGAGAATCTCTTAACCTAACTATGAATCTACTCAGACATGATCAATGAAACATAAATCAATGAATAAATAGATTACATATAAATAAAGAGTAGAGAAATAAAGAGTAAAGAAATAAAGAGGTTCAAAATCTTCTCCAAAGCAGTATGAGAACGATCAGCCTCAAGCTCTCTCTCTCTCTCTCTCTCTCTCTCTCTCTCTCCTCTCTCTCTCTCCTCTCTCTTCTCTCTCCTCTCTCTCTCTCTCTCTCTCTCTCCTCTCCTCTCTCTCCTCTCTCTCTCTCTCTCTCTCTCTCTCTCTCTCTCACACTCACACACTCAATCACTCAATAGCTAATAGTATGAAAGCATAAACTAAACAAAACACCAAAAACCTAACTATAAAGTCCTAATCACGTCTTGGGCTATTTTCGTAAATTGATGGGACTTTTTGGGGCAAAATTGCAAATCTCCAAAGTCTTCATTAATGTGCTGGCGCGGGGCTGCAATGATCGATGCTAAGGGTGCAACGATCGTTGACAAAGGTCGATCAGACTTGGTGAAATTAGCTCTCACGGCTTTAGCTCCCAATCTTGGCCAAAATGCTCCAATTATCTTCAATAATCCTCCAAACGTGCATGTACCTAATAAGCACATGTAATGACTCGATAAACACTACAAAAGACTATAAAACACAACTTATATCATATCTTAAAACAGGTAAAAAACCATGATATATCAGCGATAGTGAGAGATTAGAGAGACAGAATTGGCTGCAATCAAATTAGGGTTAGGAGTAAAGCTTTGAAAGAACTTTATATAGGTAGGTTAAAAACAGGATAAGTATTGGTTATCATCGGTTTAGTGATGGTTTATATCCAATTAGATTAACTTATAGGTATGATTTACTTATATTTTATATTAAACAAAATTTTGGATTATAATTTTTAATTATAGTCATTGAAGTCTGCTTTAGAGAACTCTTACACTATAAGTCTTCTTAAGAAGTCTACAACGACCAAACAAACATGAAACTCACTGAAATTTATAATCATGGTTCATGAAAATGATACAAATATCTGTCAATATTAAATCCGACCACGAATCTAGAATTTTAAATGGTAAAACTTAGGAGAATATCACTGTTAAAAGGACTACAACGACTGAAACCGCTGTTTTCAGCTCCACGACGCCAGAACATTGTTGAAGAGCTTTCTCCTTCAGTTGAATGATCACAGTCTCAATCCGAGTTTGAGCTGCATGATAATCACTATCTTCAAAAACACGGATGCAGTCTCTCTGGTTTAAGCACACCTAAGGTCTTGCAATTCTTCCATTACGTAGATATTAATCAATTTATTATATTCAAAAGACACAAACCACAATCGTAAAATAAACAACATCACAAGAGTCTTATTACCTTATAGTTTTTGCATTTAAAAAATAACCGATCCGGATTATCGTCGAGAGTTGAAACTTTTATAACTTATATAAATGAGTAAAAAATAAATTGAACTCCTAACCGGGGTTTGGTTTATAACATATTTAGTTATTTAATTTATTTGGAAAAGTAAAGTACAAAGTATTAGTAATAATATGTGGATATCTAAAAGTGTAAGTTATAGTCTCTCTCGCTCTTGTAGTGTTCTTGGCTCTTACAGTAACCAATATTGAGGCCAGCGCAAGAGCCATAGATTATCATGTTATTTTAATGGAGATCACGCTAAGCTTTGTGATAAAGCGAACCCTAGAACCTGCAAGAAGCAAGAAGTCAATCCTTGCAGGAGAGGATGCGAGACGATCAAACGTTGCCGTCGTTCTGTTTCCTAATTACTGTAATATTTGGGCAGGCTTCAGATGCAATCCTCATATTAATTTCAGATGATTAAATTCATCCCCCTTTTATTTAATTATATCTGTTTTTTGTTTGTAATTGATTGTAACCCGAGAATGTTATGATCATATAAATATACATATATTTCTGTTATTCGTTTCTCTATTTTAACAAAACTTTCGAGCTATTTTTCTCTTTCTTATCATGAGAGTGAATGTCACATTTTTATTCAATTATATCATTTGTTGCAGTTTTATCATACGTTGTTTCAGTATTAAGACCATCGTACATGGTTTAGTGCAGGGGTTAGTCGTAATGCATTTCTAGTTCGAGTCCCAGCGAGAAAGACAATTAATGTCATGCGAAGTATTGATAACTGATAGTCCCGATCTAAATGGAGATTATGACCCGAAAAATCCGAACCCATCTTAAAATTTAAAAAAATTACTTTTATTATAAATTATGAAAAGAGTTACAAAATAACTTCTTACTAGACAATAATGTTCGTTTCACAAAAAAAAACTACAACATATGAATTGTGAGGAGGAGATATAAAGAACTGGTGTTCCCACAGTGGCCACAAATACGCAGACGTCTTGTTGCCATCCAAATGACAGAAAAGGAAAGAACCAAATTGAGACCCTATCCGTTAACAACAAGAGATGCAACAGTATGTACTTTGTACTTTAACTGTGTGACTTGTTAATGTCCATTGAGATCACCAAATAAGACCCTAGAATAGTCATGAAAGAATCTCTATTCACTTTGATCGGCTACTTCACTCTGGCCACGAAACGACTTTCACCACTGCAGAGATCAAGTAGTTGGTGTTGGAGGAAATATGTCACATACGGCAAGGCTCCAAAGATGAGTACAATATCATATGATTGTATGACTTCGTGCAGAAAAAACCCAGAACAAACAAAACTTGGCTTCACTCGCAGAAGAAATAACCAAGTGCCCGATGGAAGTTGATGGTGATGCATTAACAAGCCGGCCAACAAGAAATCACCAATGATCATGTCGTAAAATGATCCCTTCATTATCTCCATACAAAACAGAAGACACATAAAAGCATGTACATTCCGCAACATAAGCTTTACTCGTATTGTCGTGATCACCTCCGCGAGACATGTGAAACGAAGTCCCCAAAACTAATGGTAATGAAAGAAACCAATGGCGTTAATAACAGATGGTTTACTTTTCTTGCTGCATAAGTTTCCTTAGTTATTGCTTCCAACATACTAAGAAATAGACAGCTCGAGTCGCTGGCCATGTAAGACAACTCCATAAGCACACGTGACAATAACATCATAATGATGCTATTTTCAGTACATAATTTCACCATGTGCCTTATGATTGGCGTAAGAGATCCATTGTTAAAGAAAAACTCAAGGCGACTGACAATGTATTCGAATGTATTGTAAACGTCACCTGGATGATAAGAAAACATTAATGTATCTTCACTCCCAAAGGCCCAATTCCGAGACTCCAACTTTGAACTGTATACGTGGATTTCTTCATTCTTCTTCTTTGTCTTGTGGCTCACATGAAAACTGCTTCTTGTTATTCTACGTACATTGATGAAGTATTACTTGATGTTTCTCGATCACCACTACTTCAATTTATGTTAATCTGTTGTTGTATCGGTCATATGCAATATCTTCCATTTTTATCAATATAGATAACTTGCACCGGCTCACCATAGTTTTCTGGAAAGAGATTCTTTTAGCTCGACAAAAATTGTTCTTGCCTTGGTCGTGACTTGGGGGTCTGTCATTATCAACGTAGAGATCCAACGTTGAATCACCAAAGATCTCCATAACGATCTTGACGCCTATCACAATCTGAATCATCGTAGATGGCCACGGCATGATCAATATAGATATCTACATAGAGATCTTCCTCCCCTTGAAGATACAAAATTTTGCTGTGACCTCGATCTGGCGGCTTCCCCTTGACCTGCTGACAACAATTTGCACCAAAATCACCAGTACCCTGATCTCTCTTATTCAGATGAATTTCTCTGTTTCTCTTCCCGAGGTTGTTCATAAAATTAACATGTACCATTGGTGCAAGTGTTATGTCATCAATCTCTAGGGATTCCACTGGATCTATGTTGTTTATGTGATAGAATGGTAAAGGAAAAACGTACGATCGAATAGATAGAAGAATCAACGTTCCTAAAACGCAGATTCTGTCCTCATTTGCAGAGAATCCGGATTGAAGAATGGAAACTCAGACAAAGATGAGCAATAACACAACAGAGAGAGATGAGGGAAAACGTAACTCAATTTCTTATTATGATATCTCAAAACAACTACTCGTATCTTCTTATATAATAACGTAAGTTGTTATCAAGAGGTAAAGATAAACTCTAATAAACACCAACATTGATAAGGATAAAGCCCAAAACAAATTAACACCAAAACCAATAGATAACCAACTATCTTGAGTAAACCAGCTGATGTGAGTAAACCGACAGCTCTTTTCCTATATCAAATCTCCCTTCTTTGAAAACCCTTGACCACAAGGTTTCTCCAGGATCCCATATGCGGATGGTGTCAAGCAAACAACTTGAATGGTGCTTAAGTCCAGTAAACAACAATTTTGCAGCAGTCACATGTGAACGCTCGCAGAGACAACGCGACGGTGTATTAAAAGACTCGGTGCTACCTTGCAGCCCAGAATATTTGCTTTCCTCAAATAGTTGTATCTCTTTACACACATAATGAGTCTTAGCAAGATTATCCATGTCAATGGTTAAGAACTGAAGATCCTGATACCCTTCACCCCATTTTTCCCAAACCATATTGTAACTACCAAACTTCTTCACAGCCTTGCAAAACTTACAGAAATTCTGAAACTCAAAACCAGAGAGATTGAACAAGTAAGGATCCTGGTCCCTAGTCATCTGCTCACTCAAAGTATCAGCTCTTTCTTCTCTGCCATATACTGTAAAAACTATACCAAGAGCCAATTCCATGTTTATCTTCTCATGATGTATGTCATGAGCAGAAGCGAGCTTTCCACTTTCCTTTTCAGCCGCGGTTCCAACCAATAACAAACCCTTGATGGCGCCAACTGTTGGATTATAGTGTGTTCATGGTTCAATTAACAGATTGCAACCTAACACATAATCTTAAACAGATCTAGGTTCTTGTAACTGAATCATAAAACAAACCTGGACATTACCTTTTGCAGCGGAATGATTGTAATGTCGAGATCAGATTAGAGCTGATTAGAATCGGCTCCTCCTCGTGTATCCACACTCTTACAAGCACGGGACGGCTGCTAGACCAAAGTTGGAGGAAACAAAGAGAAACAGGACGGCCAGTTTTCAGATTCGCAGACAGACCACGAAATAATAAGACTCTTTTCTTATTTATCTCGACTCGTCAAAAACCTAAACTCATCTTTCGGTTTCGCTATTGTGTCGACCGACACATATACCTGTGTCGATCGACACAAGTCCTGTATCTCGATATGGGCCCAAGTAATTAACTAATGGCCCAAGTCTCTCTGTACAAATACAGTAAATGCCTTGCATCTTACCGTATTAATTCCATTTTAACTTTCCCGTTAGCTATGGTGTGTGACCCTTAGGGATCATACAATACTGGTAATAAGTCTTAAACTTATAGATCAAGAGCGGACTCTAGCAAGCCATCATGATTACCCAGTACTTATGACTTATGTCTGATCTCGACATTTATCATACTTTCTAGAGATAGTACGGTAGATTTCAGGACATTCCCAACAATCTCCCACTTGTACTGGAATTCTACAAAGGACATTCCCAACAATCTTCCGATTGTACTGGAATCCTACATTCCCTAATCCTTTTGTCTCAATATCTCGATCTGGCATAAGGCAAGATGCGTGTCATCCTTATATAGCCAGACCATGTTCATCGGACCAGATTTGATACTGACAATGCAAACGACTTGGGCAAGTCCGTTTGGGAGTGGCCACTCTCTTACCAGCTATCAAGTCTCCGATTGGCCTAGAGATATTACCTCCGTTAAACGGCAGGGACAAATCCCATCTTGTTCCATCACTATGAACTACACAATTCATAATACACCCAACCAAGGTCCGTATAGCTCCCAGTTACGAAACAGCGTTAGACAATGATCAAAGCGCATTACTCCATGTGCAGCCACATGCATGCGAACTCAGGTCTAAGGACTATACTCTATAGTCGTATATGAGAACTTCTTATGACACAGATATTAAAATCTTGCAGAGTTCTCATCTTGCGGGCCATGTCCGGTCATATGCTCCCCTACATATACCTATGTGTCGACTTTGATGCCGCGCATCTATGACCCCTCGAAACTTGGTCATAAGTCTCAACACAATCTAGTCTCAACAGGTTGTTGTTGTTCCAATTTCAACAACTTTCGACTATGGACACTCTGATTTATGTCACTTCGTTAAACATGGGGTTTCAGGATCAAGTCTACTCATGTACTTCGATGGCCCATATATAATGACATGAATCATTTTGGAACGATTATTTATATCACAGTTAAAATAATCCAGAAATCATAGATTTCACAAACATAAAATATTATGTTTACATGAACCTTTCAAAATAACTAAGTAAAGCCCTTTACAAACTCCCACTGAAATTAAGACTACATCTTAATTTCACTCATCCTACAGCTACAGTCCGCGACTCGTGCTTAGGCATAAGGAGTGGCTTCGTTAATAGATTAGCAACATTCTCATTCGATGGAACTTGCTTATCTACTTAACACCTCTGTCATTTATCTCGCCGAATAGGTTATACCTATCCTCAAGGTGTTTGGACCTTTGATGTGCAGCTAGTCTTAACTACGCTGGGAATCAAATCTAGTTCAGTGATGAACTCTACTTTCCAAACAACCTCTTTCGCCGCTTCTCAAGCTGCGAAATGTTCAGCTTAAGTCATGGAGTCAGCTACAGTGCCTTGCACCGCCAGATAGACACAAGATATAGCCGGACTGTGACCAGGAAGTATCTTTGTCTATTGGAAACTTGCCTTTCAGACTCTATCGACTTGTAGCACCTCACTTTCTCCGTAAATCAAGAACTTATCCTAAGTATTCCTCAAATACTTCAGAATATTCTTTACGGCAATCCAGTGATTCTTTGCTGGATTTGACTGGTCTTTACTTGTCTTGCTTAACTTTAAAGCAACATCAAAACAAGTACGTGTCATGGCATACATGATAGATCCAATTGCCGTCGCATATGGAATCCTATCCATGCATTCAAGCTCAGCAGATATCGCAGGACACTATATCTCGCTTAATGAATTGCCATGTGACATTGGCATAAAACCCTTCTTGGATTGCTGATTACGTGTAGGACTTTGTCAATTTAAGAATCCTGACTTTGTCCTACCAGCTCTTTTGGATCTCTATCTTTAGATCCAAAATCCAAGAACTTCGTGGCTTTATTCATATCATTCATAAAACCAACTCCCAATCCAGTCCTTTACCGACTGTAGCATTGGGACGTTATATTCGAGAATCAGTATGTCATCGACATACACTATGAGAATTGCAATATTGCTCCCACTTATCTTTTAGTTAACGCACAGTTCCGCTTCGTTCCTGTTCGAGTCAAAACCTTGACTACTTCAACAGAACGAAGATTCCAACTCCGATATGTTTGCTTCCATCCATGAATGGATCAATGAAGCTAACTTACACATAGTGTAATTTTCGGAGTCCGGGCTTACTTTCGCTTCTTTGAATTTCGCAGATTCGTCGCTTTCAATGATCATCAGATCATGCGAACTTTCAATGATCATCAGATTCAACTAATGATGAGAAATCACTCTCGGATTAGTAACTGATTCATTCAGATCTGCGAACTTCTGGCTTTACAGGTGCAGATTCTACAGAAATCTGTAAATCCATCCGTTGCTCTCCCTCAACAGGTTGAGCAGCATCCTGTATTTCTCAAATTTCTTCGAGTTATACTTTTACTCCCACTGTTCTTCTTGGAAAGTTACTTCCCTTCTTAGAAAACAGAATGGACGTAAAAGTAACAAGCCTTGGTTTCCCTAGGACAACCAGCGAAGTAGCACAATTACAAATACTCAGTAAAGACGAATTTGGTTCGATTCCAATCCACATTTACGTGTTGTCTTTCAACTGATATTGGTGGAACTATTTCAGCGTAAACTTAGATATTTCTAGAGCGTTATTCTTAGAGAATATCATGGAAGATTCGTGTGACTCATCTTTAATCATTTCTAATAAGATCTGATTCATTCTCACAGAAACACCTCTAGGTTTTCAGGAGAAATGAGCTGTGAAACGACTTCACACTCATTCAGATGATCACACAATCAATGACTTAAGTATTCTCACTCGTGATCTAATCCAGAGTCTTAATACTTCTGTCATTCAGATCTATACTTCATTCTGGAACTCTTTCGACCATGTCAAAGAATTCCGACTTGTGTCTCATCAAATGAACACAGTCACACTCACTGAAGTAATCAGTAGAGACAATGAGGTATAGGAAATTTTCTCTGGCATTACTGCTCATCGGACCACATACATGAGTATGTTCAATCTCCAATAAGCCCTTGGGCCTTTCTTAGCTCGGCTAAGATGGGCCCTATGTCTTTTGGTCCAGTAAGCAGAATTCAAGTCTCATAAGATATCCATTCAAATGAGCCCAAAAGTCCATAACTATGGGGTTTCTGAATCTGACTTACTCTATGTGACCAAAACATTTATGCCAAGAAAAATCAGGTTTAATTCATCAGATTTAAACCAATTCGGTATTTATGTTACATTTAGGCACTCTTTGGTTTAAGACATAAAACCCATTCCTTGAATAGGGTGCTACAATTAACATTTCATTAAGATCAAAAGAACAAAACTTGTCTTTATCAAAATGAAAACATTCAAATTCTTCACAAGAAAATGAAAAACAACTCTGCTTAAAACAGGTAGATTGTAGCAATTACTTAATAAAACCAAGCCTCAAAGGCATCTACAAGTGAAAACCCTACGGCTGAAGCAGCATCCCAAGCTCCTTCCAGACACGCAGTTCCACTTGCCCTTCCTTCAACGTTCTACTGTTGCTCAGGCTCTGCATATTATAACAAATATCAGTGCCACAACCAGTAATCAATACCTATAAGGTATAACTTGAAGTAATAACATGAATACCTGAGGAAGTAGTCTCATACATCAACTTTAACTCCTCATAATCTTCCATGAATTTAATGCAATCTCTCTTCCAATGCCCAGTCTCTTTACAGTAGCAGCACTTACCAACGTAAGAGGTATCTGACTCGGGCTCAGAAGACACACGCTTGCCATGATTCAAAATCTGGACAACTTTGTCTTCACCCTTGTCAGCATTAGGTTTAGTAAACCTACCCTTCTCGATCATGAGATTGTACAGGGTACTCTTCACGTTTGGCTCAACTGTCTTGAGCATGTCATGCAGTTCAGTCAACGTCTTCGTTAAGCCTTTCTTGATATAGTCCCTTACGAACTTATCATAGCTTGACGGCAGTGACTGCAGAATGATATCAGTTGCCAATTCTTGGCTAACTGGATAATCCAGTTTCCTCAGGTTATCAACGTAACCCATCATTTTACTGATATGAGGACTTACTGGATGATCATTTGGTAGCTTGCAGCTAGTGAGAGATTTAACCAACCGGTATCTCTCCACTCTAACCTGCTCCTGAAATTTCAATTTCAGGCTGCTGATCATCTCTATTGGCGACTCCATGTTCTCATATTGCTTCCGCAACTCTGAGTCCATGGTAGGCAATATCAGACCACGCACATCTACCGCATCATTATAATGCTTATTCCAAGCATTATATACTGCATGATTGGCTTTGGATCCGATCCTCTCGGGGAGAGCTTTCTCAAGGACATAGTCCTTTCTCTCATGCCTGAGAACTAGTCTCAGGTTCCGCGACCAAGTCAAGTAATTTGATCCGTTCAGTTTGTCCATCTCAAGGACATACCGGATCGAGAAATTGTTTTGATTGTTTGTGCTTGTCATAGCTGAAATTTAAAGATAAATAGAGTTTTAGTTATTAAGTTCATAAAAGAGCAATCTTAACAACTTATAAGAAAACTCGCATTGCATTCAAAATTTCTTTGTTTAACCTCATAAGAATGCAATGATTCCGAGACCCATGTTCAGCTAAATCCAAAGTGGGCCACTGGCCGTCACCCGGAATTAGCTTTACTTGGTAAGCATACACACAGCTAGTTATATCTCATATAACTCTCGGTTGTGAATTGGGCCCGAGGCTCAAATTCACCAGATGTCTCAAGGCCCGGGACTCCCGATGGCCCAGTCAAGGAAACCAATCTCTTTCAGCCAAATAATCACTAAAATCTGGGACTCCCAATGAAATTAGTGACTATATACTACTTTACTTACGCGAAAACAGACACCTCACACTGTAAGCCATATCTGTAATCAAGTAAGCGTTAAGTAGCTGACAAGATTGGGCAAGACATCCAAGCTTGATATTGTTTTGAGGATTTTCAAGTTTTATTTCCAAAAATAGAATATTACTATTTTGGGAAACTTTCTTAATTTAGAAACTTTCTAAATTTAGTAACTTACAAAAATAGAAATTTCTAATTTAAATATTTCATTAAATATTTTGGGTTGGGTCACAAATTATAGGCCCAATTCTTGGCCCAAGACCACAGAATTCCAATTGGCCCAATAATTTGACATAACCGATCCGGTTTATTAATTCTGGTCCAAGACCAAATTAACTATCAAAACCATCGGTTATTTACTAGACCAGACCAGCTCTAAATTATTTGGTCCAACCAAATCAAACTTAGACCAGCCTTCGGTTTAGGTTAAATTCAATTTTATGAATTTCAATCCGGTTTAACCAGAAATAAAATTATTTCCAGTAAACCGCGATTTGGGTTAACCGCTTGAACCACCAATTAAATTGGATCGGTTTAGTTAAGTCCAAAACCGGGAAGAAACACCTTGTGTTTTAGCCAATTTTGACCTAACTTGCGGTTCTGGCTAAAGTACACAATGAACCACAATCGGATTGATCGGTTCATTGTCTCGGTTTAGGGAAAGATGAACCACGAAGCTCGGCTGAATCGATTGGCTACTCGCGGATTATCTGCATCGCCTTCGTATCGATCGATATGAGTCTTTCATGTCGATCGATACTAGCGAGTATCAGCTCGGGTCAATCGGGTCATCAGGACCGCGAGATGTCAATCGGATCGATCGATATCGACCGATACCTCGCTCCCTCGTCGATCGACATGGGCATCGCCTTCGTATCGATCGATATGAGTCTTTCATGTCGATCGATACTAGCGTGTATCAGCTCGGATCAATCGGGTCTTCGGGTCAGCGACACAATCGATCCGATATGCATATCGACCGATATCGCCCCCTCGTCGATCGACACAAGTGTCCAAATCGCACCCCGATGGCTTTTCAATCGGATTAATGCGATTTATTTTAGGTTTTTTGAGATTCTTAATCAAATTTCAACATTCAAATTCGATTCTAATCAGTAAAACAACCTAAGAATGATCCAAATTTACAAGAAACCTGAAACCTGTGCTCTGATACCACTGTTGGATTATAGTGTGTTCATGGTTCAATTAACAGATTGCAACCTAACACATAATCTTAAACAGATCTAGGTTCTTGTAACTGAATCATAAAACAAACCTGGACATTACCTTTTGCAGCGGAATGATTGTAATGTCGAGATCAGATTAGAGCTGATTAGAATCGGCTCCTCCTCGTGTATCCACACTCTTACAAGCACGGGACGGCTGCTAGACCAAAGTTGGAGGAAACAGAGAGAAACAGGACGGCCAGTTTTCAGATTCGCAGACAGACCACGAAATAATAAGACTCTTTTCTTATTTATCTCGACTCGTCAAAAACCTAAACTCATCTTTCGGTTTCGCTATTGTGTCGACCGACACATATACCTGTGTCGATCGACACAAGTCCTGTATCTCGATATGGGCCCAAGTAATTAACTAATGGCCCAAGTCTCTCTGTACAAATACAGTAAATGCCTTGCATCTTACCGTATTAATTCCATTTTAACTTTCCCGTTAGCTATGGTGTGTGACCCTTAGGGATCATACAATACTGGTAATAAGTCTTAAACTTATAGATCAAGAGCGGACTCTAGCAAGCCATCATGATTACCCAGTACTTATGACTTATGTCTGATCTCGACACTTATCATACTTTCTAGAGATAGTACGGTAGATTTCAGGACATTCCCAACACCAACATCAAACAAGACATGCCAATTGTTCTGCTGACCAGTGTCAACATATTTTCGTTGTGCTGCAGTAGCTTGTCTTATATTGTCCTCGTCCAACGCTACTTCATCTTCGGCTTCTAACAAAGAAATGAAAGATAATTTCTCACTCTTCACAACGAAGCCAACCTCTTTCTCCATATGCACAAATTCATGAAGCATCGGAGGCAAAGTGAACCCAAAATCTGCAGCTGTTACATCCGTTTCAGTAACCAAAACTGAATCAGTATTGACCACAACACTTTCCTGGTTTTGATGCAGTTCCAAGAGGTCAACAATATTGTCCCCGGTTTCCATTACTTCCTCAGCAGCTGACGTTGTCGATGCTTCTTCCATAATTCCCGACGAGTCCTCAATGATAGCTGAAATCAGTGATGCTTCCTTATCAGTGTATACAAGCTGTTGTATTGTTGAGTTCTTCTTATGAACTCTTTCATACAACCGTCCCACAAGTACACACTGCTGTATTGTTTGGGGATTGAACATCTTAATGTTCGTCCTAGTATCTATCCACAATCCATCGAGAAAAATACTAACCAAAGAAGCTTCAGATAGATTTACTCTAGTACTTAATACCCAAAATTTCTCATGATAGTCCTCTATACCATTAGTTTATTTCAGTTGTTTCAGTTCAACAATAGGATCTGCTAACAATTTCTTAAATCTTTCTGACCTTGTTTGATGAACCGCAACATAATCACCCGACGTACCTGATCACGCTGATCGGGCAACATAATCTTCCATCGTGCTGGCTGTCCGAGCCATGTGTGAAGCAAAAGAGTCGTAGATCGTCGAGACCGTCATCGTGTTTCCGAGAAACGACGAAGCTCTGATACCTTTGATAAAGGAAAAACGTACGATTGATACTAATATTTTTGTCCTATAGAAGAGGTAGCAATTCTCTTACTTATCGCGTAGTAAGAATATCGAACCAATCCGGGACGGGACTAACCAACAAGAATGCACAAAACCCTATTAGATAAGCTATTTTCAATTTCAAATGAAGATCCTAATGGTTCTAGGTGCAATTAATAGTTAACAAGCAATCAAGTTGAAATAAAAGGAAACTAAGCAAGCAAACACAAATTAGACAATCAAATACTAAATATAAGGCTTATGAGTATAGGTCAATGGAAAGGAAGACTTGGGATGATCTTGGGATGCTAATCAAGCTTCAAACAAGCTAACCTCCTAGCAAGGAACACAATAAGCTAATTAGCCTAATCTCTTAGAGCTAATCTCTTTACCTAATCCTAATCCAAGAACAAACTCTCATTTGTGAATTAAGATCAAGCAAGCAATCAAACAGGTCCCAAATAGCCAACAATCACTCTAGACATTCATTTCCATGAGCTAGAATGTGAAAGTCCTATCAAAGCTAAAACTGGCATTTCATCGAACAATTGGTGGGCATGAAATCCTAAACATCCTAATCAACTTGGTCAAGGCTAAATAGAAATTAAGATCACTAAGATAGAAGAGATATAAGAAATATAAACATTAGACATCCCTTAATCATCCAAAATCAAGCCAATCCTACATAACCCATAAACTCTATGAGAAACTACTCACAAATCATGCTTAGCCCAACAAAATCCATAAGAAAGATGTTAAGCATGTTGATTTATGAAAGATTAAAAGGAAGAAATGAAGAATCAAAGCAAAACAACTCTTAGATTAAGAAAAGATTCAAATTTTGTCTTACAAGTACTTAGAACAAAAACAAAGCTTTCGAAACAACAAAAATCAGGTTTTTGACTTTAAATAGTAAGGGGGGGGGGGGGCGAACCGGGTCCACCCGGGACAAACCGGGTGTTGACCCGGTTCAATTGGGTTGAAACAAGTTCGTGTAGAAGCGTACCGGCTTGGTGGCCGATATCCTACCCGGTACAACTCCCTGTTTCTTTTGCTCATTCTTCGCCGAGGGAGTGTATCGGGTTGGCGCCCGATACTCAAGCCGGTACGATTCCTTTCTTCTTCTGTGTCACGTTGTGTATCGGGTTGGGCAGCCGATACACAACCCGGTATAAGTCTCTGTCCTTTTTGTTCATTTGGCCGAAAGTAGTATCGGTTTGACGCCTGATACGCAAGCCGGTATGAGTCTCTGGCTTCTTCAAGGGATGATATATCGGCCTCCAAGCCGATACGCAAGCCGGTACTGACTTCCTGTCCTTCTCCTCTTCATCCTTTGAGCTCCAATCTTGCACTTTAGCCAACCTAAACTCCATAGCACCTGAAAAATACCAAGAACACTCCAAATGCAAGCCAAGGATGCGTATTCCTATAACTAGATGCAACTATACTCTAAGTTAAACAAAGAACAAAAGAACAAAGAATGAAAGGAAAAGAAATCAAAACAAGAGCAAATCACTATCCTAAATGCTTGAAAACACAAGTACATCAATTCCCCCAAACTTGAATCTTGCTTGACCTCAAGCAAGCATAAAATAATCAATCCATTTGGGAGAAAGGTTTGAAGGCGGGAGCTCATATCCAAAAGCTTAATCAAGTTTCAAACTTCATTTCAACTCTATACAACTAAGGTGCAACCAAGAAAAGCCTACTCCAAGGATATAGCCATACTTATCAAGACATTACTTCTAGCTTAACCCTCAACCTACACAAGCATTCAAATCCACTAGCTCCTTGACATTAATTAGATTTTTCAAGTGAATCCTGTTCATAGCAATGTGATCAAACTCATTTGGCTTAAGGGACAAGGTCTTAAGACAAAAATGGTCTCAACTGAAAGAAAGGCTTCTCCCCAATCATTTAGGTTCTCTTGGAAGAAATATGAACGAGCTATAGTAAAATGCTAAGAGTTAGAGGCAATTGGTGCATACTAGGATAGATTCCCATCTACCCATACCCCAAAAACTTCATCTCCTAGTCTAAACCCTCCTAAACGAGAACTACCCTTTTTCAAGGCCATTCTTGCCTTATCTTTCTTTCACAATCCAAACCTTCCCAAGGAACCCCCAAGAATCATTCAAAACTTTTTGAAAACATTGGTAACTTTCCTCTTTTCAACTTAGCTCAAAACTTTTCTTTTCTTTGGTCTCTTTTTCACAAACTTTCTTTTCTTTTTGGTGAGCCCTTTGGCTTCTTTTCACTTCAAAACATTGAGACACTTTTTTTTTTTCAAAACACTCAAGAGCTTTCATTCTTTGTTTACCAATCAACTTTGATCCATTTCAAACTTCTTTCCTTTCTTTACCCTCTTTTTCCTTTCCCAAATCTTCCCTCAAACTTAAGTCCTAGCCTATTGCATAGCCAAAAACGTTGTGCTTGCATCTAAAATGGAAATCTTTCCTAGTAGCCGCATACTCAACACTTTTTACCGAGCTTGTTCCAAGTAGGCCTACCACTCAAGATAGTGTTTGGGGTTTGAAATAAGGGTGGTGAAAGGTGTGGAAATATATTTGAGCAAGTAGAGAGGGGTAGAAAGGATAAGCTTGCTCAAATATTTTGGGGTACCCATGAGTTTATCACACAAAGCATGAACAAGGATAATTAGATTATTCAATTAAAGTTATCACTTAGATGGAGCTAACTTCAAATCACAACAAGTTTCAGCATCATATCAAGGTTCAAAGCAAGCTGTCCAAGTAGGGTTCGTTCTAGCTTTCAAGCAATTCTCGGGTTACAACCTTAGTGTGATCTATCTAGCATAAAGCTAGCGTGTGAAACAAGTTTTACCCAATTAAACCTTGCGAGGAAATCAAATCATTGCTCCCAATGCATGCGCCCTATATGATGCAACTAGACTCGATCCTATGATGCTATTGCAACTAGATGCTTTTTTTTTGTGAACATTTTTGAAATTTTTGAAAATTTAAAAAAAAAAATTTTGGATTTTTCTATGCCTTAAGTGAATGCATGAGACTCAAAAGTGATAAAAATTGAAAATAAGAACAAAGAACACAAGATTAGCAACTGGTCTCTCCCCCAAACTTAAATCACACGGTCCCTTGTGTGATCAAGTAAGGAGAAAAGACCGAAAACACACAAAACAGACACAAAGAAAATAAAGGAAAAGAAGTATGTACAAAGATGGAGTGTTACCTTGCTAGTTGTGGAATGATGGAGGTGAGAATTCCCCCATGGAGTATGTCGGGTTGGATGAAGAGCAGGAAGGTGTCCTCATTGCTCTTCTCTTCCTTCTTCTTGTCTCACGTGCGGAGTGACGGGGAGGTTCGTAGTACGGCTCATCAGCCAACCGTGGGAGAAGTGCCAGCTCGTGTCCGACCATAGAGTAGCGTGCATGCTCCACTTGTGTCTCCGCAACCTGTTGGGAATGTCCTGAAATCTACCGTACTATCTCTAGAAAGTATGATAAGTGTCGAGATCAGACATAAGTCATAAATACTGGGTGATCATGATGACTTGCTAGAGTCCGCTCTTGATCTATAAGTTTAGGACTTATTACCAGTATTGTACGATCCCAAAGGGTCACACACCATAGCTAACGGGAAAGTTAAATGGAATTAATACGGTAAGATGCAAGGCATTTACTGTATTAGTACAGAGAATTGGGCCAGACAAAATACAGGCTTTTGTCTGATTTGTGTCTTGGGCCCAAAATCCCAATAGGCCATTAGGATAATTCCTTGGGCCCATATAAGGAAGAGCAAAGGCGCCTAGGGCAAAAAACACACATGATCTGCGATTTTGAGTCCCAGCCGTCCTCTCTCTCTCTCTGTTGATTCCAACTTGGTCTAGCAGCCTGATCCAGTAGCTTGTAAGAGTGTGGATACCTAGGAGGAGCCGGTTTCTATCAGCTCTTGCAGATCTCTTCATTCCTTTGATCAATCCGCTGCAATCATAAGGTAATGAATCTGATCTGTTTATGATTCAACTGCAAATCACCTAGATCCTAGATGATTATGTGCTAGGATGTAACCTGACAATTACACCATGAACACACATAATCCTTCAGTGGTATCAGAGCCCAGGTTGTTAGGTTTTTGCTTTTTGGATCATACTAGGTTGTTTATTAGTTTGATGAATCGATTTTAATGAGTAAAATTGATTGAAACTTTAAAAAACCTAGAAATAAGAAAGCTTGATAATTAATGTCGATATCGTCTTATTGTAAGAATCGATAATTGCTGTTGACTTTGCTTTTAACATTGCTGTTGATCGTAAGAATAAGTGATATTTGAATTAATTATCAAACGATTTGCTTGTTGTATGAATCGATTAATTATCGCATGTTGCAAGTCGTTTGAATAAGTGATTGTTGATAGGCCAATCGCATGTTGATCGTTTTTGTTGGAAACTTTAAAAACCCTAGCCATCGATCGTTTTTGTCTTATTTGAATGTCATAATCAATTGTTGATTTTGTTTGATAATTATAAGAATCGAATTGATTAGTTTTGTTAGGGTTTAGAATCGTTTTTGTCTTCAAGCGATGATCTCATGATCGTTAAGTGAAAAGCATAAAACGAATTGGAAAAAGTCAAATCGATCGCATGTTGACTTTTTATGAATTAATTATCAAACAATTGTATAAGGTCATAGTTAGCGATCTATTATGTTTTTGTCTTTAAGCTAAAGACAAAAACGATTCAAAGCTTTGATAATTGTGGTTCATTCTTCCCAAACCCGCAACAATGAACCGATCAAACCGATTGTGGTTCATTGTCAGCTTTATCTTAAACCGCAGGTTAGGTCAAAATTGGCTAAAACACAAGGTGTTTCTTCCTGATTTTGGACTTAACCGAACCGATCCAATTTAATTGGTGGTTCAAGCGGTTAACCCAAATCGCGGTTTGCTGGAAATTATTTAATACAATTGGTATTATTTAATTTCTGGTTAAACCGGATTTAAATTCAAAATTGAATTTTAACCTAAACCGAAGGCTGGTCTAAGTTTGATTTGGTTGGACCAAATAATTTAGAGCTGGTCTGGTTTAGTAAATAACCAGTTGGATTTAGTAGTTAATTTGGTCTTGGACCAGAATTAATGAACCAACTCGGTTATGTCAAATTATTGGGCCAATTGGAATTCTGTGGTCTTGGGCCAAGAATTGGGCCTATAATTTGTGACCCAACCGAAAAATTTAATAAAACATTAAATTAGAAAGTTTCTTTGATTAGAAGTTTCTAATTTTGGCATGTTAAGAAATTTCTAAATATAGTAAGTTTCTGAATTTAGAAAGTTTCTAAAATAAGTAGGTTTCCTAAAATAGAAAGTTTCCATATTTAGTAAGTTACTTGAATTGGAAAGTTTCCCAAAATAGTAATCTTCTATTTTTGGAAAGAAAACCTAAAATCCTCAAAAACAATATCAAGCTTGGATGTCTTGCCCAATCTTGTCAGCTACTTAACGCTTATTCAATTACAGATATGGCTTACAGTGTGAGGTGTCTGTTTTTGCGTAAGTAAAGTAGTATATAGTCACTAATTTCATTGGGAGTCCCAGACTTTAGTGATTATTTGGCTGTAAGAGATTGGTTTCCTTGACTGGGCCATCGGGAGTCCCGGGCCTTGAGACATCTGGTGTATTGGGCCCAAGGCCCAATTCACAACCGAGAGTTATTGGATATAACTAGCTGTGTGTATGCTTACCAAGTAAAGCTACTTCTGGGTGACGGCCAGTGGCCCACTTTGGATTTAGCTGAACATGGGTCTCGGAATCATTGCATTCTTATGAGGTTAAACAAAGAAATTTTGAATGCAATGCGAGTTTTCTTATAAGTTATTAAGATTACTCTTTTATGAACTGAATAACTAAAACTCTATTTATCTCTAAATTTCAGTTATGACTAGCACAAACAATCAAAACACTTTCTCGATCCGGTCTGTCCTTGAGATGGACAAACTGAACGGATCAAATTTCTTGACTTGGTCGCGGAACCTGAGGCTAGTCCTCAGGCAGGAGAGAAAGGACTATGTCCTTGAGAGAGCTCTCCCCGAGAGGATCGGGTCCAATGCCTCTCATGCAGTATATGATGCTTGGAATAAGCATTATAATGATGCGGTAGATGTGCGTGGTCTGATATTGGGTACCATGGACTCAGATTTGCTGAAGCAATATGAGAACATGGAGTCGCCAATAGAGATGATCAGCAGCCTGAAATTGAAATTTCAGGAGCAGGTAAGAGTGGAGAGATACCAGTTGGTTAAGTCTCTCACTAGCTGCAAGCTACCAAATGATCATCCAGTGAGTCCTCATGTCAGTAAAATGATGGGTTACATTGATAACCTGAGGAATCTGGATTATCCAGTTAGCCAAGAATTGGCAACTGAGATCATTCTGCAGTCACTGCCGTCAAGCTATGATAAGTTCAGAAGGAACTATATCAAGAAAGGCTTAACGAAGACGCTGACTGAACTGCATGATATGCTCAAGACAGTTGAGCCAAACGTGAAGAGTACCCTGTATAATCTCATAATGGAGAAGGGTAGGTTTACTAAACCTAATGCTGACAAGGGTGAAGACAAAGTTGTCCAGATTTTGAATCATGGCAAGCGTGTGTCTTCTGAGCCCGAGTCACATACATCTTACGTTGGTAAGTGCTGCTACTGTAAAGAGACTGGGCATTGGAAGAGAGATTGCATTAAATTCATGGAAGATTATGAGGAGTTGAAGTTGATGTATGAGACTACTTCCTCAGGTATTCATGTTATTACTTCAAGTTCTACCTTATAGGTATTGGATACTGGTTGTGGCACTGATATTTGTTATAATATGCAGAGCCTAAGCAACAGTAGAACGTTCAAGGAAGGGCAAGTGGAACTGCATGTCTGGAAGGAGCTATGGATGCTGCCTCGGCCGTAGGGTTTTCACTTGTAGATGCCTTTGAGGCTTGGTTTTGTATTAAGTAATTGCTACAATGTACCTGCTTTAAGCAGAGTTGTCTTTCATTTTCTTGTAAGAATTTGAATGTTTTTCATTTTGATAAAAGACAAGTTTTGTTCTTTTGATCTCAATGAAATATAGATTGTAGCACCCTATTCAAGGAATGGGTTTTATATCTTAAACCAAAGAGTGCATAAATGTAACATAAATACCGAATTGGTTTAAATCTGATGAATTAAACCTGATTTTTCTTGGCGTAAATGTTTTGGTCACATAGAGTAAGTCGGATTCAGAAACCCCATAGTTATGGACTTTTGGGCTCATTTGATCGGATATCTTATGAGACTTGAATTCTGCTTACTGGACCAAAAGACAAAGGGCCCATCTTAGCCGAGCTAGAGAAAGGCCCAAAGGCTTATTGGACCTTGAACATACTCATGTATGTGGCCCGATGAGCAGTAATGCCAGAGAAAATTTCCTGTACTTCATTATATTTACTGATTACTTCAGTGAGTATGACTGTGTTCATTTGATGAGACACGAGTCGGAATTCTTTGAAATGGTCGAAAGAGTTCCAGAATGAGGTATAGAATCTGAGTGACAGAAGTATTGAGACTCTGGATTAGATCACGAGTGAGAATACTTAAGTCATTGATGGTGTGATCATCTGAATGAGTGTGAAGTCGTTTCACAGCTCATTTCTCCTGAAAACCTTGAGGTGTTTCTGTGAGAAAGAATCAGATCTTATTAGAAATGATTAAAGATGAGTCACACGAATCTTCCATGATATTCTTTAAGAATAACGCTCTAGAAATATCTAAGTTTACGCTGAAATAGTTCCACCAATATCAGTTGAAAGACACCACATAAATGTGGACTGAAAATGATCCAAATTCGTCTTTACTGAGTATTTGTAGTTGAGCTACTTCGCTGGTTGTCCTAAGGAAACCAAGGCTTGTTACTTTTTACGTCCATTCCGAAAACGAAGTTAGGTTGTTCGGAATTCTGTTTTCTAAAAGGAAAGTTGCTTTCCAAGAAGAACAGTGGGAGTAAAAGTATAACTCGAAGAAATTCGAGAAATACAGGAGGCTGCTCAACCTGTTGAGGGAGAGCAGCGGATGGATTTACAGATTTCTGTAGAATCTACACCTGTAGAGCCTGAAGTTCGCAGATCTGAATGAATCCGTCACTAATCCGAGAGTGATTTCTCGTGATTAGTTGCCATGATCTGATGATCATTGAAAGTGACGAACCTGCGAAATTCACAGAAGCGAAAGTGAGCCCGGACTCCGAAAAATTATACTGTGTGTAAGTTAGCTTCATCGATCCATTCATGGATGGAAGCAAACATATCGGAGTTGGAATCTTCGTTCTGTTGAAGTAGTCAAGGTTTTGACTTGAACAGGAACGAAGTGGAACTGTGCGTTTACTAATAGATAAGTGGGAGCGATGTTGCATATCTCATAGTGTATGTCGATGACATACTGATTCTCGGAAATAACGTTCCAATGCTGCAGTCGGTAAAGGACTGGCTTGGGAGTTGGTTTTATGATTGACATGGGTAAAGCCACGTATGTTCTTGGATTTTGGATCTAAAGATAGAGATCCAAAAGGGCTGATAGGACAAAGTCAGGATTCTTATATTGACAAAGTCCTACACGTTTTTCAGCATTCCAAGAAGGGTTTTATGCCAATGTCACATGGCATTACGTTAAGCAAGAAAGAGTGTCCTACGATAACTGCTGAGCTTGAATGCATGGATGAGATTCCATATGCGTCGGCAATTGGATCTATCATGTATGCCATGACACGTACTTGTTTTGATGTTGCTTTAATGTTAAGCAAGACAAGTAAAGACCAGTCTAATCCAGCAAAGTATCACTGGATATACGTAAAGAATATCCTGAAGTATTTGAGGAATACTAAGGATAAGTTCTTGATTTACAGAGAAAGCGAGGTGCTAAAAGTCGGTAGAGTCTGAAAGGCAAATTTCCAACAGACAAAGATGATTTCCGGTCACAGTCCGGTTATATCTTGTGTCTGTCTGGCGGTGCAAGGCACTGTTGCTGACTCCATAACTTAAGCTGAACATTTCGCAGCTTGGGTAGCGGCGAAAGAGGTTGTTTGGAAAGAAGAGTTCATCACTGAACTTGATGTGATTCCCAGCATAGATGAGACTAGCTGCACATCAGAGGTCCAAACACCTTGAGGGTAGGTATAACCTATTCCGTGAGATAAATGACAGAGGTGTTAAGTAGATCAGCAAGTTTCAACGATTGAGAACGTTGCTAATCTATTAACGAAGCCACTCCTTAGGCCTAAGCACGAGTCGCGGACTGTAGCTGTAGGATAAGTGATATTAAGATGTAGTCTTAATTTCAGTGGGAGTTTGAAAAGGGCTTTATTTAGTTGTTTTGAAAGGTTCATGTAAACATAATATTTTATGTTTATGAAATTTATGATTTCTGGATTATTTTAACTGTGATATAAATAATCGTTCCAAAATGATTCATGTCATTATATATGGGCCATCGAAGTACATGAGTAGACTTGATCCTGAAACCCCATATTTAACGAAATGACATAAATCATAGTGTCCATAGTCGAAGGTTGTTGAAATTGGAACACCAACAACCACTTGAGACTAGATTGTGTTGAGACTTATGACCAAGTTTCGAGGGGTCATAGATGTGCGGCATCAGAGTCGACACATAGGTATATGTAGGGGAGCATATGACCGGACATGGCCCGCTGATGAGAACTCTACAAGATATTAATATCTGTGTCATGAGAGGTTCTCATATACGACTATAGAGTATAGTCCTTAGACCTGAGTTCGCATGCATGTGGCTGCACATGGATTGATGCACTTTGATCATTGTCTAACGCTGTTTCGTAACTGGGAGCTATAAGGACCTTGGTTGGGTGTATTATGAAGTGTGTAGTTCATAGTGATGGAACAAGATGGGATTTGTCCCTGCCGTTTAACGGAGGTAATATCTCTAGGCCAATCGGAGACTTGATAGCTGGTAAGAGAGTGGCCACTCCCAAACGGACTTGCCCAAGTCGTTTGCATTGTCAGTATCAAATCTGGTCCGATGAACATGGTCTGGCTATATAAGGATGACACGCATCTTGCCTTATGCCAGATCGAGATATTAAGACAAAAGGATTAGGGAATGTAGGATTCCATTACAAGTGGGAGATTGTTGGGAATGTCCTGAAATCTACCGTACTATCTCTAGAAAGTATGATAAGTGTCGAGATCAGACATAAGTCATAAATACTGGGTGATCATGATGACTTGCTAGAGTCCGCTCTTGATCTATAAGTTTAGGACTTATAACCAGTATTGTATGATCCCAAAGGGTCACACACCATAGCTAACGGGAAAGTTAAATGGAATTAATACGGTAAGATGCAAGGCATTTACTGTATTAGTACAGAGAATTGGGCCAGACAAAATACAGGCTTTTGTCTGATTTGTGTCTTGGGCCCAAAATCCCAATAGGCCATTAGGATAATTCCTTGGGCCCATATAAGGGATCAGAGGCGCAGCCTAGGGTAATTCATCACCCCATCTGCGATTTTCACCTGAGCCGTCCTCTCTCTCTCTGTTGTTCCAGCTTGGTCTAGCAGCCTGATCCAGTAGCTTGTAAGCGTGTGGATACCTAGGAGGAGCCGGTAATCATCTGCTCTAAGTGATCTCGATATTACCAATCAATCCGCTGCACTCTAAAAGAGGTAATGATCCTGATCTGTTTATGATTCAACTGCAAATCACCTAGATCCTAGTTTATTATGTGCTAGGATGTAACCTGACAATTACACCATGAACACACATAATCCTTCACAACCAACTCATCAGCCTCCGCGATCACCTCCTCAGTGGCTGCCCGTACTTCATCATCCAATGCAGTCTGAGTCCCTGTCTCTGCGGATGTGCTACCCTTGTCCTTCTTACCGGCGAAGAGCTTTAGGACTTTGGTGACCTTCTTCAGACAGGTGGCTAATTTCTTGATGTTTTTGCCGTGCCACATGTTCTGCTTTTGTAAGTCCCGTTTCTGATCCCTCAACGCACGGAAAGCCTTGTTTGCTATAGGATCATCAAGAGGTTGGATGTAATAGCGGTGCAGGCCATATACCTTCTCTGCAGGAGCTTCCTCTGATGAAACGCTTTCGGGTGTGTGTGCCTTACGCGACAAAAATCGGATGTTGGCCGTGTTGGAAAAACTAGTGATGCTCTGGTTGGGGAGGAGAAACTTCTCTTCGTACCTTGTGTCGCAGCACATCCGGTAGGTGTACTGCCCCGGTGACATGCTGCCTAAGTAATGCTCCTTGGCTAACTGATCCAAGTCCAACCATCCAATCGGTACTGTCCAAGCATCTGCAGATCAAATGATCCTTCCAGCTTGGCTCCCTTGGCAGTTAGGATGGGTGTGATAAGTCCTCCCATGCTGAATTTAGGCTCAGGATCCCTATGAGTATATCCCCAATTCTTGCGTTCCAACAGCTGCTCTATGATAATAGCAGCCATGCTTGGTCTGCGAGGAACAGGAGGTATCGGAGTTCCATCCGAGAAGGTGACCAGAAGGGGCTGCAGTCCAATGTACAACAGTTTCATGTCATTTTCAGTCACCTGGTTCGCTTCCTTCCTTGAGAAAATTGTGTGAGCTAGTGCCTTGTGCACATATCTGATGGCGGGATGACGGATTCTTGCAGATTTCATTGACCCAGTTTTATAAGATTGATCAGAGATCATCCCCCATAGTCGCCTCATATGGTCCTTCTCGATTGAGATGAAAGTTCCCGGTAGCGCACCATTATCTTCAAAGCTAAAGAGAGCACTAATTTCTTCAAAGCTCATGCGAACTTCTTCCGTGCCACTGTAAACTCTATCTTCCCGAGGCTTTCCAGAGATTTTGAAGCCTTCTCGGTCATGTTGATCGTTCCTTTCAGACTTGCCAAGAACTGGCAGGCGGAGTTTTGATAGCCTACACTGGCGAGGCTGAAGAAGTGCTTGAGTCCCAAGTTCCCAAGAATAGCATCAACGTCGGCTAAGATACCCAATGCCTCTAAAGTTTGAAAGTGTGGGTACCGAGTGGGCAAGAAGGCGATATACTTGAGCTTAGCCATGTACTCAGCTGCGGTAGGGATCTTTTTCTTGGCCATTGGCGCTTTCTTCTTTGGCGGTGATGCTTGTTCTTCGACTGCTAGACCCTTTCCTTTCGGGTCGGAGGAACTTGATCCCGGTTTGTCGGTTGTCTTAGCCATTGTCCTACAAAAAAAGGAACTCAAAGAGATAGTAAGCTCAATGCACAACTCAAAAACACAAAAGAATAGCACAATCTTCTCACTCAAGATAGACACCATGATCATACATGGTGATTTATCAAATAAAATCAATGACCTTGCAACCTTAAACAACTTCAATTCAAGACGTTGCAAGCATATAATTCATCAATAACTCAATCATATTCTTCCACAACTCAACTACTTGAGCAAAAGTTCCTAAAATTGCAATTTCGAAAGTTTTGTGAAACCAAACTTGATATAATCAAGTACTCTCACTTAGGCAAGTCCTAAACAACCTCATGCAGCATTAGAAACTGTTAAACCAAAATTCCCCCAAAATGTTTCCAAATTCCAATTTCTCAAGAACCCTAATTCACCAAAAATCAAATTCATTCAATCCTAGGGTGAAATTGGCTATGGGTACTCATTCAAAGATATGAGGGGAAGGTTTTCAAGCAATATCAATCACAAGCAACAAGGAAATTAGAGTTTGAAATTTTTGGAGTTTTGAACTCGTAAATTTAGATTGAGTTTGAATCTTTACCTTGTGTTCGTGAAGATCGAGTGGAAGAACTGGTAAGAGATTGTGAAAGAACTTGTAAAACCGAAGATTTAGCAACAAGAATCACAGAAATACGTGGAGAATTGAGTGAGATTGAAGAGTTTGAAGTTTTAAAACCTTTGGAGAAGAAGACTGGATTTTACTCAGAAAAATCGCAAAGGGGAGAGAGAGAGGAGCCAAATCCGCGTGAAAGAGGAGAAAACAAGGTAGATTCGGGACCCACAATGGTCAAAAGTCGAGTTGGTTGGTCAAAATCCGGTTAAAACCGGTTTGAAATCGATTTTGGTATGACAAACTTACCCGACCGAGAAGAGGTATCGGCTTAGTGCCCGGTACACAACCAGATATGAGCCCCTGGATTTTTCGAGCATTCGTCGCGAGATTCCGTATCGGCTTTGCACCCGATATTCAAGCCGGTACAACTCCCTGGATTTTTTTTTCGAGCATTCGTCGCGAGATTCCGTATCGGCTTGACACTCGATACGCAACCCGACATGAGCCCCTGGAATTCCTTTCGAAAATATGTCGTATAATCCGTATCGGCTTGGCAAGCCGATACGTAACCCGATATGGCTCCCTGTCCATTTCGACCATTTTCGCCCAAAGTCGTATCGGCTTGACACCCGATACGCAACCCGATATGAGCCCCTGGAATTTGTTTCCTCCATTTTCCATGGCTTTTGCTTAACACCAATGAGTCCACAACTTCTCCTAAGACCAAAACCTGATAAAACTCAAGCAAAACATCAAAAATAACAAGAAAACATTATATGTACATGGATAAACATGGGAATGTCTCCCAAGTGCGCTTTTGTTTAAAGTCGGTAAGCTCGACTATTCAAACCGTGATTTTAAGCTGAGGGAGGGCTAGAGAGTGGAATCGAAGTCCCTTCCTCTATAGCTTCTGAAGTTGAGTAGTGCTTGAGCCTTGGACCATTAACTGTGAACTCCTCATCGGATTTTCCCATAGCACAACAGCTCCATACGGCCTCACTTCCTTCACCTTGAACGGACCCGACCATCTAGACTTTAGCTTCCCGGGAAAAATCTTCAACCGGGAGTTGAACAGCAGCACAAGATCTCCTTCTTTGAACTCTTTCTTCAAGATGAGCTTGTCATGGAAGAGTTTTGTTCTCTCCTTGTAGATCTTTGAGCTCTCAAAAGATTCAAGCCTTATCTCATCTAGCTCGTTCAGCTGAATCAATCTTTTCTCAGTTGCGGTCTTAATGACAAAGTTCAGCAACTTGACAGCCCACATAGCCTTGTATTCCACCTCAACTGGTAGATGGCAAGACTTCCCATACAACATAGTAGACGGTGTAGTGCCCAAAGGAGTCTTGAAAGCAGTCCTATACGCCCATAATGCATCATCAAGCTTCTTGGACAAATCTTTCCTTGAGGCTCCTACTGTCTTCTCCAAAATAACCTTTATTTGCCTGTTGGAAACTTCTACTTGCCCACTCGTTTGAGGGTGATAAGGTGTGGCAACTTTGTGCTTAACTCCGTATTTCTTCATTAGCCCTTCAAACAACTTGTTGATGAAGTGAGAGCCCCCATCGCTAATGACAATCCTTGGAATCCCGAACCTTGGGAAGATCACACTCTTAAACAACTTGATGACTACCTTGGAGTCATTGGTCGGGCTTGCTACAGCTTCTACCCATTTGGATACATAATCCACAGCCACTAAGATGTAGTTGTTCCCATAAGAAGATGGGAAAGGTCCCATGAAGTCTATTCCCCAAACATCGAACACTTCTACTTCTAGAATTGGGTTTGAGGCATCTCATTCCTATTGCTAATGTTCCCCTTTCTTTGACAAGGATCACACTTTGAGATGAAAGTTTTAGCATCCTTAAACATAGTTGGCCACCAAAACCCAGCTTGTAGAGTTTTTTGAACCGTCTTGAATGTGGCAAAATGACCTCCATAGGGTGATCCATGACAATGTAGAAGAATCCCTTCTACTTCCTCATCTGCTACACATCTCCTATAGAGTTGATCCTTACACAAAGTATAGAGATATGGCTCATCCCAATAGTACCTTTTCACATCCCGGAAGAATTTCTTCTTTTGGTAGCTGTCTAGACTAGGTGGTTCCTTCCCAACTGCCAAGAAGTTGACTATGTCTGCATACCACGGCTCCTTGTCTTCAATGGAACTGACCTCTTCAATCCTCATGCTTGTGTCATAAGCATCTTTGACAATCTTACAAGCCATGAGCTGTTCTTCAGGAAGGGAGTCATCTAGAGGGATGTTGTCTTAAATTCTCAACCTAGAAAGGTGATCTGCTACTCTGTTCTCTATCCCTTTCTTATCCTTGATCTCCAAAACAAACTCTTTTAGAAGTAAGATCCATCTTAGAAGCCTTGGCTTGGCATCTTTCTTGGCAAGTAGATATCTCAACGCAGCATGATCCGTGTACACCACAACCTTAGATCCAACCAAATATGACCTGAACTTCTCAAAGGCAAATACCACAGCTAGAAGCTCCTTCTCAGTTGTTGCATACTTCACTTGAGCATCATCCAATGTCCTACTAGCATAGTATATGACATGGAGTTTCTTGTCTTTCCTCTGTCCAAGTACTGCTCCAACTGCATAGTCACTCGCATCACACATAATCTCGAAAGGCAATTCCCAGTCAGGAGCTTGTACAATCGGAGCACTAATCAAAGCTTCCTTAATCCTGTGAAACGCAGTCAAACACTCCTCATCAAACACAAAATCTGTTTCCTTACACAGTAGACGCGTGAGTGGTCTAGCGATCTTAGAGAAATCTTTGATAAACCATCTGTAGAAACCGGCATGACCCAAGAAGCTTCGGATCCCTCTAACTGAGTTTGGCGGCTGAAGACTTGTCATCACCTCTATCTTAGCCTTATCCACTTCAATACCATTCTCTGAAATCTTGTGTCCCAACACAATCCCTTCTGTTACCATGAAGTGGCATTTTTACCAATTGAGCATGAGGTTCGTCTCTTCACATCTCCTTAAGACCCTGCACAAGTTCAGCAAACAGGAAGAGAAGGAAGAGCCATACACATAGAAATCATCCATGAAAACTTCTACAATGTCCTCGATAAGATCCGAGAAAATAGACATCATGCACCGCTGAAAGGTAGCGGGTGCATTGCACAAGCCAAATGGCATCCTTCGATATGCGAAGGTACCATAAGGACAAGTGAAAGTCGTTTTCTCTTGATCATTTTGATGTATCGGGATCTGAAAGAACCCACTGTATCCGTCGAGAAAACAATAGAAAGGATGGTTAGGAAGACGCTCAAGCATTTGATCAATGAACGGAAGTGGAAAATGATCCTTTCTAGATGCTGCATTAAGTTTTCTGTAGTCTATACACATCTTATGCCCAGTGATAGTCCTAGTTGGGATTAATTAATTGTTATCACTTTTAACTACTGTAATCCCCCCTTTCTTCGGAACACAGTGCACGGGAGAAACCCAAGTGCTGTCCGAGATAGGTTAGATTATCCCTGCATCAAGCAATTTAAGAATTTCCTTTTTAACAACTTCCTTAAGATTAGGATTCAACCTTCTTTGATGCTCAATAGAAGACATGGATTCATTTTCAAGGTGGATCCTATGAGTGCATAAACTAGGTGACAGTCCTTTAATATCATCAAGTGAGTATCCTATTGCTTGTCTAAACTTTTTCAATTCAGTTGTTAAAGCAATCAATTCATCATCACTCAGCAAATCATTCACAATGAAAGGATAAGTAGAATTAGGACCAAGAAATGCATACCGAAGCCCCCGCGGAAGGGGCTTTAACTCAACCTTTGGCGCCTTAAGCTCACTCCAGTCGTCAGCTACAAGCTGCTCATTGCACAGCTCCACTCCCTTGGCGCCATCAGCTTCATTACCCATAGCAAAAACCTCTTGCTCTTTACCCACAGAATCTGATCCCAACTCCAAGTATTCAACCTCTCCTAGCAAAGGCTTGTGTGAGTCAAGTGATCTCATGTAATCCCAACTCTCATCGCGAAGGTACCCATATTCTCCACATTCCTTTGTCAGAGCCACTTCCAATGGATCACTAATATTTAATTCTTCCAGAAGTTCATCAGCTAGCACTTCCATAGTCTCAATATAGAACATCTGCCCTTGTAGTGTTGGCTTCTTCATCACTTTGTTGATGTCAAAGTTGAGCACTATGTCTTTACCAAGGTTAAGATCAATCTTTCCTCTCTTGACATCTATGATGGCACCAGCTGTGGCAAGAAATGGCCTCCCAAGAATTAAAGGATCCTTCTGTTCTTCATCCATCTCCAATACAATAAAATCTGTTGGAACTTCAAATCCTCCTACTTTCACCGGAAGATCTTCTAGGTGACCAATTGGATACCTCACTGATCTATCTGCCAATACCAAGGAGATCCTACAAGCTTTGTAGGTGAAGAAGCCTAGCCTCTTAGCTACTGAGAAAGGCATCAGACTTGCGCTTGCTCGAAGATCACCTAAGCAACTCTCAAATCGAAAAGGACCAATAGCACATGGTAGAGTAAAACTGCCCGGATCTTCAAGCTTCCTAGGAACAATACTTCTTTGAATGAATGCACTACACTCATGAGAAAGCATGACCATTCCTTGTACCTCTTTAGTCCTTTCCTTAATAGCATCCTTCAAGAACTTGGTTTACTGAGGAACAAGTAGGAATGCATCTATCAAAGGTATCGTGAGCTCTACATTCTTCATCTGTTTTTCGAAAAGGGCTTTATACTTCTCTAGGAGCTGCTTTTTGAACCTACCAGGAAAGGGTGACTTAGGTTCATAGGGAGGTAGAACAAACTCACTAGCCTTGTTCTTGAGTGTGTCCTCTACTACATATTCAACTACAGCCTTTCCTTTCCTCTTAGCAATCTCACTATCACTTTCCTTGTTGAGAGCAGAATTTTCAGAATTCTCCTCCCCCTCTTGAACTTCAATGTCCTCATTGATTGGAGGAATCACCTTAGGCTTGAGAACTTGATGATGTTGCAGTTCATTACCACTTCTCAATGTGATAGCATTGATATACTCCTTGGAGTTTTGCTCAGATTTTCCGGGTAAAGTTCCTTGCGGTCTAGAGCTTGAAGCATTTCGATTCTCCATGTTTGTTACCCTTGATGTGAAATTCTGCAACTCACTCTTCAAATCTCTAACTTCCATAGCTCCTGAGTCTTGTCCCTGAAGTAGTTGCTGCATCATACCCTTTAACTCATTATCCAAACCTGAGGAAGAAGAGGCTTGTGTCTGTTGTTGGCCAAAACCGGGTGGAGAGTATTGTTGCTTTGGGGCATAGCTTTGTTGACCTTGAAACTGAGGTCCTTGTTGGTTAGTATAAGGGACAAGGTCCTTGTTGGTTAGTATAAGGGACAAAAGGCTTTTGTTGCTGAGTTTGTGTGAAGCCTTGTTGCCCTTGTTGTTGAGCTTGAGCTTGGGGTTGAGCTTGGGGATAAACCTGATCTTGTGGGTTCGCCAGATTTGGGTTTCTGTAAGAGAAATTGGGGTGGTTTCTGTAGTTTGGGTTGAAACCTCTGTTGAAACCCCCTTGGCCCGCGATGAAGTTTATCTCTTCCTGAGTCATTTCACCTTTAAGACTGTAGAGGATGGGCTGAGAATCTTCGTAATTGCCTACAAAGCTGATTTGGTTCTGGATAGAGGTCGATCATCTTGTCTATCTTCTCATTCAAAGCTTTGATTTCCTTTTCATACCTCTCATCTGAAGAAGAGGATGATCCTCTATTGGTGCGCACATAATCCTCGTTATAATTACCATCACTTGCTGCAAGATTCTCAATTAGTTCCATGGATTCATCTACACTTTTGCCAAGAAAGTGGCCATTGCTTGAGGAGTCTAGCATGGCTCTCATTCTCGGAAGCACTTCGCGATAGAGGTTACTGAGTAGTGTCTCCTTAGTGAAACCGTGGTGGGGACACTGAGTAGTGAGCTTATTGAACCACTCCCAAGCTTCAGCAAAGCTCTCATTGTTGCACTGCACAAAGCCAGATAGCTCATTGCGAAAGCGGGCAGTCCTAGTTGCTGAAAAGAACTTCTTCAGGAAAGATTTTTTAAGGTCTCCTCATGTAGTGATGGATCCGAGAGGAATGGTGCTTTCCCAATCTTTGGCTCTATCCGCCAAAGAGAAGACGAAGAGGCGCATCTTTAGACCATCATCAGTTACACCGTTGAGCCTTGTAGTAGCGCAGATCTTGTCAAATGTATCCAGGTGCTGCAAGGGGTCCTCAGATGCCAACCCATGAAATTGGTTGTTTTGTGCCATGCTCTCTACGATTACCCTGCTGATCTTGCTGATACTGCTGATCCTGATGATCCTGATGATCTTGCTGATGATGCTGATCCTGATGATCCTGTTGATCCTGATGATGCTGATCCATAGCTGGCTGCTCTGGAGGCTCAAGCTGAGGCTGAACCACTGTTTCTTGCTCCAACACAAGTCTCTCTAAGTGCACAGCTCGCTCTAGTGCTCGTCGCTCTCTTGCTAACTGTCTTTCAAGTGCTTTGATGTCTGAAACCCGCGCAACTAAGTTCGTTGGTCCCCTGCTGCGTAAGTTCATACACCTGGCATCAAAGAGAGAGGAAGAAGCAAAGTTAGTAACCAAATACTTAAACTAAAAAGGAATTGAAATCGAGTTGAACAATCCTTAGTCCCAAATCGGCAACGGCGCCAAATTGATACTAATATTTTTGTCCTATAGAAGAGGTATCAATTTTCTTACTTATCGCGTAGTAGGAATATCGAACCAATCCGGGACGGGACTAAACCAACAAGAATGCACAAAACCCTATTAGATAAGCTATTCTCAGTTTCAAATGAAGAACCTAATGGTTCTAGGTGCAATTAACAGTAAACAAGCAATCAAATTGAAATAAAAGGGAACTAAGCAAGCAAACACAAATTAGACAATCAAATACTAAAGATAAGGCTTATGAGTATAGGTCAATGGAATGGAAGACTTGGGATGATCTTGGGATGCTAATCAAGCTTCAAAGAAGCTAACCTCCTAGCAAGGAACACAATAAGATAATTAGCCTAATCTCTTAGAGCTAATCTCTTTACCTAATCTTAATCCAAGAACAAACTCTCATTTGTGAATTAAGATCAAGCAAGCAATCAAACAGGTCCCAAATAGCCAACAATCACTCTAGACATTCATTTCCATGAGCTAGAATGTGAAAGTCCTATCAAAGCTAAAACTGGCATTTCATCGAGCAATTGGTGGGCATGAAATTCTAAACATCCTAATCAACTTGATCAAGACTAAATTGGCATTAAGATCACTAAGATAGAAGAGATATAAGAAAGATAAACATTAGACATCCCTTAATCATCCATAATCAAGCCAATCCTACCTAACCCATAAACCCTATGAGAAACTACTCACAAATCATGCTTAGCCCAACAAAATCCATAAGAAAGATGTTAAGCATGTTGATTTGTGAAATATTAAAAGGAAGATATGAAGAATCAAAGCAAAACAACTCTTAGATTAAGAAAAGATTCAAAATTTGTCTTACAAGTACTTAGAACAAAAACAAAGCTTTCGAAACAACAAAAATCAGGTTTTTAACTTTAAATAGTAAGGGGGGGGGGGGCGAACCCGGTAAAACCGGGACAAACCGGGTGTTGACCCGGTTTAATTGGGTTGAAACAAGTTCGTGTAGAAGCGTACCGGCTTGGTGGCCGATATCCTACCCGGTACAACTCCCTGTTTCTTTTGCTCATTCTTCGCCGAGGGAGTGTATCGGGTTGGCGCCCGATACTCAAGTCGGTACGATTCCTTTCTTCTTCTACGTCACGTTGTGTGTCGGGTTGGGCAGTCGATACACATCCCGGTACAAGTCTCTGTCCTTTTTCTTCATTTTGGCCGAAAGTCGTATCGGCTTGACGCCCGATACGCAAGCCGGTATGAGTCTCTGGCTTCTTCAGGGGATGATATATCGGCCTCCAAGCCGATACGCAAGCCGGTACTGACTTCCTGTCCTTCTCCTCTTCATCCTTTGAGCTCCAATCTTGCACTTTAGCCAACCTAAACTCCATAGCACCTGAAAAATACCAAGAACACTCCAAATGCAAGCCTAGGATGTGTATTCCTATAACTAGATGCAACTATACTCTAAGTTAAACAAAGAACAAAAGAACAAAGAATGAAAGGAAAAGAAATCAAAACAAGAGCAAATCACTATCCTAAATGCATGAAAACACAAGTACATCAATGATCGAATAGATAGAAAAATCAACGTTCCTAAAATGCAGATTCTGTCCTCACTTACAGAGAATCCGGATTGAAGAATGGAAACTCAGACAAAGATGAGCAATAACACAACATAGAGAGATGAGAGAAAACGTAACTCAATTTCTTATTATGATATCTCAAAACAACTACTCGTATCTTCTTATATAACAACGTAAGTTGTTATCAAGAGGTAAATATAAACTCTAATAAACACCGACATTGATAAGGATAAAGCCCAAAACAAATTAACACCAAAACCAATAGATAACCGACTATCTTGAGTAAACCAGCTGATGTGAGTAAACCGACATCTCTTTTCCTATATCATATAACATGTAGCTTGAATCTTCATCATCCATGAAATCAAGGATTGGATCCTCATAATAAACCGGCTTCGTAGGACATGATTCACCAATTTAAACGTCACCAATCGGCTCATCCTGATAGCTATCAAAAACTGGTGCACCATATATTTCAATATAACATTCCTCTTTACCTAGAAACAACGTGTTATCATTTCGATCACGACTTGATGGCTTATCATTGATTTGTTGATGATGATCTGTGCGTATCAAGGTTTGATTGACGATCTCCTCAAACTCTTCTACTGAATGATAGATCTGCATGGGATGGTTATCGAACGCCGTCTTCCCTGCCAATATATGAATCAATTCATAGATTTTTGATTGGAAGTTTTTTGCATAGCCGAAAGAGTGGGACGCAACGCCGCCCATTCCGTCGCGGTTGCGTCTTGTTTATGCCCTTGAGCGTTGGAATTATTGTTCGTATTTGTATTTGCCATCGGCGAATCTCGAACAACTTCAAGAACGAAAAAAGTCTCTGATAACAACTGATAGAGTAGCAGGAGTAAAGTAACGAGAATACGAGGATATCCAGGAGATGATCATATCGAACTCGGGTCTCATCGATTTGGTTGGTACTCCAAACTAAATTAATGATCAATTGTGAATCCTTCACAAGGCTCAAGCGCTCTTTAGATTTACAACTAATTCATTAATCAATATCAAAAATTAACCTTTACAAAGCTATGATTATCCTATTTATACTATACAAATGAGATCAAATCATATCTCTTCATAATCTAAAAAGATTTGTAGTTATCCTTGAATAAAAGAAATCTAACCATAAAATCTAAAAAACTATACAAATCCCACAGCTCAAATATATATGATGCGCTGCATCTGTTTCGATTTCAAGTTATTGTTAACATTCGCAAAACAATCTTTATATTAAATGAGAATTGCTTTTAGCCTTATATTCACTTTCAAATTGGTTGATTACTAAATTATCATTAATGAAATTAAGTTTTTTACAATATTAACCTTAGTTTATATTTACAATTTTATATTTATTACATTAGTTTTTATTTTAAAGATATACATCATCCGAATAAAATAAATTAAAAGATAAGACGATAAATATGAAAAATACTTTTAAATTATGAGTTTTTAATATTGATAACTATGACTATTGTGTATAAAACCAATTTATATAATAAATTAGTATTAGTTACATGAATTTTAAATTTGGATAAATGTAAACAATAAATATTTAAAATATTCATACATATATAATTATATTTTACTTAAAATTTTATTTATGAGATATATGTAATTTAAAAAAAGTAAGATGATAAATATATAATATTTATGAAGATTTTTAAATATTAATAAATATGATTGTTATATATGACACAATTTACATAGTAAATTTGTATTATTTATATAAATTTTGAATTTATATATAAATGATAAAATATTTTTAATAATGTATTATATATTACATAAATATATAATTATAATTTATTTTGTTCTAATTAATTTTATTTTTGAATAAATTATAAAATGTTTTAATAGAAGATTAAGTATAATAATGTTTGTATCTATATTTACTTACAAATAGTTTGATATAGATTTTTTATAATATTATTATTATTAAATTAAATTGATAATTTTTATTTTTGTTTTAAAAATTTGTATGCTAATAATGTTTGTGCTCGCACATGGTGCGAGCGAATCATACTAGTAGTATATACTTGTAGTTTTGCTTGACCTTGCAATACAGCGACATTGATATCTTGAGAGCTGATTGAGACAATAATACGAGAAGTAAAGTTGGAGTTTGCAGACAGACGTGATGGAGGTCAACCTAATTCTTTTCCATGGGCTTTTTAAAATATTTGACTACCACATCTTCTTTTACTAGCGTGTTTCAATGTATTACAATATAAATTATAATAAATTAAGTTTTGAAATAATTCTACATATTTATCACAAGTTATTAGATACACATAAGATATAATAACAAGTTGTCAACTTTAAATTTACGATCTTTTCCATCATGCATGTCATTCTAGGCCTAGCATGAACCATTCGTAATATTGATGACACATACACAAAATGTAAAATATTATCCGTAATATTTTTTTTGGTCAGTGATCGATCATAACAATTTCTCAACTATAAATTTACGATATTTTCCATCATGCATGTATTCTAGGCCTAGCATGAACCATTCGTTATATTGATGACACATCCACAAAATAGTAAATTAACATCCGTAATATTTTTTTTTGGTCAGTGATCATCCGTAATATTTAATAGTAGATTGTAAGATGGGATTTAGTGGTTATATATTCAGTAATTAGAGTGCTGGCAAGCTTTAAGCAAAGTAGCGTTCACCTTTTTAAAACCCTTGAGCATGAGAGTTCGACTCCTTATTCTCGTACAAGATCGAGAAAGGTCCAGTGACCCCTATTTTTTGTTACGATTAGGAGGTTCATGGTCTATACATTGGTACATTTTATAGTGCGAGGATCAAAACTATGTTAAATTTACATTTTTTATAGAAATGAGACTTCTTCCAACATAAATCAAACCTTATACTTCCAGAATATCTATATTATCGGTGTTCATGTGGATTACCGTCAGATAAATGGGCCGTTCTAACACAAAAAGTCAATTGGTATTTCTGTAGTGTTTTCTGAAATATATATTGTTAATTTTCAGTCTTTCCTATTAATTTTTGTCAATATTATGAAATATATATGTAAAAAGTTTTCAATATTTTTGATAGATACACTCCATTGAAATTGAGTAATTTTGTCGAAAATTAATAAAATTGCTTATTTTAATAAATATAACGGTTAAAATTAAAATCTTTAGTTTTTGTAGTGTTTGTATTTTATGGTGTGTTGGGAATTATAATTTTCAGTCCTACAGAAATCATTTTTTTAATTGGACTTTATTTAAATCTTAAAGTAACTACTTAAAAGTATATAACCAAAAAAATGTTTTCAGTCCTACGGGTGAGAAATTTGTTGGATTTTTCGCTTAATTTATCTTTTGGACAACTTTTTGGCTTATTTAAAGCCAAACATGCTAATTACCATCGTTATTACAAAAGATAGACCGTTTATATTAATGTAAAAATAAAATATTAGTTACCCAGCTCTCTTTACTCATAACATCCATTTTCTAAAAACTATGTGGTTACTAGTCATCTAAAAATAAACAACTTGTAATCTATTCTCTACTACATAAACACCCATAAGCTCTTCCTCATAATCCCACAGAGCCAACTCCCGATACAATTAAATATATAAATAAAAAAATAAATTGAACTCCTAACCGCGGTTTCTTTTATAACCTATTTATTTAAAATTTGTTCATATTAATGCAGACAAACTTAAAAAAATGTTTAAAGTGCGAAAATTAGTTAGTGTAAGAACTAAGAACCACAAAATAACATCGTCGATTCTCTATGAAGAATTTAGTAAAATTTTAAGTATATTTACAAGTTTCGCCTAAAACAATTTCTCAGAAAGTTCACATATTTATAAAATAATCTAAGAACCTCTAAACAAAAGCACTTTGTCTTTTTATTGTTTGCTTTCTTATAAGAATCTCAAAACCCTTTTTGCTGAAAGCTCTTTCAATTGTGTTGAAGCACAAACAATATTTTTCACTCCTATTTATACACAATAGGTGTTTGAGGCTAACTAACCGAACTCCCAAGTTGACATCTAGGAATCTCATTGTTAATCTTCTTGTCATTTTTTTCTACAAATAATAAAGAAAAGTTCAAGAAAAGAAACTTCTTCAAGTTGCATTAAGCTATCCAAGAAGCCTTTTTCCTAAGCAACCGCATTTTGTCTTGTCCGTATTACCTTGCCATCATCATACTTGACTCCTCCTCAATATTCACACAACTCAACTTTTTATAGCACCTCTTATATATTTCTTGACTTCTACAAGATCTACTTTAGTCTGCTCTATATTCAGATGTGTCTAGAGAAATAGAAGTAGAGATGTTTATATTAATTCCTCATATTAAGAATATAAATATGTATCAAAGGATGATGGCGGTAAATTTCATATGTTGTAGTTTTTTGTGAAATGAACATTATTCTCTAGTGAAGAGTTATTTTGTAATTATTTTCATAATTTATAATAAAATAATTTATTATTTAATATTAAATCAGGTTCGGGTTCTTCGGGTCGTAATCTCTTTTTAGATTGAGATTATTAGTTATCAATACCTCGCATACTCGAACTAGAAATGAATTACGACTAACCCCTGCACTAAACCATGTACGATGGTCACAAACTGCAACAAAGTATGATAAAAACTGCAACAAATGATATAATCGAACAAAAATGTGACATTCACTCTCATAATAAAAAAGTGAAAAATAGTTCGAAAGTTTTGTTAAAACAGAGAAACGAATAACAGAAATATATGTATATTTATATGATCATAACATGATCGGTTACATTTGATCAAAACAAAAAAAGAAACATGATCGGTTATAATCAATTACAAGACCCACAACAGATATAATTAAATAAAAGGGGAATGAATTTAATCATCTGAAATTAATATGAGGATTCCATCCGAAGCCTGCCCAAATATTATAGCAATTAGGATACAGAACGACGGCAACGTTTGATAGTGTCGCAACCTCTCCTGTAAGGATTGACTTCTTGCTTCTTGCAGGTGCTAGGGTTCGCTTTATCACAAAGCTTAGCGTGATCTCCAGCAAAAAGATCGTGATAATCTATGGCTCCTTTGTTTTTTTGAACTGGGTAATCTATGCCTCTTGCCTCAATATTGGTTACTGTAAGAGCCAAGAACACTACAAGAGCGAGAGAGACAATAACTTTGACACTTTTAGATATCCCCATATTATTACTACTAATTTGTTATTTATTTTCTTCAAAGAAATTAAATAAATAAACAGGTTATAAAACAAACCCCAATTAGGAATTCAATTTTTTAATTTTTATATATTTAATTGTATCTGGAGTTGGCTCTGTGGGATTATGAGGAAGAGCTTATTGGTGTTTATATAGTAGAGAATAGATTCCAAATTGTTTATTTTTGGATGCTTAGTAACCACATAGTTTTTAGAAAATGGATGTTATGAGTAAAGAGAGCTGGGTAACTAATATTTTATTTTTACATTAATATAAACGGTCTATCTTTTGCAACAACGGTGGTAATTAGCATGTTTGGTTTTAAATAAGCCAAAAAGTTGTCCAAAAGATAAATTAAGCGAAAAATCCAACAAATTTCTCATCCGTAGAACTGAAAACATTTTATTGGTTATATACTTTTAAGTAGTTACTTTAAGATTTAAATAAAGTTCAATTTTAAAAAATGATTTCTGTAGGACTAAAAATTATAATTCCCAACACACCTTAAAACAGGGGTCAGTGGACCTTTCTCGATCTTGTACGAGAATAAGGAGTCGAAATCTCATGCTCAAGGGTTTTAAAAAGGTGAACGCTACTTTTCTTAAAGCTTGCCAGCAAATCTCATGTAACAATTGTAACGTTTGCCTCTTTTAAATATAATGCACCAAATTTTGTTAAAAAAAAAAAATTCTTAATTCATATTAATTTATATTGTAATACATTGAAACAAGCTAGTAAAAGAAGATGTGGTAGTCAAATAATTTATATTGCAATACATTAAAACAAGCTAGGAAACAATTAGGTTAACCTCTATCACGTCTATCCCTGCAATCGAAACTGATGCAGTGCATCATATATATTTGAGTTGTGGGCTTTGTATAGTTGTTTAGATTTTATGGTTAGATTTATTTTATTCAAGCATAACTACGAATCTTTTTAAATTATGAAGAGATACGATTAGATCTCATTTGTATAGTATAAATAGGATGCTCATAGATTTGTAAAAGTTAACTTTTAATATTGATTAATAAACTGGTTTTAAACCTAAAGAGCTCTTGACCCCTGTGAAGAGGATTCACAATCGATCGTTAATTTCGTTGGAAGTACCAACCAAATCAACGAGACCCGAGCTCGATGTGATCATCTCCTTCAGATCCCCATATCCTCCTCGTTACTTTACTTCCGCTACTCTATCAGAAACTACCTCCAAGTCCGAGTGAAATCACTTTCTTATCTTCATCTTTGTTCTTACAATGCACAATCAATGTCGCACGCGTTACAAGTTTGTTGATAATCACAACATGTTTTGCTGAGAAGGGCAAAAGTCCCGCAGACGCAAATGATGTCGTTGCAAAGATAATTAGACATGCTACTAGCATGAAAATGAAATTGTGATTCCTTAAGAAAGCCAATATCTTTTTCTTTTTTCTTTCTTCTTCAGTTATAATATTTTTGGGGGGAGAGTAAAGTAGTATTTATGACTTTATATATGAAATGAAATTTTATGATAATATATCTCTTTATAATATGCAGTATACCGTTAAATAATGAGTTGTATATATATATATATATATATATATATATATATATATATAGAGAGAGAAAGAGAGAGAGAGAGAGAGAGAGAGAGAGAGAGAGAGAGAGAGAGGGGGGAATTGATTGTTTTAAACCATTTTTTGGTTATATACCATTTTTTTAAAAATGCAAAAAGGGATCTTATGCATATGAAATTACTTTGAGCATCCTCACGACCAGACAATAAAATAGAATTTAAATTTACGTATTAACCATTAAGAAGTCTACTAATTATATGGATGTTTACGCCGAAGATTTCCAATAGAAGTCTACATTTTCATATATATATTAAATTTTAATTATAAAATTTATAAAAAAAACATTTTTACCTAAAACTTTTTGATTAATCAAAACATAGTCAAATATCACCTATTAAAAATAAATTTTAATACAAATAAGTCATATTTAACAAGCATGTCTAAATAGCAAATTCTAGGTGTTGAAGATGAAGTCTATGGTAGAATTTTTCTTTAGAAGTATGTGGTAGAAGTCTACCTTCTCAAGTCTGACCTAGAACGAAAATTGGTGGGAACTTAAATACATTTGGCGGTAATTTTATTTTGGAAAAGAAGTATAGCATTGAAGTTTACATGAGAAGTCTTCACATGACGTATATTATCAACGATTTTTAACATGGGAATTTTACCTTCTGTATAAAGCAAAAAGGGTGTGTTACTTTTGTGACCTGATAGAAAAATAAATCTCTCTCTCTCTCTCTCTCTCTCTCTCTCTCTGCCGTGAGCCGCGTTTTTTGTCGTCGCCTCAGTTCCTGTGGTATTAATTCTTCTTCAATTTGTTTGTGTGATATTACATTATTCTTCTTTTTGACTTCTCATGACAATTGTTTAATAATACATAGATATGGGGAGATACTCCTACAGTCCACATTCAAGTAGCTCCATGGAGAGTTTGTGGAGTTCATGGTTGCCCGAAGTGACTCTACTACTCGAACTAAATTCGGTATTCATGACAACTGTTTTTGTGGGTTGTTGACCGTAATGAAAGCTTCAACTACCAACTATAATCCGGGTCGGTTATTTTTGGATGCAAGAACTATAAGGTAATAAGACTGTTGTGGTGTTGTTTTCTTTTGCGGTTGTGGTTTGTGTCTTTTGAATATAATAAATTGTTTAATATCTACGTATAGGATGATAACGATCATTTATTAAATGGTGGGATGAAGCTATTATAGAGGAATTGCAAAAGCTTAGATATGCCTTAAAAACCAGGGAGACTGCATCTGTTTTCTTAAAGATAGTGATTATCATGCAGCTCGAACACGGATTGAGGCTAAAATCGTTCAACTGGAGGAGACAATTCTGGAACAATGTTCTGTAGTCGTGGTGCTGAAAAAGGCGGTTTTAGTCGTTGTAGTCCTTTTAACCGTGATACTCTCATTAGTTTTTACCATTTAAAATTCTAGATTCGTAGCCGGATTTGATATTGACAAACATTTGTATCACATTTACGAACCATTATCATTAATTTCGGTGAGTTGCTTCTTGTTTATTCACATATTTATAAATAATCTGAGAACCTCTAAACAAAAGCTCTTTGTCTTTTTATTGTTTGCTTTATTACAAGAATCTCAAAACCCTTTTTGCTAAAAGCTCTTTCAATTGTGTTGAAGCACAAACAATATTTTTCACTCCTATTTATACACAATAGGTGTTTGAGGCTATCCCTAACCGAATTCCCAAGTTGACATCTAGGAATCTCATTGTTAATCTTCTTGTCATTTTTTCTACAAATAATAAAGAAAAGTTCAAGAAAAGAAACTTCTTCAAGTTTCATTAAGCTATCCAAGAAGCCTTTTTCCTAAGCAACCGCCTCTTCTCTTGTCCGTATTACCTTCCCATGATCATACTTTGACTCCTCCTCAATATTCACACAACTCAACTTTTTATAGCACCTCTTATATATTTCTTGACTTCTACAATAATTTGTTATTTAATATTAAAATGGATTCGGGTTCTTTGGGTCGTAATCTCTTTTTAGATGGGGATTATTAGTTATCAGTACCTCGCATGTCATTAAATGTTTTTCTTACCGGGACTCGAACTAGAAATGAATTACGACTAACCCTTGAACTAAACCATGTACGATGGTCATAAACTGCAACAAAATAGGATAAAAACTGCAACAAATGATAAAATTGAATAAAAATGTGACATTCACTCTCATGATAAAAAGTGAAAATAGCTTGAAAGTTATGTTAAAACAGAGAAACGAATAACAGAAATATATGTATATTTATATGATCATAACATGATCGGTTACATTTGATCAAAAAAAGAAAAGAAACATGATGGGTTATAATCAATTACAAAACCAACAACAGATATAATTAAATAAAAGGGGAATGAATTTAATCATCTGAAATTAATATGAGGATTCCATCCGAAGCCTGCCCCAATATTATAGCAATTAGGAGACAGAACGACGGCAACGTTTGATAGTGTCGCATCCTCTCCTGTAAGGATTGACTTCTTGCTTCTTGCAGGTGCTAGGGTTTGCTTTATCACAAAGCTTAGCGTGATCTCCAGCAAAAAGATCGTGATAATCTATGGCTCCTTTATTTTTTTGACCTGGATAATCTATGCCTCTTGCCTCAATATTGGTTACTGTAAGAGCCAAGAACACTACAAGAGCGAGAGACACAATAACTTTGACACTTTTAGATATCCCCATATTATTACAAATAATTTGTTATTTATTTTTTTTCAAATAAATTAAATAAATAAACAAGTTATAAAAGAAACCCCGGTTAGGAGTTCAATTTATTTTTTATTTATATATTTAATTGCATCTGGAGTTTTCTCTGTGGGATTATGAGGAAGAGCTTATTGGTGTTTATATAGTAGAGAATAGATTCCAAGTTGTTTATTTTTGGATGCTTAGTAACCACATAGTTTTTAGAAAATGGATGATATGAGTAAAGAGAGCTGGGTAACTAGTATTTTATTTTTACATTGATATAAACGGACTATCTTTTGCAACAACGATGGTAATTAGCATGTTAGGTTTTAAATAAGCCAAAAAGTTGTCCAAAAGATAAATTAAGTGAAAAATCCAACAAATTTCTCATCCGTAGAACTGAAAACATTTTTTTGGTTATATACTTTTAAGTAGTTACTTTAGGATTTAAATAAAGTCCAATTTAAAAAATGATTTCTGTAGGGCTTAAAATTATAATTCCCAACACACCTTAAAATACATCACTACAAAAACTAAAGATTTTAATTTTAACCGTTATATTTCATAATATATATAATTTCATAATATTGACAAAAATTAATAGGAAAGACTGAAAATTAAGAATATATCTTTCAGAAAACACTGTACAGAAATATCAGTTGACTTTTTGTGTTAACACGGCCCATTGATCTAACGGTAATCCACATGAATACCGATAATATAGATATTTTGGAAGTATAAGACCACGTCCATCCGCGGACGCAGGTAGGGTTTCTTAATTTTATTTTTTTATTAATTTTTTTTTTTTTTTTTTGAAAGACGAAAAAAAAAAAAAAAAAAAAAAAATTCCAACCAATTAGAATTCGACACGTGTCTTGCACAGTGCAAGAGACGTCTCTTATTTAAGAGATTTAAGTAACCGTATATTAAAAAAAAAGTGGGCCCCACATGGGACCCACATTATTTAAATAATTTATTTGCCTAGGAAACTCCCCCAGTCTCACCGCTGCATGTGCTCTAAGGTATAATTTATGTTGGAAGAAGTCTCATTTCTATAAAAAAAGGTAAATTTAACATAGTTTTGATCCTCACACTATAAAATGTACCGGTGTATAGACGAACCTCCTAATCATAACAAAAAAACAGGGGTCATTGGACCTTTCTCGATCTTGTACGAGAATAAGGAGTCGAACTCTTATGCTCAAGGGTTTTAAAAAGGTGAACGCTACTTTGCTTAAAGCTTGCCATCACTCTAATTACTGAATATATAACCACTAAATCCCATCTTACAATCTACTATTAAATATTACGGTTGATCACTGACCAAAAAAAAATATTACGGATGATAATATACATTTTGTGGATGTGTCATCAATATTACGAATGGTTCATGCTTGGCCTAGAATGACATGCATGTTGGAAAAGATCGTAAATTTAAAGTTGACAACTTCTTATTATATCATATATGTATCTAATAACTTGTTGTATTTTTATGAAACTCTCTTGATGAGGTTATGTATTGATCAACATATATATATAGTACAATCAGAATATTCTAGAGTATTACAATAAATGATATGTCCATAAATTTCTATCTAACACCCCTCCGCAGTCGGATCGGGAGGTTGCCGAACGTTCAGGCTGGAGCGGAAGTCAAGAAACATAGTTGTAGGCAAGCCTTTGGTAAAAATGTCGGTGTATTGTACAGATGTAGGAACATGAAGAATCTTGACCTGACCCAACGCTACTTTCTCTCGAACAAAATGAATGTCGATCTCTATGTGCTTCGTACGTTGATGCTGAACCGGGTTAGTGGAAAGATAAACGGCGCTGATATTGTCACAATATACCAAGGAAGCTTTGTTAATCGGCAGTTTGAGCTCAAGAAGAAGATTGTGTAACCATGTAAGCTCAGCAATAGTGTTGGCGACTCCTTTGTATTCAGATTCAGCGCTGGAGCGAGAAACCGTAGGTTGTCGTTTCGCGGACCAGGAGACAAGATTATCACCAAGAAAAATACCAAAACCGGAAGTAGAGCGACGTGTGTCAGGACATCCGGCCCAGTCAGAATCACTATAAGCAACGAGGGACATGGAGGACGATGAGTGAAGGTGGAGTCCTTGAGTGATTGTACCATTGGGATAACGGAGGATGCGCTTAATAGCAAGGAAATGAGATTCTCGTATATCATGCATAAAGAGACAGACTTGTTGAACAGCGTAAGCGATGTCGGGGCACGTGAACGTGAGATATTGAAGAGCGCCGGCCAGACTTCGATAAAAAGTGGGATCGGAGAATGGTTCACCAGCATTAACATCAAGCTTGGCCTTAGTGTCGACAGGCGTGAGACACAGTTTGCAATCGGTCATGTTGGCCCGATGAAGGAGATCAGCAATGTAATTTTGTTGATGAAGAAAGAGCCCCTTGTCATGACGAGTAACAGATATGCCAAGAAAATGATGAAGAGGGCCATCATCAGACATTGGAAACTCGGCAGAGAGAGATGCAATAATGGATTGCAAGAGAGTCGGGGAGGAGGCCGTGAGAATCATGTCGTCGACATATAAGAGGAGATAGGCCAAGTCCCTGCCACGACAAAGAACAAACAACGACGAATCCATAACACTTTGGACAAAACCAAGACGGGAGGGGAAAGTAGCAAACCGATGAAACCAAGTACGGGGTGCCTGCTTGAGCCCATAGAGTGATCGTCGAAGAAGGCAGACATGGTCAGGACGTGACAGGACTTTGAAGCCCGGCGGCTGGTGCATGTAGACAGTCTCCTTAAGATCCCCATGAAGAAAAGCGTTTTTAACGTCGAGCTGATGAAGAGGCCAATTCTTCGTGATAGCAACATGAAGAACATACCGAATAGTCGCAGGTTTTATGACAGGACTAAACGTCTCATCGCAGTCAACGCCAGCTTGTTGGGATTGTCCATTTGCAACAAGACGCGCCTTATATCGAGCAAATTTCCCGGTGGAGTCAAACTTGTGCCTGAATAACCACATAGAACGAACAACATTAGCAATTTTGGGCCGTGGTACTAAAGACCATGTTCCCGTTTTAATAAGAGCACCATATTCCTCTCCCATGGCAAGGTTCCAGTTCAGAGCCTTTTTGGCTTCCAACCTAAATACTTTTCTTCCTGTCTTTTCTTCTTCCCTTCTTCTTCTTTCTCCCGCTTCTCTTCTCTGATACCATGTAATTTTATGAAACTCTCTTGATGAGGTTATGTATTGATCAACATATATATATAGTACAATCAGAAGATTCTAGAGTATTTACAATAAATGATATGTCCATAAATCTCTATCTAACACTTGTGATAAATATGTAGAATTATTTCAAAACTTATTATATTTTCTGGCCATCTGGTTACTTCGGTCTCTGGTTTTCTGGCAATTTGGTCTGGTAGATGGATTTCTTTTATCTGACTGGTTATCTAATCGTCACCACCTATACCTAACCCTGGTGGAGTATTGGGTTTTACCTTCTTTATGCCTGCTTTGTTATGGCTTTTGTTTGTTGTTTGTTGTTCGATTATGTTCATTTGAATTTGCTTTTCTTAATTTTGGATTTCAACTTGCTTGCGATTGGGCTTCGGCATCTCTCGGGGCTAAGTTGAATCTAGAAAATCTTCTAGCGATAAACCGACAGATTTACGACTTTTTACCGAGGAAGATAAACTGACGTATTAGCGACGATAATTACCGACATACGTATTGTTGATTATCCGTCGCGAAAAAACGACGGTATACCGTCAAATAACCGTCGGCAATTACCGACGGTTTACCGAGTGTGTAAAACCGATGAACAATCGACATATAATTGCCGACGATTTGCCGATGGAATTTAACTGATGGTTTCATGACGAAATAAACCGATAGTTTACCGATAGAGAATAACCGACGGTTTACTGATGGATGGTAACCGAAGGTTTACCGACAAACACAAAACCGACAGTTTACCGACGGACACCAAACCAACGGTTTACCTCTGACTTTTTCCGACGGATTACCGACCGATTCTAAACCGACGGATTACCGACTGTTCTGAAATTAAAAACATTTTATCTATAATAACTTACTAAATAATATAAAGATATATTTTCTAGTATTTTGACCAAACAACAGATATTTTCTAATATATAATCTGTAATTGGTTTTTCACAACCTTCCACAAAGTAAACGCCTAATAATGGACAGAAATAAATGTCATTTAATTTATAAGTAGTAATACTATTTTCCTCCACAACAGATATTATACTGTATCACAAATGTGAAAAATAATTATTATATCATAAATACAAATCATGGCTTTCTCCAATAGGTATATACTAATTGTAAAAAACATACAATAGAGATATTTTCCTTTTTATTTTTAAGACAGAAGATTTTTTCTTTTTCTTAATGAAGCAAGTAATTAATGGTTGACATATATGTACTCTTAACATATTTAAATTCGTTGTCAAACGAGATAAACGGTGAGAACATATATAGTTGTCAAGTTCTTCCTCTCAAAACAAATCATTTCATCGTATACTACTTTACTCCCAAACAAGTATTATAACAAAAGAGACAAAAAAAAAAGACGATGGTTTCCTCAAGGAATCACAATTTCATTTTGATGCTATTCCTATTTCTAATCATCCATGCAACGACACCATTTGCGTCTGCGGGATTTTTGCCCTTCTCCTCCAAACATGTTACAATTATCAACAAACTTGTAACCCAAGCAACATTGATTGTGCATTGTAGGAACAAAAATGAAGATAAGGGAGTGATTTCACTACCACATCTCGGAAGTTTCGATTTCAGATTTCGTGTTAACCTCCGCAAAACAACAGTATACACTTGTAGTTTTGCTTGGCCTGGCAACACAGCAACATTTGATATTTTTAGAGCTGATCGAGACGACAATCCCAAAAGCAAAGTTGGAGTTTGCAGTGAATGTATTTGGAGCATCTACGAGCCAGCACCATGTAGGGATAGACGTGACGGAGGTCAACCTAATTGTTTCCCATGGGCTTCTTAAATTATTTTAAAATATTTATTGCATCTTTCAATTTTGTGTAAAATTGCATTACAATATATTAATTCTTGTTCTATACAAATATATTCTTCTTATAAATAAATAAAAAATAAATAAATAAATATCATTGTTAAATAATTTTACTAATTTATCACTTTCTCTTTTGATATATATATATCTAAACCATTAATAAAATAGTCTACCAACATAGATATTCAGACATACGTTCACTTTTGGTATTTTAAATATATTTAAAATATATTTACGAGTTTATTTCTTCATTTAAACAAATATGAAATTCAACCATCAGTTATTTATTTTATTTTGTTCATAATCTTATATAGCAAATCTTATCTCCGTGTAAAATGGGGAAAATATGGGCCATCGGCCTAAATATATATACTTCAAACCCATATTTTCGCTGGCCCGAGTAACTCAGTTTTGCAAATGTGAATTATTCATGCGTTTGATTTACGGCCCATTGTATGTTCTCGGCCCAAACCTCGCACACAGCCGTCAAACGACGCAAAATCTAAAAAACAATTCTTCCGTCTCTTCCACTTCCACCGTTCCTTCCTAGACCTCTCTAAGGAAGAATGGCACAAATGCCACTTTCTCAGAAATCAGTGGCCAACATGCCACTCCATGATCTACATGCCACTTATTTTTAATGAAATGCCGAAATTACCCCTGAAATTTTTTAAATGAAAAACTCATCACCCGTGTGGTACAACTGCCCCCCAGATGTACCAGTACAACTGCCTTCCTAGATGTACCAGTTGTACCTGCCCTCCTAGATGTACCAGTTGTACCAGTTGCCCCCCAGACGTACCAGTTGTACCAGTTGTACTAAGATGAATTGGTACAACTGACATAATAATAATCCTCCAGTTGTACCAGTTGTACCGCAATAGGAGGATTCGAACCCTGGACGCGACGCGCGCACAGGGACGCGCACGACCACCTGAACTACCGTGTATTTTACAAATCTATACCGATTCAATACTATTTAAGTCTGACAAATCATGATTGAGATTCATTAAGGGTAAATTTGTAATTTTCCCAGAAAGTGGCATTTGTGATTAGTTTTTCTAAGAATGTGGCATTTAAGATTTTTACTCCCTCTCTAATGGCAATCGCCGTTACAGAAACTTATCACTCTCACCCCGCTCCATACCTCGCCTTCAAAACCGTACATCACCGTTCTTTCCACTCCCTTCAATTTTGCTTACTATTAAACTCGAATGATTAAATTTCATTCAATTTTCCGAGAATACACATCCAGCCGTTTCGATTTGCCCTCTAATTTACACTCTTAAAACCCAGCAACAGAACGCACAGCCACCCTCGCCGCCTCGACACAGATTCAATCTCTTTTTGCAGATCTTCAATCCCCTGCAACTACTAGTTTGCTGCCATGGCTCCATTTGACTTTGTCGCCATCCCAGCATTACGTCCAATGATCTTGACCTCGGTCGCGCCTCCCAACAGGTTGTTGGCAAACTTCTTCGCTATTGGGATGCGAAGAATATCAAGAAGGATGTCAGTTCATGGGTTTTGTTATTCTCCTCCTCGCTGAAAAGGTGTGTCCTCTCTCTTATCGTCCACGTAATTTTCCAATATACGTTTATACTCCCTCGCTAATAGCTACAACCACAAACGTGTGCAGAAAGAGATAGGATTATGTCTACGACACTTTGCTCAACTATGGTGTGAACCATGGATATATGAATGGTCATCGTCTCATATACCCTTATTTCCAAAAAAAAAATCTAAAATGACCCCTTATAACTTAGTTTCTTTTAACATTTTTTTTTTTAAATCGAAATATATGTTCAGTTACCAAAAATCCAAAGTAAGTACACAAAATTATAACTTATACCTGGTTTTTACCCACCAGCCCAAACTTATCGGATATAACTCGAATTTTCAAATTCCTCCTTCCCAATTTCAAAATTTAAATTACTTCTCGATGGTTATTTCTGGGATATTCGTGAAACTAGGTACAACTACTCTAGTTCTACTTGATTTTGAATTCGATTTTGTTGGAAAATAGTGGAGACATAACATTGCAAAGATACAAAAGACGATATTTTACACAAAAAGTACTTATGAGATGTTCTTCAAAATGAAAATGATCCTGCACACATCAAGACCAACATATACTTCCCCCATACTTAGCAACTATCCTGAGTAAACTCCACAATCACATCCAGATCATCCAAATTCACTATACTAACTTCTGTAATTTATTAAGTGCGGTCTAACCTAGGGAGTATCGATCAAAGAACACATGGACTCTTACTCTATTAGCATCTGACCACTCTACTATCTTTTTCTGGTTCCTTTCTTTTCCTTACTTCCTTAGCAACTGATTTTTTCCATATGGGTATCATTTTATTTTTTCTATCAGTGCTCTTCCCGCATTGGGATGTACTTTGGACACATTTCATGGATGCACCGGAGTTAATAGGGGTCTCTACCAATCCCGCGACCACTTCGGAGCTACTAGCTCATCCTCACTCTACTATATTTTTTTTTTACTTTAAGGAAGAGGAAAAGGGAACCATATTTAGACAGGTTTACAAGCTGTGTTAGAACTATCAGAGGAATTTGATCCAAAGTATACCGAGCCCTAAGGTGAGAAAATTAAGTCAAGTTAAGTGCGAAGTCAGTAATGGATTCTCTGAATACCTGAAGTGATATGGGTGTCCTTACTAGGCTGATCAGTGTTGGGTTTTCTAATAGTCATAGATCATCTGCAACTCATCCAGTGGTTACTTAAGTTCCTACAAGTGTAGTAATCTCCTCAAAAATTCCGTGTTTCCTACTTAATTTTGACTCAATAAAACAAATTGGACTGACTCTAAGAAAACAAAAAGCGGTGCGTCAGTAGCTACCTCCCCCACACTTGAAACACATTGTCCCCAGTGGTGTCAAGCTTAGGCTCGGTGAGAATAATAATCAAATCTGAAAATCCGAGACGTTGCAGAACACTTACCTGTCGTCGGCCTATGTCGAGCGATGCACAATGTGTGTTGATCGATGCAAGGTGAATATGCTCGCGATTATTAAGATAACTGGTGTCTGAACCGCAATAAAATCGGCTAACCATGAATCACGTCTTTGTCGACCGACACAAAGATGTGTCGATCGATGCCATGCGATTATGCTTGTTTCTCACGATTTTGAACACACCAAAAACAATGAAAAATCAAAACAAACTGAATCAAAACGAAAAATAAAGAACTAAAATACCCAACAGTGGGTTGCCTCCCACTCAGCGTTTGTTTAAAGTCAGTAGCTTGACTATGGAGAAGAGAACGGACTTATGGTGGATTCAACAGAGACTTTGAATGTCTCTGCGAATATCTCTGCAGCCAAGGGGGTGTATAAGCGTTCGGATCATGAGATCTCCCAAGGAAAGAGCGAGAAGAATCAGGGCGGGAGCGAAGCGTGGGTGGGATACTGCGTTTTCCTGTATTCATAGCAAATGGATCAGTAGTTTTAAGCTTAGAGGATCGATACCTATGCTTTGGTGGATGAAAGAGATCTGAAGTTTTCTGCCTAATAGCAGTTGCAGGCTTTGAAAATATTAGAGCATGTTCAGAATGAACATCCATCTTCTCTTCTCCAATAGGACTCTCTGGTTCCACTTCAAAACTGAAACTCTGTCCATCAATGGTGGATTTGTGCAGCTTATCCATCTTGAACTACAAAGGCTTGTCTCCCAGATGGAGATCAATCAGACCGCGTCTCACATCAATAACTGTTCCAGCAGTAGCTAAGAATGATCTACCAAGTAGCAGAGGATCATAAGGCTCAACATTATACTTCAGCACCACAAAGTTCGTTGGAATCAAGTAGTTTCCAACTCTGATAGGAACATCCTCAAGAACACCTTCTGGATACCTCTTTGATCGATCAGCTAGGATAAGAGAGATCCTAGTAGGCTGGAAATCCATCAGTCCTAATCTAACAGCTATAGAGTATGGCATGAGATTCACACCAGATCCTAAATCACACAGAGAATGTTTAAATTTGTCCTTAGAGATGGTGCAGTCTAGCACAAAGACTCTTGGGTCTGGAAGCTTATCTGTAATTTGAATCAGCTTCTTTTCCATCACTTTCATGCAATTAGCTTCGTCTAGCTCCTGTTTAGACAACTAATGAGCCTGAGAATGTGGTATAGACGGCTTGGAAACTTAATCAGAGACTGTTGCGGGTATCTGGTCACGTCTGCGATCTGTGTCGATCGATGCAGTAGGAGTGTCGATCGATGCAGGGCGATTTCGAGCAATTCCATCAGTCGTCTCGGTCATGTATCGATCGATGCACGAGGTGTGTCGATCGATGCTTGTCTTAGACAGACATAATTCATCCAAAAAATCTGAAATTATGCTCTCTTCTTCTTCCAGAAAGTCAATCGCATCTCTTATGATTACATCATTGACGAATCTGTTCTTTTCAGCTTTTCCAGATCCATTTTGACTTTGCGCTGCTCCCGCAGTCTGCTGCACTTGAACATCTAGCTTCTTCATATGAATACTCAGAGATTCAATCTTCCCATTCAGATCAAGGTACAGAGCATCTATCTTTCCATTGAAGTCCACTGTACTCTTCTGCTGTCCTTCCAGGAGTTGTTCCATCATACTCATCATCTTATCATTCTACTCATTTGGAGGAGGAACATGCTGATATTATGAAGAACCATAATCTCTTGAGAAAGAGCTATTCTGCTGAAAAGGTTTCTGAAATGAAGACTTTGGTGCGAAACCTGAAGTCTTTCCTTGCTGATTTCCATACCTCTGACCTTGATAACCAGCTCCAGCTATGTAATTCACATCCTTAGTAGGCTGAAAATCCATTTTCTTACCAAGTGATAGGTTCTAAGTTTTACCCTATTCTAAACTGCAAGTGTACAGTATCGTCAAAGTAGTATATAGGGTTATCGAATCCACAGGGACACTTGGTCTCAATAGATCAGAACAGTAGAGATTAATACTAGAAATAAGCAGATGGTGAAGTAAATAAATTGCGAAGCAAGAAAGTAAACAGTAGCAAGTTGGTTGTGAAAGCAATAAACTAAAAGCGTCAAGCCTAGGGTATTCTCAGGAAATCAGACAAGCTAATCAGTCAGGATCTGATTAAACTCAGTTCTAGAACTCAAATCACGAAAATGGAATTAACCAAATCTCTTTGCGAAAACTCTCTAAGTCTAAGTGCAGTAACCCAAATCTCTTTGCAATTACTAACAGATTAAACTAGCATTAAGTTCAAGTTCGATATGTTCACAATTAAACTAAACCAAATCTCTTTGCGAATAATTTAATTGCTCAACCTAAATAGTTCAGATTCTAAAACACACTCTCGTGTCGAATTTAGCAACCTAAGATCTATATTCTAATTGATCAGGTTAGAACTAGCATTAAGCACAATTTAGTTTGAAGAACATTCTAATCATATGAATCCTTAACTGAATTAAACAAGTCTAGCAAGTCATCAAACCCTAATGAGAAACCTTAAACTTAACTATGGATCTACTCAGACATGATTGATGAAAACATAATCATAGAAATAATAGATTGCATATAAGAGAATAAAATATCAAAGGGGTTCGAAATCTTCTCCAAAATAAGTGAATACAGGAAATAGATCAGCCCCAAAAGCTCTAAAAATCTCTTAGATCTAAGTATGAAAGCGTAAGTAAATTAAACACCAAAATCCTCTATATAGGCCTAATCTCGGCTGGGGCTTCTGTGTAAATACTGGAACTATTCTGGGCCTCTTTGCAAATCTTCATAACTTGTTAAACCGACGTGTACGGCCCATCTCGCTAGTGTGTCGACCGATGCACAAGGTGTGTCGGTCGATGCTTGATCAATAAATCGGACAGTGAGTTAAGCTCTCGGCCAAAACATCCCAAAAGTCCCAAAATGCTCCAAATATCTCCAATTAGCTCCAAACCTGATTAAACCTGTAAAAAACTCTAAACGAACACAAAAGACACTAAAAACACATCTATATCATGGTATAAAATGGGTAAAAACCATGACATATCAACTCCCCCACACTTAGCCTTTGCTTGCCCTCAAGCAAAACAGAGAACTAAAATGTAGTGAAGAGGTTTGAAAACTCTTCAGAAACTCATTTTGTCGTAGAAGCAGCAGCATTCAGATTCCCCTTAGTAATCCACATGAAAGAATCAATCCACAGACATCAAGACCAACATATACTTCCCCCACACTTAGCAACTGTCCTAAGTAAACGCCACAATCACATTCACGCATTCAAATTCTCCCTACTGACTTCTGCATATATTTAAGTGCGGTCTCACCTAAGGGGTATCGATCTAAAGGCACATGGATTCTTACCTTGCCAGCTCTAGACCACCAAACTGTCTTTCTCTAATCCCTTTCTTCTCTTTCCCTCCCTTAACAACTGATTTTTCCCCACTGGGTATCATTTTATTTTTTTTATCAGTGTTCTTCCCGTTTTGGGGTGTACTTTGGACACATTCCATGGATCACATGAGAGAAAATAGTGTTTGCTACCATTCCCATGACCACTTCGGAGTTACTAACTCATCCGCAGTTTATTATCTTTTTTTTTTTACTTTATGGAAGGGGAGAAGGGAACCAAATAGGACAGGTTTACAGGCTGTGTCAGAACCAACAAGGGAGTCCGACATAAAGTATACCAAGCCCTTAGGTGAAAAATCTAAAGTCAGGATTAAATTGAAGTCAGTAAAAGATCCTCTGATACCTGAAGCGATGTGGGTGTTCTTAGTAGGCTGATCTGTGTCCGGGTTTTCTAATAGTCATAGATAATCTGCAGCTTCATCCCAATGGTTACTTAAGTTCCTGCAAATGCTGCTAATCTTCTCAAAAAATCATTGTTTCCTACTTAAACAAATTTTGACTCAAAAAACAAATTTTTTAAAATTTAACTGACTCTAAGAAAACAAAAGAAAGTAATTAGTAGAACCTCCCCCACACTTAAGACACACTGTCCCCAGTAGTGTCAAGCAAGGGATTGGTTAAAAGAGAGAAAAGAAAAATTTGTTAATGGAATGGTTAGTTCTCTCGGGTTTTTACCTCTGTCGCAGTCAGGCATCGATCGTTGCACTAGGTGCACCAACCGTTGCTGTGCGATTTTCATTGTAACGATCGACACAATGGTGTGTCGATCGTCGCACTGCGATTTCACGAACAGTCAGCAAGTTAGCAGGTTAATCCGTCGGTTTTTGTCAGTTTCGAATCCTGCAAGCTGAAAACACTAGAAACAGAGTAAAACCCATGCAACAAATGTATATAATCAAGCATAACCATCCAAACATAATGAATCCTAAGAAAAATAAGAAATGCAAAAACAAAAGTGCAAGAAAAGATAAAAAGTCAGAATACAGAACCGAATGTCTGAAAATGGAGACTACGCTCACTCACTATCATCAATCACAGTATATCTCTCGGGATCACTGGCATCCTCTGGAGATCGCTGTCGACGACGTCGGTCAGGTACGGGCTGATGGATCTGTGGTGGCCTCCTGCAGCTGCAAGTGCGCATGAAGTTCCAAACAACTCGAAAAATACCATCTGATCTCTCTCTCCACTCGTCCTCAGAATATGCACCGTAAGGCATCGTAGGCTCTGGAAAGGGACCAACATCGTCGACCGGGGCAGGCGCAGTCGCAGGAGTAGGAGCAGCAGAAGTCGAAGCTCGTGAGGAAGGCTCTCCCAGCGGATGAGCCATAGAAGGAATCCTTCGCTGCGCAGACTCGGGAGGCTGAAATCCCAATGCCTCTAATGTGTCAATCTGTGTCCATCTGGCAGCAGGAAGCTCTATACCAGTCTTCCCAATGGTCGGGTCATGATAAACCCAAACTCGTCCCTCCTTGAGCCAAGTGGAGCTCTGCAAATGGCTGAGATCTAGGAATTCCCTGGCCGTATCACGCTCTGTGCCCTGTAGGGGAATCCCGCAGTACTCAAAAATGGGAGTAAGCAAACTCCCTACCGTCTCAGTACCAGCTCCATCAAACGGCTTCGTCTGCAGATCAACCAAATGCTGTGCGAAGATAGCTCCCAAGTTGAGACCCGTAGTAGGATCTCTCACGCCAGAACCTCTAAACTGATCTCTCAGCCCCATAAACAGCATCTCCATCTCATATTTGCGCATCTTGTTTGCTTCAAACTTGCAAAGCAAGCTCCAGCACAAGATACGCGAGACATATCGCAGCACCGGATGTCTCATCTGCACTACTGGTGTGATCCTGGAGTTGTATCGACCGCTGCCAATACACTTCCAGAACAGTCTAGCCTCATCTGCATCCCACTCAAGTGGCATGGCTATGCGCCTCGGCTCAGTACTGAACCCGTAGATCCTACAAAGATCAAGTAGAGGAATCCGATACCTGACTCCCCAACTCATGAAGGTAAATGTACCTACTGTAGCGCTCCTGTTTTTGGGATCCGAGTAAACCACTCTGCAAGTGGCCAATAGCTGCCTGACCAGCTCAGGATAGAGATCATAATGTCGCATCGGCATTGTCCCTAGACCAATGCCTCTGCATACATCGAGTACCTGCTCATCAATCCCCAGAGTCTTGCAGGTGGAGTAGTCAGCGAACTTGGTCGGCTTGAAGGTCATCCCACACCAACCACTGTAGAGAAGCGAGTCATACTCATCACATTGACTGCACAACGGCCGCTCTGTGAACTCAGCAGTCTTGAAGAAACGTATAAGGTCCTCCGGCCACTGTTTGTCTGTCTGAATCGGTGTGGCGTCCGCTCTGGGCCAAGGTAAAGCAATTGGCAGCCCATATCTTGCGTATGGTGCGGGTTGCTCTGACTCTCGGTGAAACCACTCAGGTGGTGGGATGTATTGTCGCGTTGTTGTAGAAGCTGTGGCTCGTCTTTTGCGGGATTGTCTTTGAGACGCCATCTGTAAAAGAAACAAAGTTCAAACAATTGTAAGTCTCGGCAATTCTCTGTTAAATCGCGAAGCATCGACCGTTGCATCGAAGGCATCGATCGTTGCAAGGCGATTTCACTTTATCGAACATTTCCCAAAATCGCAAAGCAACGACCGTTGCTTGAGAGCAACGACCGTTGCAAGGCGATTTTGCCGCAAACAAATCATCAAAATCAGTTCAAATCCAAGCCACATTGCCTCAAATCAGTTCAAAATCATAACCCATCACCCTAAACGGTCTAGTTACGCATGCATCATCAATTTTTCAGTTCAAAAATCTCCAACCCTAAAACCCTAATATTCAATCCGAAAATTTGAGAAATAGAAGTTCATTACCTTGGATTCTTGAGATATGAGTGAAAGACAAGGGTTTAGGGTGTGAAATAGGAAGTATAAGCAATTGAAACAAAGAAAAATGATGAGAATTTTCGATTTTTGGGTGTGGAGCTTTCGGTGTACGGACAATCGGAAATGAGGAAGAAAAGAGAAGAGAAGGGGTTTAAGGCACTTACCTGGTCGTGGGTGCAACGATCGTTGCTGTAGGGGCAACAATCGTTGCTTCGTAAATCGAAATCGATTTTCCGGTTAAGCACATACCTTAATTTGGCAATTGAACCAATTGCAACGACCGTTGCTTAGAAGCAACGATCGTCACAATGCGATTACCCCTCTTCTTCAAATCTCCTTGCAACGACCGGTGCACAGTGCATCAGTCGTCACATATCTCCAGAATCGAGTTCTGCATCTGAAACTTAGCAAAAACAAAAACAAAAACGTGAAATCCTAAGAAAAACACCAAAAATAAGAAAGAAAAACAACTAAACCTAACAGTGGGTTGCCCCCACTCAGCGCTTGTTTAAGGTCATTAGCTTGACCGGACGCACAAGATCTTTCAGGCACCAAGAGAACCTGACAGAGACTTTTTCTGTCTCTGTTCAAGTCTCCTCATCCAAGGTGGAGAATAGGCTGTTGCAGAATGCTCATGCCCAAGAAAAGATGGAGTAAAATGTGCTCCAGGATCTAGAATCACAGTCTCATCCGGCTGCTCATCATCTGCATCCATGATTGTGAATGTCTGCCCATCTATCAGTGGCTTTCGCAGCTTCTCCATCTCATATCGCAGCGGCTCATCTCCCAGGTGGAGGTCTATTAGACTCTGTCTAACATCAATCACAGCTCCTGCTGTAGCCAAGAATGGTCTTCCAAGCAGCAATGCTTCATCAGGATCGTAGTCATACTTCAGCACAAGGAAGTCTGTCGGAAATAAGTAGTTTCCAACCCTTACTGGAATGTCCTTTAAGAGTCCTTCTGGAACTCGTATAGACTGATCAGCTAGGACAAGAGAGGTCCTAGTAGGAGAAAAATCCAGCATCCCCAGCTTTTCTGCCACAGAATAAGGCATCATACTTCCAGCAGCTCCTAAGTCACACAGAGAGCGTCTAAAACTATCCTCGAAGATAGAGCAATCAAGCACAAAGACTCCAGGGTCAGGCAGCTTCTTCGGGATCTTGTTCAGTAGCACCTCACTAATGTGTTGGGGAACTATAATCACCCAGTCTCTCAGCTCTTCATCTAAAGGCAGCATCCTGTTTAAGTACCTCTGCACACAGGGATGATAAGGTGGATCATCAGAAGTTTGAATTTCTTCCAATTCTTCACCAATCTCCTCTTCAATTCCTTGTTTAATCACTTCAGATACCGAGGAGTGTTGTCTAACAATCTGTGCATAAATCTCCTGTTGAGAGATCTCAGAGACTCCAGTGAATAAGTGATCAAGCTCCAACTCAGCATCTATGCCATTATCAGCCGACAGTTCTGTCAGTTTACGCCCTGCAACGACCGACACTAAGGGTGTGTCGATCCTTGCAATACTGTGTTCACAACTTTCACCCGAGAGTTTTTCTCCAAAATCCGAAAATTCTTCCTCCTCTACCAATTCAGCTGTACTTAGCTCGAATTTTTCACCTTGGTGAGACCCATCATTAATGTACACAGACCAGGCCTTAATGTGAGTGTCTGCAACTCCTTTTCCTTTCATAGGATTGGAAATCTGATTCACCTGAGTGTCCAGCTGCTTCACATGAGTTCTTAGAGTCTCAAACTTCCCATTGAGATTCTCATAAACTGCATCCAGCTTCTTGTTACTGTCCACAGAAATCTTGTTATGGCTCTCCAGCACCTGTTCCAACATTGTTTCTATTCTAGTCTCAAAAGCAGTGGCTGCAGGAGGTGTCTGATAAGATGAAGATCCGTAGGTTCTCTGAGCACTTTGTCCATAAGGCTTCTGAAAATTACTAGTATGTCCAAAGCTTGAAGAGTTATGATTGCCTGTGAAGGCACCCTTCTGTCCTCCACCGGAAAATCTGTTCCCAGATTGATATCCAAATCTGTTTCCTTGGAAACCAGATCCTCCGATGTAATTCACATCTTCTTCCTGAGTGTCCTCCTCAATCTGAATTACTTCTACTTCTTGAGCAAAGTGGACAGCTTTCTTTTCACCTAGAAGATTGCAGATTTTGTCCATCCTGGATCTCAATTCAGCCATCTCTGAGATATCAACACTTCCACCAGATTTCTTCCTCCTCTCATCCATAGTCTTGCAACTGTTGCTGCTTATTAAGTTCTCAATCAACTGCTTAGCTTGTGTAGGAGTCCTGGTGTTGAAGTTAGCATTACTGGAGTTATCCAGCGCAGACTGATATGGCAAATCTATGCCTCTGATGAAAATACCTAGCAATGTGACTTCACTGAATCCATGGTGTGGGCAGTCACGCTGATACTTCGTAAATCTCATCCAAGCAGTTTTTAAAGGCTCCACAGCTCCTTGGGAAAATGTGAGAATGTCCTGTCTGGACTAATCTGAACGCGCATCATCGTAGAAATGTCTCAGGAACTCACTTTTCAGTGCTGCCCAAGTGGTAAACTGACCAGGTGCCAGTTGCTTCAGCCATGCACTAGCGTCTCCAGCGAGACTGTAAGGAAAGAGCTTAAGGAACAGATAATCTTGGCAAATTCCATCGTACTTCATGCCATTGATTAAGTCCTCAAATGAATCAATGTGGTCCATAGGCTGCTCTGTTGGATGTCCATGGAAAGCATTCTGTTTCAGCAGCGAGTAGTAGATGGTCATGATCTCAAAATCCTCCCTCTCGAAACCAGGAAGTACTAAGGCTGTTCGGTTTCTATGAAATTCATCTGGTCTGTTGTAATCAGCCAAAGTCCTTTCATGGACAATCAGCTGTCTACCTTGAGCTTGACCTTGCGCATGCGGTTGTGGCTCAGGTGGGTCAGGGATCACGTTCCCTTCAGCATCAACCCGATGCCCAGCAGCATTGTACGGGTTGTTATCTTGGTCCCTCAGGGTACCTTCAGCATCTGGTATCAAGATCAGACGTTCTCGTACCATTCTCTCTCTCTTTTCTCTTCTGATAGTTCTTTCTAGACGTCCAAGTTCCTCTAGTCCGAGATTAACTAAGCTTGAGTTCGGATTACTTCGAGTTTTCTGCGTTGGCATAAACTGTCTGTAATCGTCCAGCAACGATCGATGCTGTCAGTGCAACGATCGATTCAATCTCAAATCGCCTAGTGACGATCGACGCAAGGGATGCAACGACCGACGCAAGGCGAAAGTCGTACCTGCGACAGAAAGAAACAGAGAAAAAGTTAGCAAATTATGAAAATAAAACGAAAAAAGCAAAAACAAAAAGAAAAATTTCTAGTAAAAACCCTAAGTTCGGTCCTATCGAAGACTCTAAGAGTCCCCGGCAACGGCGCCAAAAACTTGATAGGTTCTAAGTTTTACCCTATTCTAAACAGCAAGTGCACAGTATCGTCAAAGTAGTATATAGGGTTATCGAATCCACAGGGACACTTGGTCTCAATAGATCAGAACAGTAGAGATTAATACTAGAAATAAGCAGATGATGAAGTAAATAAATTGCGAAGCAAGAAAGTAAACAGTAGCAAGTTGGTTGTGAAAGCAATAAACTAAAAGCGTCAAGCCTAGGGTATTCTCAGGAAATCAGACAAGCAGACAAGTTAATCAGTCAGGATCAAATTAAACTCTGTTCTAGAACTCAAATCACGGAAATAGAATTAACCAAATCTCTTTGCGAAAACTCTCTAAGTCTAAGTGCAGTAACCCAAATCTCTTTGCAATTACTAACAGATTAAACTAGCATTAAGTTCAAGTTCGATATGTTCACAATTAAACTAAACCAAATCTCTTTGCGAATAATTTAATTGCTCAACCTAAATAGTTCAGATTCTAAAACACACTCTCGTGTCGAATTTAGCAACCTAAGATCTAGATTCTAATTGATCAGGTTAGAACTAGCATTAAGCACAATTTAGTTTGAAGAACATTCTAATCATATGAATCCTTAACTGAATTAAACAAGTCTAGCAAGTCATCAAACCCTAATGAGAAACCCTAAACTTAACTATGGATCTACTCAGACATGATTGATGAAAACATAATCATAGAAATAATAGATTGCATATAAGAGAATAAAATATCAAAGGGGTTCGAAATCTTCTCCAAAATAAGTGAATACAGGAAATAGATCAGCCCCAAAAGCTCTAAAAATCTCTTAGCTCTAAGTATGAAAGCGTAAGTAAATTAAACACCAAAATCCTCTATATATAGGCCTAATCTCGGCTGGGGCTTCTGTGTAAATACTGGAACTATTCTGGGCCTCTTTGCAAATCTTCATAACTTGTTAAACCGACGTGTACGGCCCATCTCGCTACTGTGTCGACCGATGCACAAGGTGTGTCGGTCGATGCTTGATCAATAAATCGGACAGTGAGTTAAGCTCTCGGCCAAAACGTCCCAAAAGTCCCAAAATGCTCCAAATATCTCCAATTAGCTCCAAACCTGATTAAACCTGTAAAAGACTCTAAACGAACACAAAAGACACTAAAAACACATCTATATCATGGTATAAAATGGCTAAAAACCATGATATATCACCAAGCAAGATGATATGGACATAATCAATCTTCTTTTTCATCTAAGCTATCTGGGAATTTTCAGCCTTACCACCAGACTCCATCCTCTCCATATCAGCATTCTTGACATTATTACTAGTCACCAAGTTCTCAATAAGCTCCATAGCTTCTTCTGGATATTTAGTGTAGAAGTTTCCATTACTTGCAGCATTTAAAGCCATCTGATACACAACAACTGCACCTCAGAGAAACCATGGTGGTGTGGACAGTCTCTCTGTTATCTTTTGAATCTCACCCAGGCTATCTTAAAAGGCTCTGTAGATCCTTGCTTGAAGGTCAAGAGATCCTGTCTAAGCTGATCGGACCGAGCGTCATCATAAAAGTGTCGCAGAAACTTCTCCTTCACTACATTCCAAGTAGTCAGAGTCCCAGGTGGAATCTGATTCAGCCAGTCAGCAGCTTCTCCTCCAAGAGAGTGAGAAAAAGCTTGTATTGCAGGTAGTCATAAGTCTTTCCATTGTGCTTCATCCCAGTAACTATAGACTCAAAATGCTATATGTGATCCATAAGATGCTCATGTGTAAGTTCTCTAAAGATACGTTGTCCCACAAGTGTGTAATAGGAAGTCTTAAGCTCAAACTTATTCCGCAGAAACGCAGGAGGTAAAATCGCAGACTTATTGGCATAAAACTCATCGGGTCGATTGTAATCAACTAGTGTCCTTCTAGGAGGAAGAACAGGTGCTCTAGGACGATCTTTAGCTCATGGATTTCCTTGTCCACCCTGAGCTTCTCCATCAGGTTGGACAATCTGCCTCTGAGGCTCAGGAATCACATTACCTTCACCATCCAGTCTCTGTCGAAGCTCATTGCAAACAGGTTCTCCGCATCTCTCAGAACACCTTTAGCATCCTTAATTAGGATTATACGATTGGTATCAGCCATCTTAGCTAGCCTCTGAGCTTTCATGTTCTCTTTCTCTAGCTTTGCAAGCTCTTTAAGCTCAAGATTCACGAGTTCCTTATCCAAATTACTCCTCAATTCGCGATCAGGCATAAACTATCTCGTTCACGCAGGTGTGTCGGCCGATGCAAGAGAAGCGTCGATCGATGCAGGTCGCGAATATGTGACGATCGACACTCAGGACCGTGTCGATCGATGTAGTGCGATTACAGGCGTACCTGAAACGCAAGAAAAAGAAAAATCAGTAACCAAAAACAAAAACGAAATACCTAGTCTAAACCCTAAGTTCAAATCTATCGAAGACTCAAAAGAGTCCCCGGCAACGGCGCCAAAAACTTGATATTCTAAGAGTTTAATTCTCTAAGTAAACACTGAAACTGCACAAGACAATTGTAGTATCTAGGGGTCGAACACAGAGACTCAAGACTCTTACAATAGATTATAGAAATTCAAGTTAAGCTAGGAAGCAATCAGAAAATAAGCAGTAAATCAAAGCAGAAAGTGCTGTAAACGGTTGTAAGCAAGAAGGCAAAGCGTCATGTCAAGGGAGTTCTCAGGAAATCAGGAACACGGGCTAATCAATCAATCATGATCAAATTAAGAACTGTTCTAGAACTATAATCACAGAATTATAACAGATCAACTTTCGTTGTGAATATTATCTATGTCTAACAACATAGCAAACCAACTTTCGTTGCGAATCCTAGAGTTTTAAACAAGCATTAATCTCAGGTTCTTTCGTTCACAATTCTTCTAAACCAACTTTCTTTTCAGATAGTCAAATTGCTCATCTAATTTATTTTTAGTTAACTAATAAACTTTTGTTGCAGGAATCAACCTAACATCAATAATCTAAGGAGCCAGTTCAGATCAAGCATTAAGAACAACCCTAGACGAGGAACTAGAAAGATATGAATCCCTACAGATTGATCAACCTGTAATTTTATGAAATCCCTTGCGAGAATCCCTAAACCTAACTAGTAAACTACTCAGACATGGCAATCATAACAATAGACATAATGAATAGAAAACCAAATAGCATATAATAAAATAGAAAACTGGGTTTCGAAATCTCTTCTCTGTCGAGTACAAGATCAGCCCCTAACTCTCTCAGAATAAAATAATGCGTAGCCTAAACAATAGCTTGAAACCCCTAATATAATGATCTAATCACGGCTGGGACTTCTTTGTAATTATAAGAAACTTCTGGGCCAAGTTTCAATTTCCATAAATCTTCATCTAATCGCCGAGAATTGTCTGACTCGCGTGTGTGTCGATCGATGCCATGTTTTGTCGATTGACACAATAGTCTGATATCGACAGTGAACTCTCCTTCTCGGGTAAATGCTCCAAATAGCTCCAGAATGCGGCATAATGTCCAAATCCGCTCCAAACGTACCTAGACCTGTAAACATACATAAAAGGACTCCAAAAGACTCTAAAACACTCAATAACAAAGACATATACCATGGTTGAAAGTACTAAAAACCATGATATATCAGTACCGAACTCAAAGACTGTTTGTGTGAATCTGGAGTTAATGTCAACATCATCTCGTATTTGCTGAAAATTTGGGAATTCAAACCTTAATCCCATCTAATATGAACTGGGTATTTGGAGTTTCGTCTCAAAAGAAAGCAAAAGGAGCTATTAGTGACCTCAAACTTCTCGTTTACAATAAGAAAGTTCCGACTGACTTTCAATTTCTTGAGATGGATCATGATAAGGAAAGACCGTTAATTTTAGGATGCCCATTCCTTGCTACTGTCGGTGTTTTCATCGATCATGCAAACTGTAATGTGATATTCCTAAATGTGTACCGAAGGAAGATCTATCAAACCATTCCAATTGATGATCCAAACCCAAAGGACATTTTCAAGGTGAAACATTCACTTCCGAAGGAAAAGGAAAAATCAAAAGACAAAAACGATCTTACCCCACGTTTTCAACCTTTGCTACCAGCCAAATCATTCTCTAAAATCAAAATAATAGTTCATGTGATGCTAAGTGATGCTAGTAAGGAACATATCAAGGAAATGGTTGATGCCACTGAACTTGTTTTCCAGAACAAAGAGATTATTAGAGATAAGACACTTGATGAAGAGATTGGTAAAAATCATGACAAAGATGAGAAAGTCTTAGGAAAAAATGTTCACAAGACATCTATTTCTCACGTCTAAGTCACCATCAACGTCGATCTAAAGACGTTAAAAAAATACGCCTGATGGAGGCAACCCATTTGTTAGTAGTAGTTTTTATTTTATTATTTATATCTTATGCTTTTAACCGTTTTTCTCTCTTTATTTTCAATCTTATAAAAAATATTAAAAAAAACAGAAAATCCGAAAAAAGAAGAAAGTGAAGAGACTTTCAACAGCCGCAACCAACTGGCTTGAAGACTCAGGCGTCCCAACAAACCCGGCCGATTTATCACAACCCAAAAATTCAGCCGCGACCAAAGATCTCTCATCCCGATTCGAGAAAATCTTGGCCGCGACCAAGCAGCTCGATGAGCTCGCGTCCGACCTGCATGTTCCCGCAAAAAGCATAGCCGAGACATGGCCCATCAGCTTTCACCCGCAACCACGTGAGCAGAGCTCGTGGCTAGCCACATCCGTCCTGCCACCGCGCGTCCCAAATCCACAGCCGACCGTCCTACTTCTGTGAGTTCACTCTCCCGAGTCATGCCTAATCCGTCAAATTATGTGACTTCCCGAGGTATGATCCAACAAAACCCGAACCGCTTATGAAAATTAATTGGTTTTACGGTCCTGAACGAGGTAAGTTTTAAGAAGTTTTTGAAAAAGTTATAAAACTCAGTTTTGGCATAAAAACACCTTTTAATAAACCAAAGTTATTTTTAAATATCAAAACTCCTTTTCTTCATTTCTCACGAATTGATTGGAGATTTTTGAGCAAAAATCTAAATTTTCAAAACTTAAAACCTTTACAAAAATCACTTGGTTTTTTCACAGTCATTTTCAAAGAGGATCTCATATCTACATCTCTTTCACCTTCTTAATCAAGGTATGTCTCTAATCCCAACTTTTCAAGAGAACCCAATTTTAGGAATTCATAGATTTGCACTCATAAAACTCTAGAATGGTTAGAGAATACAAGATATTTTCTTATCGAGCTAATATGCTGTTTAAGAAGCAAAAAAAATATAGCCTATTTGACATAGAATTGATATTTTGGGATTTTTAAAATTTCACCGCTCTTGAAAAACGAATTTCAACATTGTCATTAAAAATTGTTTTTGGACAATCTCTCGTGTGATTCATTATTGAATACGAAAATTGAACTCGAGCTATCACCATATTAATTTATTCACATAGGAAATTCATATGCATTTAGACTGAGTTTCTAGATACTATTGGCATGTATCTAATCGTTTTCAGACCTCTTTTTGCATCGTAATCACAAATTTACTCAAGATTTTACTTTGTTTTGTAGGTTATGGACGATTCACGCATTCACCAAATCCGTTCCAAACAGAGTGCCCGAGTTGAGCGAGGTGAATCCTCTCGCGAGGGTGATGATTAACAGATGATGTCCCACTTGATGTTTTTTATCAGCGAACTCTGAGAAACCACTCGAGACCCAGACATATCCCATCACCTACATGCTAGCCGACACCACCACTACCACCATTTCGACGAGCAGTCCCCTTTGTTGGGAAGCACATGGACCCTGACGTCAACTATCAGAACCATCTATGAAAACTCACGATCAAGCCTACCTAACGGATTTACTACACCACTCTTGATTCTCTTGCCATTAATGATGATGTACTTTGGTACTTTGATGCTATCAAGCTTTGAGACTTTATGGAGCTACACCAGCCGACATACACATACATATCCCTAGAGTTCCTGGCATCTGTCACACTGTCCTACAAACGAGGGAGAAAATATTACGATTTGGAAGATATCCACTCTTTCTCTATTAGAAGAAATGCCTATGCACTCTCTATCCTGTAGCTTTGCGCACTCTCAGACTGGAGTACCATCACGAGACCGACATCACCAGCAGTCCGCATAATGCCTTGCCTTCTAGCGAATTCACTCTTCTACAGGATCGTTCAAGCTAGCGTCCTATGGCCGAGCTTATCATCCTTCAGTCTCCCTTCGTACCAGACTTCGGACCTGCATGCCTTGTTAGTGTCCTTGCTAGAAAATTAGTTGAGGTTAAGCATGATGTCGCCTCTTCCTATTGCACTACCATTTCCACCACTTACAGAGGCATATACACTTCTATTCTGCAAGCCGTTGTAGTATACCTTACCAGAGAGATACCGTTGCTGATGGCTAGTATGACCTATCACAATTGTCTAGAGACGCTACACATTATGGAGCATGAACAAACCCAAACAGCTTTTGTTACAAGTACTTCACATGAGTTGGAGTCATCCGTGTCGTCCTGTTACTATCCCAGACCGTTCCAAGACTGGGCAGCAGACTCCCGCAGTGGATTCCAAACGAGATAGTGTTCGATCCTGAGATCTCCCGACTTCCACACACCATTGGCGAGTTTCTCATTCTTCGAGCCTGTAGATATGCAGCCGCCCAGAGAGTACCAGTTCCAACTAGGTCGACGCCCACCGCATGTTATACCCTGTCTCAAGAATTGGTCAACATGCAGTTCATAAATCAACGGGGAAATTTTTAGAAGATAAGGGCATTTGGTAATTTTATCAAAAAGAAGACGGAGAGCTTATACGAGCCAAGTAACATTCTTTTTATTTAAAGAAGTTAGTTAGAAGACGGAGAATGCAGAAACGAAATGTAAAAAGATTATATGGGCTGCCGGGAATTTAAAAACCGATAAAACCGAAAAATCTTTTAACGAACGTTACAAGAGATACGAGAAACCAAAATGGACGGGAAATTTGCGGAATACTTTTAATTGAGGTCTAATAAAATAAAAATGGGGTTTTAGAGTCATATCAAAAGTTTCGGGAAGCAGAGGAAGAACGAACCGAGATCGTCACTGCCACATGGCGGTCATCGATTGGCTCATTGGAAGATTTAAAGAAGGTTTGCTGGTGGATTCGTTGTACCTTGCATGGGAAGCAAAGATTTGACCCCTGTAGAGACATGTGTCACTCACCCATTTTCTCTTGGTGACACATATCATCTTTTAGATTCAATGAGTCTTATGATTCATGAACTTAAGTCCATGGTTTTTATTATTTAAGCATGGCTTCTTCACCTATTTCATTCACCAGATCATAAAGACCAGAAAACACTCGTACCTCTCCTCTCCCACTGTCGCTTTCCCTCTCTCTCTCTCTCGGCGGAACCTCTCTCTCTTCTTCTTTGTTCAAGCATTTGCTTGCTTCCAAAGTTACTTCAATAACTCTTGAATCTAGCTGAATCTTCTCAAGCCATATTCAGATCTGGAACTAGGTGAAGAGCTGATCAATCACCGGTCAAAAACGTCTCTCGCCGCCAGAGGAACTTGCCAGAGTGTCGTTGGAATTCTCGACTCCTCCTTGCTCAGTCGGTTCTCCTCCCTCTCCTCACCACTCGCCAGATCTCTCCTCTCCATGCCGGTTTCCCCCTTCTCGCCACAAATCCTCGCCGGAAGTCGTTCGTCGTCGCTTGTTAAAGCCTTGCCGGATCTCTCTCACTCTCTCTCTCTCTTCTCTTTCTGTGAGCTTCCTCTCGCCGGTTAGCCTCTCGCTCTCCGGCGATCACCTTGTTCATCCGGTTAACTGCTGGCAATCTCATTTTACCGCCAGTAAAAATTGGTGGGACCAGTCAACGCCAGTCTACCACCATGGTCAACGTTGGTCAGCCACCATAGTCAACGTCGGCTAGCCCCTTCCTCACCACAATCAACGCCACTCCTCGCCGGTCAACTCCTTGGTGTAAGGGTCAAAGCTTCGGGTCAAAGCTTCAGGTCAAAGGTCGGGTCAACATTCGGTTAAGGACATGTTTCGGTTAGATCGGTTCGGGGAAGCTTCGATTCAGTGTTGGGGTTCGTGGATCTGTTAGTCCGTCCATCCGTCATTGGTAGCACTGTGAGTTGGCTAAACTTTGCGTGATGCATATAGATTAGGATCATATTGACCGAAAATAATAATTGTAGTATAAGGAATGCATACCCGTATCTGAATTTTATAGATTGATTAGGTTGATTGAATAACTCGGTGAATTGATTAAATACGGATAGGGAATATGCATAACACGCTAGATAGTATTTACTAGAGACTGATTGATTGTATTGTTTATTATTGGTTGATTGATGCATTCATATAGAACGGTATGCTAGGACGTATATGCATATATATATATATATATATTTATTATAAGAAAGTAAGACAATCTCTATATGGAAAATTAAGAGTAAATTAAAATACAGACTAAAATGCATAACACACTTAAAATATGATAACGGGGTTGGGTTAATTAGACAGTAGTTCGGGGATTATCAGGTTAAATTAATTAACTAAATAAATTAATGAGAAGTCAGTAGATTAGTAATTTACTAATCTTAATATGCTCGATCGAGGAGATTAAAATGTTGAAGTAATAAATAAGAATTAAGAGACAGAATCTGGGGTTGAGCCATCTACGGGATTAGTAAGTTTACTAATCCCAATGTAGCGGAGTATATGAAATGAGATAATAAGTTAACTGTTGTTTGAACTTGAAATGATTTATATGATTGATGATGTGTGGTTATTGTTGCATGTTGGACTGTTTTTCGACTCCAGTGTTTGAGCGGGTTGACTGTTGATTGTGTGGTTATTAGTTTACTCCGGTGTTGGGCTGGGTAGACGGATTTTTCGTTGATTTTGTTTATCTACTCCGGTGTTGGGCCGGGTAGACTGTATTGATTGTTACATACCTCAGTACGGGACCGGGTAAGTTTGGTTAGTTACTTATTCCAATACGGAACCGAAAGGGGTGATTAGTTGGGATGAATGGTGATAGGACTTGTGGGGGTAGACTGGGTACTGGGATTGAGATAGTATTTCTGTTTGACCTTGTCGGTCTTGTGTGTTGTTGTAGAGTCCCAATGAGTCTTCTTGTTTATTTTATTGTTATCAGGACTCTAGGGTGCATTATATCCCGCAATTCTAGCTATGACGTTCTGGTACTTCCTTCCTGATTGGATCCTCGGGTGTTTCCGGATCGATTCACGTACCTTCGGGAAGTGGTTCTTGTTATGGTGTTAACCTACTGAGTGACGTCAGTAGGTGTGTTGTCTTGAGAAACGGGGTCATGTCCTAGGGCCGGACTTCATGAAAACTTAGGCTATATAGGGGTAGCTCGAGTCACCGAGTATCGATGGACTGAGAACAGTGTCCTAGGTCGTAGGACTTTGTGTTTACGTCTAGAAGTCAGGGGTGGTTTTAGTTACCGTGGGATAGCTAAGTGTTCTGGTGGAAGTTACAGAATTCTCATTTGGGGCCCAATGGTATGAAGTTATGTTAGAGCCGCAATAGATAGATCAAGTCTATCTCGATTTCCTTAGTTACTTTTATTGGTAGAGAATCCTTGTCTCTTGTGGAGCTCATCACGTCGTGGTCGCACATGATCAACTGTTTTCTTTTATCTTGCTTCTTATTGTTTGTTATTTTGGGTTTTGTGCGGGGTTATTATTGTAGCGTGTTTAACAGTATGTTTAATGAGAGTCAACTCGCTGGGTAATCTTAGATTTCTTATTAGACTCATTTTGTTGATTTTCAGGTTTGAGAATTAGCTCAGTGGATGCGGGACCTCTGAGTAGATTCAGATTCGCATTTGGCCACGGTTTTATTTCGGTTCATTTTTATTTGGTTCTGATTTTTATGGGCGCCTTAAAAGATTTGAAAACCCTTTTGAATTAGTGAAATATGTTAAAGAATTTAAAAGACTCAAAACATTTTCAACTTGAATGGTATGCGGCTTTTTCACGTTTTCACGTTTTGAAAACGTGATTCCGCCTAATACATACCATTCACAATCAAACGCACGAAATGCTAAAAAGTGAAATTAATAAGCGATTTTTTATTCCATCATGCACGTTTTAAATCTATAACTAGTTTACACATAACTTGATTCATCTAAGAAATACTAGCTTTTTAGCGTTTCAAAAAAAAAACATTCTTACGTTTTCAGTTTTACCCTTATATTATTATTTTTGTTTTTCATTTATAACTCTACCTATTTACCTCCATATATATATTCCCGCCTTATTGTCCCGCTACTATATTGCCGCCATCTTTATAGTCAACCCATGTGTTAATCTAGTTGTATACTTATATATATAATAATAATTGTAAGTGGAAATCTATCATTATCTCATCTGGTCCTATAGAGTTAAGAGGTAATTTTTATGTTCATTAGGTTTGTTAGTTTTACTGTGTGCGACCGTAGTTAAGAATTAGGGCATTACTATAGATGATTATTTACACTGATCTAACTATATAGAATTCACACTTTTAATTTATTAATCTGCAGATTATAGTGCCAGCAACCGAGAAATTAAAGTTTTGGTGTCGACATGAATACACAAATCTCATTGTCTTGGCAATTTGTGCCGGTTATGGTGCCAGGAACCGAGAAATTAATTTTTTGGTGTCGACATGAATACACAAGTCTCAATGTCTTGGCAATTTGTGATCTTGACATGCTCTTTACGTATGCATACATTGGAATTCCGGGATCATCTCATGATGCTAATGTTTTGCAACTTGCCATGGATAATGATCCATGCTTTCCAACCCCACCTATTGGATGTGCAAATAAACCAGGATTTCTTGCCCCTTTTCGAGGACGCATTACGAGATATCATCTTCGAGAGTTTCAAGATGGTGGACCTCCACGCAACGACAAAGAAATGTTTAATCGATGGCATTCATCTCTTCGTTCTGTCATTGAACGAACCTTGGGATTTGGAAAAACAAATGGAGAATCTTGACAGATCATCCAAGTGAGATTGCATCTCATTTGTGGCTTATGCGATCATAGAGTTTTTTAATTTGCATTTTTAATACTTCAGTTTTCTTGTGATCTTTTTAGTTACTACATTTGATTTGTTTTTGTCATGCTTGGAATAATTTTGAGTTTGATTTTGCCCTGCTTGGAATGATCGCATGGCACAAGCGATCATGACTATTATAATTTGAGACACTTGGCTGCACAACTATAATATGCTCTGATAAAACTGGAACTCTGACAACCAATCAGATGGCTGTTTCAAAGCTTGTTGTCGTGGGTTATAGAATTGGAACCCTTCGATCTTTGTTTCTCATGCGTTTCCACAGTTTTTCAGACGCAAAAAAAAATTCTATTGGTTAAGGTCTGCCCTAACGTGAGTAGAGAAAAACTTTTACTGGTCAAAGTCTAGTCAAGGTTTGTCTTAGATTATTGGTTTTAAATTTTCTAACGTGTGCAGAGAAAAATTGGTTTTAAATTCTTTTTTTTTATATCTAATGTCTATTTCAGTAATTTAGTTAGTAGTTGTTTCATTATTCAGTAATTCAGCTTAAATTTACCACTCACGGTTTTTTTTTGTTATTTAGTCGTTGTAGAATTCCGCTTTAGTTTATTCAGCTACCGAGTGTTGTCGTTCTAGTGATTCCGCTGTTTTATAATTCAGCTATTCCGCTATCCTGCTATCCAGTTTACATACCATTCAAGCCCTTTGAGAATGGAATTATTCCCTGGTATGCGGTTAAGTCTGAACCGAACACAACTCGTGGAAGCGGTACGGGTTGAAAAGTCTTGTATCGTGGAAGCGAGGTAAACGAGGTCAATAATGGTTTGGTTCGAGCCATTGACTCAAACCGAACCGTCGCTGGCTTCATATTGTGACGAACTCTTCTTGTTTGGCATGCTCGGGTTCGATTTGTCATGTTTTTGTTTGATTGTTGACCGGTCAACTCGTCGGTCAGCGGATAATGGGAAGGGGCGTTACACCGCACAGCTTAGTGCACTCGCACTTGCAGACTTGCGCCATGCCCTTGATAAACAGACCCAAAGAGTAGACTGTGGACTCTGTTACCTTGAGAGGACATGTTAGACTGATGGACCTATTTATGACACCGAGCCAGATGAGCGAGATGGTTATGCATCACCACACTCGTCATCATCTCTACGGTTTATTCCTTTATTATGATTTTATCGAATCCGTTCAATCCTCTCACCACTATTTTCCACTAATGAGGACAATGTGATTTAAGTCTGGGGGAGGATATATCAAGTTTTTTTATAGATTTTTCGTGTTTATACATATCTACGATATTCCTATGGACGACATCAGCCTGAGGGATTTATATATAGAGATTTCCTCTGAAGGAATATTCTAGCTCTATAATATGCCCTAACATGATTTTAATTATTTTTCATCTTAAGTTTTAGGCTTGACGACGAATCAGACATCCATGACATTTTTCACCTTTTCACTACTCTCTTTCATCACTTTTTGATGTCCATGAATGGCAAGCTCCTCTTTAGTTGATTCCCTACCCAAAACTTAACCATCTTTTCGAACCTCATGCAATCTCTCTTTTTGTATATATGCAAATGTTTGAAAAAACGCTAGAGAGAGAGGAATGACGCAGGCAGTGGAGACATTGGAGTATGAGAGAAGAAAACAAAAAGGAGGAACGTGTAGCTTACTTGTGAAATAGTGACTGAGGGTTGTTGATATCAACAATTCCATTCTCCCTTACTGTTTTGTGTGATATCTAGGGTCCTTTTAGGGTCAAAATCCCCCTCGACGAAAACAATATCCGAAAGTATAATCGAGCAATCGAGTATGGTAGTTCTTCACACTTCGTATAAACGGCACTTTGAATGAATGACGATTTGTACGAAACTCTTCGTATGAACGGCATTTCGTGTGAATGATATTTTGTACAAAACGCTTCGTATAAACGGAACTTCGTATGAATGACGTTTTATATGAAACACTTCGTATAAATGGCATTTCGTATGAATGACGTTTTATACGAAACTCTTCGCATGAACAACATTTCGTATGAACAACATTTCGTATAAACAACATTTTCTATGAATAAACATTTCGTATAAACAACGTTTTGTTTGAATAAACATTTCATTTAAACAATGTTTCGTATCGATAACGTTTTATACAAAATGTATGAAACCATTTAGCCGAACATCCAGATGGGTCAATAAAACGAACACATCACTCGATAGAATCTACGGACAAACTCAAACATTCAAACAAGCTGATCAGAAATTACGAGCAGGCCATGCTGCTTTGAAGTTCTGAGCTGACTGGGCTGCTCGGAAATCTGAGCAGAAAATCTCAGACTTTCTGAGCTGACCATTCTTCTCGGAAATTCCGTGCAAGGCCAGCTAAGAAATTCCGAGCACATCCTTTTTTCCGAGCATGACACACTCCTTCAGAAGTTCTGATCTTAACACACTCCTTAGGAACTTCCGAACAGAACATATTTCTTGAATCTTCTAAACGGACACTTTGGTTAGACCAGATGATCGAATATTCACCAATATCTCTCTCCGGATGTGCGACTAACCGCAACCCATCTTTGAAACAATAACTTATGCGCTCCTATTCGTTAACTAGATCGCCGAATAAGTTAAATGAAATACGAACTTGGAACCAACCCACAAGACTCGTATTTTCTAGACATTGGGCCAAATCAAGAAATTTACGCTCAAACAGACTCAGATCGTCCCTTTTTGGCCCGTCCAGAAGAAGATAATTCGGAGAAGAAAAGGAAAATTCGAGAAGAAAAGTAAATCCCAACAGAAATGGAATATATGATAACATGAAGATTTACAGAAATCTTGTAGGCGAATATCCGTGGAGCCGACTCACCGCGACTGTATAAGATTAAGTTCTTCCTACGATCAATCCATCTCGAAAAACCCTAACATCTAGACTTAGAATTCGCTTATGATTTTTTCTCTTTGTACTTTGTTTCCGATCATCTTATCAATAAATTTCCTCTAGGTCTTTTGTTGTGTTGTTTACCATTGAAATTTTTGTTCCCTAAAAATTTAAGCTTTACAAATATCAACAGTGCGAGTTTCAAATCTCACAGTTTGGTGCCATCTGTGGGGAATAGATGTTTCTTACACTTTAAAACCACCGACTAGCAGATCCGAAGATATGGCCACCGACGGAGATGGAAACGAAGACATGACAGATCACAAACTGGTTATCTACAAAACAGACAACAACGCTGCAACACGCGACGCTAAGACGAGCAACGTCACAAAGGGCAATGCTATGACAGACAACATCGTTGCAGGCTCAACCGCGACAGATGCAACAATCAACTCAACGTTGTCTGAGTTGAAAGAGATGGTGGCTGTGCTGAGGCAAAAGACTGAGGAACATTAGAAGGAGAATTGCACGCTCACGGAGAAAGTCGAAAGACTCAGAACCAAAAACAAGCACAGAACGCCCGGACAGTGAATTTCGCCCCAACCAAACGTAGGCTACTTGATTTCTCAACGCCCGGCGACCTAACGAGAAACCCTTCGCAACATCGTTTTCAAATCTTAAACGAACTGACTCCTCCCGCAGCTAGACCCAACACAACGAATCCTCCACCGTTAATCTGACCGCGGAGGCTTGCGATGCCAAACAATGTGGAGGATTGCAGAGACAAAGATTCGACCTTACCTGTAAACTTAGCTGAGCAACAATCCAACAACGAGGAAAAAAGGATAGAGTCCGATCGATACATCCTCGAACGGAGCGACGACGAGTTTGTAGAGAAAGAAGGAAACGTCCATCAGACTAAACGAAACGAGTCGGTAAAATGGCGACGAATCATAAAGCGAAGCAAATTAAAGGAGCTTAGAGTCGCGCAATCGCAAACAACCGCAGAGATGAAAACTGTAAGATCTCAAGTTCACAGGGAAATGAGCGCTGCACCGTAGATTGCTCGTGTCCTGGAGGAGACACGGAAGACGCCTTTCACGACTCGAATCACGGAGACACGAATCCCTAATCCATGCAAACTTAAAATACCAAGCTATGACGGAATAACTAATCCAAAAGCTCACATGATGTCTTTCCGCATAGCAATGGGAAGAGCCAATCTGGGGAAAGAGAGAAAGACACCGGTTAGTGCCTCTTGTTTGTAGAACATCCGGAAGGGGCAGCACTTGAATGGTTCTCCAGTCTAGGACGTTACTCAGTTGATAGCTTCCAACAGCTATCCTCAGAATTCCTGAAACAATATTCAATATTTATGGATGAGGATACTTCTGACGTCGATCTTCGGGAGATGAATCAAAGCCCGACAAAACGCCTAAGGTAATTTATCGAAAGATTCAAGAAGGTGGCATCAAGGATCGAAGGCTTAAGCAACAAAGTCGGCATTGCAAAGAAAGCACTATGGTATGAATCAGACTTCAAGAAGGAAATCTCGCTGAACAGGCCCCAAACGATTGCGGACGCCTTGGACAGGGCAATAGACTTCATAGTCGACAAAGAAGAAATGAAAGTCCTATCCTAGAAGCACAAATTGACGAAACAGCCAAACAAATATGTATGTCTGCCCACTAATGCATGCTACGACAAACGAAGTTCGAAGACGAGCAGCAGCGCACGACATGAAAAGATGGGTGGATCACACAACTATCAGGTTGGCTCGAACAAGCGAGGAAGCGGGTCGGCTGAACTAGGGAAAGCTCCATGGAATACGTGGATAAGAAACTCTAACTCATAAGACGAAAAAGCATTCTGTGAGCATCATCAGTCGTACGGGCATCACATGGCCAATTCTTGCAGATTGGGCATCAAACTCGCGGCAAAACTCGTTGTCGGAGAACTCGGAGATGAGGTAAGTGTCAAAGACTTCAACGACAACAAAACCAGAAGTCAACCGAGCAGGGCAAACAAGGGCAACGAGCCGAATCAGCACAACCATGAGCAAAACCCTCGAGAAGAACTAACAAAAAAAGGAATAATAGATGAAAGAGAATAAACAACGAAGATCCTAAGGCAAATGACCGACAAAGCATAAATATGATCATTGAAAGATCGCAATACCGCCAGGATGCGAGGCCATCCATCAATCCTTATCCCAGACAGCCGTGGAGATTCAACAACTATTAGAGACAGACAAGGAGAAGTGCCCATTGGAACACGTCCTATCAGACCCTGGGCCACATGATAACGTTAGAAGACATTTGGATTTCAGGAATCGATCAACCACGCAATGATCCTCTCATCATCGAACTAACCATCAACGATCATAACATACCAAGTATCTTAGTCGATACATGAAGTTCTGTGGACGTAATCTTCAGTGACACCTTGAGGATAACGAACGTAAGCTTGAACGAAGTATCACCTTTCCCATCATTGTTAGCGGGATTTACTGTAGACGCAACAATAAACTCGGAACTATTAAGTTGCCAGTACGGGCCGGAGGGATCAATACGATCGTCAAATTTTCGGTGATAGACTATCCATTAATCTACAACGCAATTGTAGTAACTCCATGTATAAATTCCAAGAGAGCCTCCAATCGACCAATCATCTATGCGTGAAGTTCTCAACGCTTTCCGGAGTCATGAAGATTTGGGGACACCAGGACAGCCAACTCTGAATCGTCCCCGAAGCAACGAACACTATCAACAAACAAACAAACCAAAAACAAGATACCAACCCCATAAATCGACAATCATAGTCAATGTTTCTTGGAAGGAGATTTGGTCCTAAGGAATGTGTGGCGCAATCCGACAGTTCAAAGTCCATGATCAGACTAGGAAGGACCATACAGAATCCTAAAGGAGATTCATCCTGAAGTGTACGAGCTCAAAACTATGGAATACGTCAGGCTATTGAAAGGCTGGAACACAATGCATCTTAGGAAATACCGCCATTAAGACTTCTAAACGTCTCAAAAAAATATTTTTTTTTAAAGACGATTCGAACTACGGGAAGGCTTGATCCCCGAAAGGGGTACGTAGGCAGCCGATTCTTTGATCAGTTCAGCTGTCCCCTGTCAAAAATGGGGGGGGGAGTGGTTCCGTACATAACTATACTTCCACATCGAAAATTCAAAAATTCTTGAAAAAATTTTCGGACTCGAATGCGACCTTGTTAGAAGCAAATCCTTGGACAAAACTGATCGGAACATCCACCCGCACAGAACATCCACAAGAAGATGCTCAAAAAGCCGAGCAAACCAGCTCGGAAACCCAAGCAGATTAGCTTTGAAATTCAGAGCAAACCAGTTCGGAAATCCAAGTAGATCAGCTCGGAAATATGAAGCAGATTAGCTCAGAAATTTCGAGCAAACCAGCTCGGGTTTTTGGGAACAAAAATTTGCCTGGAAGATCCGAGCATGCTACCTTTATCGATTAACGGCAAAACTTGTCCGTTCATGAACCCAACCAATTTTGAGACCTACTCGGACAGTTTCCTTCGGATACCCAACTCACAAAGCGCTTCACTCGATACTACTTCAAGGAACTCGATACACCAGAGCCCGATCTCACAAGCTCAACGTCTTCACAAAGGTTCAACAACCAAATCATATGCTCAGAATTTTCCGGTAAACGGTAAACAACTTTTTGGTTACTTTTGATTTGATTTAGTTTTCTTAGAATCAAACATAGGATTCAAAATTCATAGTTTAGTAAAACAGTCCAATTCATTAATTGTCATATCATCCCAAGTCAAGTCTAGTACATTTGCATTCTCTATCTCGTCTGTTGCTGGCCACATCAGACGAACAAATACATCCTTTACACATCCCAACCAACACATCTAATACGGATTGAGGTTCTATACATCGAACAAATGCATTCTTTACGGATCTTAACCAACATGTTCTATACGGACTGAGGCTCTATACATCCAACAAACGGATAAAAATGCGCTATACAATTTATTAATACTCGCTAGGTATGTTTACTATCGATGAAGGGAACATAATTCGAGGATATCTCGCCCCCATAACTGGAATCAGAGTAACCCTTAAAACCCAGTAGACGCTGCTTAGCACACTGGTCTACGACATCATGACCAAGTATACCTTGGTCTGGTATCCGCGAGGTGAGCCATACATGATATCAACTTACTATTGACAACGAGAATACCGATATCAAAGTAAGCATCAAAACACAGTAAACGCGCACGCTGGTCTAAACGACATCCCGGTCGAGTACTCTTGGCCCGTATCCGCTGACATCAATTTTCTATCGATAAGGGAATATAAGACGATATGTCTCGCACTAGTACTGAACTCGAAGTAAATTACAAAACCCAGTTAAACGCTTCCGAGCACGTTGGTCTTAGTCGTCAAAAGGTTCGTAAGTAGAGTATATTTCGCTAACCTTCGAACTTAACTTAACATCCCAGTTAGACGCTTCCGAGCACGATGGTATTAGTCATCAAAAGTTTGTAAGTAGAGTATATCTTGTTAACCTTCGATCTTAACTCAAAATTCAGTTAGACACTTCCGAGCATGCTGGTCTTAATCGTCACAGGTTTGTAAGCCGAGTTAATCTCGCCAACCTTCGAACTGAGAACTTGACTCAAAATACGGCAAAACGTTCTTATGCACGCCATCTATAAACATTACTGCCAAAAAAGTCCGTGAGACAGACATGTTTAGAAGAGCGCCAAACTCGAAATACAACTCAATATACTTCCAAGAGCTATGCTCCTAAAACGCCAAAAATAAAACACGAAATCACACCTTCTTATGGGAAATATACATAGCTATTGGGAAAGCCTTCAAGTTATACGAAACCAACTCGAACGACTATACAAAACCAACTCACACATTTATACATGAAATTATTCTTTCGACGAAATCTGCTCGACATTTCTGCACAAGTCGACATGACATCAACGCAACTACTCGGCTGCTCGAAAGGAATGGCCCTCATAGCAGGGTCTACCAACTACCACAACATCAAACACGCTCGAAAACTCGAGCAAACTAGCTCGGAAATCCGAGCAGATCAGCCCAAAAGTTCTAAGCAGATCAACTCTTAAATTCCAAGCAGATCAACTCTTAAATTCCAAGCAGATCAACTCTTAAATTCCAAGCAAACCAGCTCGGAAATCCAAGAAGACATGCTCGAAAATTCCGAGCAAACATATTAAACAGTCTGAACATCTAAAAAATTCCAAGAAAAACGTATCAAACTACCCGACACCGGGATCTTTGCAAGCTTATCACGGTCAATGCACGATTCGGCACATTCCTTCGACTACATCTATCGACTCAGAGTTGTGAAAATGACGAATCGCCATAAGAAGATTTCAAAACATCCGACAAAAAGTCCTAAGACTTGAAGCAAATATTTTTTTTAGATTAAACAGGGCGATTGGTTCACAAACAGGAACGACCAACCGTTTCGGGAAACAAAACTACAACGTACGATAAAACGCGGATAGAAACAATAGACTCGACATTTGCATTGACTAACGCCATTTCTCCCTAAGTTGATGCATCCCATTGGGACGAGCCAACAACATTGCCTGAGAACAGAGATAAATTGAAGCAGTCCCCGGCCTCGGTAATCAGTCGGATCATATTTAAAAATGTCGCTTCTCTCCAAGCGATCTCTCGTCAAGACAAGCTCGGCTTCCTCGGACGCGAGCGCAGAAGAGCCTTTGTCTCTCAAGTCAAAAATCATGTCAGGGTTGCTAGTCTCCTCAAGGTATCGGTCGATTTTCCTTTAGCCACTGGAAATTTTGAAAAGATGCCGCAAAGTTTAGAGAAATTTTGAGCATTCCCCTTTTTACTTTCTCGGTTTCGTCAAGGGAAAGTCTCTTTTCTGCAAGTTGTGTTCTCAAAACCTCAGCTTCGGCGAAAGCCATAGCTCTTTCAGTATCGAGCAAAAACCTAGCCGCCTAAAATTCAACTTTCCACTCTTCGAGCGATGTCTTTAGCTTGACAACTGATTTTTCCAACTTCGCGTTGTCAACAAAATGCCTAGCAAGACGATCCTTGGTCCTTCGGACCTTCTTGTTATACTCAGCGACATGCCGATTCACCGACGCCCATGCCTACGACAAATTTTTTTTAGGATCATCTATAAATCGAGCCAATCAAGTCGCAAGAAAAGAAAAGATTATTCTAGCCAAAATGGTAAAATCATAACCTTTAGAAAATCTTGTCCTGCATTAGCAAGAGAATCGCCACAGGTCAGATCCTAGTATTTTGCATGGTAATCTCCTGGATGACGCACACCCGCACAGAAGGTTGCGACCTCGGCACCGTTAGTATACGTGAAGCTACCTTCACCACAGTCGCACCGAATCGGCTCCGGATTGGGTTGTTGAACTTTGACATATTTTCCATGTCTCGTCTTCTGTCGTTGTTTGGAATCAGACACAACAGCCTGATCCATCAACCCGGAGATCGATCCTTGAGGAGATTCAGGAACTACTGTCTCTCCCCTGCCATCGACACTGTCATCGGCAGCGAAGATACCTTCCCCAAGTGTGGGGTCTTGGCCGGCCCTTTTGTCACTTCCGTAGAAATAAAACTTGGGGAGCGGAACTCCGCTATTGTGCTACGAAGTGGTCGAATCGTATTCTTGCGTTAACTCATCAACATAACGATCCTCTTCGGCCATCCGTTCCTCGACCCTTGTCGTTTAGCGAGCCATCTTCATTTGTATCGCTTGAGTAACACGTTCGACGGAAAAGCTTCTGTTCCCGGATGTTCCTTCGGCTTGTAGCTTTATGATGAGCTCGAATAGATCTAACAGACACGTTAGACAGAGATCTGGCTCTGCAAGAAGGAAAAACAGATGAAAAGTTAAGTATCAGCCAACGACGGACAAAAAATAGCCCAAAGCCAAACGACAAAATCGGCTACCAAAGTTTCCCTATCTTGACTTCATCAGCTGGATGCAATCTCTTTCGACAGATTCTTCGTCGATCAAAATGTTAAAAAAATGATGCCTCCACTGAGGACATGATTCTCAAAATTCGTAACGATTTTCTGATGCCGAAGTGGTTTGAGGTAATGTTCGAGAATGCTCCTCTTTGTCGGACATATGGCCGACATATTCCGAATATGAAACACTCAGAGATCGACCCCGCATTCGAAACTACGAACAAATGGCCCAATCAGATGTTTCAAGGCTCGAGGAGTAAGCTGCGTTAGGGCATGTCCATGACGACGAAGGTAGCAGACTACAAGCTCGTGGACCGGAAACCACGGGAAGCACGATTTGAAGAAGTATTTGACACCGAGAAATAACCGGCTGGCGGGGAGTCAACTCGATCGCAAGGCGAAGGGACCATGAACGTAACATCTTCAAGAACCCCAAAATTGCGCCGAAGCTCTTCAGTTGATTGTTCCGTGGATAAGGTTGAACCAGGAGGGTCCGATATCTTTCTATTCTCATTTTTCTTCTTACGATGAAACATTTTTCGCTTCTTCAGAGGATAATTCCAATGATGCATAGCTTCCTCTTGGCTGACACGAGTATCCTCAAACTCCTCTTTGATTGGTGGACGGCCCAACACGAAAGATGAGTTCCTACGAGCGTGATCATCGCCAAAGCACCGATGGTTATTCGGAAACGGGACACCCGCTCCCAAAGCTGAATCACCCATAAGCCCATTCGAGGAACATGGCCGGTTGGTGTGAGACCTGGTCGATTACAAAACTCCGAAAGATTCACCTTTAGAAGAAAGGTTGGCATGTCCGTACCTCGACAGAGGGTTCATCGCACCACTAGACCCCTCCATCGAGAAACGCAACAAAGCAAGGATACAAACATGGAAAAATATTGAGGACTCAAAATTTCACAAGAACAAGGGTGAAAAATTTGACAAAAATCACAAAGACTAGAAAGAAGCTAGAGAAGTTAACTTATATATTTTTACAAATGCATGGAGCTTTGGACATGATTACACTTAATTATCCTAGCATAAACATGCTTAGGCAAATCAAGAAAGACCTAATCATAATTAGGAATGGCCTCGAAATCGGCAATCCTTCGCACGAGGAAATCGATTACGGCTAAATGATCCGAAATGATCCTCGTAAAAGGCATCAATAGACATGGATCGCCTTGCTCAGAGAATCCGAGAAAATCTTGCTCGGAAATATCACTCCAAAATACCATATTGCTCGGTATACTAGACGACGACCAAAACACGACGAGAAATTCAAACAATTGTCTATGATAAGTGAACCGACATCGAAAAGGAGGAGGGCCAAATCAAGTCTTTCGAACAATTGGTTTCGCCCGAATACTAAAAAAACTTGCCATCATCGGACTCGAGTCTGACGAGCTGGGGGCTAGTTGTTGGTGTCAAAATCTCCCTCGATGAAAACAATAGCTGAAAGCATGATCGAGCAATCGAATATGGTCATTCTCCACACTTCATATAAACGGCACTTCGTATGAATGTCATTTTATACAAAAAACTTTGCATGAACAAAATTTCATATGAATGACATTTTATACGAAATACTTCGTATAAACGGCACTTCGTATGAATGACATTTTATACAAAACGCTTAGCATGAACAACGTTTCATATAAACAACATTTCGTATGAACAACGTTTTGTATGAATAAACATTTCATATGAACAATGTTTCATATGGATAACATTTTATACAAATTGTACGAAACCATTTAGCCGAAGATCCAGATGGGTCAATCGGACGAACACATAGGTCCATAGAATATACGGACAAGCTCAAACATTCGAACAACCTGCTTGGAAATTCTGAGCAAGGCCAGCTAAGAAATTCCGAGCACATCCCATTTTGTTTTCCGGGCATGACACACTCCTTAGGAACCTCCGAACAGAACATATTCCTTGAATCTTCCAAATGGACACTTTTCTTAGACCAAATGCTCGGATAATCGCCAATATCTCTCTCCGGATCCGCGATTAGCCGCAACCCATCTCCAAAACAATAGCTTATGGGCTCCTAGCCATTAACGAGATCGACAAATAAGTTACGTAATACGAACTTGGACCCAACCCCCAAGACTCATATGTCGTAGGCTTTGGGCCAAATCAAATATTTACGCTCAAACGGACTCACATTGTCCCTTTTTGGCTCATTCGGCAGAACAAGTTATAATGCAAAAGGATAATCATAAAAATGGAAAAATAAACTCAAAGATTAATAGGAGAAGTTAATTCAGAGCAGAAAACTAAATCCCTACGGAAATGGAATATACGATAACAAGAAGATTTCCAAAAATCTTGTAGGCAAATATCCTCGAAGCCACCTCGCCGCGACTAGACTTAGCATCTACGATCACGTAGATGTCTTTTAATACTTGGCCTAATTATTCATTCTTAGCTCTTCTGATGATAAACTCACACACCACCATTAATGAATGTAGAGAGCTAGTTGACCTGATTTGGGAGTCTAGATAGTTTAAATTCTATATGATGGCATTATTGACTAGTGTTGTTGGGCTTTGGTGAGAATTTTCTAGACTTGGTTTAGATTGATGCATATCCATGGTTATGGGTTAGAAGGATGGTCACTGAGCTTTTGTGAAATCACTGAAAGAAATCCCCGCTTTCCAAACTTACTTCCTAACTTAGATTTCTGTTTTTAAAGAAAAACAAAGGTTTAAGCATGGGGGAGTTGATATAATCCGTTTTACACCACTTTAACTATCATTTATATAGTTTATTGGTGTTCTAACATGTTATATAATGGTTTCAAGTGTTTTATATCATTTGTAGTTTTACGTGACTCTTCAGGAAAAGATGGTGAAACAAGCAGAAAATCCACATTTTAATATTGATTCTTTTCGTCAGAAGTTCGACAGAAATTGGAGGACTTCTCACTGTTAGATCAAGCTCAATTTTGGACGCAATATAGATGGATCTACCATCAACACATAACAACACATAACATGCAATATAGATGGCCCGCTGAGCAACTGAAACATCCCCTGGCCACGATCTCAGCCTCCAAAACCGCCTGGAAGGACCTATTGACCGCGAACAGGACGGTCGGGGTAATAACCCGTCTAGTCAAAAGGCATGGCCAGCCGAATCAACAAACAAGACGGGAACGGCCGGGTAAATTTTAAGGAGGAAGGAAGAAATGTCGGGAAATAGACATCAACGGTAAACTTCAAACGTTAACACTAGGGAAGTGTGGATGTTCAGAAATCACTATAAAGTGATAGAGGAATTAAAAATATGAAGTTTGGACGAAACGGGAACTGAAACGGACCAAGGAGCGGAAAGTTACAGAAGATACAAAATCTGACACGCGGAACGGCTTAGGCATCGGGGCGGGAATGAGCATTTCAGTACAGTCGCAACCTAGGATAATCAGGTGGATTAAGAAGAATAATAAGTGGGATTAATGAGGAGGATTGATGTGATTCAGAACAGTACGGGAATAGTAAAAACGGACAGTGCAGTGACGGGACAATTTATGCACTAAAAACCGAAATAGTGCAACATTGTTCCGTAGCCTTGGTTAATCCGTCTAACATCCATGCAAGGCTCCATACTGATTATATGTCACTCAGGAAACAGTAAATAAAAGGTTTCATAGGGTACAGTATGGATTGCACGGATGATGGGACGGAAATTGTTCGGGACTGCGCGAGACTGTTTCTCGTCGCCCGCGCGCAACAAGGGGAGAATCAGGTTCTTTGCACCAAAAATTACCAGAATGCAAGGAATGTCCAATCCCTTCCTCCACTTGTTCAAGCTGTCCCCTGACTCCAGGCTATAGAAACACATCACACCTCTGATAATTCTTTGTGCTTCATCAGTCAATTTTTAGTGAGAAAAATCGTGAGGAACTAGAGAGAGAAATTGAGAGGAAAAAGAGAGAAAAAGGGCGTGAGCAAGTGTGGTTCCGGGGAGTGTTCGTGTGATTCTGTGGACCTTTCCAGAACTGTGACAAGCCTTGGAGAGTGGAGACCGTGGAGGATAACCTCAAGAATATAGCTAGCACGTTCTAACTAGGAGGCCTTAATCCGTCCACCCGAAGTCAAGATAGCCTCCAAACTGCAACTAGAGAATTGTGAGTCCCGGTAGATAGGACTAACGTTTTCTATGCAGGTTTGGCCTTGAGGATTGAAATACCTTGAGTATTTATCCTCCTTGGCTTGTGTTGTTCACGTTTCTACGCATGCATGCTTATGGTTGATGAATTTGTTTACTTGATCTTTCATAACCGAAAAGTTGTGAATGATGCATTCACGAACGTTTTGGTGTGTTGATTCTTTGCATGATTTCTCTTACAAATGTTTGGTGGATTTCTTTGAGTATGGAGTTAATCATGCATGATGAGAAAGACATGTGGTTTTCCCGTAAGGGTGAGGATGTGGAAGCTTTGTTTGATCTTTGATACACATAAGCCTCCCTTCCGTTTTTGGAAACGGTTGTAGTGGCTGCCGTGATCTTCGGATCCTTTGCAAGACCCTACACCGTAAAAATGATTTGAGATGAATTTCGTGATATGCATATTGCCGTGGGTGGTAATAAGAGACACCGCAGACAATTGATTGATGTTTTGTTAGAGCATGTGTTGTTTGCTCTTAGGGCTTAGGACGTGCAGGTAAAGTCCTAGCTGGTGCATTCTAGTATGGGTGAGAGTGTTCTAGAGTTAGTGTACGCAGTACTCCCATTGTGATTGTTGCCTAAGAAAAGTTAACGAAGACTCGGAGAGATGGGATTGCAGCATATGGCTGAGTATTGTGTGACGACACGATCCCGAGAGATATAGATCTCCTTAATCGGGTACTTGAGGGAAGTATGTTCCCCGTAATCAGGTGTGATTCTCGGCTTATGATCCTCGATGGTGATTAAGGCGTGAGTAGTCACGTGTGTAGGGGGAGTATCCAGTACGTTAGAAGGTTGTTCATGTTTGCATTTTGATTCATGCTTCTGCTTGCATTGCTTTGTTGTCTTGGACTTGCTTGCTGACGCTTCGACGAATATTGCTTGAGATCGTGAACTTCATGATTGTTGTTTCATGATTATTACCTGTTCTTCGGCTATGGGGATGGGCTGGGCACTAACCTATCGTTTAGCGGGTCCTAAGCTCACAAGGTAACCGTAGGTTTCTCATTAAACGACTTTTGTCTCGCAGGAAACCTTAGGGATGGGTTAGCTAGTAAGCAGGATTCAGACTTAGGAAGCCGGTGTAGCTTTCTGAGTTGGTAGTTCACCCGAAGCTAAGTGCCTAAATTCAAATATGATGTTTTCAATACTAAAGTCAATTGGGAATTCGGGACATAGATTTTATATTGATTACATCTTATTTGCTGCGAGGCATAACATATTTTCAGGAACAACCCTCAAGCACCTGATGATACATGGCTTTGTCCGAGTCGACACAACTCTCGGCATTGGTACGGGTTGGCAATCCTAAGGCTTTAGTCGAGAGGGTTGGATCTCGCATACGGAATAGCATAACTTTCGGACGGGCTAGACTGCTCACGATTTTCAACATTTGTGTCATCTTCGATGTGGCTATTGTCCATAGTCCGCGTTGGGGGCATTACAAATGGTGGTATCAAAGCATGGTTTATGATCATGCTTAAGGGTTAGAATTTCAAACGATTTTATCGAGTCCATTAAGTCACAACCAACTCATAGGAATCCGGACGTCCGAATGCCAATAGGATAATGGGAGAAAACCTTTAGGACTCACCCTATTATCGAGTATTGCAGGATGTCGACAGGTAATGGACATGATGGTGGAGAAGGGGGATGGAATCAGTCGGATGGTTACGACATTGTGGCTGGTTACTATAGATCTAGTAATACAAACTCATGGGAAAATTCCGACAGTTTAGGTTGTAGCTCAGACTCTCTCGAGGAAATATATTTGATGGGAGATGATAGCAGCAATGACATCAGTAATAACTCAGGCTCCGTGCACGAAGTGTACAATATCGACTCTTACACCTCGGATGAGTTCGACTCGTAGATTTACCGATACACCTCTAGTATCACGGACTAGGACTATTTTGACAACTTATCACTTGGGAATTCGGCGCAAGAACCCATAACACTGGAAACGCATTGGGGTACTGGTTTCAGGGCGGTCCCAACAAATGACTCGAATATGGAGATATTCGAGCCTCCACCTCCGCCGGTAATCAATCTGACATCCGATAGCTCAGCGTCCGTCTCGGAGGATTCTGATGTTCCACCGGATCCATTTGTTCCCTATACATTCTCACTTGGATGCGCCCATCAGCACATGCCTACCGAGCCACAGCCGGAAACAATTAGTGTCCTTGCGGGAGGAGGGGGAAACCGAGAAGGAAACCAAGGACCGGACCTAGACAGGAGTAACAAAGCTGAAACTGAGAAAAGCATAGCTCAAAGGTTGTCTCAGAGAAAGCGGAAGGAGAGATGCACCCAAGAAGTGTGTGAGTCGAGCAACCCACACCAAGGCAATGAGAAAAAAACCGGAGGGATAATGGAGTGGACAACAGGAAACAGGAAGACCGTGTTACTTCCGAACCGACCACTAAGGATCCTATCTAAGGCAAGAAAATCAGTGACGCCACCAGAGGCAGTAACTCCACCTTGCGGAATGTGTGGAGGGCGCTGCCATTTTACTCATGCATGTCCAGGCATAAAAGTGGGTTTGGTGTCCCAAGACTTTGTGGATGGTGCGGGATGTGCGGTCACCGGCTTGCAGATTGTCCACTCATCGATCCATCTTCTCCCTCGTCCCAACCGTCCAGCTCGTCGTCTGGTAGCGGAACTGAAGGTGAAACCGAAGCAGAAGAAACTGAGAACCAAATGTAAGAACATTAAGATTTTAGAAGTTAGCTTAGACCAAACCTTTTCATGACCAAAGGCTAAGGTATGAAGGGGTGCTAACTAACTTCCATTATCATGTGCATATGTATAAATGTGTGTTATTTATGTATGCACACTGTAAGATGGAATAATGCATGTCTAGGTTTAGTTTGCGTTGAATAAGTGCATGAAGGCATGGTACATGCTTGTGAATAAGTTGTGGAACCTTGTGTGAATATAATATATGAGTGAATGCATGATGTATGATATTACTTAAATATGAAATATTTGGATTATATCTTGTGGAAGATTGGATACTTAACTCGTTTTGGTTGGTTATGAGAATCCTTAGGTAACCGGGAAAGAGTGATCCTGAAAACCTTAGGATTAAGGAAGTAGTGTTTTAGGGAAACCAACCCCGAAACCGTGAAACCAAAACAAAAACCAAACCTTTTGACAAGGAAGGGCAGGATGGGACCGAGCCTAAGGACAATTGGTTAATGGGGAAGACGGACCAGTTTGAGCACAAGAACGGAACGGTAAGGAAGACCGGGAAAGGAAACGTATTGAGAAGAAAAGTGATAAGTAAATCACAAATTTGGGATAGAAGCAAAGGCGTGAAGCTTTGTCATCAAGAGGAAGGAATTTTCAGTTGAGTAAAAGGAGTGAATTGAGGTTTGCTAGAGATCAAGATTATGATGGAGTTTTTGGGATAAGTAAAGGGGAATATCAAGCAAGATGGAGTCAAAATCAGTAGAGGCCAAAAAGAATACACCAAATACGGATGGAGTACCCTTAAGGAAGCAGAGAGGCCGGAGGATGGCAACCAAACAAGACGGTTAGACGGAAATGCAATGTAAGACGGAGGATCAACCTAAGGAAAAGAAAAGTGTTCGGAACAGACGACAAGACCGAGAAGAAAAGCCGGTAAAGGATCTGAAGAGGAAGCTGGTCGGGGTGAAAGATCTAAACGGGAAGAAAATCTAAGGAGGGCAGGCCGATGGGGAAACATATTAATGAAATGGATGAGAACGAAGGGGGATAGTGCAAAAGCCAAGGAAGAAACCCAAAACAGTTGCGGTATAGAGGAAGAAGACACCACCAGAAGAAGCTTAGAAGTAGGAGCATAAAGAACAAGACAGAAGAGTACTAACCCAGATCAAAGCAGTCATCAAGAGGGGATACATCAGAATATAACTTGGATAATCGAAGGAGTTTTTCTCAGAAAAACCATGAGGGGATAAAAGAAGCTTCTACCAATTGGAATTCGGGGACGAATTCTAATTATAGGGGGAAGGATGTAATAAACCGTCTAGTCAATAGGCATGGCCGGCCGGATCAACAAACAAGAGGGGAACGGCCGGGTAAATTTTAAGGAGGAAGGAAAATAGACATCAACGGTAAACTTCAAACGTCATCACTAGGGAAGTGTGGATGTTCAGAAATCACTATAAAGCGATAGAGGAAATAAAAATATGAAGTTAGGATGAAACAGGAACTGAAACGGACCAAGGAGCGGAAAGTTACAGAAGATACAAAATTTGATGCGCGGAACGGCTTGGGCGTCGGGACGGGAAGGAGCATTTCAATAAAGTCGCAAGCTGGGATCATCAGGTGGATTAGTAAGAATAATAAGTGGGATTAATGAGGAGGATTTATGTGATTCATAAAAGTACGGGAATAGTAAAAACGGACATTAGCAGTGATAGGACAATTTTTGTACTAAAAACCGAAATAGTGCAACAATGTTCCGTAGCCTTGCTTAATCCATCTAACATCCATACAAGGCTACATACTGATTACTTGTGCTTCGGCTATGGGGTTGGGCTGGGCAATAACCTATTGTTTAGCGGGTCCTGGACTCACTGGGTAACTGTAGGTTGCTCATTAAACGACTTTTGTCTCGCAGGAAACCTTAGGGACGGATTAGCTAGTAAGCAGGAATCAGACTTAGGAAGTCGGTGTAGCTTTCTGAGTTGATTGTTCACTCTAATCTAAGTACGTAAATTAAAATATGATTTTTTCAATACTAAAGTAATTTGGGAAGTCCGGACATAGATTTTATATTGATTACATCTTATTTTTCTGCGAGGCATAACATATTTTCAGAAATAACCCTCTAGCACCTGATGATGCGTGGCTTAGTCTGAGTCGACATAACTTTTGGATTTGGTACGGGTTGGCAAGCCTTAGGACGGGTATCGCGGACGGAACGACCTAATCTTCGGACAGGCTGGACCTCTCACGATATTCAACACTTGTGATATTTCCGGTGTGGTTATTGTCTGTAGTCCGCGTTGGGGGTGTTACATTCGGAGCCAAGGCCAGATGACCACGCATACCACCTACTTTAGACCACTTTTTGGGCTGTTTTTTTTTCTAACTACAACCAAATGGAGAGAGAAAAGTCCCACATTGAAAATAAGTGAAGAAACCCCTCCTCTTCAGCACCAATATAAGGACATGCACCCTTTCTTCTAAAATCATCACTTCTCATATTCACTACAAAAGTTTTTAAAGAGTTTTTAGTTTTGTCTTTAGTTTTTAGGTAGTTTATAGGGACTCTAGATCTCTAGATCCGGGATTATCCGAGCAATGATCCGAAAACCTAAGCTACAACTTTATTTGATTTATTTATTTAATGCAAGCTTTTATTTTGGTTTCCATTTTAAAATCCAAGTAGTTATCTTGTTTGGTTTTTAGGGAAATATTTTGTTAGGGCTAGTAATGGGTAGGGCCCTTATGGCCGATTTATAGAATCAGTGTTCTTAATTTACATGGGTTTTCGACTATTTCCTTATGTTTAATGCATGATTAAAGACTTGTCACTTTGAAGCTGTTTATATGACTGATATATGTACCTAAGTATTGCAGATATTAGCCGGAATTAGGATAATCGAGCAGATGTACTATAATCTGTGATAGTTGACTCAAAGGGCACTATGAATGTGGATGAAATAGATATTAATGCATGATATTCCTCGTGGCCAGCTGAAAGAGTTGATTGGTAATTTAAAGAGATTAGGTGTTTAATGTTATGAGAATATGTTAGCATAATTTCGTGTTTCGAGTTCAAAAACCAAAGAAGACTAAGTCACTGAACCCTAAGTATAGTTCTAAGTAGTTGTCGAACCCATGATCCCTTGAGAAATCCCTGACGACCCAACGCATCGTTTTTATTTCTTACAAACCACTATTTACATTCAATTGCATCCTTTGTTATTTCTGTGACAACCCAAAAACTCCCTTAGAGTCTATCGAAAATTAGGTCATGATAAGAAGTATAGAGTTCGTCATTTCCCTTTGGATTCGATCCCTCAATATACTACACGCGATTGTTGTGCACTTGCATTAGATTTTAGGGGTAAAACTTGGTACATATCATAGACTTTACCCCCGTTGTGATACTAATTGTAAAACCCCATCCCTTGGATCCCTAACGCAACCTTTTCAACTTCCACACCATACATCCACAACCTCATAATCCACATCCACATTTTCAATCCCTTAAACCATAACAATTTATTACAATCCCAACTTAAAAGTCTTAAAACGAAATCCAAAGCAACTTTAAATGAAAACCGAAAGAAATAACTTAAAGTCTTAATTAAATGAAATAAGGAAAAACTTATATTTTACCAAAACATAGCAGCGCAGCCGATCATCTACTCCTACAACTCTTCAGGATTACCTGCAAAAGAATGAAGGATGAGTAATTTGGATTACCCAGTGAGTGCAAGTAATAAAGACCCATTAACTAATCTCTCACATACATCAATCAATAAGCAAAATTCCTAAGCTAATATCTGCTAACAAACATCACCCGAAGGCACTCATGTACCAAACAATGACTCTTCTATATGGTATCAGACAAGGGCACTACCACGGATGACACCAGATACGGGCATAGTCAGTAGTGATACCAGACACGGGAACTACCACCCCACTACACTATCCATAGTGTTTACACTGGCTCGCCGAATCCCCCGACAATGGGTAAGGTTCCAAACATGGGCCTCATCTCTATTATAACTCGACAACTATTAACTCATTCCTAATATCTCATATTCTATTATCATATCTCTTAGTTCGTTGTCCCTTTTCCCACATTTTATAGTCCATATTCCACATATTTTTTCCCACAAATCGCAAACACCGTAATCATTATTCATATACAATCAACCGTATTCAGTTTAACAATCCTATATATCTAGGTTTGTCCATCACATCAACACAAATCAACAACAATAACAATATACTTATAGATATATAATAGATAGGCGCCATATATGTCTTTACACATCACACTCAGCTATGCATAGTCATATTGATATACATAGGAGGCAGACATCAATAAGGGACTAACACTTCGGAGAAGGATAAATAAAAGAGAGAAAGTTCACAACCAGTCTTGCCTTAGCCACAACGAAAACAACGACCTTATTGGACATATATCTACTACCGGTTAGAAGACACGATTCCATATATTACAAATGTCCTCATCGGTTATCCTTCACCAAGAAACTAGATCAAAAACTCCAGACTGTCTCTGCGAAGTTTCAGGTCAAACGGACCATGCACTTTTTCCCAAGCGAAAAATATTCCAGACGGACTGTTACAGATCCAAAATACACATACACATTTTGGGAAAATGGTCATAACTCTCAAATGGTAAGTCGGATCGAGATGATTCATACCTTTCTGGAAAGAGGAGACCGAACAATATCCAACGACATACTTTGCATTCTGTGGATCCTCATAGCTATTTGGGAAAACACCTTTCAATCTGATGGCCAGAATAATAACGGAAGTACGAAAAGGAATCTCCCGGAGCTTCTCTTCTTGTGTCTTCAACACAACGAGGCTTCCCCTTGACAGATCAAATGACGATAGTAGGCGACGGCTGATGTCTCAAAAAAAATTGCAGAGTTTTGCCGGATACTTCTTCTTATAGTATTTTTTGGATGATCACTCTTTTAAATAAAAAGGAGAAAGAAACCCAGATTTACTAATGGGCTAAAGGTTTCAGGTTTATTTCTTTTATAGTTTTTAAGTTTTCTGGGACTAAAATTGAACTGTCACATTCTTAATGAGGCAAGTAAATAATATACATATTTATATCTTACCCATTTATTTTGTAAATAGGTTGCGAAACGAGATAAAATGTATACACCATACAATAAATGTCGATACGTTGTCAAACAAGATAATAACGTAAAATTGAGATTTTCTTAGTGGGGTATTTTCTCTCAACTCGTAATGAGGTAAGCATCAAAACCAAAGATAATGGACAAAATGCAAAGTTTCTTACCACTGCTGCAGAGCTAGATGCTTGATTCGGAACACGTTCGTCATCCAGAAACCGGGAAGGGATGTCTTTCTCTGAAGGAAATGCAGTTTTTGTCAGGTTAATTGAAGTAAAGGTAACAAACATAGGTGTTTAAGATTGAGATGGTAGTAGAGAACTAGCCTTGCAAAAAGGGAACCGAGACCTCTCCTCCTCCAACAGTCGGGACATTATCCTTCAAATCTATAGTGCACTAGACATATAAAAACAGAGAGGGAGACCGGGTTTACTTTTGGTTGAAACATAATACACCAAACTCAAAATCAAATGTTTGTAATTAAATTATATGCATATAGACTATTCTCATATATGTTTGTAAAATAAATGTTTGTTTTCATATTGTTTGACCAAGCAAAAAGATATGAAAAAGAAAAATCAACATATTGTTTGATATATTTTTGTATTATTAATAGCATTTTATTTATGGGTCAACTCATTAAAACCATTAACTGATTAATTTAAATGGGTTATGGATTGATACAATCCATTTACTTAATGAGTTGGGTTAACCCATTATCTATTAACGACAAAATCCATTTGGATATGGATTGGTTTGGGTTGGTTTACCCATTTTGACACCCCTATCTATAAGACTATAAATACTACTTTACTCTCCTAAAATATTATAACACAAGAAGAAACAAAAAGAAAAAGACAATGGCTTTCTCAAGGAATCACAATTTCATTTTCATGCTAATCCCATTTCTAGTCATCCTTGCAACGGCATCATTTGCATCTGCGGGACTTTTGCCCTTCTCAGCCAAACATGTTGTGATTATCAACAAACTTGTAACGCGTGCGACATTGACTGTGCATTGTAAGAACAAAAGTGAAGATAAGGGTGTGATTTCACTCGGACCTGGAGACAGTATCGATTTTAGATTTCGTGTTAACCTTCGCAAAACAACAGTATACACTTGTAGTTTTGTTTGGCCTGGCAACACAGCAACGTTTGATATTTTTAGAGCTGATCGAGACGACAATCCCAAAAGCAAAGTTGGAGTTTGCAGTGAATGTATTTGGAGCATCTACGAACCAGCACCATGTAGGGATAGACGTGATGGAGGTCAACCTAATTGTTTCCCATGGGCTTCTTAAAATATTTAACTATCACAATCTTTTTTTTTACTAGTGAGTTTCGTTGTATTACAATCTATATAATAAATTAAATTTTGAATTAATTTTACATTTTATTACAAGTTATTAGATACATATATGATATTGTCACAACTTCACATTTATAACATTACAATCAGTTCCATCATGCATGTCATTCTAGGCCTAGCACGAACTAGTAGTAATATTGATGACACATCCAGAACATGTAAATAATCATTCGTAATATTTTCTATTAGATTGGAAGATGGGGTTTAGTGTTTATATATTCTATAATGAGGTGACAATAAAATGTATGCATCATGTCTTTGGGGTCTATTTACAAAAATGGTATGGTTTTAGAGAGAAAAATATAGTTTGCTGTAATCCTTAAAGAGCATCAAATTGTCTGTTGTTTCTGATAGGTGTAACAGTACTTGTTGATAAATTTTAAAAATATATAAATAAATAACAGAATATCAAAATTAAAAAAAAAATTAAGAATCATCTCTAATAACCCCTCTTTTAATTTTTTTTTTTCAAATATATGTTATCAGAGACATCTCAAATAATATAAAAATATTTTATTTTCTTATTATTTACTATATATAGTATTTGGCTTTTCACATCCTTTCCACACAATAAACATCTAGTTATGATATCATTTCATTATAAATTTTACACTCCATCTGTATCCATTTTAGAATTAGTATAAATTTTTCAGATCAACTGATTTAGATTTTTAAATTAGAATTTTAAACAAAATTCAGCTTAATTACTATTGCTTAATATATTAATAGGACATATGAGATTAAAAATGTATTAGTAATGTAGAAATTCTATAAAAAATTTGGTCATATTTGTGAAAAAAACTTCAAAAGATATTTAAAACGAAACAGATAGAATATTATTATTTTCTCCATAAAAACTATTGTATCATTAATGTCAAAAAATATATTATATCACAATAAATAAAACATGGTTCTCTATCTACTATATATTATTTGCGAAGTGCGATGGGAAAAAATGATGACATTGATGAATCTTGGTCAACCATAATGATGATGTCATTGATGGCATGGCTTAAATGAAAGCTTTTGATTGGTCGAGAGCTTTTTGACATTAAAAATAAATCAAAATTCGTTTAGAAAATTTCTAGAATAAAAAAAAAAACAAAAATCGAGAATTTATCTAATTTTTAAAATTAAATGTCGTTTCCTAAACTTACGAAATGTAATCTTAACTTCTTCCCATAATTTTAGATTACAGTTTATATTTTTTCCATAAGTTATTTCCTTACTTTTGAAATTCAAACTAAATTCGACACTAAAATGTAGCAACTAATAAATGTCGACAATAATTGTCAAATTTGAAGTAAAAAAATATCTCAAAGAATATACTAATCTTCTAATAGAAGCTTTCGAAAATTTGTGCAACCCTAAATATGATGATCATATAAATACAGACTCTTCCAGTCTCATATCACCCACATGTCGAACCATTCTTTTGTTTTTATTATTTCTGTTGTTCTAATTTTGTTTCTGTTGTTTTGCTGATTTTGTAGGTATGAAACCTACAATGCCAAACAATAAGGTATCTTTATCACTTGCTATTAACATGCTGCTTAATTTTATTATATGGTTTTGACCATTTTGTAGGTATATAACATACCAAGCCAAACGATAGGTAACTATATCATTTCACATTATCATGCTTATTATTTTGTTTTGAGGTTTTTATTCATTTGCAGATATGTAACATAGTAAGCCAAATATTTGGTAACTATTTTATTTATATTTACATTTTTGTTATTATTTTGTGTTTATTAATTTGCAGGTTAGATTCATATGAAGCCAAATGATAAAAATCTATCGGCTAATCTTTTATGTCACTAATCTTTATTTGCTACATAACTACTCATCAATCGGTGTTTGTTACATTTCACACGGAAAGAAGATTAAGGACGAAGTCAATGAAGTCTTCAAGCGATTTTTCCTTTATAGTAGATATTGTTTTGTATGTTCTTTTGAGTTCACATTTGTATACTTTTATTCTTGCATTACTAAAGCATACTTGAATAATAAAATGGTTATTTTCTTATTTATATGTCCAATTAATCCTTCACTTTTGCTTCGGGATTCTTTTTAATAGAATAAAATTGAACATATGTATGTTACCAATCGGTGATTGTTACACTTGACACGGAAAAAAAGATTAAGGACGGAGTCAATGAAGTATGCAAGACGAATTTTCATATGTAGTAGATTGTGTTGCATTTTCTTTAAAGTTTACATTTGTATACTTTTATTGTTTGATTAATAAAGCATACTTGAATAATAAAATGATTATTTTCTTCTTTATTTGTCCATTTAATCCTTTAGTTTTGTTTTCTGGTTTCTTCTTAATTTAATAAAATTGAAGTAGAAGATAATTAGAACCATAATATCTTAATTATTAACAATCTAGACTAATAATCAAATTTACTTCACGCAATTACAACTCAATCGTATGCAACTTTCTATACTATAATCTAAAATTTAATTAATTGTTAATATTCCAATTTACTCGAGACGCAATATTTTTTGTTAGTATTAATATTAGGAAGATTATGTATAAGGAAACAAAATATATTAATACGCCGCGATCAATCAAATGATATTTCCTATAAAATCTAATGAACATTCTAACCTAAAATTCTGGTTTGTAATCTTAACTTCTTCCCTAAATTATAGATTTTATCAAATATTTTCTCCCTCAGTGATTTCCGTAAATTTTAATTTCAAAATAAAACTATATCGAAAATTAGGAAACTAATACAAATGCTTTTAATTCACTGATTTTCATTTTAACCAATATCTAAAAACGGATACGGCAAATATCTTAAAATGTGTAACTGCAAATCTTTAAATCTCCAAATTAGTTGTAACAAAATATTCATTATATTATAGTGTGCGCTGATCCATTAGGTCTCCGAACTACTATATATATTCATCGGTATTAAACTTATTTATCATTCACTTAAAACACTATATCGAGATTTAAAGAAATGGCAGAATCAGTTAACACCAGTAAGAACCTCCAACGCATACGGCGTTCGACTTATGTTTTACTGGAAAACATAGACACTAGCCTTGAAACCGAGAAGGTCCAGGTTCGGGTATTAGCACAATGGACTTTGTTTAACTCTAAGTCTGGAAACGTTATAGAAATGATTTGGTCTGACATAAAGGTACGAGAAAGACATGTGTTTTGGTTTAGCTTCGGTATAAAGTTGTGATGTTCGTATACTTATATCTTTCCTTCACACTTTCTTTAGGGAACACGAGTTCAAGCATCATGTGAGGAGGCCTTATTCAGCAAACATAAAGCATGTCTTCTGATAGGTAAACATGTTATGGTTAACTCATTTTCTTGCAAGGAGTATGTTGGCGACTTTCGACCAAGTGATCTTACTTACAAGTTAGCAATCACCCGTACTACAAGAACAAAACCTTTGGAAGATTTTGAGATTGAGAATCCCGATAAGTATTGTTATACTATTTCTCAAATTTTCGAGGGATCTCTTGACAAAAGAGTTTTGATTGGTAAGTTGTTATTTATAATATACGTATTGTCCCTTATATTACAATTTGCAATAAATAGTTTTTAATTATTGTTTCACCGATATAAGATGTTATGGGAGTCATTGTCCATATGGGTGGTATCGAAGATGTTAAGACCAAGAGCAAGTCTGGAAACAGCGCCAAGCTTGAATTATACTTGAAAGATAATGGGTAAGAATAATATTCGTTATAATTCCTAAATAAATAAATACTTTTATATGATTTTTAATCATCAATTTGAATACAGAGATGAGGCATTGCCTTGCACATTGTGGGGAAATTATGCCAAACAAGTTATTGACTATACTTCCACCAATAGCGATGCTCCTGTCGTGGTTATTATCCGGTTTGCATGGATCAAAGAATATGGAGGTAACTACTCTGTTAATTGTAATGTATAATCTGTTTTTTTGTAACATTAATTGTTTCATTTTAATTTTCATGAATATAGAGAAGCTGTACATCTCTAATGCTTACAACTCAACCCAACTCTCATTCGGAGATGAAAATAACCATGACATTTCAAAGTGGTTGAATGGGTAATCTGATACATTATGTATAATAGAACTGTTAAAAAAAATTAATTGTATAGTACATCTATTCATTCAAAATTTATTTTACAGTATACCAAAAGAATCTCAAGCTCTAATTATCAAGTCCGAGAAAAGCATGGTTTCTTTTGGATCGGGTCCATTATTGGATTTGCGTACTGAGTTTTTTTATCAAGAATAATAGAATGACTCTGCTTGGTATTCTGCAATCGGAAAGGGTTAGACTTCTTTATTTAAATGTATTATTAATATATCTGTATTTATTAGAAGCATTTTTATATCGCCTTTATTTTGTTGTTGTTTAGCATGGTAAGGTGGTTACGTGTGCCTCAATTGCCTCAATTGACTCTTCAAAAAAATGGTTTTTTCAAGCTTGCAAAGTTTGCAAGTTGAAAGTTCTTCAGTATGGATCAGATTCTGAAGATGAAGAAGATTCCCAACCTTTATATAATTGTAAAACATGTGGCGATGTGAAAAATGTATTTGCAAGTTAATTTGTTTATAAGTATTCTTGCAGTTTAAATTCTTTATTAGTATGATGTGTTGTTTAATTTTATTTTCTCAACTAACTTGATTTATATATTTTTATGCATGTTCAAGATATTATTTGATCTTACGTGTGTCTGATCATTCTGGGGGTGAAGCAAAATTTCTCACATTTGATGAAATTGGAGATAAGCTTGTGAAGAGATCTGCAGACACTATCTATAAAGAAAACCAAACAAAAATTGAGGTATTTGAATTATGAGTTTCTTTTTAACTATAAAATATTATGTAGTGAGTATTCATTATTTTCTACTTTTTGTTCTTAGGATGATCCATATTATCTCCCTGCTGAATTATTCGATTTGATTGGCCGCAAGTGTCTATTCAAAGTTACCATTCCTAAGCATAATGTTCAAAAGGTGTCAAAGAGTCCATATGTTGTGGACTTATTTTGGGATGATGAGTCTGCAATTTATTAATTTGAAAATTTAACTAACTCGACTCAGGTACGTTAGTTAAATGCCTCATGTTAAAACATGATGTTAAACATTATGTTCAACGCTGTATAAAAAATTGCTAATATTTAAATTTGATTAGGGATCTCTTATGCTTATCTCTGGTATGGAGACTGATTCTGATGCATCTATGGCCCTACCACTTACACCATCAACAACAAAAAGATCAGAAAATTGCATCTCTTTAAGCAGTGTTGGTGAAAATTCATCAGTTACAAAAAAGATTAAGCAGGAAGTGAAGGAAACGGTGGCTAGAAGGATACTATAGACTTTTGGTGGCGTATCTTCTTTTTTTGTTGCATTTGGTTTTTATTTTTGGTTGATTTATCAAAACAGTTGTGGTTGTTTAATTGAATTTTCCTTTTGTTTGGTTATTTTTGCTTCCAATTTATTATTATAACAAATCTATGTTAATTAACCAAAATAATAACAACTTCTGTTAATTAAATAAGTTTATAGAATTGTGATATTTTTAAATGTGTTAGGGAATATATGATTAATGCAATGTTTGATTGTATTAATACTTTGATTATAAGTCAGAAGTCCTAATATTGTACCCACTTATTGTAAATTAACATTCATTGTTTTATGGACAATATGGAATGATTAAACATTCATAAACTTACAAAGCTTTCTAATTTCAAATGAGAGATTGATTATTTATGTGGGCTAAAACCAAAAAATGTTTTACCGTTTGTGGCCCAATTAGTTTTTTCCTAAACGAATGGTTGTTACTTATAATGATTACATCTTTTACCACTTCACACCTTTTGCTCGCAAATTTAGAAACTATTAAATTTTAAAACCCTAGACGCTTCGTTTTCTTACCATTTTCTGAGACAAAACAATTAATTTTGAATAACTTTAGTTCTTCAAACTTTTCACAGAAGATAAACAATGGCTCCTCAAACGTTCAGAAAAATTTCTCGCATCAATAACTTTATTCCTTGCTTTTGGGACCTAAAAGTTATGCTTCTCCATGTTTGGATATGTGTTAGGTTTTCTGAACCAACAATCCGAATGATTTTGGTGGATGAAGAGGTAATTTCTATTCTTCTATACAATTTGTTTTGTTTATTTGTGTATTGCATGTTTTGTTAGTGTATTCGTTTGTTGTTTTAAGGTACGGAAATAGAAGCTACTGTTCTTGAACCTCTTATTGAAAAATTTCGTTATACAACGTGGTGTGAGGGTCGTTGGTTTAAACTTAAGGATGCTCGAGTTATACAAGCATTGATATATGGATCTTTGACCCCTCACGATTTCAAGCTCTTTTTCTGGTTAAACACATCTTTTTTGCCTTACTTATGATAATATTCCCAAATGACATTTTATGCAATTTAAATCGATTCCTGATATAGTGGACGGGAGAGTCTCTGATGAATACCCTATAGGTAACTTTTAATGAATACATATATTTCCTTATCGGATTATATGAATGCTGTTATTCGAGTCTCTGGTTTACATTATATTTGTAACAAAATAGAGAATGAAGGTATATAGATGTTAAGGATTTTGTTTTATCCATTATAGATGTCCATGGTGTAGTTACACATGTTGGAAAACTTGAAGAAGATTACCAAAAACAGAAGCTGCGGTTTACAATTCGCGATCTAAGGTTAGTTAAGTAGATGACTATAATCTTTTTCACATATGTTTTGTTGTTTTTTCTATAATAGAAATCTTGAAATCTTTATTTTGTTTAGCCTCCGGATTGTTGAATGTTTAATATATGGGGAAGATGCTAAGGAACTAAGTAAAAGATTTTGGAAGGAGGCTGATAGACATCTATTTGTTATTCTATGTTGCTTCTACATCAATCCACTAGAAGGTGTGTTTCTAAACTCAGTTTTGTATCTTTTTACAATAAATTCATTGGCTATTACATGTTTGTCGTTATGATTGATGACACTTTTGTTTCTCTATTGTTTACAATGTTCATATTGTTTGTGTTTAAAATTTAGCATATGGTATAACCTGGCTCAAAGCAGAAGAAGAGATTTCTAAGATTATGTACGATCAAACAATGAATTCTGACTATAATGGATTTCGCCACAGGTTTTCTTAGTAACTCTAATGTAACTCCTTATGCACTATGTTTTATATCTTTCCTTGAATTCATACATTTTTCTTTTTTTTTGTAGTTTTCCAAATCCTGTACCTGACAAATATCCTGAAGATAACATCCCTTCCTGGTTCAAGCCGTGGTAATTTATGTTCTTGTTGTCAAAGACTTTACTTTGTTATTTTTTTGGGGTAAATGATCTGTTGTTAATATGTATGTTTCTATTAAAAACAAATGTATCGTTAAGGGTTACAACACGTATGTCCAGTATAATCAGCTATTTTCACTACATAATTTAAATTTCATATAGAATCTCATCTAAACAAGATTTAATAATGTTGGATTCAAACCAAAATAAATAGATCTTCATGATAAAAGAGGTCTTAAGTGGAAGTATAAAATGTCAAATTATAAGAGCAATAGTAAGGTGTGAAATATATGTAGGATTGTTTAGTTGATCCTGATTCAATTCTTAGATTCATATCAACCTAAACATGCAGATCTAGGTTCTTCTTGATTAGAAACAATGATTAGGTCTCACCTTTTACCTGTTGATTGCAGCGGAAGGAGATAGAACAGGTCAGAGATCAGAGAAACACCGAGAGATGAATCCTCCAAAGGCTCACACACGCGATCACAGAAAACGGCTGCTAGACCAAGCTGAGGAGGCGTCGCAGTAGAGAGAGAGATTTGGCGGCTCGGTTAGGGTTTTTGTTGAAGAAAACAGACTCCAGTTTTATTTATAAAACTCGTCCGGTTCCTCTTGGGCCATTTGGCCATTCGCGCACTGTGTCGATCGACACATCATGTGTATCGATCGACACACAGTGGCTAAAACCTTTTATTCTCTCTAAGTACAGTAAATGCCTGGCACTTTTACCGTACTTCTGCTAAGCCATTCCTACACATTTTCCTGTTAGCTTAGGCGTGTGACCCATATGGGATCATATAATAGAGGTAATAAGTCCAAGACTTATAGATCATGAGCGGACTCTAGCAAGCCATCATGACCCCCAGTATTATATGACTTATGTCTGATCATTGACATACTCTTACTTTCTAGAGACAGTACCGAGATTACTGGACACAATTCCAACAATCTCCCACTTGTACTGGAATCTCTGTATTCATAATCCTTTTGTCACAATATCTCGATTAGTCATAAGGCAAGATTGGTGTCATCCTTATAAAGCCTAATCTTGTTCATCGGACTCTGATTTGATACTGACAATCCAAACGACTCGGGACAGCCCTTTGAGCATGGCCATGCATTTTCCAGTATTCAAATCTCCGATTGGCCTAGAGATATTCACTCCATTTATATTGGAGGGACAAATTCCGTCTTATTCCATCACTGTAAACTACTCATTTCATAATGTACCCAAACAAGGTCCTTATAACTATCGCAGAACGACAGCGTTAGACAATGATCAAAGTGCATCAGTCCATGTGCAGTCACATGCATGCGAACTCAGGTCTAAGGACTATACTCTATAGTCGTAGTAAGAATCTCTTATGACACAGATATAAATATCCTGAAGAGTTCTTATAAGCGGGTCTTGTCCGGTCGTATGTTCCCCAACATACACCTATGTACTGACTTTGATGCCGCGCATCTATGACACACTGAGACTTTGTCATAAGTCACGTACCAATCCAGTCTCACACGGTTGTTGGTGTTCCAATTTCAACAACCTTCGACTAGGGACATAATGATATAAGTCATTTATCAAATATAGGGTCTCATGATCAAGCTAAATGACTTTGATAACTCAAGATCAAGTCATTTACTTCGATGACCTATAAAATGGTTTATATCACTTTGGAACGATTATTTCATCACAGTTAAAATAATCTTGAAATAATAATTTCATTAAACATCTTAAATGTTATTTCAAGAACATATCCAATAACTAAATAAAGCCCTTTAATAACTCCCACTGAAATTAAGACTACATCTTAATTTCACTTATCCTACAGCAACAGTCCGCGACTCGTGCTTAGGCCTAAGGAGTGGCTTCGTTAATAGATTAGCAACGTTCTCATTCGTTGAAACTTGCTGATCTACTTAACATCTCTGTCATTTATCTCACGGAATAGGTTATACCTATCCTCAAGGTGTTTGGACCTCTGATGTGCAGCTAGTCTCATCTATGCTGGAAATCACATCAAGTTCAGTGACGAACTCTTCTTTCCAAACAACCTCTTTCGCCGCTTTCAAAGCTGTGAAATGTTCAGCTTAAGTAACTGATTAGTAACTGATTAGTAACTGATTCTTTCATATCTGCGAACTTCAGGCTCCACAGGTGTAGATTCTACAGAAATCTGTAAATCCTTCCGCTGCTCTCCCTCAATAGGTAAAGCAGCCTCCTGTATTTCTCGAATTTCTTCGAGTTATACTTTTACTCCCACTGTTCTTCTTGGAAAATAACTTCCCTTCTTAGAAAACAGAATGAACGTAAAAGTAACAAGCCTTGGTTTCCTTCGGACAAGGCTCCACAGGTGTAGATTCTACAGAAATCTGTAAATCCATCCGTTGCTCTCCCTCAACAGGTTGAGCAGCCTCCTGTATTTCTCGAATTTCTTCGAGTTATACTTTTACTCCCACTGTTCTTCTTGAAAATAACTTTGATTTCCAGCATAGATGAGACTAGCTGCACATCAGAGGTCCAAACACCTTGAGGATAGGTATAACCTATTCCGTGAGATAAATGACAGAGATGTTAAGTAGATCAGCAACAGTGCCTTGCACCGCCAGATAGACACAAGATATAACCGGACTGTGATCGGAAATCATCTTTGTCTATTGGAAACTTGCCTTTCAGACTCTACCGACTCGTAGCACCTCACTTTCTCCGTAACTCAAGAATTTATCCTTAGTATTCCTCAAATACTTTAGGATATTCTTTACGGCAATCCAGTGATTCTTTGCTGGATTTGACTGGTCTTTACTTGTCTTGCTTAACATTAAAGCAACATCAAACAAGTACGTTTCATGGCATACATGATAGATCCAATTGCCGACGCATATGGAATCTTATCCATGCATTTAAGCTCAGCAGTTATCGTAGGACACTGTGTCTTGCTTAACGTAATGCCATGTGACATTTGCATAAAACCCTTCTTGGAATGCTGAAAACCTGTAGGACTTTGTCGGGATAAGAATCCTGACTTTGTCTTACCAGCTCTTTCGGATCTCTATCTTTATATCCAAAATCCAAGAACATACGTGGCTTTACTCATGTCAATCATTAGAACCAACTCCCAAGCCAGTCCTTTACTGACTGCAGCATTGGGACGTCATTTTCGAGAATCAGTATGTCATCGACATACAATATGAGAAATGCAATATCGCTCCCACTAATCTATTAGTAAACACACAGTTCCGCTTCGTTCCTGTTCAAGTCAAAACCTTGACTACTTCAACAGAACGAAGATTCCAACTCCGATATGTTTGCTTCCATCCATGAATGGATCGATGAAGCTAACTTACATAAAATGTAATTTTTCGGAGTCCGGGCTCACTTTCGCTTCTTTGAATTTCGCAGATTCGTCGCTTTCAATGATCATCAGATCATGCGAACTTTCAATGATTATCAGGTTCAACTAATGACGAGAAATCACTCTCTGATTAGTAACTGATTCTTTCATATCTGCGAACTTCAGGCTCCACAGGTGTAGATTCTACAGAAATCTGTAAATCCTTCCGCTGCTCTCCCTCAATAGGTAAAGCAGCCTCCTGTATTTCTCGAATTTCTTCGAGTTATACTTTTACTCCCACTGTTCTTCTTGGAAAATAACTTCCCTTCTTAGAAAACAGAATGGACGTAAAAGTAACAAGCCTTGGTTTCCTTCGGACAAGGCTCCACAGGTGTAGATTCTACAGAAATCTGTAAATCCATCCGTTGCTCTCCCTCAACAGGTTGAGCAGCCTCCTGTATTTCTCGAATTTCTTCGAGTTATACTTTTACTCCCACTGTTCTTCTTGAAAATAACTTCCCTTCTTAGAAAACAGAATGGACGTAAAAGTAACAAGCCTTGGTTTCCTTCGGAAAACCAGCGAAGTAGTACAAATACAAATACTCAGTAAAGACGAATTTGGATCGATTCCAATCCACATTTACGTGATGTCTTTCAACTGATATTTGTGGAACTATTTCAGCGTAAACTTAGATATTGTAGAGCGTTATTCTTAAATAATATCATGGAAGATTCGTGTGACTCATCTTTAATCATTTCTAATAAGATCTGATTCTTTCTCACAGAAACACCTTCAGGTTTTCAGGAGAAATGAGCTGTGAAACGATTTCACACTCATTAAGATGATCACACAATCAATGACTTAAGTATTCTCACTCGTGATCTAATCCAGAGTCTTAATACTTCTGTCATTCAGATCCTATACTTCATTCTGGAACTCTTTCGACCATGTCAAAGAATTCCGACTTGTGTCTCATCAAATGAACACAGTCACACTCACTGAAGTAATCAGTAGAGATAATGAAGTACAGGAAATTTTCTCTGGCATTACTGCTCATTGGGCCACATACATGAGTATGTTCCAGGTCCAATAAGCCTTTGGGCCTTTCTCTAGCTCGGCTAAGATAGGCCCTTTACCTTTTGGTCTAGTAAACAGAATTCAAGTCTCATAAGATATTTTATCAAATGAGCCCAACAGTCCATGACTATGGGATTTCTGAATCCGACTTACTCTATGTGACCAAGACTTTTATGCCAAGGAAAATCAGGTTTTTAATTCATCAGATTTAAACCAATTCGGTATTTATGTTACATTTAGGCACTCTTAAGTTTAAGATATAAAACCCATTCCATGAATAGGGTGCTACAATTAATATTTCATTAAGATTAAAAGAACAAAACTTGTCTTTTATCAAAATGAAAAACATTCAAATTCTTACAAGAAAATGAAAGACAACTCTGCTTAAAGCAGGTACATTGTAGCAATTACTTAATACAAAACCAAGCCTAAAAGGGATCTATAAGTGAAAACCCTACGGCTGAGGCAGCATCCCAAGCTCCTTCCAGACATGTAGTTTCACTTGCCCTTCCTTCAAAGTTCTACTGTTGCTCAGGCTCTGCATATTATAACAAATATCAGTGCCACAACCAGTATCCAATACCTATAAGGTAGAACTTGAAGTAATAACATGAATACCTGAGGAAGTAGTCGCATACATCAACTTCAACTCCTCATCATCTTCCATGAATTTAATGCAATCTCTCTTCCAATGCCCTGTCTCCTTACAGTAGCAGCACTTACCAACGTAAGAGGTATCTGACTCGGGCTCAGAAGACACACGCTTGCCATGATTCAAAATCTGGACAACTTTGTCTTCACCCTTGTCAGCATTAGGTTTAGTAAACCTACCCTTCTCATTCATGAGATTGTACAGGGTACTCTTCACGTTTGGCTCAACTGTCTTGAGCATATCATGCAGTTCAGTCAGCGTCTTCGTTAAGCCTTTCTTGATATAGTTCTTTCTGAACTTATCATAGCTTGACGGCAGTGACTGCAGAATGATTTCAGTTGCCAACTCTTGGCTAACTGGATAATCCAGTTTCCTCAGGTTATCAATGTAACGCATCATTTTACTGACATGAGGACTCACTGGATTATCATTTGGTAGCTTGCAGCTAGTGAGAGACTTAACCAACCGGTATCTCTCCACTCTTATCTGCTCCTGAAATTTCAATTTCAGGCTGCTGATCATCTCTATTGGCGACTCCATGTTCTCATATTGCTTCCGCAAGTCTGAGTCCATGGTAGCCAATATCAGACCACGCACATCTACCGTATCATTATAATGCTTATTCCAAGCATCATATACTGCATGAGAAGCATTGGACCCGATCCTCACGGGGAGAGCTCTCTCAAGGACATAGTCCTTTCTCTCCTGTCTGAGAACTAGCCTCAGGTTCCGCGACCAAGTCAAGAAATTTGATCCGTTCAGCTTGTCCATCTTAAGGACAGACCGGATCGAGAAAGTGTTTTGATTGTTTGTGCTAGTCATAACTGAAAATTAAGATAAAAGGATTTTAGTTAATATGTTCAATATGATTAATCTCGTATTAAATTTAATATGATTAATCACGCATTATATTCAATAACATCAGTTACCCTCAATAGAATATAATGATTCCAAGATCCACATATAACTAAGATTAAAGTGGGCCTCTGGCCGTCACCCAACCTTAGCTTATATCGGTAAGCCCTATATCGGCTAATTATATCCGTGATATAACTCTTGGTTGTGAATCTGGGCCCGAGGCCCAATCCACTCTAATGTCTCAAGGCCCGGGACTCCCTATGGCCTAGTCAAGAAAACCAGACTATACAGTCATGTAATCATTAATGTCTGGGACTCCCAATGACATTTATGAATCACAAACCGTCTTATCCACGCAAAAGCAGACACCCTCACACTGTAAGGCCATGAATACAATTGAATGGGCTTCGACAGCTGACATAGACTGGGCAAGACATCCAACGCTTGATATTATTTGAGGTTCGTAGGTTTATTAAAATTTCATTCCCAAAATAGAAGATTACTATTTCGGGAAACTTTCTATTTTTGGAAACCTACTATTTTAGGAAACTTTCTAAAATTGGAAACTTTCTAAAACCGGAAACTTTCTAACTTTAGAAATTTCTTTAAAATCCAAAACCCGCAAATCTAGAAACTTCTAACTTAAGAAACTTTCTAATTTCAAAATTTCGGAAACTTTAATTTAAAATCGACTTTATAATTTTATAAAATAAATTCTAAATTAATCTGAAGAAAGACTCAAATAATTGGCCCAATTGTTTTAACTTCTTGGCCCGAGGCCCAAGAATTGGTCCATGTCCAATACATGACCCAATTGTCCAATTAAATGACATAACCGGTCTGGTTCATTAAAATTGGTCTAACCAAATTTTAATTACTACGATGACCACAATTGTCAACCGGTTATTTACTAAACCGGATTTTCTCAATTTATTTGGTCCAACCAAATCAAATTAGAAAATCCTGGTTTAGGCACAAAATCCAATTTTTTCGACTTTGGATTTCTTATCCCGGTTTAACCAGACTAAATAAAATTATTAAATCTGTTTATTAAACCAGGACGAATAATTTTAATCAAAATTCTTAAACCGAGCCTTAAACCCAACCATATCGATCGATGAATCAATCGCATCGGTCGATGCTCTCAGCATCGATCGATGCGTTTACGCGTTGAACAGGCTTGGCCGAGATATGCGAAATCCATGCGATCGTTTGATCGATCCATGCGATTGCAGTCGATCTCTCGCGGTTGTATCGACCGATCCATGCGATCGTATCGATCGATCCATGCGATCACAGCCGATACCTTTTTATGAAAATCGCATTCCAAATCAATATAGCTTGGATTTGCGATTTCAAGTGTGTTTAGGTTTCAATTCCTTGTTGCTTAAGTGATTTCTCTTATCAGTAGTTGATTCAAAACACTTCTTAAACAAGAAAACAATCCTAAACTTGAATCTAAACAAGAAAAACCAGAACCTGGCTCTGATACCACTGTAGGATTGTTTAGTTGATCCTGATTCAATTCTTAGATTCATATCAACCTAAACATGCAGATCTAGGTTCTTCTTGATTAGAAACAATGATTAGATCTCACCTTTTACCTGTTGATTGCAGCGGAAGGAGATAGAACAGGTCAGAGATCAGAGAAACACCGAGAGATGAATCCTCCAAAGGCTCACACACGCGATCACAGAAAACGGCTGCTAGACCAAGCTGAGGAGGCGTCGCAGTAGAGAGAGAGAGTTGGCGGCTCGGTTAGGGTTTTTGTTGAAGAAAACAGACTCGAGTTTTATTTATAAAACTCGTCCGGTTCCTCTTGGCCATTTGGCCATTCCCGCACTGTGTCGATCGACACATCATGTGTATCGATCGACACACAGTGGCTAAAACCTTTTATTCTCTCTAAGTACAGTAAATGCCTGGCACTTTTACCGTACTTCTGCTAAGCCATTCCTACACATTTTCCTGTTAGCTTAGGCGTGTGACCCATATGGGATCATATAATAGAGGTAATAAGTCCAAGACTTATAGATCATGAGCGGACTCTAGCAAGCCATCATGACCCCCAGTATTATATGACTTATGTCTGATCATTGACATACTCTTACTTTCTAGAGACAGTACCGAGATTACTGGACACAATTCCAACAATATATTATACATATTACATCAACAGTGCTAAAACAAAACATGTGAAATGAATAGCTATATGTAGATCTCCTTTACCAAAATAAAAACATCTTCATGATAAAAAATGGTTTTTCGTGGAAGTATAGTATGCAGTTAATAAATTGGTCAAATGACTAACTTTTTAAATGGTGCCGATATTCTAATCTAACTTTTTTTAAAAATGTCATAGTTAATAATCACAAATCCATTAAGAGATTATGATTAAGCCCAAATTACTTAGGGCCCACTGAAACATGCATACTTCTACATCTACTCGATCCCAAATTCGCCATTCACTAAAATCAGAACAAAAATTCAAAGCAGAAAATCGATCTAGAAGATAAACCAACACAAGATTGTTTTAGGAGAAAGTCAATTTCTTTCAACAACTCCGGAAACAAGGTAATCGATTATTTCATGAAGATTTCTCATATACCTAGGGTTAGAAATCATATTTTTCAGAGAGAAAAAACTGTGGATGACCAAAAAAAAGGGTTTACTATATCTTAATGGAGAAAATTTATATTTTTTACTCATTGATTTCTGTTAAAAATTCGAAGTTTCAAATTGTAACTATACTTTGATCATTAGTCAACTACTTGGATGTTCTGTATTTTTAACTGCTGCATATTCAACTTCAAAATAGTAGATTTGCTATTGTCTTGGTCTATGCATGTTATGATTTGGGTTTTAGCTGAATATATATTATCTTTGTGGGTAAATCATTTCATCGCAAACCCTTGCTTTTTTAAACATCTTATTCATGATTAATGTTTTACTATTGTTTTTGTTAAATGCATATAAGGATTAATGATTTATATGATTTCCAATATTCTTCTCAATCCAGATCGGAAGATGAGAAACCCAATATTTTTTGTGCCTTTGGTTCCAGGCAATTGCATAAAGAGTCTGGTATGTATACATTGAATCTTTGTCTCATTAACATTTATGTTTTATAAGGATTTGATTTTTCCCAATCATTGTTTAAACTGTGTCATGCAGACTATCCCGGACATGAGGAGAAGTTTGTTACCTTAAAGGTCACCAGTGACGGTCTCAAACGAAGCAAAATCATAAGTTATACCTTTTGTATTTTGTTTATTGTTACATGATCCATTTATTTCCTTCATTTGGCAGTATCTTCCAAAGACCTTTGTGGAGGCAAACAATTTAAAGGATGCTGCAGGGAGCACCATAGTGATGGTCAATGATGCAGGAGAGAAATGGTATGTTGAGCTTGCATTCCATTCTTATAGCGACAGTCGACGTATACTTTTAAGCTTCGGCTTAAGAGAATTTTTGTTGGCAAACAATGTCAAGGCCAACCAAACAATCGTTCTTCAACTTTTCTGGGAAAGTTCAATTGCTCCTGGTTTCAAACTCTTCTCTAAAAATGATTGAATTTGTCTAATTCACGATCCATCCTATGTTGTAATTTCCTTTGCTTTTTGACAAAACTTATGTTTGTGGATATTTTATGGTTTTTTAAGTTTGTTTAATTATAATTATATTCGTGTTTGTGTTAGGACATCTTTCAATTGTAAGTATATACATTACTATTCTAACTTAGCAAACGATTTAGAAGAATTTTAGCCAATTACTCTTTATATTTTTATTTACAATTGTAACTATTAACACTCTCATTCTACTATTTAGTTTTATAGAATTTATACCGATTTTTAAGAAATGTATTTGTTTAACAAGATAATTTATTCACTTAGGAAAATATGAAAATCTCTAAGATTTCAAATTTGGAAATACTTCCCGAATGTAAAAATAAGTTAAGAAATTAATAAATATTACCTAATAAAAAATGAGATATTCTTTCCATTAAATGAAAGATACTATATTCTTGGCTCATATCAAAACTGTTTTATTTTTTATTTTGTATAATTTATGTGGCCGATATTAAAAAACTAAATATTCAAAAAAATATATCATCACTAAAAAACCCTAATATCATCTACTATATATTTGATATCCTCTTCTCATTACTATAAGTTTCGTACCCGGGTTGCTAATGGAAGCTATAGGTACATTTGAGAAGTCTTTATATTCCAGACTTTTTTGGTTTCTATTGAACAAGTTTTACTATTTTTATTAAAAAATTCTAAATTTTTTACAGATTCTTCCCAACGTTCTACTGATTCTATGAAAATTTTACCTATTGTTCTTGCTTCTCCATAAATTATTTTCCACGAAGATGTCAGTTTTGCATCTTAAGAAAAAAAAATTCAGGCATGGATGAAATGCAATCAAGTTCATTTTCAAGCGAGAAGTCTTTTATACTCACAAATAACAACTAAATTTGTTTGGGATAAAAATAACCTTCAATGGAAACCCCGCATACAAGGCAAGCCGCAATTATGTCGTTACAGGTATATATCCAGAAGAAATTGGAGAACTATATTATTTACGCTTTCTATTGGATGTAATAAGGGGACCATTTGACTATATGGATCTAAGGACGATTGACAATGTTGTTTATGACACATTCCGAGATGCATGGTTTGCCCTTCAAAAATATTGAAGCTGCCTAATTTATGTTCGACTATCTTAATCATCTATTTAATTATCTATTCAAATAATGGTTGTGTTTCTTTAAAATAATAAATAATTCAGCTTTCTTGATTTTCATTTTCATTGTAAGTTTCTCTCTCTATAGATTCATGCCTCATCTACAATTACTATAGTTTCAAATACTCGACTACATGTGAACCTACTTATTAAATTCAGCTAAAAAGCCTTCATAAATTAATTTGTTCCGCTAATTATTATATATTCTATCCACTAACTCACATCTTCTTATCTATACAACTAACCATTTATATATTCGACTGAAACTTTTCTCTTAATACAAAAAACAAACAATTCTCGACCAAAACAATTAACCCGCACAAGGTGCAGGAGAGTCATCTATTATTAACTTAAACGTAAAATTGAGATTTAGTAATAAGGCAAGTAATTAATATATATTTATATTCGACTCATTTATTTGTAAATACGTCGCCAAACGAGATAAAAGAATATGCGATACTATAAATGCAAATATGTTGCCAAACGAGATAAAAACGTATAGTTGCGATTTTCTTAATGAGCCAACTGCCAAGCAATTGATATATATATATATATGGCAACGTGATAAAAGCATAAAATTGAGATTTTCCTAATGGTTGTCAAAAAAAAGAAGAGATTTTCCTAATGAGGCAAGCAACCGGTAAATATGTAATATATATATATGGTTGGTTTCAATAATAGAATTCAAATCTTAGTCAAATATAAAAGTAGATCAAAAATTTTGGTTTTTCTATTTTCCCCTTTTATTTTCGTTATTGGCCTTGTATATGACAAATATTTACGAAGCATAATTTTCCATTCTTGTACCTCGTAATTACCTAAATGCTATCGTCATCAATTTTTCAAACCACCAGGAACAATCGAGTTATAAGCTGAAAATGCTTTCACGACCTAAATTTAACCTTATATAATTCATTTTTTATTATACAAACTTCATATTCATTTTAATCTTCTCTCTTTTCATCTTAGAAACTCTAAAATTTAGTTTTAAATTTTTCGATATCTTCGAACTCTACCATTCTCGGCGTTTCTTTCATTCGCAATTGCCGGTTTTATTTGTTAGTGGTTGAAACTGAATTTTTGGGGTCTTAAAGTAGGTAAAAATCACCCCATGTAGTTTTCTTTCAATTTTCCGATATGGGTCGCGATAGTACACTTCGTTGAGCAATCCAGGAGTCTACTGGTCAACCTATGGTCTAGTTTTGCAATTGACTTTTTAAATTTTTTGTTATTAGACTTATTTTCTAGTGTCGAGAAGTCTACTTCCCTCCTTTGAAAACAAAAAAGTGTAGTAAACTTCTCGTAGTAGTCTCCAGTCAATTTAGAGTCTATTTTGCATTTGACGTAGTCAAAGTATTTTTCGTGACGTTATACTTAGTTAAAAAGGGTCTAATTTTGTATTTGACTAATCTTTGACTTTGGAGGTAGACTTCCTCACGAAGTCTACTATAGTTTAGTTTTAGGTTGACGGCTAGTTGGAGGGTGACCAGTGTAGTAGACTACAATTAGTTTTGAATTTTTTGTCAACTCCAAAACTACACCCCAATAGGAAGTCTAATCAGGTCAACTTTTCATAGAAGACTACTTTTTTATTTTTCAATTGCAAAACTAGATCTTTTGCAGTATACTCCCAGGTAGACTGCCCAAGAACTCCACTTGATCCGACGAAATCTACTCTTAAAAAGTCAAAGTTTGGTCAAAAGCAAAACTAGATCCTTCTCGTTTTACAGACTTCACAACTTGATTTAATTCCAAAACTACACCCTTAGCTGACTTCGCGAACAAAATCCCCATGGTTGATTTGTTTATGAAATCTACTAGAATAACTAGACATCTCAGGGAAGTTTACTCTCGATCCATCATGCTGACATCATTTTTACATCAAAAATTTATATAATAATTTGGATTTCTTATGTTTGTATTAGGTAATATATTTTCTTGTGAAGAAGTTTAACATCTTTATTCCATATAAATATTTTGAAATATTTTTTTCTAGTGAAATTGTGAAACTAGCTTATTTATGGTATATTTGATCGAGAAGTATTCTATTTTATTTTATTTTTTACAAATGCAATTTAGTGCATATTTTATGAATTCTTTTGATTTTAATTATTTTTTTTAAATTTAGGTATTATAGGTAATTATGTATAAGTTTCACAAGATTATATGTTTATGGTTTAACTTAAAATGAATTTATGATTTTACCATTGTTTGGCAGATATCAGTTGGAAACCGACCAGGTAGACTTTGCGGAGAAGTGTACTTCATTGAGTAAACTTCTATGCGAAGTCTATTGCCGACAAATCATACTGACATAATTTTCACGTCACAATATTATAAAAAGGTTTTTGTATACATTATATACTGAAGTTTGGCAGTTGTTTTTTTTAGTCTGGTTTAGGTAATATACTTGCTTCTAAATGAGTTTGGCATGTTTATTCCATATACTTATGCCTGAATATTTTTCTAGTGAAATTGAGAAAATAGTTCATCTAGGGTAGATTTCTTGTAGAAGTCTACTATTTTATTTAAATCATAAAACATGCACTTTTTATTGTATTACGAACAATTTTTTTTTAAAACAATTCTCCTAGATGTTGGCTAGATATTAATGTTATTTATGATTAAGTTTCATAAGATTGTTTGTTTTAGTTTAGCTTTAATTGATTTTATGATTTTAACTATATTTTCATTTCAAATTCTAGTATGTTTGATCTTGTTTTGTTTTAGAGGAACGACTCAACTGGTGGTTCTTTATGGAAAAATGAGTGCTGAAAAACCTACCATGGCATTTTGATGTTGACAATATAAAGGATGTAGAATGTTCTTCTTGAGAGATGGTTTTACACATTGTGAGCTTCTTGAAATGACACATGATGACTTTGTCTGAGCAAGGGAATGCATGTAATTGTGGTTTCATATTCGTTACCAAATTTGATTCTTCAACTAATGCATGTTGATATCCCTCCTACATAAGTCATCAACGACAGACAAGCCTAGAGCTTGATCCAGCTTTTTAAGAAAAAACAAAGGTTTAAGTATGGGTAAATTGATATAACCCGTTTTTACACTATTTTAGCTATCACTTATATAGCTTTATTGGTGTTCTAACATGTTATATAATGGTTTCAAGTGTTTTCTATCATTTGTAGTTTTAGGTGACTTTTCAGGAAAAGATGGTAAACAATCAGAAAAAATCCACATTTTGATATTGATTCTTTCCGTCGGAAGTTCGACAGAAATTGGAGGACTTCTCACAGTTAGATCAAGCTCAATTTTGGATGTAATATAGATGGATCTACCATCAACACATAACAACTCGTTTCACAGGAATCCAACAGTTAAATCTCAAGAGCCACTAGGAGAAAGCTGGCCCGATGAGCAGCTGAAACATCTCCTGGACACGATCTCAGCTCCCTAAACCGTGTGGAAGGAACTATTGGCCGCCACCAGGAGGGTCGGCACCAAGACCAGATGACCTACGAATACCACCTACTTTAGACCACTTTTGGGATGTTTTTGCCAACTAAATCCCACCAAATGGAGAGAGAAAAGTCCCACATTGAAAATAAGTGAAGAAACCCCTCCTCTTCAGCACCAATATAAAGACATGCACCCCTTCTTCTCAAATCATCACCTCTCAAATTCACTACAAAAGTTTGTAAAGAGTTTTTAGTTTTGTCTTTAGATCTGGGATTTGGGATTATTAGAGCAAGTTCTTAGGTAGTTTATAGGGACTCTAAATCTCTAGATCTGGGATTATTAGAGCAAGGATCTGAAACCCTAAGCTACAACTTTATTTGAATTATTTATTTAATGCAAGATTTTATTATGGTTTCCGTTTTAAAATCCAAGTAGTTATCTTGTTTGGCTTTTAGGGAAATATTTTGATAGGGCTAGTAAAGGGTAAGGCCCTTATGGCCGATTTATAGAATTAGTGTTCTTAATTTACACGGTTTTTCGACTATTTCCTTATGTTTAATGCACGATTAAAGACTGGTCACTTTGAAGCTGATTATATGACTGATAAATGTACCTAAGTATTGCAGCTATTAGCCAGAATTAGGATAATCGAGCAGATGTACTATAATCTGTGATAGTTGACTCAAAGGGCACTATGAATGTGGATGAAATAGATATTAATGTATGATATTCCTCGTGGCCAGCTGAAAGAGTTGATTGGGCAATTTAAATAGATTAGGTGTTTAATCTTATGAGAGTATGTTAGAATAATTTCGTGTTTCGAGTTTTAAAACAAAAGAAGACTAGGTCACTAAACCCTAAGTATAGTTCTAAGTAGATGTCGAACCCATGATCCCTTGAGAAATCACTGACGACCAAATGTTTTGTTTTTATTTCTTATAAACCACTATTTACATTCAATTTCATCCTTTACTATTTTGGTGACAACCCCAAAACTCCCTTAGAGTCTATCGAAAATTAGGTCATGATAAGAAGTATAGAGTTCGTCATTTCCCTTTGGATTCGATCCCTTATTATACTACATGCGTTTTTGTGCACTTGCATTAGGTTTTAGAGGTAAAGCATGGTACATATCATAGACTTAACCCCAGCTTTGATACTAATTGTAAAACCCCATCCCTTCGGATCCCTAACGCAACTTTTTCAACTTCCACACAACACATCCACAACCTCATAATCCACATCCACATTCTCAATCCCTTAAACCATAACAATTTATTAAAATCCCAACTTAAAGTTCTTACAACGAAATCCAAAGCAACTTCAAATGAAAACCGAAAGAAATAACTTAAGTCTTAATTAAATGAAATAAGGAAAAAAAAATCTATTTTCCCAAAACATTGCAGCACATCCGATCATATACTCCTAAAACTCTTATGGATTACCTGCAAAAGAATGAAGGATGAGTAATTTGGATTACCTAGTGAGTGCAGGTCATAAAGATCCACAAATTCATCTCTCACAGACATTAATCAATAAGAAAAATTCATAAGCTATTCTATGCTAACAAACATCACCCCGAAGGCATTCATGTACCAAACATTGACTCTTTTATATGGTATCAGACAAGGGCACTACCACGGATGGCACCAGATACGGGCATAATCAGGGGTGATACCAGCCACGGGAACTACCACGCCCACTACACTATACATGGTGTTTACACTGGCTCGTTGAAGCCACCGGCGATGGGTAAGGTTCCAAACATGGGCCTCATCTCTATTACAACTCGACAACTATTAACTCATTCCTAATATCTCATATTCTATTATCATATCTCTTAGTTCGTTGTCCTTTTTCTCACATTTTATATTCAAATCTCGTAGTCCATATTCCACATATTTTCTACACAAAATCACAAACACCGCAATTATTATTTATATACAATCAACCGTATTCAGTTTAGCAATCCTCTATATCTAGGTTTCTCCATCACATAAACACAAATTAGCAACACTAAGGATATACTTATAGATATATAATAGATAGGCTCCATATATGTCTTTACACATCACACTCAGCCATGCGTAGTCATATAGCTATACATCAAATACGGGCATAGTCATGGGTGATACCAGCCACGGGAACTACCACCCCACTACACTATCGATGGTGTTTACACTGGCTCGCTGAAGCCAGCGGCGATGGGTAAGGTTCCAAACATGGGCCTCATCTCTATTACAACTCGACAACTATTAACTCATTCTTAATATCTCATATTCTATTATCATATCTCTTAGTTCGTTTTCCTTTTTCTTACATTTTATATTCAAATCTCATAGTCCATATTCCACATATTTTTCCCACAAAATTGCAAACACCGCAATCATTATTTATATACAATCAACCGTATTCAGTTTAGCAATCCTCTATATCTAGGTTTCTCCATCTCATCAACACAAATCAGCAACAATAACGATATACTTATAGATATATAATAGATAGGCGTCATATATGTCTTTACACATCACACTCAGCTATGCGTAGTCATATAGCTATACATAGGAGGCAGACATTAATAAGGGAATAATGCTCTGGAGAAGGATAAATAAAAGTGAGAAAGTTCACAACGAGTCTTGGCCTTAGCCACAACGAAGAACAACCACCTTATTGGACATAATTGCGACTACCGGTTAGAAGACACGATTCAATATGTTACAGCTGTCCTCATCAGTTCTCCTTGAACAAGAATATAGATCCAAAGCTCCAGACTGTCCCTGTGAAGTTAAAGGTCAAACGGACAACGTTTCCCCAAGCAAAAAAATAAATTCCGACGGACTATTACAGATTCACAATACACATACACGTTTTGGAAAACGGGCATAACTCTCAAACGATAAGTCGAATCGGGATGATTCATACCTTTTTGGAAAGAAGAGACCGAACAATATCCAACGACATACTTTGTGTTTCGTGGATCAGCATAGTTATCCGGGAAAACACCTTTCAATCTGATGACCAGAATGATGACGAAAATACAAAAAGGAATCTCCCGGAGCTTCTCTTCTTGTGTCTTCGACACAACGAGGCTTCCCCTAGACGGATCAAATGACGATAGTAGACGACGGCTGATGTCTCAAAAACATTTGCAGAGTTTTGCCGGATATTTCTTCTTATAGTTTTTTTTGGATGATCACTCTTTTAAATAAAAAGGAGAAAGAAACCTAGATTTACTAATGGGCTAAAGGTTTCAGGTTCATTTCTTTTATATTTTTTTAAGTTTTCTGGGACTAAAATTGGACTGTCACATCTCTTCTTAATGAGGCAAGTAGATAATATACATATTTATATCTTACCCATTTATTTTGTAAATACGTTGCCAAACGAGATAAAATGTATACGCGATACTATAAATGTCAATACGTTGTCAAACGAGATAATAACGTAAAATTGAGATTTTCTTAGTGAGGTATTTTTTGGTCAACTCGTAATGAGGTAAGCAATTAATATATTATATACTACGCATTTATTTATAATGGAATATAATATACTATAACAAGATATATTCTCAAATCCTTTCTCACAAAACAAAATGCCTTGTAATAAAATATTATTTCATCTATAAGACTATAAATACTACTTCTCTCCTAAAAATATTATAACACAAGAAGAAACAAAAAGAAAAAGACAATGGCTTTCTTAAGGAATCACAATTTCATTTTCATGCTAATCCCATGTCTAGTCGTCCTTGCAACGGCATCATTTGCGTCTGCGGGATTTTTGCCCTTCTCAGCCAAACATGTTGTGATTATCAACAAACTTGTAACACGTGCGACACTGACTGTGCATTGTAAGAACAAAGGTGAAGATAAGGGAGTGATTTCACTCGGACCTGGAGATAGTTTCGATTTTAGATTTCGTGTTAACCTTCGCAAAACAACAGTATACACTTGTAGTTTTGCTTGGCCTGGCAACACAGCAACGTTTGATATTTTTAGAGCTGATCGAGACGACAATCCCAAAAGCAAAGTTGGAGTTTGCAGTGAATGTATTTGGAGCATCTACGAGCCAGCACCATGTAGGGATAGACGTGATGGAGGTCAACCTAATTGTTTCCCATGGGCTTCTTAAAATATTTAACTATCGCATCCTTTTTTTTTACCACTGAGTTTCGTTGTATGACAATCTATATAATAAATTAAGTTTTGAATTAATTTTACATTTTATTACAAGTTATTAGATACATATATAATATTATCACAAGTTCACATTTATAACTTTACAATCAGTTCCATCATGCATGTCATTTTAGGCCAAGCATGAACTATTCATAATATTGATGACACATCCAGAACATTTAAATAATCATTCGTAATATTTTCTATTAGATTGGAAGATGGGATTTAGTGTTTATATATTCAATAATGAGGTGACAATGAAATGTATGCATCATGTTTTTGGGGTCTATTTACAAAAACGGTGTGGTTTTAGAGGGAAAAATATGGTTTGTTTCTGATAGGTGTAACAGTACATGTTGATAAAATTTTAAAATATATAAATAAATAACAGTATATCAAATTATAAAAAAATTAAGAATCATCTCTAATAACCCCTCTTTTAATTTTTTTTCCTCAAATAATATGTTATCAGAGACTTCTCGATAATATAAAAATATTTTTATTTTCTTATTATTTACTATATATAGTATTTGGCTTTTCACATCCTTTCCGCACAATAAACATTTAGTTATAATATCATTTCATTATAAATTGTACACTCCATCTGTATCCATTTTAGAATTAGTATAAATTTTTCAGATCAAGTGTGATTTAGATTTTTAAATTAGAGTTTTAAACAAAATTCAGCTTAAGTATTATTGCTTAATTTATTAATAGGACATATATGATATTTAAAATGTATTAGTATTGTAGAAATTCTATTAAAAAAAATTGGTAATATTTGAGAAAAAACTTCAAAAGATATTTAAAATGAAACAGATAGAATAATATATATTTTTTTTGTCAACAGATAGAATAATATTATTTTCTCCATAAAAATTATTATATCATTAATTTCAAAACATATTTTTTTTTTAATGTCAAAACATATATTATATCACAATAAATAAAACATGGTTCTGTATATTAACTAAAACGTAAAATTGAGATTTTTTTTAATAAGGCAAGTAATTAATATATATTTATATTCGACACATTTATTTGTAAATACGTCGCCAAACGAGATAAATGAATATGCGATACTATAAATGTAAATATGTGGCCAAACAAGATATAAAAACGTATAGTTGCCATTTTCTTAATGAGCCAACTGCCAAGCAATTGATATATATATATATATATATGGCAACGTGATAAAAACGTAAAATTGAGATTTTCCTAATGAGGCAAGCAATTGATAAATATGTAATATATATATATATATATATATATTATATATATATTGTTGGTTTCAATAATAAAACCCAAATCTTAGTCAATACAAAAGTAGATCAAAAATTATCGTTCTTCTATTTTCACAATTTGTTTTCGATATTGATCTTGTATATGACAAATATTTACGAAGCATACTTTTCCATTCTAGTACCTGGTAATTATCTAAATGCCTTCGTCATCAATTCTTTAAACCAGTGTTCAAGAAATCGTTAAGTGCTAGGCAGGCGGCGACCTAACGCATAACGTCTAGAATGCCTAGTCGGAGTCTATATAATTTTAGGCTGTCTAAGCATTTATACAAGAAAACGATATATATTAGATATATTGTACAATATACTTCATAGAATTTAAATATTCTTAATCTTAAAATAGATTTAAAACTCAAATTACATCAAAATAACAAAATAATCGGTTAAATTTATCACCACATGACATTTATTATTAAAATCTGTTAAATTTACCATATTTTCAGATTGATAACAATTAATTTATGAAGTAAAAACTTATTAATTTAGTTATATGTAATAAAAAATTAAAATTACACCAAAACAAAAACAAAAATTAGAAATCAATTGATAATTGATTAAAAATTGTGTATAACCGCATAGGACGGCCTAAAACCGTCTAGACCCGGAGTTGTTTCTAAGACATATTAGATATTGGGTTGGGACACACCACTCCTGGGGTGCCAAATCTAGCAGGCTAAGGTATTATCTGATGATTATTGGAATTATTAGTTAAGACTAACATTCAATTTTTCAGATGGGTAAGCGGGATGATGGTGTTGGCTCAAGCGCCAAGAAAACGGGTGATCCAAAATCTACAAAGGATCCAAATACGAAAGAAAAGACTATTAAGTCGCCAAGCCGTAGAAAGGCTCAGGAGAAAACGGGGAAAAAGTCTAATCCAAACCAAACTCCTGGAGCGACAATTGACCCAGTAACGGGGTTCCTGTGAGCCCTATCATGACTGTGATTCCAATCCTTGATGTGAACAGAGGAACATGTAGAAATACTGAGATTCCTCAGGAACTAGGAAACCAAAGGAACAAAGATGCGGAATCGACCGCAAACAACCAAGATTCTCTTCTAAGGGAAATGTCGAGGGATCAGGACCAAGACATTGATCAGCCTCCCACTAACCAGGAAATCTAGAGCGCGGTCAAAACAATGATGGGACAACTGGCCGTATTGTCACAATCCTTTCTGAAGGCTTCGGTTACCGAGGAGCCAAAGGAGGAATCGGATGTCATGATTATTGATGAATCACCAAAAACTCCCAAGAAGAAGGTTGGATACTTGAGTATCCTGGAACACATGGTTAAGTTGAAAACGGGAAGTTTTGCTGGGTGCTCTGACCCAATAAAGGCGGATGAGTGGAAGAGAGTGTTGGTGATAAACTTTCCATCCACCAGGTGTCCACAAGATTATCAAAAGGATATCGCAGCCCACTTCCTGGAAGGGGATGAAGCAAATTGGTGGGGATCCATGGATAAGAGGATGGGTGGAAAGGTCCAAACTTATGAGGACTTTGAAGTTCAGTTCAACAATAAGTTATTTCCACCGGAGGCATGGGACAGATTGAACTGCGCTTATCTGGAATTAAGGATGGGAAAACACACCGTCCGGGGATATGAAGAGGAATTCAACCGCTTGAAACGATAGGTAGGCACGGATCAGAAAGATGAACACATGCAAGTTAGTCGGTTCATGCAAGGACTCCGGGCGGATATCTGTAACCATTGCTTGGCTCAGAAATTTGGAACTGTCACCGAACTTGTTGAGCGGGCTTCCCTGATTGAAGAAGGGATTGAGGAAGAGGACCGAATGAAGAGTTCTAAGAATCATAACCAGTCTGGACAGGGTAGTTCAGGCGACAGGAAGAGGAAATGGGATAGTATGGATGAGTCCGTTAAACCCACCGGACGGTTTCCTGAGTGTAAGTCGTGTGGAAGGAGAGACAACGGGGAATGCTGGAAGGCAATTGGTGCATGTACTCGATACGGAAGCAAGGAACAAGAAGCTAGAAATTGCCCAAGGCCGGAGAAAGGGAATTCGAGAAGAACTGGAGACAACTCCGTAAGTTTCTATAATTGTTTGAAATCTGGGCATCTCCGGCCAAACTGCCCAAAACTGCAAGAGGAGACACCGGGCCGATCAAAGGATAACCGTGGGGAACGTGAACCAGCTAACAAGAGACATGCGGTAACCCCACGAGTTTATGAACTCTCCAAGGATGAGGGTGAGTCCGGCAAGTACAACTTGATCACTGGTACGTAATTCTAACGAGTTGGAATATATAACATAGCATTGCATGCATTCATGTAGGGTTCTTAGCATTCTAAGGGAATATTTTAGGGACCTTGATTGTTGGCGGTGTAGAAACACACGCCTTGTTTGACACCGGTGCATCACATTTCTTTGTGACAACAGAATGGTTTGAGAAGAGTGGGTTACTGCAGGAACCAACCTCGAGAATGGATAAAGAAGAAGCGGCTGGTGGGCAAACGATGCCTTCTCTGGGAATTGTGCGAAACATTCCCGTTCTAATTGGGGAAGTCAATGTGCCAGCAGACTTGATTATTGTCCAGCTCAATAAATTTGAAGTGATTCTGGGCATGGACTGGTTGGGCGTGAACAAAGAGATACTCGATTGTCATCGGGGTCGGGTTCGATTAGAAATTGATAAGGGAAAGCTGGAATTCCGTGGAATCCAGCGTATCTCAGGCAGTTTAGTGATCTCAGCAATCCAAGCAGAGAGGATGTTATAGAAAGGGTGTGAGGGGTACATAGCTACGATAAACAATGAAAGTGAAGGGGATATTTTAGAATTGAGAGATATTCCAGTGGTGAACGAATTCGAGGATGTGTTCATGACCTTAACAGGACCACCACCTGATAGATCTGATCCATTCACAATATAGTTAGAACCAATAACTACTCCAATCTCCAAAGCACCCTATCAGATGGCTCCATCTGAAATGGCGGAGTTGAAGAAGCAGTTAGAGGAACTACTAGACAAAGGTTTCATTCGACCAAGTGCTTCTCCTTAGGGTGCGCCGGTGCCATTCATGAAAAAGAAGGATGGAAGCTTCATGCTTTGCATCGATTATAGGGGATTGAATAGGGTTACTGTGAAGAATAAGTACCCGTTACCTCGGATTGACGAGTTATTGGATCAACTCATAGGAGAAACTTTGTTCTCCAAAATCGATTTGGCTCAAGGCTATCATCATATTTCGATTGACCCAAAGGACATTCGGAAGACAGCCTTCCGAACGAGATATGGCCATTTTGAGTTCGTGGTCATGCTATTTGGATTAACCAATGCACCCGCCGCATTCATGAAGTTGATGAACGGTGTGTTCCGAGATTGGTTAGACGTTTGTGTTATCATCTTCATTGATGATATCCTCGTCTATTCGAAGGATCATAGATCGCATCAAGATCACTTAAGGATGGTGATGGAACGGTTAAGGGAACAAAAACTATATGCTAAGCTAAGCAAGTGTAACTTTTGGCAGCGAAGTATTGGATTCCTTGGACATATAGTGTCGAAGCAAGGAGTTTTTGTTGACCCTGAGAAAGTCAAAGCCTAAGGGAATGGCAAAACCGAAGAATGCAACAGAGATTAGAAGCTTCCTTGGGTTAGCCGGCTACTACAGAAGATTCGTGAACGGATTTGCGAACATGTCTTAGTCCATGACGCGGCTAACGGGGAAGGATGTGAAGTATAAATGGAATCAAGCGTGTGAGGATAGCTTACAACGGTTGAAGGAAATGCTAACGACCGCCCCCTTGTTAACATTACATGATCCGAATGAACCCTATGTGGTGTATACTGATGCATCATAACGGGATTGGGATGTGTCTTGATGCAAAGAGGCAAGGTGATTGCTTACGCGTCAAGGAAATTGAGGAAGCATAAATGGAACTATCCCACTCATGATTTAGAAATGGCGGCAGTGGTCTTTGCCCTAAAGATTTGGAGATCGTATTTATATGGTGGGAAGGTACAAATCTTCACTGACCATAAGAGCTTGAAGTATATTTTTACGCAGCCTGAACTAAATCTAAGGCAAATAAGATGGATAGAGTTGGCTGTGGATTATGACCTGGAGATAACCTATCATCCAGGGAAGGCTATCGTCCGACTTGCCAACTCATCAAGGCCGAACACCAAGTGCATAGTGGATTACTGCAGAATCTACCCATCCCGGAATGGAAGTGGGATCACAACACAATGGATTTTGTGAGCGGTTTGCCAACGACCAATTCTAAGAGGGATACAATATGGGTGATTGTGGATAGACTGACAAAGACAACACGCTTTGTAGCTATTAAGAAGACCGATGGGACAGAAAGGATTGTCAAGAGGTACAATGATGAGATTGTCCGATTACATGGGGCACCATCTAGCACTGTCTCTGACCGTGACCCCGGATTCACCGCTCATTTCTGGAAGGGTTTCCAAGATGCCTTGGGAACGAGAGTAACTATGAGCATGGCCTATCATCCTCAAACAGATGGACAATCAGAACAGACAATACAGACACTAGAAGACATACTACGAGCTTGTGTATTGGATTTGGGTGGATCTTGGAAAGATCTTCTACCTTTGGCCGAGTTTGCATACAACAATAGTTTCCAAGCAAGTATTGGAATATCGCCTTATGAGGCGTTATATGGGCGGCCATGCTGAACACCCTTGTGTTGGATGCAAGTGGGAGAGCGAAGGATGTTTGGACCAGATATTGTGGACGAAACTTCCGAGAAGATTAAGTTTCTGAAGATCAAAATGAAGGAAGTTCAAAACCGGCAAAAGAGTTATGAGGATAAGCGGAGAAAGGACTTGACATTCGAAGTAAATGATTGGTTTTATTTAAAGACGATTATTTACAAGGGAAGAGCGTGGACAACAAGGAATGGGAAGTTGGATCCAAGGTACTTGGAACCTTTTCGGATTCTGACAAGGGTGGGGGAAGTCGCATACAAATTGGACTTACCCCCGGAGATGGCCCAATTCCATAACGTCTTTCACATGTCTCAACTTCGGAAGTGTCTCTCCGATCAGGATGTCGTCATTCCAGAAGTGCCGACCGGATTAAGGGAAAACTTGACCATTGAAGCTATTCAGTTCTGATCAATGACCGAATGGAAAAGAGTACTCGAAGGAAGGCAGTTCGAATGGTCAAAATCCTTTGGGATTGTAATGGAACTAAGGAAGCAACTTTGGAAACGGAGAACCGAATGAAAGCTGACTTTCCTGAGTGGTTCAAGAGAATGACAGAAAAACTTGACTTGGATTCGATGACGATTCCATTTCAAGGGGGAGACTTGTAACATCCCCGATCCTCAATAGGATCGTTGGGATGCACCATGACCGAGTTCAAGTAAGAAATCATGAAGAAGATGCATAGAAACTCGTTCATGGTGAAGAAATATTATTTTCTGAATTAATTTGAATTAATTCAGGAAATAATAAGGATTTTACACATTTCAATGTCTCCAGGTGCCAGGCTGAAAAATGTCTTAAGGACTATATAAGGGGGTGGGTATCCTTGAGTGACCAAGCAGTCTAAAAACTTGACCACAGATGGACTGTTGGCAAGTTATACTCACCCAAACTCGGATAGACCGAGTATAACAAGGTAGGAAGGATCAAAGGAAGGATTAAGATCATATCAAGAATTCAGCTGGGAAAGGAATCCGGATGTACAAGTTCGTGGAGGAATCGAAGGATCAATCCACCCGGCTAAGATCATGTTCAATACTTAGCCAAAGTAAAGGAAAGAAGGTGATATTGCCGAGATAATCAGCTGGGATCAGCTGAAACATCGAGCTAAACAAGCTGAATCAGCTCGATAGACAGTCGAGTAGCTCAGCTTAGTACAGGGAAGTGTGGTCAGCTGGATCGTCAGTAAAGGCAGCTAGCTGAACTGAGTGTTTGTCAGCTGGAGGGAAAGTCGTTTCTGTTCACAGAAGACCGTCCAAACTGCCTATAAATCTCAAAGGACGGGATTCACGCACACAAAGGGAAATTCCCAGAAAGTTATCAAATCCAAGAATACTGAGAAAGAAGGAACGAGATAAGGAAATCGTTGAGAACAGGCTAGTCGGAAGGCAAGCTTGAACGAGGCGATAATCGGATCAACAAACCACGACCCTAAGTTCAGCGGTTGGTTATCACCAAACCGCCAGGCAACAGTGAGTGCAAACTGGGACTTTGTTTAGGATATAATCGGATTGGATGGGTGATTCCGACTAAACTGACTATACCTAGAGTCCGACTATTCAATGTTTTGCTTAACTTATATTAAACGACTAAGTCTAGGAACAAGGCATCCCAGAAGGGCGAGTGGCCTGGGGAAAGAGATGATTCCGCCAACCTTGACCGGTCTGAAGGCAATTGCCTTAACCCGGATTTTAGCCAGACAATCCTAAGTGTATATCCTATTATGTTGCATGATATGCATATCATTCATTCATGAATATAAGTCGTTAGAGTAAGCATTCACTAAGTAATTGTCGAGTTACTTACGCCTCTTTGGCATTTCAGGAAAGGATGGTGATCAGAGTAAGGATCGTGCCTAAGCGATGGATTGGCGGCCCAGTGAATATGGGTGGTGTGAAGACTGGGTAGTGTTAGGATCGATTTAGACTATGTAAGCCTTCAGGAAAACTACTACATGTTATGGAATCCTAAAGTTAATTAAATAAAAACCCAGTACTTTTAAGCATAATGACTCTAATATTTCTGCATATTGACCCTAGAATGTTGAATCACAGAATAAACATTGAAAATGACTTAAGTAAATGGATAAGACCCTTAAAACGGATTGAATGGTTCGGTTTCACTTAGTGGCCGAACGGGAATAACCTCCTTAGGCTTACTAGTCGGGATGGGGTGTTTCACGGCGAGGAAAAAAAATTGAGTGAGGCGGTGTGGCACATAAACTGAGCGACGGATACGGCGAGGCCGAGAAGATGGGAAAAAAATACAGTGTAAGGTTATTTTAAGTGAGTTAGATATTCATAAGAAAAACAATAGATAAAGTCGTCAAAAGAGGTTACCGATGCCGAGAGTTAGGGATTAGAGAGAGGAAACGCAGGGGACGGAGTACGACGCCGAAAATGACGCTAAGAGGAAGACATCAGTTTTCCATTTCGGGAACATCGACGGCGAGACGGCGCTGACTAGAGATGTGAGATGCCCTGCAGATAGTGAGGGATTAGAGAGACGGAATAGGCTGCAATCAAATTAGGGTTAGGAGTAAAGCTTTGAAAGAACTTTATATAGGTAGGTTAAAAAACCGGATAAGTATCGGTTATCATCGGTTTAGCAATGGTTTACATCGGTTTAGATTAAATTCTAGGTATGGTTTACTTATAATCTATATTAATCAAAAAATTTGGCTCATATCGTAAAATTTCAATTCCAGCCCAAATCGGTCCTGTCAAAATATAGGTTCCTGCCCGATTTTTGAAAATTAAACTTCATATTGAAGTCTACTGTAGAGAACTCCAACAATTTTTGTTACCGGTTAAATCAATTTGGTTAGATTAAAATCCTATTCTTATATTGGTTCGATCAAAAAACATTTTAATTTTTCTTTTGTAGCTCATTTAGGGTAGATTTCTTATAGAAGTCTACTATTTTATTTAAATTTTTAAAAATGAATTTTTTTATTCATTTATGAAGAATTTTAATAAAAGAAAATATTCTCCTAGATGTTGGCTAGATATTAATGGTATTTATGATTAACTTCATATAATTATTTGTTTTAGTTTAGCTTTAATTGATTTTATGATTTTAACTATAATTTCATTTAGAAATCTTATTTTTATCATGTTTTGTTTTACAATAATGGTTCAGCTAGTAGTTGTTTATGGAAAATGGGTGTTGAAAAATCTAACATGATGTTCACAATCTCATAGGATGTAGAATGTCCTTCTTGAGAGTTGGTTGTACACATTGTGAGCTTCTTAAAATGGCACCTGACGAGTTTGGTCTGAGCAATGAAACCCATGTAATTGAGGTTTCATATTCGTTACCAGATCTGATTCTTCAACAGATGCATGTTTATACCCCTCCTACATATGTCATCAATGACAGACAAGTTTGGATCTTGATCAAATTTAATAAGATGCATATTGTATGACTTTGTGTTTCTAGTCTTACCATGCATGTGTGATTGCTATAAATTTGGCAGATTTTTGTTGGAAATCGACCCATATAGACTTGTTCGAGATGTCTATTATATGTATTTTGAAGCAATATGTGGTTTTAGCTTATTTATATATTACATATGGTCAATTTATACACTTCTCTCAAATGTCTACCATATGTAATTCATTATGTTTTAACTCTTATAATTGTGAGTAAGATTTTAAAGCAATTCAAACATCAAACTTAAAATTGAAAATCATAATGGAATAAATTTATATCATAATATCAGTTAGTCTAAAAAGCAAAGTGCAGAAAACAACATAAAACAAAACAATTAACTAGGATTTTTAGTACATGAGAACTATTCGACATAAACTAGTCGTCTATTGGAGGTGGATTTAGCACCTCCGGCCCAACAGAGATCAGCTGTTTAAAGCTTAATCACAATAACAAAATAGAAAGGACCCACTACGGTAAAGCCCACGTCGGCGTGCATAAAGAGGAAAATATGATTAAGTAACTTAACCATATTTAAGAAAAGAAAAAAGATAAAGACAAATCTCTAAAAAGAAAGGAAGATCCATGAATATATAAACTTAATAGAAAATTTAAGAAAATAATCTAACTCTCCTGATATAAATATACTTCCCCTGCTAGGGAAAAAATGATATCTTTTTCACATTGAATACTTTGTACTAAAAAAACCTATAAGTTAGCGATTCATTTCAGTTTCAGCTCTAATCTTAATAAAACTAGATTTTTTTTGTCTAATTCGTTATTGCCTTTCGATTCCTTTTAATCTTATTATCCAAGTTTCTTATTTTCTAATCAATTTACCAAATTGGTTATTGTATGATTCTCTGAAACAATTGGCGCTGTCTATAGGAACTTTGGATATATTCATACAGTCAAAGGGCAAATCGGGAATGACGGAATTTTATGTCAATCTGACCGTCCCCTACCGAGTGATCATCGTCACCTCGTCTAAAAAACAAAGCTAAGTTCATGCGTACCTAATTATTACAGTGCATCGTTGTATTATAATTCACAACGTGATTTCATCAAACGTGATTTATTATCAACCTGCACAATTGTCCTTGAACGATTTCTTATCAACCGTCTTTAACTGTTTTAGACATGATTTTGAAATTATTTTATCCATCTACATATGATTCACGATCTGTTATCAACTCGCTTTAAGAATGCAAATTTTTGTATTTTAATAATCCAATTATTCGTCAATAATTGTTAAAATTATTCCATTGATCCATCATAAGCCTTCTCCGTGATGCATCATGAATTATATAAAGCTTAATGGTTTTTTCGGAGGCTAATGTTTACAAAATATGATCTCTTTTGAAGGAAACTAAGGTTGTTCCCTCTAGGGGTTATAGAACAAATTGCTTTCTGGACAAGCAAAGCGACAAGCTTCCAATTTAAAGAATCGGAACGAACACCACTCTCTTCATTGGCGATCTACACAGCACGGAGCTATCACAGCTTAAAAGATCCAGTTCAAACGAACTCCTTGCACCTCGGCGTAAACATCGACCTCAACGGTTACCGTCCACAGCTCAAAATTCAGAGCTTGTCGAAGACATGGACATCATCTCCAAAATCTTGCGCCGAGGATGCCCAGGCTGTCTGTCTCTGATCGTAAAACTTCGCTCAAATTCAAGATAAGTGCTACGATCACATAACAACAACTTATTATGCTTGCCAATCACCTTCAATATAATGCATCGCATATCATATTCATGATATCATCCCATGCTAGAATTTAACAACTAAATTCATGTTGTCACAAAATTCATTATCAGATTGTTTCTATTGCGTAAAAATCTGCCTATGATTTGTATCAGGCATCTGCAGGTTCATTTTTCATATGGCTTTACTAATGGGAATCTAAATGTAGTACTTGGACGATGAAACGAGTTTCTGAAGTTTTCAAACTTCTTCTCCTCATTTTTGTTTTATGTTTTGCTTGACCGCAAACAAAGGCTAGGTGTGGGGTTGATATATCATGGTTTTTGCCTGTTTTAAGCCATGATATAAGTATATATTCGAGTTTTTTGTAGTGTCTTTCGAGTCTTTTCAGGTATTTATTAGGATTATACACGTTTGGAGGACTTAGGAATAGTATGGAGCTTTTTGGAAAATATTTGGATCTGAAGCCGTGATGAGCAAAAGTCACCATCTGAGTTCGACATGAGCGTTGACCGATGCACACATGCATCGATCGACACAGACCCCAAATCACAGATTAATTAAGACTCGAAGAAATTATAAAACTATCCCAGAAGTTTCCGTATTTACAAAAGAGATCCAATACGTGTTTAGCACTTTATATTAGGATTTTTTGGTGTTTTATTCAGTTTACACATTAATACTTTTAGCTAGAGAGAGTTTTTAGAGCTTGGGGCTGATCCGAACTTGTATTGCTTTTGGAGAAGATTTCGAACCCCTTTTCTATTCCTTACTCTTTCTTAATGCAATCTATTCATATTATGTTGTCTGTTTCATTCAATATGTCTAAGTAGATTCATTGTTAGGTTTAGGGATTCTCATAGGGTTTTCATGGCATGTTAGATTGATTTAATCAATTAAGGAATTCATAATTGTTAAGTTCTTCAGCCTGAATTGTTCTTAAGGCTAGTTCTAACCTGATCACTTAGAATCTAGATCATAGGTTTATAAATTGACACGAAAATGTGATTTAGAATCTGATTTATTTATGCTGAGCAAATTAATTATCTGCAAAGAAATTTGGTTTAATTAATTTGTGAACAAATCGAACGTGCACTTAAGCTAGTTTAATCAGTTAGGAATTGCAAAGAAATTTGGATTTCTAGGGATTAGACTTAGTACATTCTTACAACGAAAGTTGGTTAATTTTATACATGTGTTTGAGTTCTAGAACTGGTTCTTTATTCGATTCCTAATTGATTGATTGATCATATGCATGACCTGATTTCCTGAGAATTTCCATTGACCTAGCGCTTTTAGTATTTGATAAACACACCGTCTGCTGATCTGTTTGCTGCTTTTATTTACTTGCTTATTCACCACTGTTGCTTAGTTATTCTTGACGCTTTACAGTCTATAGTAAGATTTCTTGAGTCTTTGTGGTTCGACCCCTATATACTACATTTGCATGTGCATTTGCAGTGTAACTTAGGGAATTAAACTCTGAGCATATCATTTCTATAAGCTCGATTAGTATGGAGAAGTCCACAGTTTACCTAGCAGGATTTTCAGAGCTGGAAATATTGGATATAGAAAGGCGATTCACAGTGTCTTTTCAAACCTTAGCACTATGTTATCTTGGTTTGCCTTTGCTTACCCAAAGAATGACGAGCTTGGATTATTCAACATTTCTGGATAAAATTTGAAGCAATTTCAACTCATGGACAGCAAATAAACTATCTTTCACCGGAAGCCATCAATAATTATCTACGGTAATTGCAAGTTCGATAATTTTTTATTTCCCCTTTCCTCCTTCCAAATGGATGTATTAATGAAATTGAGAGGATTTGTTCGGCCTTCCTTTGGCCAGCGCTAGATCTAAATCCCAGGAAAGCTAAAATAGCACGGCCTGATGTTTGTTATCTTGAGGTTAAGGGGGGATTATGTCAGAAAAGTACTAGAGAAGCGAATAAGGTGTGTATTCTCAAGGTTATTTGGAGAATCTTATCGGCTAAATCATCCTTAGGGGTGAAATGGGTAGACCGTAATCTGATTGGAGAAGTGCCCTTATGGTTATTGTGAAGCTCGCCAGTCTCTAAAGCGAGTTCATGGATGTGGAAAAAAATCTAAAAGGAAGAGATAAAGCGCGTGAATTCGTCAAGATGGAGGTTGGGAAAGGAAGTTCGATCTCCTTTTGGCAAGACAATTGGTCTTCGTTGGGTTGTTTTATGGAACCTAATTGGTGACAGAGTGTACATTGAGATGGGGCTCAATGCAAATGCTGTTGTTGAGTAGGCAATAATGATGAACCAAAGGCATCGCAGTGATCTTCTCACACGGGCAGAATCTGAACATGAATTATTGAGAATAGGCTACGATGAGGATATACCTGATATGGTGCTATGGCGCGACAAATCTGGATCTTTCGAACCCTATTTTAGCACAAAGCAAACAAAACTGCAACTAAGGACAGCGGAACAGAAAGTAACATGGCATAGAGGGGGTTGGTTCACCCATAACTGTAACGCCCCCTTCCCGTTTTCCGATGACCGATGAGTTGACCGGGCAACAATCAAACAAGAACATGACCGATCGAACCCAAGCAGCCATACAATAAGATTTTGTCACAATACGAAGCCAGAGACAATCCGGTTTGAGTCAATGACTCGAATCAAACCGTCCTTGACTCCGTTTACCTCGTTGCCACGATAAAAAGCTTTTCAACCTATACCGCTTCCACGAGTTGTGTTCGGTTCGGACTAAACTGTATATCGTGGAATTATTCCGTTTTTATTACTTAAAAATTATATATATTATTCATAACAATTTACGGTTTAATACAAATTATTTAGCGAGATCCCAACAAAATCTGAAACCGAAAGTAAGTCAAAATGCATAATAAACCGACACCCAATGCCAACCCGAGACTACTCCGAGTGTCCTACGCGTCCGCCGAGCTACGCCAAACCTGAAAAACACAAAAGAGTCCAATGAGTAATCTAAGATTACCCAGTGAGACGGCTCCCAACTAAAGGCTACTAACAATATAATAATTCCGCCCAAACCCCAAATAACAATCAAGTACAATAGCTGATCACGTGCTACCAAGACGTGATGAGCTCCATAACACAAAATCATTCAATTAACACACAACAACCGAAAGGTAACCAAGGGAATCGAGAACACATCGGCACATGTTCTTGATTAAAATCGATCTATTTAACGCGGCACGATTACTAACTCCACACCTTCGGGGCCCACTATGCGAACTCGGTAACTTCCACAGGAACACTTTGCTATCCCACGGCAACTAAAACCTCCCACGACTCCTAGACGAAAACACGAAGTCCTACGACTAGGACACCGTTCTCTATCCATCGATATGCGGTGACTCGGCTAACCCTAGATAACCTAAGCGTCCATAAAATCTGGCCCTAGGATGCGACCCCGTATTCTCCGGACCACACATCTACCAGCGTCACTAGTAGGTTAACACCATAACCAGAATCACCACCCGAAGGCACGTGAACCGATCAGGTAACTACCCGAGGATCCAATCGGGCTGGAAGTACCAGAACGCCATGTCTAGACTTGCGGGATCTAACGCACCCTACATAGTCCTAGTTACAGTAATGTAAACAAGCTGACTCACTGGGACTCTATCTCGCAAGTCCTATCACCAACCTCCACATCACCCGTCCTTATCTGGTTTTGTACCGGATTAGGCATCTATCCAAACTTACCTTATCCCACACCAGAGTAAGTATCTATCTACCAGTACAGTCTACTCGGCCCAACACCGAAGTAGATAAACAATCAAGCAATCAACTGTCTACTCGGCCCAATACCGACGTAGATAAACAATCAAGCAATCAAAAGTCTACTCGGCCCAACACCGAAGTAGATACACAATCCCACAAACGATAATCACAACACCACACAACTAATTAAGTTTATTAATCCTTTAATATTTTCTTAACCTCAGCTTATTCAGTCTGCTACCTTGGGATTAGTGGATTACTAATCATGTAGATGCCTAATCCAATTGAATTATTAATTCTTATTCTCAACCACTTCGATCCGTCAGCTTGAGATTAGTAAACTTGATGTTTTCGTGTTTAATATTTTAGAAACTCTTTAGCTTCTTCTATAAATTCATAAAGCCTTATATTCAGATTTTAGATGATCTTATATGAATTTAGAAATTTGAATCGCCTCAAACGGACAACCGTAGCTCCAGTTATGGATTTTACAAAATTTCTCGGTTCTATCGGTTTCCTGATAGTCCGAAAAACTCGTTTAACCTCCGTTTCTTCCACTTCTGGTCATCGAAATGTTATTTTTGAAAAAGAAGAACATTTGGCTCGTCTCGGCTTCTGGCTCGCATTTTGTAAAATTACCAAAATGCCCCTCGTCTCTTGGAAATTACAGAAATGCTCATGTTGACTTTTCTTCTGCCCGTTGACCCTATTTTGGAAACAGGGTATTACATTCTTCCCCATTTACAGGAACTCGGTCCCCGAATTCTTCGTCACTGATAGACTTCGTATCGGATTTGAACCCTGTAAGTCGCCATCTCTGAACTACTCCAACTGTTCTGATGCCCGAATGCTGAACCAACTACAACTATACTCCCAATGTTCAACTGAACCTTGAAACACGATCTTGCTCAAACCCTCATCATACAGAAATATGGAACTTCCCACACTTGAAAACTTGACTTACGATCACTTATGCTTCCTCATCTCATTGCTTCACTGACTTACTCTGATTCGAGCACCGCTGTATCTGAACCGCTCCAGTCTGATTCCCCAAAACTTTGCGCCAACTGACGACTTCTTGAATCCCCATGTGTCAATTGATGACTTCCCCACTTTGCTTTGACTTCCCCAAATCACGCAATAATGACTCGTCCTCCGTTCACAATACTTGTTTCGCCTTTACAGCTTCCCATCGACATTCTGATAGTATGATGTTGCTCCTTCCAACTAAACCGCCATACTCATGCATGCTTCAAACTTTCTCGATCATTGAACTCCACGCTTCATGGATATCAAAACCATTCGCCTGTTTCGAATCTATTTGCTAATACTCACACTTTCAGTGACTCGCTTGTTAGCTCGGTTCAACTGGTTCCTGACACACCATCTTGTCGCTAGAGTTAGGGTTCGGTCTCGTGTTCACGTTAAATCGTCCATCATGTCCTACATCAATAATCTCAACAACACTAGAACGGTTAGACCTTTCTAACTTAATTCTTGATACCACTTCCTTATATAGATATTGGTATTTAGTCACATAGCCAACGGTCACATGTGGCTAATAACCAATATCTTATAATTCCGCTCAATATCAAATAAGTTTCCTATAAAAACCGCTTTCTCAATTCCGAACTACCTAAGAGGTTATGTACCTTCCACAAGTCTAACCGATAACTTAATGTTCCGTCTACACAACCATAATAGTCTAACACTCACCCAACCGGCTAACACCCTAACCGACCAATCCAAACGATTTCGCTACCAAAACTCAAGAACTACTTTCTAGCAACCTAGCGAATCAAACAATGCAAGGCTAGCAACCTAGCGATCAACAAATGCAGTGATTCGAAATATGGCTAACAACGTAACGATAAATCCAATGCAATGATTCACAATAAACGACTAACAACCTAGCGGAAATCAATTCAACATTCTAACACCCTAGCCAGGCAATCAATCACACACAATCAATCAATCAAGAAAATCGGCGACTGCAGTTGTTTCTCAGGGTTCTGATGGAAACCGTGTGTTCGGACCATAATTTTTTTTCACATCGTAACTATATTGCATTCACTTCCATCATATGCATGCAATATAATACTCCGTTACTCAAAATGACAAATCGATGCACTCCACATACACTACGTAAATAAAATATATATGCCACACATAGGTTTTTAAATACATAGGTCTGTCGGAGTCTACATACTAGCGGTTACCTATCCTTCCCACAAGAAACACCGTTACACACACCTGAATCGTTAGAGACGATTGTAAGCCGATATACACATATCAAAAGTGAGTTAGAGACCTTACTTACCAGGACATAATTTACTTCCTAATATCTCCAACATGAGCCGTACACTTTATGTGGATCCTAACCGGCAGGTGCACCAGGAGGATGGAATGAATGTGGTGGTGGTGGCGGAGCGATGCGGTCTCGATCATGCCAGGAAAGAAGCGTAATGTACCACTCGGCCGCAAATGAAACAAGGCGGGAGCTGTGCTGGTGGTGACGACAACTAATACTCCCAGGCAACAATGGTGGTAATGATGGAATAACATCCGGTGGCGGTGGCTGCTGCTGAGTGACCTCGAACTCCTGAGTATCCAATAACTAGAGCCGATATTCGACCATCATATGCCCACTTTCTGATCCGAAGTAGGCTGCGAATTCGCGAACACTGCATGCTGGTGATATGGGCCCGGACTAAGTGGGGTAGAACCAACATACTCTCGGTTGTCAATTGTGAGGACGCTCATACTGTCTTCGCAACCACACACACATGCACCAATCCTCCTAGGACAATCTGTTGTGTGACTGCAACAAAAGAAAAATGATTAGCACAAGCCTAACAAATTCCTAACTGACCCATTTCCCCCGGTTTGAAGGACGCGACTCGGATTCCTAATGGTTGCATTGGCGACACATTTCAACTCGATAAACATTGAAAATGTTGAAAAACCGTAATTTCGAACCCATGACGGACCATGCTCTGATACCACCTTTTGTAACGCCTCTTCCCGTTTTCCGCTGACCGATGAGCTGACGAGCCATACTAGAAGAGTTTTTCAAAATACAAAGCCAGAGACAATCCGGTTTGAGTCAATGGCTCGAACCAAACCGTCCTTGACTCTGTTTACCTCGTTGCCACGATACAACGCTTTTCAACTTGTACCGCTTCCACGAGTTGTGTTCGTTTGGACTAAACCATATATCAGGGAATTATTTCGTTTATATTACTTAAAATTTATAAATATTATTCATAACAATATACAGTCTAATACAAATCATTTAGCGGGATCCCAACAAAATCCGAAACCGAAAATAAGTCAAAATGCGTAATAAACTGATATCCAATGCCAACCTGAGACTACTCCAAGTGTCCTACGCGTCCGCCGAGCTACGCCAAACCTGAAAAACACAAAAGAGTCTAATGAGTAATCTAAGATTACCTAGTGAGATGGCTCCCAACAAAAGGCTGCTAACAATCTAATAATCCCGCCCAACCCCCAAATAACAATCAAGTACAATAGCTGAACACGTGCTACCAAGACGTGATGAGCTCCACAACACACAAGCATTCAATTAACACACAACAACCTAAAGGTAACCAAGGGAATCGAGAACACAGCGGCACATGTTCTCGATTAAACTCGATCTATCTAACGCGCCACGCTTACTAACTCCACCACATCTGGGCCCACTATGTGATATATCATGGTTTTTACTAGTTTTAGACCATGATATAAGTGTGTTTTAGAGTCTTTTTGTGTCCTTTTAGAGTCTATTAAAGGTATAATTAGGTTTGGAGCAGAATTGGAGATATTGGAGCATTTTGGAGATTTTTGGAGTGTTTGGCCGAGAGTTTGAGCTCACTGTCCAGAAAACAGGATTGCCTCGATCGACACACATTATGCATCGATCGACACACAAGCGAGATGGGCCAAACTAGGCGGTTTAATGAAGAATGAAGATATTACACTTTGGCCCAGAAGTTTCTAGTATTTACAAAGAAGCCCCAGCCGAGATTTTGCCTATATAATTAGGATTTTGGTGTTTTATTTACATACGCTATCATAACTTAGAGCAGAGAGTTTTTAGAGCTTTTTGGGGCTGATCTGATCCTGTACTACAATTATTTTGGAGAAGTTTTCGAACTCCTTTACTTGTTTAATCTCTTTTATGATTTCTATTAATACATTGATTATGTTTTCATATTTGTCTGAGTAGTTTCATAGTTAGGTTTAGGGTTTCTCATATGGATTTCATGACTTGCTAGATATAATTAATTCAGTTAAGGATTCACATGAATAGAATGTTCTTCAAACTAAATTGAGTTTAATGCTAGTTCTAACCTAATCAATTAAAATCTAGATCTTAGGTTGCTAAATACGACACGACAGTGTGGTTTAGAATCTGAACTATTTAGGTTGAGTAATTTAATTTCTCGCAAAGGAATTTGGTTTAATTAGATTGTGAACATATCGAACTTGGAATTAAAGCTGGTTTAATCTGTTAGTAATTGCAAAGGAATTTGGATTACTGCACTTAGACTTAGAGAATTCTCGCAAAGGAATTTGGTTAATTCTATATATGTGTTGTTCTAGAACTGAGTTTAATTAGATCCTTACTGAATGATTTATCTACTTGTCTGATTTCCTGAGAAATCCCTAGACTTAGCGCTTTTAGTTTAATTTCTTACAACCACAACCTGCTATCTGATTTACTTTATTGCTTGCTTTTAGTTATTCACTACAATCTGTTTTCTCTTAGTTTTAATCTCTTTAAGTTCTTAGTTCTATCGTTGCCTAGAGTCCTCGTGTATTCGATCCCTAAGTACTACAATTGATTTACTGTGCACTTGCAGTTAGTATAGGGTAAAACTCGAGACCTATCAAGTTTTTGGCGCCGTTGCCGGGGAAACCAGGAGTAATCAGACCTTAACTGATACCTATCGCCGTTTTACCCTATACTTGATAGGTCTCGAGTTTTACCCTATACTTGATAGGTCTCGAGTTTTACCCTATACTAACTGCAAGTGCACAACAAATCAATTGTAGTATTTAGGGATCGAATCCACGAGGACTCTAGGCACGATAGGATCAGAACTTAAAGAGATTAAAACTAGGAGAAAGTAAAAGGAAAATTGTAGTGAATAAACTAAAAAGCAAGCAATAAAGTAAATCAGATAGCAGGTTGTGGTTGTAAGTAATAAACTAAGGGCGCTAAGTTTAGGGCATTCTCAGGAAATCAGACAAGCAGATAAATCATTCAATCAGGATTTAATTAAACTCAGTTCTAGAACTCAAAACACAGATATAGAATTAACCAAATTCCTTTGCGAGAATTCTCTAAGTCTAAGTGCAGTAATCCAAATTCCTTTGCAATTACTAACAGATTAAACCAGCTTTAATTCCAAGTTCGATATGTTCACAATCTAATTAAACCAAATTCCTTTGCGAGAAATTAAATTGCTCAACCTAAATAGTTCAGATTCTAAACCACACTGTCGTGTCGTATTTAGCAACCTAAGATCTAGATTCTAATTGATCAGGTTAGAACTAGCATTAAACTCAATTTAGTTTGAAGAACATTCTATTCATGTGAATCCTTAACTGAATTAATTATATCTAACAAGTCATGAAATCCATAACCTAACTTTGAAACTACTCAGACATAGAATATGAAAACATAATCAATGAATTAATAGATATCATAAAAGAGATTAAACAAGTAAAGGGGTTCGAAAACTTCTCCAAAATAACTGTAGTACAGGATCATATCAGCCCCAAAAAGCTCTAAAAACTCTCTGCTCTAAGTTATGATAGCGTATGTAAATAAAACACCAAAATCCTAATTATACAGGCTAAATCTCGGCTGGGGCTTCTTTGTAAATACTGGAAACTTTTGGGCCAAAGTGTAATATCTTAATTCTTCATTAAACCGCCGAGTTTGGCCCATCTCGCTTGTGTGTCGATCGATGCACAATGTGTGTCGATCGATGCAATCCTGTTTTCTGGACAGTGAGCTCAAACTCTCGGCCAAACACTCCAAAAATCTCCAAAATGCTCCAATATCTCCAATTCTGCTCCAAACCTGATTATACCTGTAATAGACTCTAAAAGGACACAAAAGACTCTAAAACACACTTACATCATGGTCTAAAACTAGTAAAAACCATGATATATCAACTCCCCCACACTTAGCCTTTGCTTGCCCTCAAGCAAAACAGAGAACTAGAATGTAGTGAAGAGGTTTGAAAACTCTTCAGAAACTCTTTTTTGTCCTAGAAGCAACAACACTCAGATTCTCCTTAGTAAACCACATGAAAGAATCAACCTGCAGACATCAAGACCAACATATACTTCCCCCACACTTAGCAATTGTCTTAAGTAAACTCCACAATTACATTCACGCATTCAAATTCACCCTACTGACTTCTGCAAGTATTTAAGTGCGGTCTCACCTAAGGAATATCGATCAAAGGGCACATGGACTCTTACCTTGTCAGCTCTAGACCACCATAATATCTTTCTCTGGTCCCTTTCTTCTCTTTTCCCTTCCTTAGCATTCTGATTTTTCCCCATTGGGTATCATTTTATTTTTTTATCAGTGCTATTCCCGTTAAGGGGTGTACTTTGGACACATTCCATGGATGCACAGGAGGTAATAGTTGTTGCTACCACTCCCAGAGACCACTTCGGAGTTCCTAACTAATCCTCAGTTTATTACTTTTTTTTTTTACTTTATGAAAGGGGAGAAGGGAACCAAATAGGACAGGTTTACAGGATGTGTCAGATCTAACAAAGGAATCCGACTCAAGGTATTCAAAGCCCTTAGGTGAGAAAATTAAGTCATTTTTAAATTGAAGTCAGCAAACTGATCCTCTGATATCTGAAGCGATGTGGGTGTTCTCAGTAGGTTGATCCATGTCTGAGTTTTCTAATAGTAATAGATAATCTGCAACTTCATCCCAATGGTTACTTAAGTTCCTGCAAGTGCTGCTAATCTTCTAAAAAATCATTGTTTCTTACTTAAACTATTTTGACTCGATAAAACAAATTTTGAAAAACTGAACTGACTCTAAGAAAACAGAAAGATAGGAGTCAGTAGCACCTCCCCCACACTTAAGACACACTGTCCCCAATAGTGTCAAGCGAAGGATTAGTAAAAAGAAAGAAAAATATGTAATTGGATGTGTTGAATTCTGTCGGATTTTTACCTCTGTCGCACATGCATCGACCGTTGCTGTGTGATTTTTCGTTAGTGGTCGATCATTGCTCAGGACCGCAACGATCGCTGCAATGCGATTTCTTTCGTTGTGACGATCGACACAATGGTGTGTCGATCGGCGCACTGCGAATACTCGAGCAGTCAGTAAGTTAGCAGGTTAGTCCGTTGGAAATTCTAAGTTTTCGATCCTGCAAGCTGAAAACACTGAAAACAGAGTAAAATCAAAGCAAATAATGTATCAAATCAAGCACAACATCCAACAACATCCTAAGAAAGCAAAAGAAAAGGTGCAAAAAGAAAAAGAAAAACAGAAAAGATAACAGAACCGAATGTCTAGAGATGATCGCTACTCTCACTCGTCCTCAGCTATGCGATCAGTACCACTCGAAGAACCAGGAGTAGGAGATCGCTGTCTGCGTCGAGAAGGTGTTGGATGGTGTATCTGCGGCTGTCTCCTGCAAGTGCAGGTACGCATGAAGTTCCAGATGCTCCGTAGAATACCATCCTCACGCTCTCTCCACTCCACCTCAGACATATCACCATAAGGCATCGTAGGCTCGGGAAAAGGTCCAACATCATCGACAGGGGCAGCAGCAGGCGCTGGCGCAGAGGAAGACGAAGCTCGTGTGGAAGGCTCTCCCAGCGGATGAGCCATCGTAGGGACTCTGCGCTGCTCCCTCGCAGGTGGCCGGAATGTCAATGCATCCAGCGTATCAATCTGTGTAAGACCAGGAACAGGAAGATCCACACCACACTTCTCAGTACAATGATCATAATAGACCCAAACGCGTCCCTCCTTGAGCCAGGTAGCACTCTGCAGATGAGTGAAATCAAGGAACTCCTTGGCAGTAATACACTCTGTACCCTCTAAGGGAATCCTGCAGTGCATGAAAATGGGAGTAAGCAGGCTCCCCACTGTCTCAGTATCCACACCATCAAATGGCTTCTTCTGCAGGTCGCATAAGTGCTGAGTGAAAACAGCTCCCAAGTTGGGTCCCTTAGTGGGATCTCTCAAAGGGTTATCCTCAAACTGATCCATCAATTCGATGAATAGCATCTCCATCTCAAGCTTGCGCATCTTGTTGCCTTCAAACTTGCACAACAAACTCTATCCTAAGATGCGCAGGACATATCTCAGAACCGGATGCCTAACCTGCTTCACCGGTGTTTGCCTCGAGTTGTATCTGTTGGAATTGTGTCCAGTAATCTCGGTACTGTCTCTAGAAAGTAAGAGTATGTCAATGATCAGACATAAGTCATATAATACTGGGGGTCATGCTGGCTTGCTAGAGTCCGCTCATGATCTATAAGTCTTGGACTTATTGCCTCTATTATATGATCCCATATGGGTCACACGCCTAAGCTAACAGGAAAATGTGTAGGAACGTTTTTAGCAGAAGTACGGTAAAAGTGCTAGGCATTTACTGTACTTAGAGAGAATAAAAGGGTTTGGCCACTGTGTGTCGATCGATACACAAGGAGTGTCGATCGACACAGTGCGCGAACGCCTCGGAGTTAATTGGCCTTTGGGCCAAATGGCCCAAAAAGAACTGAACGAGTTTTATAAACTCAAGACGAGTTCAGGTCGAAAACTAGCCCTAGCCGGGAGCCTCCTCTCTCTCTCTGCGCCGATTTCCTCCTGGTCTAGCAGCCTCTTCCTGCTTGGTGTGCGTGTGTGAACCTCTGGAGGAGTTATCTCTCGGTGGCTCTCTGATCTCTGACATACCATCCCTTTCCGCTGCAACAAACATGTATAAGGTGAGATCTATCATTGTTTCTATTCAAGAGAACCTAGATCCGCATGTTTAGGATAATCTGAATCTGAGAATTGAATCAGGATTGTCTAAACATTCCTTCAGTGGTATCAGAGCTATTGGTTCTGGTTTTTCTTGTTTAGATTCAAGTTTAGGATTGTTTTTCTTGTTTAAAAGTGTTTTGAATCAACTACTGATAAGAGAAATCACTTAAGTAACAAGAATTGAAACCTAAACATATGAAAAAATCGCATGATCAAGCTATATGATTTGATATGCGATCGAATCCGAGAGAATGAGAATCGGCCAGAATCGCATGGATCGATCGATACGATCGCATGGATCGGTCGATACAATCGGAGATCGCATGGATCGATCGATACGATCGCATGGATCGGTCGATACAGTCTATCGGCTAACCCTGTTAACGCGTGAAAGCATCGATCGATGCAGGATCGATGCAGGTTCGATGTTGGTGCATCGACCGATGCATGCGTGAGAGCATCGATCGATACAGGATCGATGCACGATCGATGCAGGATCGATGCTAAGAGCATCGACCGATGCGGTTGATTGATCGATCGACACGGTTGGTTCATCGATCGACATGGTTGGTTTAAGGCTCGGTTTAATATTTTGATTTAAATTAATTCGTCCTGGTTTAATAAACAGATTTAATAATTTTATTAAGTCTGGTTAAACCGGGACAAGAAATCCAATGTCGAAAGAATTATTGGATTTAGTGCCTAAACCAGGATTTTCTAATTTGATTTGGTTGGACCAAATAAATTGAGAAAATCCGGTTTAGTAAATAACCGGTTGACAATTGTGGTCATCGTAGTAATTAAAATTTGGTTAGACCAATTTTAATGAACCAGAACGGTTATGTCATTTAATTGGACAATTAGGTCATGTCTTGGACATGGACCAATTCTTGGGCCTCGGGCCAAGAAGTTAAAACAATTGGGCCAATTATTTGAGTCTTTCTTCAGATTAATTTAAAATTTATTTTATAAAATTATAAAGTCGATTTTAAATTAAAGTTTCTGAAATTTTGAAATTAGAAAGTTTCTTAAATTAGAAGTTTCTGGATTTGCGGGTTTTGGATTTTAAAGAAATTTCTAAAGTTAGAAAGTTTCCGTTTTTAGAAAGTTTCCAATTTTAGAAAGTTTCCAAAAATAGTAGGTTTCCAAAAATGGAAAGTTTCCCGAAATAGTAATCTTCTATTTTGGGAATGAATTTTTAAATAAACCTACGAACCTCAAATAATATCGAGCGTTGGATGTCTTGTCCATTCTATGTCAGCTGTCGAAGCCCATTCAATTGTATTCATGGCCTTACAGTGTGAGGGTGTCTGCTTTTGCGTGGATAAGACGGTTTGTGATTCATAAATGTCATTGGGAGTCCCAGACATTAATGATTACATGACTGTATAGTCTGGTTTTCTTGACTGGGCCATCGGGAGTCCCGGGCCTTGAGACATCAGAGTGGATTGGGCCTCGGGCCCAGATTCACAACCAAGAGTTATATCACGGATATAATTAGCCGATATAGGGCTTACCGATATAAGCTAAGGTTGGGTGATGGCCAGTGGCCCACTTTGATCTTAGTTATATGTGGATCTTGGAATCATTATATTCTATTGAGGGTAACTTATGTTATTGAATATAATGCGTGATTAATCATATTAAATTTAATACGAGATTAATCATATTGAACATATTAACTAAAATCCTTTTATCTTAATTTTCAGTTATGACTAGCACAAACAATCAAAACACTTTCTCGATCCGGTATGTCCTTAAGATGGACAAGCTGAACGGATCAAATTTCTTGACTTGGTCGCGGAACCTGAGGCTAGTCCTCAGACAGGAGAGAAAGGACTATGTCCTTGAGAGAGCTCTCCCCGTGAGGATCGGGTCCAATGCTTCTCATGCAGTATATAATGCTTGGAATAAGCATTATAATGATGCGGTAGATGTGCGTGGTCTGATATTGGCTACCATGGACTCAGACTTGCGGAAGCAATATGAGAACATGGAGTCGCCAATAGAGATGATCAGCAGCCTGAAATTGAAATTTCAGGAGCAGATAAGAGTGGAGAGATACCAGTTGGTTAAATCTCTCACTAGCTGCAAGCTACCAAATGATCATCCAGTGAGTCCTCATGTCAGTAAAATGATGGGTTACATTGATAACCTGAGGAAACTGGATTATCCAGTAAGCCAAGAATTGGCAACTGAGATCATTCTGCAGTCACTGCCGTCAAGCTATGATAAGTTCAGAAAGAACTATATCATGAAAGGCTTAACGAAGACGCTGACTGAACTGCATGATATGCTCAAGACAGTTGAGCCAAACGTGAAGAGTACCCTGTACAATCTCATGAATGAGAAGGGTAGGTTTACTAAACCTAATGCTGACAAGGGTGAAGACAAAGTTGTCCAGATTTTGAATCATGGCAAGCGTGTGTCTTCTGAGCCCGAGTCAGATACCTCTTACGTTGGTAAGTGCTGCTACTGTAAGGAGACAGGGCATTGGAAGAGAGATTGCATTAAATTCATGGAAGATGATGAGGAGTTAAAGTCGATGTATGCGACTACTTCCTCAGGTATTCATGTTATTACTTCAAGTTCTACCTTAAAGGTATTGGATACAGGTTGTGGCACTGATATTTGTGATAATATGCAGAGCCTAAGCAACAGTAGAACGTTGAAGGAAGGGCAAGTGAAACTACATGTCTGGAAGGAGCTTGGGATGCTGCCTCAGCCGTAGGGTTTTTCACTTATAGATCCCTTTGAGGCTTGGTTTTGTATTAAGTAATTGCTACAATGTACCTGCTTTAAGCAGAGTTGTCTTTCATTTTCTTGTAAGAATTTGAATGTTTTTCATTTTGATAAAAGACAAGTTTTGTTCTTTTGATCTTAATGAAATATTAATTGTAGCACCCTATTCATGGAATGGGTTTTATATCTTAAACCATAGAGTGCCTAAATGTAACATAAATACCGAATTGGTTTAAATCTGATGAATTAAACCTGATTTTTCTTGGCATAAAGTCTTGGTCACATAGAGTAAAGTCGGATTCAGAAATCCCATAGTCATGGACTGTTGGGCTCATTTGATAAAATATCTTATGAGACTTGAATTCTGTTTACTAGACCAAAAGGTAAAGGGCCTATCTTAGCCGAGCTAGAGAAAGGCCCAAAGGCTTATTGGACCTGGAACATACTCATGTATGTGGCCCAATGAGCAGTAATGCCAGAGAAAATCTCCTGTACTTCATTGTCTCTACTGATTACTTCAGTGAGTGTGACTGTGTTCATTTGATGAGACACAAGTCGGAATTCTTTGACATGGTCGAAAGAGTTCCAGAATGAAGTATAGGATCTGAATGACAAAGGTATTAAGACTCTGGATTAAATCACGAGTGAGAATACTTAAGTCATTGATTGTGTGATCATCTTAATGAGTGTGAAATCGTTTCACAGCTCATTTCTCCTAAAAACCTGAAGGTGTTTCTGTGAGAAAGAATCAGATCTTATAAGAAATGATTAAAGATGAGTCACACGAATCTTCCATGATATTATTTAAGAATAACGCTCTAAATTATCTAAGTTTACGCTGAAATAGTTCCACCAATATCAGTTGAAAGACACCACGTAAATGTGGATTGGAATCGATCCAAATTCGTCTTTACTGAGTATTTGTAGTTGTGCTACTTCGCTGGTTGTCCTAGGGAAACCAAGTCTTGTTACTTTTACGTCCATTCTGTTTTCTAAGAAGGGAAGTTAATTTCCAAGAAGAACAGTGGGAGTAAAAGTATAACTCGAAGAAATTCGAGAAATACAGGAGGCTGCTTAACCTGTTGAGGGAGAGCAGCGGAAGGATTTACAGATTTCTGTAGAATCTACACCTGTGGATTATGGAGTTCGCAGATATGAATGAATCAGTTACTGATCCGAGAGTGATTTCTCCAATATCAGTTGAACCTGATAATCATTGAAATCTGCACCTCTGGAGCCTGAAGTTCGCAGATATGAATGAATCAGTTACTAATCCGAGAGTGATTTCTCGTCATTAGTTGAACCTGATAATCATTGAAAGTTCGCATGATCTGATGATCATTGAAAGCGACGAATCTGCGAAATTCAAAGAAGCGAAAGTGAGCACGGACTCCGAAAAAATTACATTTTATGTAAGTTAGCTTCATTGATCCATTCATGGATGGAAGCAAACATATCGGAGTTGGAATCTTCGTTCTGTTGAAGTAGTCAAGGTTTTGACTTGAACAGGAACGAAGCGGAACTGTGTGTTTACTAATAGATTAGTGGGAGCGATATTGCATTTCTCATATTGTATGTCGATGACATACTGATTCTCGGATATAACGTCCCAACGCTGTAGTCGGTAAAGGACTAGCTTGGGAGTTGGTTTAATGATTGACATGGGTAAAGCCACGTAGTTCTTGGATTTTGGATCTAAAGATAGAGATCCAAAAGAGCTGGTAGGACAAAGTCAGGATTCTTAAATTGACAAAGTCCTACACGTTTTGAGCAATCCAAGAAGGGTTTTATGCCAATGTCACATGGCATTAAGTTAAGCAAGATACAGTATCCTACGATAACTGCTGAGCTTAAATGCATGGATGAGATTCCATATGCGTCGGCAATTGGATCTATCATGTATGCCATGAAACATACTTGTTTGATGTTGCTTTAATGTTAAGCAAGACAAATAAAGACCAGTCAAATCCAGCAAAGAATCAAGTTTCCTAAAGTATGTCCTAAAGTATTTGAGGAATACTAAGGATAAATTCTTGAGTTACGGAGAAAGTGAGGTGCTACGAGTCGGTAGAGTCTGAAAGGCAAGTTTCCAATAGACAAAGATGATTTCCGATCACAGTCCGGTTATATCTTGTGTCTATCTGGCGGTGCAAGGCACTGTTGCTGACTCCATGACTTAAGCTGAACATTTCGCAGCTTGGGAAGTGGCGAAAGAGGTTGTTTGGAAAGAAGAGTTTGTCACTGAACTTGATGTGATTTCCAGCATAGATGAGACTAGCTGCACATCAGAGGTCCAAACACCTTGAGGATAGGTATAACCTATTCCGTGAGATAAATGACAGAGATGTTAAGTAGATCAGCAAGTTTCAACGGATGAGAACGTTGCTAATCTATTAACGAAGCCACTCCTTAGGCCTAAGCACGAGTCTCGGACTGTTGCTGTAGGATAAGTGAAATTAAGATGTAGTCTTAATTTCAGTGGGAGTTATTAAAGGGCTTTATTTAGTTATTGGATATGTTCTTGAAATAACATTTAAGATGTTTAATGAAATTATTATTTCAAGATTATTTTAACTGTGATGAAATAATCGTTCCAAAGTGATATAAACCATTTTATAGGTCATCGAAGTAAATGACTTGATCTTGAGTTATCAAAGTCATTTAGCTTGATCATGAGACCCTATATTTGATAAATGACTTATATCATTATGTCCCTAGTCGAAGGTTGTTGAAATTGGAACACCAACAACCGTGTGAGACTGGATTGGTACGTGACTTATGACAAAGTCTCAGTGTGTCATAGATGCGCGGCATCAAAGTCAGTACATAGGTGTATGTTGGGGAACATACGACCGGACAAGACCCGCTTATAAGAACTCTTCAGGATATTTATATCTGTGTCATAAGAGATTCTTACTACGACTATAGAGTATAGTCCTTAGACCTGAGTTCGCATGCATGTGACTGCACATGGACTGATGTACTTTGATCATTGTCTAACGCTATCGTTCTGCGATAGTTATAAGGACCTTGTTTGGGTACATTGTGAAATGAGTAGTTTACAGTGATGGAACAAGACGGGATTTGTCCCTCCAATATAAATGGAGTGAATATCTCTAGGCCAATCGGAGATTTGAATACTGGAAAATGCATGGCCATGCTCAAACGGACTGTCCCGAGTCGTTTGGATTGTCAGTATCGAATCAGAGTCCGATGAACAAGATTAGGCTTTATAAGGATGACACCAATCTTGCCTTATGACTAATCGAGATATTGTGACAAAAGGATTATGAATACAGAGATTCCAGTACAAGTGGGAGATTGTTGGAATTGTGTCCAGTAATCTCGGTACTGTCTCTAGAAAGTAAGAGTATGTCAATGATCAGACATAAGTCATATAATACTGGGGGTCATGATGGCTTGCTAGAGTCCGCTCATGATCTATAAGTCTTGGACTTATTGCCTCTATTATATGATCCCATATGGGTCACACGCCTAAGCTAACAGGAAAATGTGTAGGAACGTTTTTAGCAGAAGTACGGTAAAAGTGCTAGGCATTTACTGTACTTAGAGAGAATAAAAGGGTTTGGCCACTGTGTGTCGATCGATACACAAGGAGTGTCGATCGACACAGTGCGCGAACGCCTCGGAGTTAATTGGCCTTTGGGCCAAATGGCCCAAAACGAACTGAACGAGTTTTATAAACTCAAGACGAGTTCAGGTCGAAAACTAGCCCTAGCCGCGAGCCTCCTCTCTCTCTCTCTGCGCCGATTTCCTCTTGGTCTAGCAGCCTCTTCCTGCTTGGTGTGCGTGTGTGAACCTCTGGAGGAGTTATCTCTCGGTGGCTCTCTGATCTCTGACATACCATCCCTTTCCGCTGCAACAAACAGGTATAAGGTGAGATCTATCATTGTTTCTATTCAAGAGAACCTAGATCCGCATGTTTAGGATAATCTGAATCTGAGAATTGAATCAGGATTGTCTAAACATTCCTTCAGTATCGACCATTGCCAATACACTCCCAGAAAAACTGAGCTTCCTCCGTATCCCACTCAAGACTCATGCCAATACGTCTCGGCTCAGTGCTGAATCCATAAATCCTGCAGATATCGAGAAGAGGAATCTGAAACCTGGCTCCTAAGCACATGAAGGTAAAGATACCTCCTTAAGCACTCCTGCTATATGGGTCTGGGTAAACCACTCTGCAAGTGGCTAGCAGCTGTCTCACCAAATCAGGATACAAGTCCTAAGGCCGCATAGGCATTGTCCCTAGACCAATACTCTTACACAGTGTAAGAACCTGCTCAACAATCCCCAAACTCTTACAAGTAGAGTAATCTGCAAACTTGGTTGGCTTAATCGTCATGCCACACCAACCGTTGTAAAGCAGCGTGTCAAAATCATCCCACTGGTTAAGTAGTGGCCTCTCTGTAAACTCAGCGGTCTTGAGGAACTCAGCAATATCGTTTGGCCACTCTCTGTTTGACGGGATCTCTTTCTTGTATGCTCTAGGCCAAGGCGGTGCTATTGCCGGACCAACTCTCACATAAGGCTCAGGATGTGGTGATTCTCGATGGAACCACTCTGGTGGTGGAGCGTGATGAGCTGTAGCAGCTGCTGCAGTGGCTCTACGTTTACGGGACGGTCGAGGAGGCATCTTCAAGAAATCAATAAATCATATAAGTCACGGCAGAAATCTCTCTGTGAAATCGCGAAGCAACGACCGTTGAACTAAGGCATCGATCGTTGCAAGGCGATCTCATAGCATCGAACAAATCCCTAATATCATAAGGCAACGACCGTTGCAAGGCGATTTCACAGCTGACAGGAAATCCTCAAAATCATTTCTAAATTTTTTCAAGAACCACACAAACAGCCTAACACCATCACCAATCATCCTAATGCATGTCTAATTCAGTACGGAATCATCAATTTCAAGCCAAAAATTCTCAAATTCTAAAACCCTAAAAACGAATCCGGAAATCACAAAAATCGAAGCACATTACCTTGGATTCGTGACAAATGGGTTGTTGGAATGAAATAAGAGTGCAAAAACAAGAGAATAGCACTTGGAATCGGTGAAAATGACGAAGAAATGAGATATTTAGGCGATAAGGTTTTCGGTCGTACGGACGGCGAAAATGGAGAAGATGAGAGGAGAAAAGGGTTTAAGGTACTTACCTCGATCGTGGGTGCAACGACCGTTGCAGATGAGCAACGATCGATGCTAGTTGAACCGAATTGATTCCGGTTTAGCGCGCGTACCTTAATTTTTGCAATTGAACCATTTGCAACGACCGTTGCACAGGGCCGCAACGATCGTCACAATGCGATCCATCTCCTCGTCGTAATCACCTTGCAACGACCGGTGCACAAGTGCATCGATCGTCACACATCTCCAGATTCGAGTTCTGTATCTGAAACTTAGCAAAAACAAAAACGTGAAATCCTAAGAAAAACACCAAAAATTAGAAATAAAAACACTTAAACCTAACAGTGGGTTGCCTCCCACTCAACGCTTGTTTAAGGTCATTAACTTGACCGGACGAACAAGATCAGTTTGCTGGAGATCCTGACAGAGACTTTGATTGCCTCTGTGCAAGCCTCCTCATCCATGGCGGAGAATAAGCTGTATCAGAATGAACTTGTCCAAGAAAGGAAGGAGTAAACTGCTCCCCCGGATCCAAAATCACAGTATCACTTGGTTGCTTATCATCTCCATCCATAATGGTGAATGTCTGCCCATCAATCAGCGGTTTGCGTAGCTTATCCATCTCATAACGCAGCGGCTCATCTCCCAGGTGGAGATCAATCAGATTGTGTCTAACATCTATTACTGCTCCTGCCGTAGCCAAAAATGGTCTCCTAAGTATCAACGCATCATCAGGATCACTGTCATACTTCAGCACTAAGAAGTCTGTTGGAACTAAGTAGTTTCCAACTCTCACCGGGATGTCCTCAAGGAGTCCCTCCGGAACTCTTATAGACTGATCAGCTAGGACAAGACAGGTCCTAGTAGGCGAAAAATCCAGCATACCCAGCTTCTCTGCCACATAATATGGCATAAGACTTCCAGCAGCTCCCAGATCACACAGAGAACGCCTAAAACTATTTCTCAAAGATAGAACAATTAAGCACAAAGACACCAGGGTCATGCAGCTTCTTTGGAATCTTGGTCAAGAGCACATCACTTATCTGCTGAGGAACAACTACAACCCAGTCTTTCAGCTCTTCATCCATAGGCAGCATCTTCTTCAAATACCTTTGCACACAGGGATGATAAGGTGGATCATCAGATGATGGAATTTCTTCCAACTCTTCACCAATCTCTTCCAGCTGCTTAAGCTCTTCAATCTCCTGCCTAATTACTTCAGATACTGAGGGATATAATCGAATGGATTGTGCATAAATCTCCTGCTGAGTAATCCCAGACACTCCAGGGAATAAACGATCAAGCTCTAAATCTGCATCAATGCCTTCAGAATCCTGCGAATCTGTCTGTTCACGACCTGCAACGACCGACGCTAAGGGTGCGTCGATCGATGCATCACTGTTTTCACAGTTTCTACCCGAGAGATTTTCCCAAAATCCGAAATTCAGCCTCTTCTACCAACTCAACTTTGTTTAGCTCAAATCTCTCACCTAGATGAGATCCATCATTAATGTACACTGACAAGGCCTTAATATGGGTGTCTGCTACTCCTTTTCCCTTAACAGAACTAGAAATCTGACTCACCTGAGTATCCAACTGCTTCACATGAGTGTTCAGAGACTCAAACTTCCCATTGAGATCCTCATAGAAAACATCCAACTTCTTATTGCAATCCACAGCAATCTTGGTCTGACTTTCCAGCAGCTGTTCCATCATTGCCTCCATCTTGCTCTCATGAGCAGTAGCTACATGAGGTGCTTGGTAAGAAGATGATCCATAGGTTCTCTGATTACCTTGTCCAAAAGGTTTCTGAAAACCACTAGTCTGTCCAAAGCCAGAGGAGTTCTGATTGCCTGTAAAGGCACTCCTCTGTCCTCCATTGAAGAACATGTTTCCCTGCTGATTACCAAATCTATTACCTTGGAAACCAGATCCTCCTATGTAATTCACATCTTCTTCCTGAGTGTCCTCCTCAGTCTGAATTGCCTCAACATCTTGGGCAAAGTGGACAACTTTCTTACCAGCTAGAAGATTACAAACTGTGTCGAGCTTAGATCTAATATCAGCAATCTCCAAATTCTCTACCTTTCCACCAGATCTCTTTCTCCTCTCATCAGTAGTCTTGCAACTGTTTCTGCTCACTAAATTCTCTATCAGCTTCTTCGCCTGTTCAGCAGTCATGGTGTTAAAGTTTCCATTGCTGGAATTATCCAGCGCAGTTTGGTATGGAAGATCTATCCCTCTGAAGAAGATACCAAGCAGTGTTACCTCAGTGAATCCATGGTGTGGGCAGTCACGCTGGTACTTCTTGAATCGCATCCAGACAGTCTTAAGAGGCTCTGTTGGTCCTTGAGTGAAGGTGAGAATGTCCTGTCTGGACTGATCGGAACGCGCATCATCGTAGAAGTGTCTCAGAAACTCACTCTTCAGGGCATTCCAAGTAGTAAACTGCCCAGCTGGCAGTTGCTTTAGCCATGCAGCAGCGTCTCCAGCGAGATTGTGCGGAAAAAGCTTGAGAAACAGATAATCCTGGAAAACTCCATCATACTTCATGCCAGTGATTATATCCTCGAACTGATCAATGTGATCCATAGGCTGCTCCGATGGGTGACCATGGAAAGCATTCTGTCTCATCAGCGAGTAGTAGATGGTTTTGATCTCAAAATCGTTTCTCTCAAAACCAGGAGATACTAGAGCTGACCGGTTTGCATGAAACTCATCCGGTCTGTTGTAGTCAGCTAAAGTCCTCTCATGGACAACCATCTGTCTACCCTGGGCCTGTCTTTGGTCTTGGTTCTGCTCCTGTTGTTGTTTCTCAGGAGGATCAGGGATTACATTCCCTTCTGCATCAATCCGTTGCCCAGAAGCATTGTACGGATTGTTCTGTTGGTCCCTTAGGGTACCTTGAGCAACTGGCATTATGATCACCTTTTATACCACCATCCTTGCTCTTCTTTCTCTTTTGTTAGTCCTCTCTAGTCGTCCAAGTTCGTCAAGTCCGAGATTAACAAGATTCAAGGTCTGATTACTCCTGGTTTCACGCTTCTGCATAAACCGTATGGGATCGAATCCACGTGCAACGGCGATAGGTCTCGGGTTTTACCCTATACTAACTGCAAGTGCACATTAAATCATCTAAATCACGGCAGAAATCTCTCTGTGAAATCGCGAAGCAACGACCGTTGCACTAAGGCATCGATCGTTGCAAGGCGATCTCACAGCATCGAACAAATCCCTAAAATCGTAAGGCAAAGACCATTGCACTTGTATGATTTATTGATTTCTTGCAGATGCCTCCTCGAGCGTCCCGTAAACGCAGAGCCACTGCAGCAGCTGCTACAACTCATCACGCTCCACCACCAGAGTGGTTCCATCAAGAATCACCACATCCTGAGCCTTATGTGAGAGTTGGTCCGGCAATAGCACCGCCTTGCCCTAGAGCAGACAAGACAGAGATCCCGTCAGACAGAGAGTGGCCAAACGATATTGCTAAGTTCCTCAAGACCGCTGAGTTTACAGAGAGGCCACTACTTAACCAGTGGGATGATTTTGACACGCTGCTTTACAACGGTTGGTGTGGCATGACGATTAAGCCAACCAAGTTTGCAGATTACTCTACTTGTAAGAGTCTGGGGATTGCTGAGCAGGTTCTTACACTGTGTAAGAGCATTGGTCTAGGGACAATGCCTATGCGGCCTTACGACTTGTATCCTGAGTTGGTGAGACAGCTGCTAGCCACTTGCAGAGTGGTTTACCCAGACCCAGATAGCAGGATTGCTTCAGGAGGTATCTTTACCTTCATGTGCTTAGGAGCCAGGTATCGTATTCCTCTTCTCGATATCTGCAGGATTTATGGATTCAGCACTAAGCCGAGACGTATTGGCATGTGTCTTGAGTGGGATACGGAGGAAGCTCGGTTCTGAGATATGTCATGCGCATCTTAGGATGGAGTTTGTTGTGCAAGTTTGAAGCCAACAAGATGCGCAAGCTTGAGATGGAGATGCTATTCATCGGATTGAGGGATCAGTTTGAGGATACCCCTTTGAGAGATCCCACTAAGGGACTCAACTTGGGAGCTGTTTTCACTCAGCACTTATGCGACCTGCAGAAGAAGCCATTTGATGGTGTGGATACTGAGACAGTGGGGAGCCTGCTTACTCCCATTTTCATGCACTGCAGGATTCCCTTAGAGGGTACAGAGTGTATTACTGCCAAGGAGTTCCTTGATTTCACTCATCTGCAGAGTGCTACCTGGCTCAAGGAGGGACGCGTTTGGGTCTATTATGATCATGGTACTGAGAAGTGTGGTGTGGATCTTCCTGCTCCTGGTCTTACACAGATTGATACGCTGGATGCATTGACATTCCGGCCACCTGCGAGCGAGCAGCGCAGAGTCCCTACGATGGCTCATCCGCTGGAAGAGCCTTCCACACGAGCTTCGTCTTCCTCTGCGCCTGCGCCTGCTGCTGCCCCTGTCGATGATGTTGGACCTTTTCCCGAGCCTACGATGCCTTATGGTGATATGTCTGAGGCGGAGTGGAGATAGCGTGAGGATGGTATTTTACGGAGCATCTGGAACTTCATGCGTACCTACACTTGCAGGAGACAGCCGCAGATACACCATCCATCACCTTCTCGACGCAGACAGCGATCTCCTACTCCTGGTTCTTCGAGAGTAGCGATCATCTCTAGACATTCGGTTCTGTTATATTTTCTGTTATTCTTTTTCTTTTTGCACCTTTTCTTTTGCTTTCTTAGGATGTTGTTGGATGTTGTGCTTGATTTGATACATTATTTGCTTTGATTTTACTCTGTTTTCAGTGTTTTCAGCTTGCAGGATCGAAAACTTAGAATTTCCAACGGACTAACCTGCTAACTTGCTGATTGATCGAGTATTCGCAGTGCGTCGATCGACACACCACTGTGTCGATCGTCACAACGAAAGAAATCGCATTGCAGCGATTGTTGCGGTCCTGAGCAACGATCGACCACTAACGAAAAATCGCACAGCAACGGTCGATGCACCTAGTGCAACGGTCGATGCATGTGCCACAGAGGTAAAAATCCGACAGAATTCAACACATCCAATTACATATTTTTCTTTCTTTTTACCAATCCTTCGCTTGACACTACTGGGGACAGTGTGTATTAAGTGTGGGGGAGGTTCTACTGACTCCTATCTTTCTGTTTTCTTAGAGTCAGTTCAGTTTTTCAAAATTTGTTTTATCGAGTCAAAATAGTTTAAGTAAGAAACAATGATTTTTTGAGAAGATTAGCAGCACTTGCAGGAACTTAAGTAACCATTGGGATGAAGTTGCAGATTATCTATGACTATTAGAAAACCCAGACATGGATCAACCTACTGAGAACACCCACATCGCTTCAGGTATCAGTGGATCAGTTTGCTGACTTCAATTTAATACTGACTTAATTTTCTCACCTAAGGGCTTTGAATACCTTGAGTCGAATTCCTTTGTTAGATCTGACACAGCCTGTAAATCTGTCCTATTTGGTTCCCTTCTCCCCTTTCATAAAGTAAAAAAAAAGAGTAATAAACTGAGGATGAGTTAGTAACTCCGAAGTGGTCTCTGGGAGTGGTAGCTACAACTATTACCTCCTGTGCATCCATGGAATGTGTCCAAAGTACACCCCTTAACGGGAAGAGCACTGATAAAAAAAATAAAATGATACCCAATGGGGAAAAATCAGAATGCTAAGGAAGGGAAAAGAGAAGAAAGGGACCAGAGAAAGATATTATGGTGGTCTAGAGCTGACAAGGTAAGAGTCCATATGCCCTTTGATCGATATTCCTTAGGTGAGACCGCACTTAAATACTTGCAGAAGTCAGTAGGGTGAATTTGAATGCGTGAATGTGTTTGTGGAGTTTACTTAGGACAGTTGCTAAGTGTGGGGGAAGTATATGTTGGTCTTGATGTCTGCAGGTTGATTCTTTCATGTGGTTTACTAAGGAGAATCTTAGTGTTGTTGCTTCTAGGACAAAAAGAGTTTCTGAAGAGTTTTCAAACCTCTTCACTACATTCTAGTTCTCTGTTTTGCTTGAGGGCAAGCAAATGCTAATTGTGGGGGAGTTGATATATCATGGTTTTTACTAGTTTTAGACCATGATATAAGTGTGTTTTAGAGTCTTTTTGTGTCTTTTTAGAGTCTATTACAGGTATCATCAGGTTTGGAGCAGAATTGGAGATATTGGAGCATTTTGGAGATTTTTGGAGTGTTTGGCCGAGAGTTTGAGCTCACTGTCCAGAAAACAGGATTGCATCGATCGACACACATTGTGCATCGATCGACACACAAGCGAGATGGGCCAAACTCGGCGGTTTAATGAAGAATTAAGATATTACACTTTGGCCTAGAAGTTTCCAGTATTTACAAAGAAGCCCCAGCCGAGATTTAGCCTGTATAATTAGGATTTTGGTGTTTTATTTACATACGCTATCATAACTTAGAGCAGAGAGTTTTTAGAGCTTTTTGGGGCTGATATGATCCTGTACTACAGTTATTTTGGAGAAGTTTTCGAACCCCTTTACTTGTTTAATCTCTTTTATGATTTCTATTACTTCATTGATTATGTTTTCATATTCTATGTCTGAGTAGTTTCGTAGTTAGGTTTAGGGTTTCTCATATGGATTTCATGACTTGCTAGATATAATTAATTCAGTTAATGATTCACATGAATAGAATGTTCTTCAAACTAAATTGAGTTTAATGCTAGTTCTAACCTGATCAATTAGAATCTAGATCTTAGGTTGCTAAATACGACACGACAGTGTGGTTTAGAATCTGAACTATTTAGGTTGAGCAATTTAATTTCTCGCAAGGAATTTGGTTTAATTAGATTGTGAACATATTGAACTTGGAATTAAAGCTGGTTTAATCTGTTAGTAATTGCAAAGGAATTTGGATTACTGCACTTAGACTTAGAGAATTCTCGCAAAGGAATTTGGTTAATTCTATATCTGTGTTTTGAGTTCTAGAACTGAGTTTAATTAGATCCTGACTAAATGATTTATTTGCTTGTCTGATTTCCTGAGAACGCCCTAGACTTAGCGCTTTTAGTTTAATTCCTTACAACCATAACCTGCTATCTAATTTACTTTATTGCTTGCTTTTAGTTATTCACTACAATCTGTTTTCTCTTAGTTTTAATCTCTTTAAGTTCTTAGTTCTATCGTTGCCTAGAGTCCTCGTGGATTCGATCCCTAAGTACTACAATTGATTTACTGTGCACTTGCAGTTAGTATAGGGTAAAACTCGAGACCTATCACTATGCGAACTCGGTAACTTCCACGGGAACACTTTGCTACCCCACGGTAAATAAAACCTTCCACGACTCCTAGACGAAAACACAAAGTCCTACGACTAGGACGCCGTTCTCTATCCATCGATAGGCGGTGACTCGGCTACCCCTACATAACCTAAGCGTCCATGCAATCCAGCCCTAGGATGCGACCCCGTATTCTCCGGACCACACATCTACCGCCGTCACTCAGTAGGTTAACACCATAACCAGAATCACCACCCGAAGGCACGTGAACCGATCAGGTAACTACCCGAGGATCAAATCGGGTCGGAAGTACCGGAACGCCATCTCTACAGTTGCGGGATCTAACGCACCCTATATAGTCCTAGAAACAGTAATGTAAACAAGCAGACTCACTGGGACTCTATCACGCAAGATGATATTCTCAGAGTTTACTTCCCTAAGTTCAACTACAAGTACACAGAACAATTGTAGTATCTAGGGGTCGAATCCACAAAGACTCAAGAAATCTTACGATGAACTATAGAATGTCAAGTTAAGATAGGCAATACTAATCAGAATAAATAACTAAGCAGAAATTAAATAAGTAGCAAGAACAGTTGTTGTGAAGCAAGTACTAAAAGCGTCAAGGCCAGGGACTTTTAAGGAAATCAAACAAGCAGATCAATTATCAGTCATGATCAAATTAAGTTCGGTTCTAGAACTCAAAAACAGATATAGAACTAACCAACTTTTGTTGCGATAATTATCTAAGTCTAATTAGCAGAAACCCAAATTTCTTTGCAATTCCTAACAGATTAAACTAGCCTTAAGAGCAGGTTCGATTTGTTCACAATTCAATTAAACCAAATTTCTTTGCAGATAATTAAATTGCTCAACCACACTTTCATGTCAATTTATAAACCTAAAGTCTAGATTATAAGTGATCAGGTTAGAAACTAGTATTAAGCACAATTCAGTTGTGGCCAAGAAAGGTTTTCCCAGGATTAGAGCATCATTCGGCTCACTATCGTACTTAAGCACCGCAAAATCTGTCGGAACTAGGTAGTTTCCAACTCTGACTGGGACATCCTCAAGAACTCCTTCTGGAATCCTTCTTGACTGATCAGCTAAAACCAGAGAGTTCCTAGTGGGTGAAAAATCTGTCATCCCCAGTTTCTCTGCCACAGAGTATGGCATGGGATTTCCAGGAGCTCCTAAATCACACAAGGAGCGCCTGAAGCTAACCTCAAATATGGAACAACTCAGCACAAATACACCAGGATCAGGTAGCTTCTTTGGGATCTGAGTCAGCAACACATCACTGACCTGTTTAGGGATCACTATCACCCAATCTTTCAACACTTCGTCCATAGGCAACATCTTCTCCATGTATCTCTGCACACAAGGGTGATATGATGGATCCTCAGGTTGTGGATCTTCTTCCAACTTCTCATTCATTACTTTCAGATGTCTGGCTTCATCAAGTTCATGTTTAGATATCTCAAACACCTCAGGGAAAGGTGTAGTAGGCTTGTGAGCCTTCTCTTCAGCAGTACCACGAGAAACAAGTGAGGCTGATTCTTCACGACATGCAACGATCGACGCATTTGGCGCATCGATCGATGCAACTAATTCATCAAATCTCTCGGGTTTTTCAGCTTCTTCCACGAGTTCAGCAGTGTTAAACTCAAATTTCTCTCCTTGGTTTGATCCATCATCAATCTGAACTGACCAAGCTTTGATGTGGGTGTCCATGACATTCTTCCCCTTGACTGAGCTTGAAATTTGGTTCACTTGTGTATCCAACTGCTTCACATGTGTACTCAAGGATTCAAATTTCCCACTGAGATCTTCATACACAGCATCCAGCTTCTTGTTGAAGTCCACAACAGTCTTAGTCTGACCTTCCAGCAATTGCTCCATCATGGCTTCCATCTTGCTCTCATGAGCACTAGCAACAAGAGGTGTCTGATATGAGGATGATCCATAAATCCTCTGATAAGAATTACCTTGCTGAAAAGGTTTCTGATAACCAGCAGTCTATCCATATCCAGAAGAGTTCTGGTTGCTTGTGAAGCACTCTTCTGTCCACCATTAAAGAACTTGTTGCCTTGCTGATTTCCAAACCTGTTTCCTTGAAATGCAGAGCCACTAATGTAGTTCACTTCCTCTTCCTGGTTGTCTTCTCCAGCCTCAAATACCTCAACATCCTGAGCAAAGTGGACAGCTTTCTTTCCAGTCAACAAATTGTGAACAGTGTCCAGCTTATTCCTGATATCAGCAATCTCCAGATTATCGATCTTTCCACAAGACTCTTTCCTTCTTCTATCAGCAGTCTTGGTGCTATTACTGCTCACCAAGTTATCAATCAGTGTCATAGCCTGTTCAGGAGTCCTTATATTGAAATTGCCATTTTTGGCATTATCCAATGTAGACTGGTAATGGAGATCAATTTCTCTGAAGAATATGCCCAGCAGCGCCACTTCAGAGAATCCATGATGAGGACAGTCACGTTGGTACTTCTTAAACCTCATCCAAGCAGACTTAAGAGGCTCTATAGGACCTTGGGTGAAGGTGAGAATATCCTGTCTCGACTGATCAGAGCGAGCATCATCATAAAAGTGCCTCAAAAACTCTCTCTTCACAGCATCCCAAGTAGTAAACTTCCCAGATGGAAGTTGTTTCAGCCAAGCTGCAGCCTCTCCAGCGAGAGAATCGGGGAAAAGTTTGAGATACAAGTAGTCATAGTTTACCCCATTGTCTTGATTCCAGTGATGAAGTCTTCAAAATCATCAATATGATCCATGGGTTTCTCATGTGGGAGACCATGGAAAGGATTCTGCCTCAGAACAGAGTAGTAGACAGTCTTGATCTCAAAATCATTCCTCTCAAAGCCAGGAGGTACAATTGTTGACCGGTTAGCATAGAACTCATCCGGAGGTTGAAGTCAGCAAGAGTCCTCTGGTCAGCCGGGGGATTAATTATCTGTCTTTGACCTTGTGCCGGTTCAGGATCAGGTTCAGGGATCACACGTCCCTCAGCATCAATCCTTTGTTGGGAATGTCCTGAAATCTACCGTACTATCTCTAGAAAGTATGATAAGTGTCGAGATCAGACATAAGTCATAAATACTGGGTGATCATGATGGCTTGCTAGAGTCCGCTCTTGATCTATAAGTTTAGGACTTATTACCAGTATTGTATGATCCCGAAGGGTCACACACCATAGCTAACGGGAAAGTTAAATGGAATAAATACGGTAAGATGCAGTGGCATTTACTGTATTGGATCAGAGAATTGGGCCAGACAAAATGCAGGCTTTTGCCTGATTTATGTCTTGGGCCCAAATGATTAATGAGCCATTAGTCAAATGACTTGGGCCCATTTAAATGGGAGAGGAGGAAATCGAAACCCTAGGGCTTGCGATTTTTCTCCTTGTGGCCGCGAGTTTGCCTCTCTCTCTAACTCTCTCTTTTCTGATCTGATCCATCTCTTTGGTCTAGCAGCCATCCCAGCTTGTAAGAGTGTGGATACCAAAGGAGGAGCAGGTTGTTCATCTGTTCTAACTGATCTCATCATTACCATCAATTATCCGCTGCAATCTGAAAGGTAATGATCCAGGTTTGATTTGTTTTATGATTCGATTACAAGAACCTAGATCCCTGTTTAAGGATTTGGGTTAGGTTGTAATTGAGAATTAAACCATGGTAAACACCAATAATCCTTCAGTGGTATCAGAGCCAGGTTTTAGGTTTCTTGTCAAATTGGATCATATGATTTTTATTGGTTTTTTGAATCAATTAAGGAAACAAAGAAACGATTGGTTAATGTTTGTTTAATCATTATGAATCGAATTTGTATGTCACGATTGTTGATTATTAATAATGTGATGAGTTGTATTGTTAAAATCAAAATCGATTGACTTTGCTTCCTGAATGTCGATTGACTTTGTCTTATTTGTTTACTTTGTTAATGGCATGAATCGATGACTCTGTTGACTTGGTTAATCAATAGGACAAAATCGTGTGTTTTTGTTGGTTCAATTAATTAACAAAAGTGTTTGTCAAGATCAATTAATTGAAGTTAGGGTTTCATAAGATGGCAAAAAGTTGTTTGTCTTCTTGTTAGAAGTTATTCCAATTTCATAACTAATTGAATCGATTGATGTTTGTTAATGGAATCGTGTGATTGTGTTGACAAAATAGAAAATCGTGTGGTGTTAATATAATTAGAATATTAACAAACGATTTGTGTTTGTTGAATATTTAATTATTTAATTAATTGTGGTTTAAGCCTTAACCCAAAATCGCGGTTTGCTGGAAATAATTTAATACATGGTATTATTTAATTTCTGGTTAAACCGGATTTAAATTCATAAAATTGAATTTTAACCTAAACCGAAGGCTGGTCTAAGTTTGATTTGGTTGGACCAAATAATTTAGAGCTGGTCTGGTTTAGTAAATAACCGATGGTTTTGATAGTTAATTTGGTCTTGGACCAGAATTAATAAACCGGATCGGTTATGTCAAATTATTGGGCCAGCTGGAATTCTATGGTCTTGGGCCAAGAATTGGGCCTATAATTTGTGACCCAACCCAAAATATTTAATGAAATATTTAAATTAGAAATTTCTATTTTTAGTAAGTTACTAAATTTAGAAAGTTTCTAAAATAAGAAAGTTTCCCAAAATAGTAATCTTCTATTTTTGGAAATAAAACTTAAAAATCCTCAAAAGCAATATCAAGCTTGGATGTCTTTCCAATCTTGTCAGCTACTTAACGCTTATTTGATTACAGATATGGCTTACAGTGTGAGGTGTCTGTTTTCGCATAAGTAAAGTAGTATATAGTCACTAATTTCATTGGGAGTCCCAGATTTTAGTGATTATTTGGCTGTAAGAGATTGGTTTCCTTGACTGGGCCATCGGGAGTCCCGGGCCTTGAGACATCTGGTGAATTTGGGCCTCGGGCCCAATTCACAACCGAGAGTTATTGGTTATAACTAGCTGTGTGTATGCTTACCAAGTAAAGCTAATTCTGGGTGACGGCCAGTGGCCCACTTTGGATTTAGCTAAACATGGGTCTCGGAATCATTGTATTCTTATGAGGTTAAACAAAGAAATTTTGAATACAATGCGAGTTTTCTTATAAGTTGTTAAGATTGCTCTTTTATGAACTTAATAACTAAAACTCTATTTATCTCTAAATTTCAGCTATGCTAAGCACAAACAATCAAAACACTTTCTCGATCCGGTATGTCCTTGAGATGGACAAACTGAACGGATCAAATTTCTTGACTTGGTCGCGGAACCTGAGGCTGGTTCTCAGGCATGAGAGAAAGGACTATGTCCTTGAGAAAGCTCTCCACGAGAGGATCGGATCCAAAGCCAGTCATGCAGTATATAATGCTTGGAATAAGCATTATAATGATGCGGTAGATGTGCGTGGTCTGATATTGGCTACCATGGACTCAGATTTGCGGAAGCAATATGAGAACATGGAGTCGCCAATAGAGATGATCAGCAGCCTGAAATTGAAATTTCAGGAGCAGGTAAGAGTGGAGAGATACCAGTTGGTTAAATCTCTCACTAGCTGCAAGCTACCGATGGATCATCCAGTAAGTCCTCATATCAGTAAAATGATGGGTTACATTGATAACCTGAGGAAACTGGATTATCCAGTTAGCCAAGAATTGGCAACTGATATCATTCTGCAGTCACTGCCGTCAAGCTATGATGAGTTCGTAAGGGACTATATCAAGAAAGGCTTAACGAAGACGTTGACTGAACTGCATGACATGCTCAAAACAGTTGAGCCAAACGTGAAGAGCACCCTGTACAATCTCATGAAGGAGAAGGGTAGGTTTACCAAACCTAAAGCTGACAAGGGTGAAGACAAAGTTGTCTAGATTTTGAATCATGGCAAGCGTGTTTCTTCTGAGCCCGAGTCAGATACCTCTTACGTTGGTAAGTGATGCTACTGTAAAGAGACTGGGCATTGGAAGAGAGATTGCATTAAATTCATGCAAGATTATGAGGAGTTGAAGTTGATGTATGAAACTACTTCCTCAGGTATTCATGTTATTACTTCAAGTTATACCTTATAGGTATTGGATACTGGTTGTGGCACTGATATTTGTTATAATATGCAGAGCCTGAGCAACAGTAGAACGTTGAAGGAAGGGCAAGTGGAACTGCGTGTCTGGAAGGAGCTTGGGATGCTGCCTCAGCCATAGGGTTTTCACTTGTAGATGCCTTTGAGGCTTGGTTTTATTAAGTAATTGCTACAATGTACCTGCTTTAAGCAGAGTTGTCTTTCACTTTCTTGTAAGAATTTGAATGTTTTTCATTTTGATAAAAGACTAGTTTGTTCTTTTGATCTTAATGAAATATTAATTGTAGCACCCTATTCAAGGAATGGGTTTTATATCTTAAACCATAGAGTGCCTAAAATGTAACATAAATACCGCAATTGGTTTAAATCTGATGAATTAAACCTGATTTTTCTTGGCATAAAAGTTTTGGTAACATAGAGTAAGTCAGATTCAGAAACCCCATAGTTATGGACTTTTGGGCTCATTTGAATGGATATCTTATGAGACTTGAATTCTGCTTACTAGACCAAAAGACAAAGGGCCCATCTTAGCCGAGCTAGAGAAAGGCCCAAAGGCTTATCGGAGATTGAACATACTCATGTATGTGGTCCGATGAGCAGTAATGCCAGAGAAAATTTCCTGTACTTCATTGTCTCTACTTATTACTTCAGTGAGTGTAACTGTGTTCATTTGATGAGACACAAGTCGGAATTCTTTGACATGGTCGAAAGAGTTCCAGAATGAAGTATAGAATCTGAATGACAGAAGTATTAAGACTCTGGATTAGATCACGAGTGAGAATACTTAAGTCATTGATTGTGTGATCATCTGAATGAGTGTGAAGTCGTTTCACAGCTCAATTCTCCTGAAAACCTTGAGGTATTTCTGTGAGAAAGAATCAGATCTTATTAGAAATGATTAAAGATGAGTCACACGAATCTTCCATGATATTCTTTAAGAATAACGCTCTAGAAATATCTAAGTTTACGCTGAAATAGTTCCACCAATATCAGTTGAAAGACACCACGTAAATGTGGATTGGAATCGATCCAAATTCGTCTTTACTGAGTATTTATAGTTGTGCTACTTCGCTGGTTGTCCTAGGGAAACCAAGGCTTGTTACTTTTACGTCCATTCTGTTTTCTAAGAAGGGAAGTTACTTTCCAAGAAGAACAGTGGGAGTAAAAGTATAACTCGAAGAAATTCGAGAAATACAGGAGGCTGCTCAACCTGTTGAGGGAGAGCAACGGATGGATTTACAGATTTCTGTAAAATATACACCTGTAGAGCCTGAAGTTCGCAGATATAAATGAATCAGTCACTAATTCGAGAGTGATTTCTCGTCATTAGTTGAACCTGATGATCATTGAAAGTTCGCATGATCTGATGATCATTGAAAGCGACGAATCTGCAAAATTCAAAGAAGCGAAAGTGAGCCCGGACTCCGAAAAGTTATACTGTACGTAAGTTAGCTTCATCGATTCATTCATGGATGGAAGCAAACATATCGGAGTTGGAATCTTCGTTCTGTTGAAGTAGTCAAGGTTTTGACTTGAACATGAACGAAATGGAACTGTGCGTTTACTAAAAGATAAGTGGGAGCAATATTGCATTTCTCATAGTGTATGTCGATGACATACTGATTCTCGAAAATAACGTTCCAATGCTGCAGTCGGTAAAGGACTGGCTTGGGAGTTGGTTTTATGATTGACATGGGTAAAGCCACGTAGTTCTTGGATTTTGGATCTAAAGATAAAGATCCAAAAGAGCTGGTAGGACAAAGTCAGGATTCTCAAATTGACAAAGTCCTACACGTAATCAGCAATCCAAGAAGGGTTTTATGCCAATAACACATGGCAATTCATTAAGCAAGATACAGTGTCCTGCGATATCTGCTGAGCTTGAATGCATGGATAGGATTCCATATGCGACGGTAATTGGATCTATCATGTATGCCATGACACGTACTTGTTTTGATGTTGCTTTAATGTTAAGCAAGACAAGTAAAGACCAGTCAAATCCAGCAAAGAATCACTGGATTGCCGTAAAGAATATTCTGAAGTATTTTAGGAATACTTAGGATAAGTTCTTGATTTACGGAGAAAGTGAGGTGCTACAAGTCGATAGAGTCTGAAAGGCAAGTTTCCAATAGACAAAGATAATTCCTGGTCACAGTCCGGCTATATCTTGTGTCTAACTGGCGGTGCAAGGCACTGTTGCTGACTCCATGACTTAAGCTGAACATTTCGCAGCTTGAGAAGCGGCGAAAGAGGTTGTTTGGAAAGAAGAGTTCATCACTGAACTTGATGTGATTCCCAGCATAGATGAGACTAGCTGCACATCATAGGTCCAAACACCTTGAGGATAGGTATAACCTATTCCGTGAGATAAATGACAGAGGTGTTAAGTAGATAAGCAAGTTTCATCGAATGAAAACGTTACTAATCTATTAACGAAGCCACTCCTTATGCCTAAGCACGAGTCGCGGACTGTAGCTGTAGGATGAGTGAAATTAAGATGTAGTCTTAATTTCAGTGGGAGTTTGTAAAGGGCTTTACTTAGTTGTTTTGAAAGGTTCATGTAAACATTTTAAAATGTTAATGAAATTTTATTTCTGGATTATTTTTAAACTGTGATATAAAATAATCGTTCCAAAATGATTCATGTCATTATATATGGGCCATCGAAGTACATGAGTAGACTTGATCCTGAAACCCCATATTTAACGAAGTGACATAAATCATAGTGTCCATAGTCGAAGGTTGTTGAAATTGGAACACCAACAACCTGTTGAGACTAGATTGTGTTGAGACTTATGACCAAGTTTCGAGGGGTCATAGATGCGCGGCATCAAAGTCGACACATAGGTATATGTAGGGGAGCATATGACCGGACATGGCCCGCTGATGAGAACTCTGCAAGATATTAATATCTGTGTCATAAGAAGTTCTCATATACGACTATAGAGTATAGTCCTTAGACCTGAGTTCGCATGCATGTGGCTACACATGGAGTAATGCGCTTTGATCATTGTCTAACGCTGTTTCGTAACTGGGAGCTATAAGGACCTTGGTTGGGTGTATTATGAAGTGTGTAGTTAATAGTGATGGAACAAGATGGGATTTGTCCCTGCCGTTTAACGGAGGTAATATCTCTAGGCCAATCGGAGATTTGATAGCTGGTAAGAGAATGGCCATTCCCAAACGGACTTGCCCAAGTCGTTTGCATTGTCAGTATCAAATCTGGTCCGATAAACATGGTCTGGCTATATAAGGATGACAGGCATCTTGCCTTATGCCAGATCGAGATATTAAGACAAAAGGACTAGGGAATGTAGGATTCTAGTACAATCGGGAGATTGTTGGGAATGTCCTGTGTAGGATTCCAGTACAAGTGGGAGATTGTTGGGAATGTCCTGAAATCTACCGTACTATCTCTAGAAAGTATGATAAGTGTCGAGATCAGACATAAGTCATAAATACTGGGTGATCATGATGGCTTGCTAGAGTCCGCTCTTGATCTATAAGTTTAGGACTTATTACCAGTATTGTATGATCCCGAAGGGTCACACACCATAGCTAACGGGAAAGTTAAATGGAATAAATACGGTAAGATGCAGTGGCATTTACTGTATTGGATCAGAGAATTGGGCCAGACAAAATGCAGGCTTTTGCCTGATTTGTGTCTTGGGCCCAAATGATTAATGAGCCATTAGTCAAATGACTTGGGCCCATTTAAATGGGAGAGGAGGAAATCGAAACCCTAGGGCTTGCGATTTTTCTCCTTGTGGCCGCGAGTTTGCCTCTCTCTCTAACTCTCTCTTTTCTGATCTGATCCATCTCTTTGGTCTAGCAGCCATCCCAGCTTGTAAGAGTGTGGATACCAAAGGAGGAGCAGGTTTTTCATCTGTTCTAACTGATCTCATCATTACCATCAATTATCCGCTGCAATCTGAAAGGTAATGATCCATGTTTGATTTGTTTTATGATTCGATTACAAGAACCTAGATCCCTGTTTAAGGATTTGGGTTAGGTTGTAATTGAGAATTAAACCATGGTAAACACCAATAATCCTTCATCCTTAACCCTTCATTCTTGTACCGGTTTTTCTGTTGGTCTCTCAGAACACCCTCAGCATCAGGTCTCAAAATCAAGCGACTGTTCATCATCCTTGCTCGTTGACCTTTTATGTTTGTTCTCTCTAGTCTAGCAAGTTCCTCAAGCCTGAGATTCACGAGATTCGCGTTCGGATCACTTCTGGTCTTACTAGGACTGGGCCTTCGGGTATTCGGTTCAGTTCTGGGTAGGAACCATACAGTTCCGGGTATTTCGGTTCTATAGATTTAGGATCCAATGGGTACTTTGCAATTTTCGGTTCGGTTCTGGTTCGGTTCCTGTCGGTTCCGGTTCAGTTCCATCATTTTAGGAACCGAAAAATACCCAAAATTTTCGGTTCTTAAACGGTTCCGGGTATTTTGGAACCGAAATAGCATTGTTTTACCCGAAATCAACAAAAAAAATACCCGTAATCAACAAAAATTATTTGAAATCAACAAAAAACCCTAAAGTTTATATTAATTCAACAAATCATTAACAAAAATAAAACAAAAAGTTTATGATACAATGTCAATTACATAACATAAACATAAATTTCATGGATCTAACAATATTTTCATATGATTCTTTATGTGGAAGTTGAAACCATGGGTAATATTTACTAAGCCTTATATAAGTTCGGTTCTTCGGTTCCGTGTTTCGGTTCTCGGTTCGGTTTCGGTTCCTACCCGGTACCCACGGTTCCTCAACTCAGGATCCAATGGGTATTATAGGTGGAACCAAATAAAAAATTTCGGTTCCGGTTATCGGTTCTTCGGTTCCGGTTCTTTGGTTCCGGTTTTTATGCCCAGGCCTAGGTCTATACTAAACTGCAAGTGAACAGCAATGTCAAAGTAGTATATAGGGTTATCGAATCCACAGGGACACTTGGTCTCAAGAGAATCAAACTATAGGAATAAATACTAGAAATAAGCAATGTGATTGAATTGAAAGCGGTGCGAGAAAGTAAATCAGTAGCAGAGATTAACGGTTGTGAAGCAATAAACTAAAAGCGTCAAGCCTAGGGTATTCTCAGGAAATCAGACAAGCAGACAGTTCATTCAGCAAGGATCTAATTAAGCACGGTTCTAGAACTCAAAACACAGATATAGAATTAACCAAATTCCTTTGCGATAATTCTCTAAGTCTAAGTGCAGCAAACCAAACTTTCGTTTGCGAGAACTAACAGATTAAACTAGCAATAAGTCCAAGTTTGATATGTTCACAATTATCCTAAACCAAACTTCCGTTTGCGCAAAGTTTAATTGCCCAATTTAATTAGTTCAGATTCCTAAACCCCACTTCCGTGACGTATTTAGCAACCTAAGATCTAGATTCTAATTGATAAGGTTAGAACTAGCTTTAAGCACAATTAAATTGAAGAACAGATATAGTTATGAATCCTTAACCGAATTTGAACAAGTCTAGCAAGTCATGAAATCCTATGTGAGAAACCCTAAACCTAACTAGGAATCTACTCAGACATAGATAATGAAAACATAATCATAGAATGAATAAATTGCATAAAAGAATAAGAGTAAAAGGGGTTCGAAATCTTCTCCAAATACAGATGATGTAACAGGTTCAGATCAGCCCCAAAAAGCTCTAAAATCCTCTGCTCTTAATTAAGAATGCGTAATGTAAAAAGTATAAAGCGTCTCTAATAAAAACACTAAAAACTCTATTATATAGGCATAATCTCGGCCAAGGGCTTCTTTGTAAATATCAGGAACTTCTGGATCAAAGTGCAAATTCTTCACTCTTCTAAACCGCCGAGTTTTTGGCCCATCTCGCTGGTGCATCGATCGATGCAAGAGTGCAACGATCGACACCTTCCTCTGTTTCGGACAGTGAACTCTATCTCTCGGCCAAACACTCCAAAAATCTCCAAAATGCTCCATTATCTCCAATTCAGCTCCAAACCTGATTATACCTGTAAAAGACTCTAAACAAAGACAAAAGACACTAAAACACAACTATATCATGGTCTAAACTGGGTAAAAACCATGATATATCAACTCCCCCACACTTAGCCTTTGCTTGCCCTCAAGCAAAACAGAGAACTAAAACATGGTGAAGAGGTTTGAAAACTCTTCAGAAACTCATTTCATCCTAGAAGCTACAATACTCAGATTCCCCTTAGTAAACCACTGAAAGAATCAATCACAGGATATCAAGACCAACATGTACTTCCCCCACACTTAGCAACTGTCCTAGGTAAACTCCACAATCACATTCAAGCATTCAAATTCACCCTACTGACTTCTGCAAGTATTTAAGTGCGGTCTCACCTAAGGAGTATCGATCTAAAGGCACATGGATTCTTACCTTATCAGCTCTAGACCACCATACTATCTTTCTCTAGTCCCTTTCTTCTCTTTCCCTTCTTTAACAACTGATTTTTCCCACTGGGTATCATTTTATTTTTTTTATCAGTGTTCTTCCCGTTATGGGGTGTACTTTGGACACATTCCATGGATCACATGAGAGATAATAGTGTTTGCTACTATTCCCATGACCACTTCGGAGTTACTAACTCATCCTCAGTTTATTATTATTATTTTTTTTTTACTTTATAGAAGGGGAGAAGGGGACTAAATAGGACAGGTTTACAGGCTGTGTCAGAACTAACAAGGGAATCCGACATAAAGCATACCAAGCCCTTAGGTGAGAAATTCTAAGTCAGTATTAAGGTTGAAGTCAGTAAAAGGATCCTCTGATACCTGAAGTGATGTGGGTGTTCCCAGTAGGTTGATCTGTGATGGAGTTTTCTAATAGTCATAGATAGATCCTGCAACTTCATCCCAATGGTTACTTAAGTTCCTGCAAGTCTTGTAAATCTTCTCAGAAAATCATAGTTTCTTACTTAAACAATTTTGACTCAATAAAACAAAAAATTTTGAAAAACGGACTGACTCTTAAGAAAACAGAAAACAAAAGTCAGTAGCACCTCCCCCACACTTAAGACACACTGTCCCCAGTAGTGTCCAGCGAAGGATTGGTAAAAAGAAAATAAAAATTGAAAGGGTGAAATTATGTCTGTCGGGTTACCTCTGTCGTCTAGCATCGATCGTTGCACTAAGTGCATCGACCGTTACTTGGCGATTTTCGTGTATAGTCGATCGTTGCTCAGGACCGCAACGATCGCTGCAATGCGATTCCTTTCGTGTTGTGACGATCGACACAGAAGTGCGTCGATCGCTGCACTGCGAATTAACCGAGACCTGCAAACATAAACTCACCAGAAACAAAAACAAACGTAAAATCCTAACAAAAACACCAAAAATGAAAAAGAAAAACACTAGTACCTAATGGTGGGTTGCCTCCCACCCAGCGCTTGTTTAAGGTCAATAGCTTGACCGGACGGATGAGAATTTTCAAGTGGAGGGTGCAGCATCCAGAGGCAAAATCTTACCTCTTGGAATCTCGGCCTTAGCCCAATAGTGTTTTACTCTCTGCCCATTTACATCAAACTCATTACCTTCCTTGCCTATTAAAATGACAGCTCCATATGGACGCACTTCCTTTATTGTGTAGGGACCGGACCATCTTGATTTCAGCTTCCCTGGAAACAAATGCAGACGAGAATTGTATAGAAGTACCTGGTCATTAGGCTTAAACCGTCTAGAAACAATCTTTTTATTATGATAAGCCTTAGTCCTCTCCTTGTACAGCTTTGAGTTCTCATAGGCAAGATGTCTAATCTCATCCAACTCATTGAGCTGTATCAATCTCCTCTCTGCAGCTGGTTTGAGGTCAAAGTTCATCTGTTTTACAGCCCATGCTGCCTTGTGCTCAAGTTCTACTGGCAGATGACATGCTTTCCCATACAGCAAATGGAATGGAGTAGTCCCTAATGGTGTTTTAAATGCAGTCCTGTAGGCCCATAAAGCATCATCAAGCTTAGCTGCCCAATCTTTCCTTGTCTTCCCAACTGTCTTTTCCAAGATCTCCTTGATTTGTCTGTTAGAAACCTCTACCTGTCCACTAGTCTGTGGGTGATAAGGAGTAGCAACTCGGTGATGCACTCCATGCTTCTTCAGGAGCTTCTCAAAAACCTTATTAATAAAGTGAGATCCTCCATCACTAATTACTATCCGGGGTACTCCAAATCTAGGGAATATGATAGATTTAAACAGCTTAATGACTACTGAAGAGTCATTGGTTGGACTGGCTATTGCTTCTACCCACTTAGAAACATAATCCACAGCAACTAATATGAATTTATTCCCATAAGATGAGGGAAAGGGACCCATAAAGTCTATGCCCCAGCAATCAAAAACCTCAACCTCAAGAATGAAATTCTGAGGCATCTCATGCTTCCTGCTAATTTTCCCTCTTCTCTGGCAGGCATCACAATGAGAAATAAAGGAATGAGTATCAGCGAACATTGTAGGCCACCAGAAACCTGCTTGCAAAACCTTAGACACAGTCTTAAATGTAGCAAAATGTCCTGCATAATCTGATCCGTGACAGTGGAAAAGGATATCTGGAACCTCTGACTCAGCAACGCATCTCCTATAAAGGCCATCCGAACAATGCTTATAGAGGTAAGGTTCATCCCAATAGTACCTCCTAAGTTCTCTGAAAAACCTCTTCTTTTCATATCCTTTCAGATTATCTGGTTCAGTCTCTGCAGCTAGATAATTGGCTATGTCTGCATACCATGGTCGATCATTTGTTGCGACAGCGTAAATCTCGAACTCATGCTTTCCAATCCGCACCATAAAAGTTTCTGGGTCTGTATCCGCACTGCAACGATCGTCACAGTCAGGTGTATCGATCGTTACTGCCCCGATAGATGCATCGATCGACGCTGATGTAGCATCGATCGACGCAACGCGATTAATCCGACAGTTCTGCAGATTTCTGTCCAAATCTGTCTCACAGATTGTCCCAACCATATTGACGTTTTCTTCAGGCAAGTAGTCATTAATTGGCACGTCCTCCTCCACTAGCATCCTCGAAAGATGATCAGCAACTCCATTCTCAACCCCTTTCTTGTCTCTCACTTCAATATCAAATTCCTGAAGCAACAAGATCCATCTCAGCAGTCTTGGCTTAGCATCCTTTTTCTGCATCAGATACTTCAGTGCTGAATGATCAGTGTGTACAATCACCTTGGAGCCAACAAGATAAGAGCGAAATTTCTCAAATGCAAAGACAACTGCCAGCAACTCCTTCTCTGTAGTTGCATAGTTTCTTTGTGCATCATCCAGTGTCCTACTGGCATAATAGATAGCATGAAGCTTTCTATCTTTCTTTTGTCCAAGAACAGCTCCCACAGCATAATCACTTGCATCACACATTACCTCGAAAGGCAAATCCCAATCCGGTGGCTGAACTATGGGAGCACTCACTAATGCCTGCTTGATCTGCTCAAATGCAGTTTGACAATCTGCAGTGAACTCAAATTTGGTGTCTTTACACAGCAAAGCAGTTAGTGGCCTAGCAATCCTACTAAAATCCTTAATGAACCGTCTATAGAAACCAGCATGTCCAAGAAATCTTCTAATAGACTTAACAGAATCAGGTGCCTGCAGGTTCGTCATTACCTCGATTTTGGCGCGGTCTACCTCTATTCCTGCTTCGGACACCTTATGTCCAAGCACAATGCCATCTCTGACCATGAAATGACACTTCTCCCAGTTAAGAACTAAGTGCTTCTCTTCACATCTTTTCAGAACCTTACACAGATTATCTAAGCATTCATTATAGGATGATCCATATACTGAGAAATCATCCATGAATACTTCCATAAAATCCTCAATCATATCTGTGAATATGGACATCATGCATCTCTGGAAAGTGGCTGGTGCATTGCAGAGTCCAAAAGGCATCCTACGGTAAGCAAAAGTCCCATATGGACAGGTAAAAGTGGTCTTTCCCTGATCCTCCGGATGGATGGGAATCTGAAAGAAACCTGAGTAGCCATCTAGGAAGCAGTAGTAAGGATGATTTGCTAACCTTTCGAGCATCTGATCAATAAAAGGCAAAGGAAAATGATCCTTCCTAGTAGCAGCATTAAGCTTCCTGTAGTCTATACACATCCTGTGTCCTGTCACAGTCCTAGTAGGTATCAGCTCGTTCTTCTCATTCTTCACAACTGTAACACCGCCCTTCTTTGGCACTACATGGACTGGACTCACCCAATCACTGTCAGAGATAGGATATATAATTCCAGCGTCAAGGAGTTTCATAATCTCCTTTTTGACTACTTCCTGCAGATTAGGATTGTCTCCTCTGATGTTCGATTGATGTCTTGGACTCATCCTCAAGATGTATCCGGTGCATGCACAGCTCCGGTGAGATACCTGAAATATCATTAAGGGAATAGCCAAGAGCTTTGCGATGCTTGCGCAGCTTGCTTAGCAGTAAAGTGAGCTCTGCGTTGTTCAAACTAGCGTTGACAATCACTGGATAAGTTGAATTCGGTCCAAGAAATGCGTACCTTAGCCCGGATGGGAGTTGTTTCAGATCTATTTTCGGAGCTTTTTCCTCTGCCCAGTCTCTGTCGACTTGCAACGATCGTTGCTTAGTTGGTATCGATCGTTGCAGTCCCGCGTCAGACACTTCTACTTGCATTGCAACCTCGACAGAATCCATCAATCTTGTATAGCACATCGCAGGCTCGTCCTGCAGGTATTCCAACTCCAAAATAGAACTCCGTAAAGCCCTTTCTAGTGGGTCCTCAGCATGTGATTGATGGAAGTACTCTGCAGCCAAATCACCCAATGTGTCCACATAAAAGGTCTGCCCGTCGATGGTCGGTCTCTTCACCAGTTTGTTCATGTCAAAACTCATCTTCAGATCACCCACATTCAGAATTATCTTACCTCCTTGACAGTCAATCATCGCACCAGCTGTTGCTAAGAAAGACCTGCCTAGAATTAATGGGTCTTTTGGCTCCTGTCCATATTGTAGAACCACAAAATCAGTTGGGATTACGCACTTGCCAACTGTTATAGGCACATCCTCTATTACTCCTTCTGGAATCCTGACTGATCTGTCTGCCAGAACCAGTGATATCCTAGTTGGTATAAAATCTGTCATCCCCAGTCTTTTAGCAACAGAAAGGGGCATTAGATTTACACTGGAGCCAAGATCACATAGGGACCTTTCGAACCTCTCCTTATAGATAGCACAATCCAACACGAAGCTGCCCGGATCTTTCAATTTCTCTGGAATTCTACCTTGAACCACTTCACTACATACTTCATTGAGCATCATTATACTTTCTTCATCAGACCATTTACCAGAAATTGCATCCTTGAGGCATCTCTTCATCATGGGGGAAGTTTCAATGGAATCCAACAAAGGTACTTCAACCTTTAACTTTTTTATGAACTCCTTCCATTTTGCATATTGCCTATCATTCTTAGCTTTTCTGGGGTTCTTGGGATAAGGTATCTTAGGCTTGTATACTCTTTCAGCCGACTGTTTTGGGTTTTCAGCACTCGAACTTTCTGCAGTCACCTTGTGTCGATCGTTGCCTTTATTGCACCGATCGATGCTAGGCGACTTTGTTACGACCTCCGGTTCCTTGATTTCGCTTGGCAACGATCGCTGCTGAGATGCATCGATCGATGCTCGGCGAATATCGCGTATCTCATCCTCCAATTCTTCAATTTCCACGAGTTCCTCAACGCTTAACTGCTTTTTCTCGCCAGATGACAGCTCCTTACCACTTCTCAATGTCACGGCATTGCATTGGTACTTAGGATTGGCATCAGTCCTCCCCGGGAGATATCCCTCTTCCCTTTGAGCATGTCCAGCAGTTTTTGCAACCTTAGCATCAAGCTCTTTCATGTGCGTGTTCAAACTTTCAAACTTCCCATTCAGCTCCATGTAGATTGTATCCATCTTCGCGTCAGCATCTGCTGCGTACTTAGTCTGATTCTCCATCAGCTGTCTTAGCATCATCTCTACTTTACTATCAGACTCATTGTCTTTCTTAAAACCACTTTGCTGAACTCCATTTGAGAATCTGTTTCCCTGTTGATTTCTAAATCTATTGCCTTGGAAACTAGAACTTCCCATGTAATTTACTTCTTCTTCCTGAGTGTCCTCCTCAGTCTGAATCACCTCTACATCTTGGGCAAAGTGGACAGATTTCTTACTTGTTAGGAGATTGTAGACTGTGTCCAATCTGGATCTTATATTAGCTATATCAGAATTCTCTACAGTTCCACCAGATCTCTTCCTCCTTTCATCCATTGTTTTGCAACTGTTGCTGCCAATCAGATTCTCTATCAACTGCTTAGCCTGTGTAGGAGTCCTGGTGTTGAAATTAGCATTACTGGAATTGTCCAGCGCAGTCTGATAAGGGAGATCTATGCCTCTGAAGAAAATACCAATCAGCTGTACTTCTGTGAATCCATGGTGTGGACAGTCACGCTGATACTGCTTAAATCTCATCCAGGCAGTCTTCAAGGGCTCCACAGCTCCTTGGGAAAAGGTGAGTATGTCCTGTCTGGACTGATCCGAGCGTGCATCATCATAAAAGTGACGCAGGAACTCACTCTTTAAGGCTGTCCAAGTAGTATACTGACCAGGTGCCAGTTGTCTCAGCCATGCACTAGCGTCTCCAGCAAGACTGTGCGGAAATAGCTTAAGGAACAGATAGTCCGGGCATACTCCTTCATACTTCATGCCAGTGACTATGTCCTCAAACTTGTCAATGTGATCCATAGGCTGCTCTGTTTGAAGACCATGAAAAGCAATCTGTCTCATCAGCTGGTAGTAGATGGTCTTTACCTCAAAATCATTCCTCTCGAAAGTAGGAAGCACTAGAGCTGCTCGGTTTGCATGAAACTCATCAGGTCTGTTGTAATCAGCTAGTGTCCTCTCATGAACCACCATCTCTCTACCTTGGGCCTGTCCTTGACCCTGGTTTTGGTTCAGCTCCTGTTGCTCAGGAGGATCAGGGATGACATTCCCTTCAGCATCAACCCGATGCCCAGCAGCATTGTACGGGTTGTCATCTTGGTCCCTCAGGGTACCTTCAGCATCTGGTATCAAGATCAAACGTTCTCGTACCATTCTCTCTCTCTTTTCTCTTCTGTTAGTCCTTTCTAGACGTCCAAGTTCCTCTAGATCGAGATTAACCAAGCTCGAGTTCGGATTACTTCGAGTTTTCTGCGTTGGCATAAACTGTCTGTAATCGTTCAGCAACGATCGATGCTATCAGTGCAACGATCGATTCAATCTCAGAATCGCCTAGTGACGATCGACGGAAGGGATGCAACGATCGACGCAAGGCGAAATTCGTACCTGCGACAGAAAGAAACAGAGAAAAAGTTCAGCAAAATATAAAAATAAAAACGAAAAAGAACAAAAACAAAAAGAAAAATTTCTAGCAAAAACCCTAAGTTCGGTCCTATCGAAGACTCAAAGAGTCCCCGGCAACGGCGCCAAAAACTTGATAGGTTCTAAGTTTTCCCTATACTAAACTGCAAGTGAACAGCAATGTCAAAGTAGTATATAGGGTTATCGAATCCACAGGGACACTTGGTCTCAAGAGAATCAAACTATAGGAATAAATACTAGAAATAAGCAATGTGATTGAATTGAAAGCGGTGCGAGAAAGTAAATCAGTAGCAGAGATTAACGGTTGTGAAGCAATAAACTAAAAGCGTCAAGCCTAGGGTATTCTCAGGAAATCAGACAAGCAGACAGTTCATTCAGCAAGGATCTAATTAAGCACGGTTCTAGAACTCAAAACACAGATATAGAATTAACCAAATTCCTTTGCGATAATTCTCAAAGTCTAAGTGCAGCAAACCAAACTTTCGTTTGCGAGAACTAACAGATTAAACTAGCAATAAGTCCAAGTTTGATATGTTCACAATTATCCTAAACCAAACTTCCGTTTGCGCAAAGTTTAATTGCCCAATTTAATTAGTTCAGATTCCTAAACCCCACTTTCGTGACGTATTTAGCAACCTAAGATCTAGATTCTAATTGATCAGGTTAGAACTAGCTTTAAGCACAATTAAATTGAAGAACAGATATAGTTATGAATCCTTAACCGAATTTGAACAAGTCTAGCAAGTCATGAAATCCTATGTGAGAAACCCTAAACCTAACTAGGAATCTACTCAGACATAGATAATGAAAACATAATCATAGAATGAATAAATTGCATAAAAGAATAAGAGTAAAAGGGGTTCAAAATCTTCTCCAAATACAGATGATGTAACAGGTTCAGATCAGCCCCAAAAAGCTCTAAAATCCTCTGCTCTTAATTAAGAATGCGTAATGTAAAAAGTATAGAGCGTCTCTAATAAAAACACTAAAAACTCTATTATATAGGCATAATCTCGGCCAGGGGCTTCTTTGTAAATATCAGGAACTTCTGGATCAAAGTGCAAATTCTTCACTCTTCTAAACCGCCGAGTTTTTGGCCCATCTCGCTGGTGCATCGATCGATGCAAGAGTGCAACGATCGACACCTTCCTCTGTTTCGGACAGTGAACTCTATCTCTCGGCCAAACACTCCAAAAATCTCCAAAATGCTCCATTATCTCCAATTCAGCTCCAAACCTGATTATACCCCGTCGGTAATCGCACTGCAACGATCGATGCTAAGTATGCAACGATCGATTCAACTCGGGATTCACCTTGTGTCGATCGATTCAAGAGATGTGTCGATCGATGCAAAGCGATATCAGACCTGAAACACAGGGAGAAAAACAGAGAAATTAGTAACAAAAACAAAAAAAAAACAAAAAAAACCTAGTCTAAACTTTAAATTCAAATCTATCGAAGACTCAAAAGAGTCCCCGGCAACGGCGCCAAAAACTTGATATGCTCAGAGTTTACTTCCCTAAGTTCAAATGTAAGTGCACAGAACAATTGTAGTATCTAGGGGTTGATTCCACAGAGACTCAAGAAATCTTACGATAGACTATAGAATGTCAAGTTAAGCTAGGCAATACTAATCAGAATAAATAACTAAGCAGAAAGTAAATCAGTAGCAAGAACGGTTGTTGTGAAGCAAGTACTAAAAGCGTCAACAAGTCCAGGGAGTTCTCAGGAAATCAGACAAGCATATCAATTATTAGTCAGGATCAAATTAAGTTCGGTTCTAGAACTCAAACAAAGATATAGAACTAACCAACTTTCGTTGCGAGAATTCTCTTAGTCTAATTAGCAGAAACCCAAATTTCTTTGCAATTCCTAACAGATTAAACTAGCCTTAAGAGCAGGTTCGATTTGTTCACAATTCAATTAACCCAAATTTCTTTGCAGATAATTAAATTGTTCAACCTAAATAGATCAGATTCTAAACCACACTTTCGTGTCAATTTATAAACCTAAAGTCTAGATTCTAAGTGATCAGATTAGAAACTAGTATTAAGCACAATTCAGGTTGAAGAACAAATAAGATATGAATTCCTTAACTGATTGATTAAATCTAGCAAGCCATAAAATCCCTAACGAGAATCCTTAAACCTAACTATGAATCTACTGAGACATGATTAATGGAACACAAATCAATGAATAAATACATTGCATAAAATAAAAGAGTAAAGTGTTAAAGAGGTTCGAAATCTTTTCTCAGTAGTACAAGAACGATCTGCCTCAAGTTCTCTCTCTGATAATAGCTAATAATATAAATGCGTATGAAAGCTTATCCAAAACAAAACACCAAAAACCTAATTATAAAGCCTTAATCACGCTTGGGGTCTTTTCGCAAATACTAGAACTTTTGGGGCAAAACTGCAAATCTCCAAAGTCTTCATTAATGTGCTGGCGCAGAGGTATGTCGATCGATGCCAATGGTGCATTGATCGATGCATGGGTCGATCAGACTTGGTGAAATTAGCTCTCTCGGCTTAAGCTCAAAAACTTGCCCAAAATGCTCCAATATCTTCAATAATCCTCCAAACGTGCATGTACCTAATAAACACATGTAATGACTCCAAAGACACGAAAAAGACTCTGAAACACACTTATATCATGGCTTAAAACAGGTAAAAACCATGATATATCACAAGACTGACAAGGTCAACATAAATAAGTCCAATCACAACTCCCAATCTATCCCGCAAGTCCTATCACCAACCTCCACATCACCCGTCCTTATCCGGTTTCGTACCGGATTAGGCATCTATCCAAACTTACCCGGTCCTGCACCAAAGTAAGTATCTACCAGTGATTCTACTCAGCCCAACACCGAAGTAGATAAACAATCAAGCAATCAACAGTCTACTCAGCCCAACACCGACATAGATAAACAATCAAGCAATCAACAGTCTACTCGGCTCAACACCGAAGTAGATACATAATCACACAAACAATAATCACAACACCACACAACTAATTAAGTTTATTAATCCTTTAATCTTTTCTTAACCTCAACTTATTCAGTCTGCTACCTTGGGATTAGTGGATTACTAATCCTGTACACGGCTAATCCAATTCAATTATTAATTCTTATTACCAACATCTTCGATCCGTCAGCTTGAGATTAGTAAACTTACTAATCTGCTGACTTCACATTATTATATAATTAGTTCATTTAACCTGATAACCTCGACTATTGGCTAATTAACCCACCTTGTTATCATATTCTAAATGTGTTGCGTTTTTTAACCGTATTTTAATCAACTCATAATTCCCCATATATAGATTCGTTTAGATACGTCCTTAAATACTTATATATGCATATACGTCTTAGCATGCCGTTCTTATATGTATGCAACACCCAATCAAGAAATCAAGGAAACTATCAATCAATTAATCAATTACCGATATAAGCTCACTAGTATGTATCTCTTTAACCTAACCACTTAATTAGTTATCCGAGTTATTAATCAACCTAACCGTTCTAACCAATTCAATCATCGATGTATGCAACCTAAAGCTACGGTTAATAAATCCAAGGTCTATATGTCATAATCTATATGCAACACACAATTTAGCCGACTCACAGTGTTATCATGACGACGGATGGATGGATTGACGGAACCATAAGACCTGACATGAACCCGATGCTAACCCGAACCTTCCCCGAACCGTTGACTAGCTGTGACCCGACCTTGACCTGAGCGTTGACCTTAGTTATTCCGGTCGTAGCTTCACACGAGCCTCCGGACCAACCTTATTTTCTCTCTCCTCTTTCTCTCTCCTCTGGTTATCTTCTCTCTCCTCCGATTCTCTTCCCTCTCTCTCTCCTCTGGTTCTCTTCTCTCTCTCCTCTGGTTCTCTTCTCTCTCTCTCCTCCGGTTCAACTTCTTATTTCTCTTTCTCCTTCGGTTCTCCTCCTTCTTTCTCTCTCCTTTTTCTTCTCACGCTTCCTCTTCTCTCTCTTCTTCTTCTTCACGCTTCTTCCTCTCTCTCTCTTCTTCTTCTTCATGTTTCTCCTTCTTCTATCTCTCTCTTCTTCTTTTTCACGCTTCTTCTTCTCTCTTCTTCTTCTCTCTTCTTCTTCTTCTTCTTCTTCTTCTTCTTCTTCTTCTTCTTCTTCTTCTTCTTCTTCTTCTTCTTCTTCTTCTTCTTCTTCTTCTTCTTCTTCTTCTTCTTCTTCTCTCTCTCTCTCTCTTCTTCTCCTTCTTCATCTTTTTCTTCTTCTCCTCTCTTACGCTTCTTCTTCTTCTTCTTCTTACGCTTCTCTCCAATTCTTTTCTTCTCTTCTTTTTGTTGTGATGAAAATGAAAAGGGTCTGGAGCCTCTTTTATAGATAAATCAACCTCATAATCTTGTGAAAAATGTCACTCCAATTCTTCTCCAATAGACACAACATCAAGGTCAGATAATGGATAAGTTCAATTCACCATGTTTTTTTATTAATTTCTTGCTCCCTACTCTTCTAGATGAAGATATTTTCATGCAATTTGGGCCAAAACCTATTTTTGATTCTTTTATTCTTTTGTTGTGAGTCCAAGCCCAATTCTTCTCTTTATTACTTCTTTTCCAAGTCACAAGTTCATGAATTTTCTAGAAGAGATAGGTGGCGACATGGACAGTTTACACTTGTCTCTTCGAGGTTCAATATTTCCAAAACCATTGCACCAAACCGTGTCTAGAAGCTCCCTATTCCTGAACTATTTCGACGTACCGATGTTGTTGTTTTCGTGTTTAATATTTTATAAACTCTTTAGATGCTTATATAAATTCATCAAGCCTCATATTCAGATTTTAGATGATCTTATATGAATTTAGAAATTTGAATCGCCTCAAACAGACACACGTAGCTCCGGTTATGGATTTTACAAGATTTCTCGGTTTTATCAGTTTCCTTTCCCGATAGTCCGAAAAACTTGTTTAACGTCCGTTTATTCCACTTCTGGTCATCTAAATGTTCTTTTTAAAAAAGAAGAACATTTGACCCGTCTTGGCTTCTGGCTCGCATTTTGGAAAAATTACCAAAATGCCCCTCGTCTCTTGGAAATTACAAAAATGCCCCTGTTGACTTTTCTTCTGCACGTTGACCCTATTTTGGAAACAGGGTATTAAAATAACTCTCCCAAATATGCTTTTACTACATGGGTGATACTTCACAATCGATTACTAACGAGAGATAGAATGTGCATGTGGAATGGAAACATCTTAGCTAGTTGTGTTCTCTGTGCGTTCTCACGTGTTTTTTATTGTCCTTTCTCGAAGATTATATGGATTAATCTAGCAACATGTATTCTTCTCCACGAGTTCACAACTACATGGACGAGTTTGATTCCAATGCCAACGAATGCAACCTTCAGGAAGCTAAAGTCTTATATCCTTTTTTGTCTCTTTCAAACCACTCTATATATGATTTGGAAAGAAAGAAATAATAGTTGGCACGGTGCTCCTACAAAATCAACCAACACTTTGATCATTGCAATTGATAAAGCAATGAGAGATCAGATAAGTACAATTCACCTTCTAGGAGATAGAAGATTTTAAGGTGGTCTCCAATATTGGTTCTCCACAGTGCCGGCTTAGATAGGTGGGCGGGGAGTGCGACCGTCCCGGGGCCCATGATTAAAGGGGTCCAAATTTTTTTTTCTAATAATTAAAAATTCTATACTAAAATTTTTAGATATATATTTTTATTTTTGTAACATCATTTTTATTAAAATAACTCATAAATTTTATTTTTAAATAGAATTTTTTTGAGGATTTCAATTTTTTTTTTAAAAGTCCCAAAAACACTTTGGTTATAGGCCTTAACCATAGTTTTGGACCATTTATAATCTGACTTTTTTTAAGATTTTTTTTTTAATTCTTTAAAAAAATTGGTTATGGGCCCCTAATTTTTTTTTTTTTGCCCAAGGACCCCGGAAACTATTGAGCCGGCCCTGGTTCTCCACAAGGCCAAGGACATGATTTTGTCGCTCTAATCTTTCTACTTCAGTTGAACTCTTGTTTTACATAAAACAATCGCATTGGAACAATATAAACATTTTTTTCAATTGAATATAACTTAACGTTCATTCAAAAAACAAAAATACACACGTGAACAAAACACATGCATGAGGAGAAGTTTGTACAGAAACATTAAATTATTGAATAACTCAACAGTACATAGCGGTACACAAGTGATGTTTTTGAAAAAGTTGTATTATGGTTTCAAAGTCAAAAAAACTTTGAACTTTTCTAGATAATGCCTACTCAGCGGTCGTCACCTTCGTCTCTTTGTTTATATAAAGACATAACTACGGAGTGGCGAGACCTCTTTCTCTCTCTACTTTTTAGGGCGATTTCTGATTTGAGATATCCGCCTCTCCGGCACCGCTTCTTTTCGCCGGGGAGGGCTTTGTAACTGTGAGCTTCATGCAATAATCGGGAAAGGCGAGAAAATCAGAGATGTCTCGGCTCTTTGCTCCGTCAACGAGCGGTGGCTCTCTCCCTCGACAACGCAGGCGGTGATTTTAGATCTCCAACCGACGGAGCTCTGTAAGTCGTAGGCTCCGAAGCGGCTCGAGGACGGTGGCAGAAGGGTTGGCGCGGAGTTGGAAGGGGGTTTTTAGATCTGGATCGTTTGTCTGCGGCGGTGTTGAGGGGAGTGATGGGTGGCGTTGTGTGCGAAGGAGTTTCGCGGAGGTGTAGCTAGCCGTCGCGAATCCGGAGCGGCTTGATGACGGCGTCTGGTGAGGTGTCCCGGCTGTTTCTGGTCTTCTTCGGAACCACTTCTTCGTCGGAGAGGAAGAGCTTGGAGGCGACCGGAGGAGATAGGTCTCGGACTAGACCGAGCTTTCGAGGAGGAGACAGCGAGGAGATCCGGCTGCAGTTGGTCTCGTCGGAAAGTCCGTGGGAGTACGCGGAGGATACACGTTCTTCGTCGGGAAGTGGAGAGAGGGTTGGTCTCCCGGTGGCTGGAACGGCGGATGGGGTCGGCCCCCTAATCTATTCGGGAAATCCGTCGGCGGTGTACTGCGAGTCTCACCGTTCGTGCCGCCGGCGAAGGCGTGTTGATGCCGCCGATTATACCTAGGTGTCGCTTGTCTACCTCTCTCGAGTAGTCTTTGATTTAGTTAGGCTCTTCACCGGTTATCTAGGGTTTCAGGTTCGGTTTTACTTCTGATTTTCTTGATGTATCCCGGTTTACCCCCAGCTTGGGTTGATTTAATAAATTCTATATATATTAAAAAAAAAAAAAGGACATAACTACGTATTTCTTTTTTTTTTTTCTTTTTTTTAATGGGCTTTCATAAATAAATTTTTTGGATTTTTTTTGTTACAATAAAAGACACTTGAAATAAAAATAGACCTAAAAACTAAAAACAGCCCAAAACTTAATCCCCTAATGGGCCCGAAATGGATACAGAGAAGGAAACAAATTAGCTCAAAAGATCCAGCCCACTAAACAAAGACAGAAACCCTAGATGCAACCACCACACGAAGGCAGCCGCCGCCACCACACCTATGAGCACCGACCTCCGCTGCGACCAGAAACCAAGAACCTCCGAAGAAAACCACCACCAAGACGAACGAAGACAGAAAACACCAACGAAGGACTATGCCGGAGCGCTAGATGGAGAAGGGTTTGAGCGTACAGATTGTGATTTTTTCGGTTGCTGAGCCGGTTCATGCCGCCACCGATGCTCCGTTCAAGACCCGCCGATGCCCTCCCCACAGCAAGCTTACTAAGATCCACCAATGGTTCGAACATCCGGAGCAAAAACAAAACCGTAAACTCGCCACCTCCTCCGACAACTAGCTTCCGCCTTCTCCGACACAAACCGCAACAACCGACCTGCGGGATCCTCTACTACACAACGTCTTTGGGCTTTGAGGAAGCGCCCAGATCCCATCCTCAAAGGATCTGTTTGCAGAAAGCCTTCCACCATCGAGAGAGAGTAGCCGCTGTGGAGAACAAGAGAGGAGATCCGGCGCCACCTAAAAGTTCCCGATCTCGCACCAGGAACGAAAATAAAGACAGAGACATAGTATATACCAGGGAGAAATTTTCAGAAGGAAAGCTTTTTTACGCTTGAGGTTGTTCTGAGAGCTCTAATGGCAGAGAACGTGAAAAAAAATCCCTACAGGAGACTTCCACGTGGGCGGTCGCCGTGGTTTGCTTCTTCTTGCTTCTAATTTTGATTGTCATTGAGAAACTGATTCATAAAGTTGGAACGGTAAGTCCTTTTTTTTACTTCTTCTCCTTCTTCTTGATTCTCTGTTTCTGTGTCTGTTTAGTTCTTGATCCTCTGTTTCTTTGCACTTTTAGTTAATCTTGATTATCTGTTTCTTCTTCTTTATCATTCAAAAACTCAAACTTGATCTCACTGATAAAGAGCAATAAGAATCCATGGTCTGTTTTTTTTTCCCTCATCTTCTTATGACAGTGGTTTAAAAGGAAGAACAAAAAAAGCTCTGTATGAAGCTCTTGAAAAAGTGAAAGCAGGTAAAAAAAATTAATATTAGTTTTTTTTTATAATAAAAATAGTATTATTTAAACTATATTATTTCCCTCCCAACAAATCATTCAGTTAGAGCAGCTCCATCGGTAGTTTTTAGAGAGGGGTTTTTAAAAAAAAATTAATTAAAAATTAGTAGGTCCCACAAAATAGTAAGGAACCTGTGTCTTAAATTGCTTAGTTAGGAACCGGTGTCTTTACTGTACACGCACTGTGCACGTGATGTGTCAATGCTTTACTGGTTAACTTTTTTTTTTTCCACTGCACACGCACTGCTCATAAAATTAATGGGCCCCACTTGTTTTTTAAGAACACCATAGAGAGGTTTGCTGATGGAGATGCTCTTATAGTAATCTTACGAGAACATTAACTAAATGTAAAATTGGCAGAGCTTATGCTGATGGGATTCATATCATTACTGCTAACAATTGGACAAAAGAAAATATCAGAAATTTGCATCTCCGAGAGAATAGCAGCATCGATGCACCCTTGTAGTGTCGAAGATGCCAAAAATTATCAATAGCGGCATCAATGCACCCTTGTATTTCTGCAGTATCAGTTCGAGCTTCCGAACTGTTTCCACAAAAAAACTGTACATGTGATCATCAGAATTTCAGTTGGGTAAGTAAAAGCTTTAAGCTTTAACCAATCATATAAACTGAGATAAATCATCAAACTAACAAAGTCACAAACTTTTTCTTTCTTCTTTCTCAAATCGATCTTGCAGAGTTATTGTACAGATTCTTTGCAGCTACGTTACCCTTCCTCTTTACGCTCTAGTTACTCAGGTGAGACATAACTAAGCAAATATTGTAACTTTTTCAGTTTCAAATTCTGAAATTTTCGATTTTGTTGAAGATGGGTTCGAAGATGAAACCTACAGTGTTCAACGAGAGAGTAGCAATAGCCTTAAAGAGTTGGCATCACACAGCTAAGAAGCATATCAAACATGGAAGACACTCAGAATCAACGACGCCTTTCTCTAGCCGTCCAACTACACCCACACACGGTTCTTCTCCGATCCATCTCCTCCGCAACTTCCACAAACGAAGCAGAAGCGCCGATGAAAGCTTTGCGAATTCACTGTCTCCCAGAGTCTCAACACGAAGCTTCTGTTTCGGCAAATCATCATTCTAGGTTCATAAGGAAGTAGACTCAGAGAAGAAGCCTTCTTCTTCTTCTTCTTCATCTGAATTCAGCATGAGATTAGTCTAAGCTTGATGGATTTTTCGTTTAATCGATGATTTATTAATATGTTTAGAGCATGAACAACCATGAAACCCACTAGGGGTTTCTTAAAAAAAAATTTTAATATTTTTTTTTTACAGACGACAAAAAAAAAATGGACCAATCCTGTAGCGCCTACGAGTCGCTACAGGGAAGAAACCGTCTCTTAGCTAAGGATTTCTGAGCTCGGCATGTTAACTATTCATGTGGGTCCCATGTGGGACCCGCAATATTTTAATATTTTTTTTAAAGAAACTTACCTAAGACACTACGATATATGTGCTCTTATAAGTTTATATCGAAACTAGAAATAGTCCTCATGTTTATATTTCAGTTTATTTTATACATAATTTTTCCTGTTTTATATTTGTCATTGGCAAGCCCTTTCGGATTGTGTTCCGACGTGTGAGAGACTCACTTATAGGCATCTGGCCACTGATAGGACTTGTCCTAGATGTGGTAGCACAGAAGAATCTATAAACCACCTTCTTTTTGAATGCATACCAGCCCTACAGGTTTGGACCCTATCGGACTTCCCGTTCATTCCGGAGAATTTCCCCAGTTCCTCTATTTATCGTAATATGTTCTTTTTCTTTTGGAGAACAAGAGAGATGGGTCTCTCAGAGCCTCAAAACTCCATATATCCATGGATTTTATGGTTTATTTGGAAAGCGAGGAATGATAAGATCTTCAACGGGAAAGAAATTTCCCATAGAACCACCCTCCAACTGGCTTCCCTTGAAGCGGAAAGTTGGATACTAGCCCGCGCCGAAGATAATGAAGAGGAAAGTGAAGAGACACAAGAGTCTCAAGAGCCTATTGCCCCCCTTATTGACACCCAAACCCTGATATGTCAAGTTGGTGCATCATGGATTGACCATGGCCTTATCAGTGGTTTAGGGTGATGCTATAAGGATTGTATGGGGCGAGAAGTAAGTGGCCTCCAAGGATGTCGTAGAAGCCTCTCGGCATTACATGCCGAGTTAGATAGCCTTCTCTGGGCAGCTTCATGTCTCCATGAGAAGGGGCTCTTGAGGGTACACTTTGAGACTGACTGTTTATCATTGGTAAAGATGATTGACGACCCCGAGGATTGGCCATTATTCTTGTCAGAATTGGATATCTTACTCTCTTTGATTTTTGGGATTGCAGGGATTCGCACTGCATCGATCGTTGCCTTCTAGCATCGATCGACACAGGGCGAGAACAGCAATGCTGAGATCTGAGACATTCAATAGGTTCCACTCTATGGAGCCTGTGATTTTGATTCGCGGTGAAAACGGTGTTCTACGAGACCAAGAGGGTCACATATGCAACGCAAAAGGTCAGAAACTAGATGGGGAAGGAAACCCCATCTTGCCAGATTACCATGTATTGGTTGGGCAAGTAGCTGAGATGAGAAATAAGATAGATGACATCCACAACGTCCTACTGAGGGAGAGACAGTTCCGAGCTGATGCAGAAACTGAAGGATTTGCAGAGGTAAAATATATGGCTGGAGCTGATTTTTATGGACAGACATTTGGACATCAGCAGAGACAAGGTTCTAGGCATGCTCAAGGATCAAGAGACTATAGTTATACACCCTGCCTGGCATCTCCTGTACCGGCACAGAGGAGCAGATTAGAGATCATGATGGAGCAATCCATTGCGGAACAACAACAAACCACAGCGTCCTTCAGCTCGAAGCTTGAGAGCTTGTACACTAATCTGAATGAGAAATTTGAGTCCTTGAACACTCATATGAAGTTGCTAGATACACAGATGGATCAGATTTCAAGTCCTACCACAAGGAAGGATACTCAGGAAGCCCATGTTGTTAATATTCCTATTCAGATTGACCGCAGGATGGATCATGGACCATATCTAGCAGTTAAGGCTATGGGAATTGTGGAAAACAGAGAGGAGTCTGACATTGAATTCCCTGAGTTTGAGAGCTTCGACGGACCTGACTCAACGGAGATTAACATGGATCTCTTGGCTTGGATAGCTCAGACTGATATTAGACCAGGTCAAGAGGAGAAATTTGAGTTTGAGATTGATGGATTAGACCAGGAAGCTGATGGACCCGAGACTGTAGTTGAAACTCGAGCTGGGACAACCGCGTCGATCGTTGCACCACATGCACCGATCGTTGCACCCCGTAAAGGACCAGTTTCACTTATACCTCGTGGAGTTGCTAAGGAAAGAATCTACAAACCTCCGATACCATTTCCAAAAGCTCCTGTAAGGTCTAAAGATGTTGTTCAGTGCACAGTAGTGGGTGACAAGAAGATGGTGGTTCCACATGCAGGGTTGTATACCCGAACCCGGACAGCAGGAGTGCTTGCCACATGCAGGGTTGTAACCCGAACCCGGACAGCAGGAGTGCTCAAGGAGGCACTTTTACTTTCATGTGCCTTGGCGCCAGGTATCGAGTGCCCCTTCTCGATATCTGTAGGATTTATGGGTTTAGCACTGAGCAGCCACGCACCGACATGTCCCTTCCATGGGAACCACCAGAGGCTCGTCAGTTATGGGAGTACATTGGTGGTGGACGGTATCACTCACGGACTACACCTGTGATTCAGGTTAGGCATCCGCCTCTCATGTATGTCTTGCGTATCTTGGGACGCACTCTATTGTGCAAGCATGAGGCAAACAAGATGCGCAAGAATGAGTTGGAGATTCTATTCAGAAAACTGAGGGAGCAGTTCAGGGGTACCGATGTGAGAGACCCAGCTAGGAAAGTCAACCTGGGAGCTTTATTTTCCCATCATCTTTGCGAGCTGCAGAAGAAGCCTTATGACGGCGTGCGCAAGGAGACAGTAGGGAGTCTTCTTACTCCTATTTTCAGACACTGCAGGATACCTATGGGGGATACAGAGTGCGTTACTGAGAGAGAGTTCTTGGATCTCAGTCACTTGCAGAGTGCTACGTGGCTGAAGGAGGGGCGAGTGTGGGTTTACTTCGACCCTGAGGATACACAGTATGGTATTGATCTTCCTGCTGCTGGGCTGACTCGGATTGATACCATTGATGCTTTGAGTTTCCGCCCTCCTGCCAGAGCTCGACGCGCAATGCCTACTATGGCTCATCCGCTGGGAGAGCCTTCTACGAGAGCGTCATCTTCCTCTGCACCTGCTGCTGCCCCTGCTACACAGGACATCGGTCCATATCCAGCCCCGTCTATGCCTGTGCGTGAGATGTCTGAGGGTGATTGGAGAGAGCGTCGGGAGGGTATGTTTCAGACCATTTGGGGTTTCCTGCACAGCTGCACTTGCAGGAGACAGCCACAGGTTCACCAGCCCGTTCCAGGACCTTCTCGACGCAGACGACGATCTCCGACTCCTACTTCTTTGAGCGGTACTGATCGCATAGCTGAGGCAGCCGATGACGATGAGATGTATGGTGGGATAGATGATGAGAGCGAGTGAGATTGATCTCCATTTTCAGACTTTCGGTTCTGTATTTTTATCCTTTTCTTATTTTTCTTTGCACTTTTTCCTTTTGATTTTTAGGATGCTGTTGTTTTTGGATGATATGTTTGATATGCTACGCTATTTGCTTCGATTTTACTCTGTTTTCAGTGTTTCCAGCTTGCAGGATTCGAAATTTGATAGATTCCAACGGACTAACCTGCTAACTTGCTGACTGATCTGATACACGCATTGCAACGATCGTAGCAGTTATGAGCAACGATCGACACTCAACGAAAAATCGCCTAGCAACTATCGATGCACTATGTGCAACGTTCGGTGCTTGAGCGACAGAGGTAAAATACGACAGAACTCAAATAAACCATTAACAATTTTTATTTATTTTTACCGATCCTTCGCTTGACACTACTGGGGACAGTGTGTCTTAAGTGTGGGGGAGGTGCTACTGACGTTTATCTTTCTGTTTTCTTAAGAGTCAGTCCATTTTTCAAAAAAAAATTGTTTTGTTGAGTCAAAAATGTTTAAGTAAGAAACAGTGAATTTTTGAGAAGTTTTAACAAGACTTGCAGGAACTTAAGTAACCATTGGGATGAAGTTGCAGGATCTATCTCTGACCATTAGAAAACCCAGACACGGATCAACCTACTGGGAACACCCACATCACTTCAGGTATTAGAGGATCCTTTTACTGACTTCAATTTAATACTGACTTAGATTTCTCACCTAAGGGCTTGGTATACTTTGTGTCGGATTCCCTTGTTAGTTCTGACACAGCCTGTCAACCTATCCTATTTAGCCTCCTTCTCCCCTTCCATAAAGTAAAAAAAAAAAAAACAGATAATAAACTGAGGACGAGTTAGTAACTCCGAAGTGGTCACAGGAGTGGTAGAGACCCCTATTATCTCATGTGCGATCCATGGAATGTGTCCAAAGTACACCCCTTAACGGGAAGAACACTGATAAAAAAAAAAAAAATGATACCCAATGTGGGAAAAATCAGTTGTTAAGGAAGGGAAAGAGAAGAAAGGGACTAGAGAAAGATAGTATGGTGGTCTAGAGCTGATAAGGTAAGAATCCATGTGCCCTTTGATCGATACTCATTAGGTGAGACCGCACTTAAATACTTGCAGAAGTCAGTAGGGTGAATTTGAATGCTTGAATGTGATTGTGGAGTTTACTTAGGACAGTTGCTAAGTGTGGGGGAAGTACATGTTGGTCTTGATATCCTGTGATTGATTCTTGCAGTGGTTTACTAAGGGGAATCTGAGTGTTGTTGCTTCTATGACGAAAAGAGTTTCTGAAAGTTTTCAAACCTCTTAACTACATTTAGTTCTCTGTTTTGCTTGAGGACAAGCAAGAGCTAAGTGTGGGGGAGTTGATATACCATGGATTTTAGGGTTTTTAACCATGGTATATGTGTCATTTATCGAGTCTTTTACTATGTTTTAGAGTCTTTTCAGGTGTTTATTAGGTACAAGCACATTTGGAGCATATTTGGTGATTATGACACTTCCTGGAGCTAATCAGAGTATTTGGCCGAGAGATAGACTTCACTGTCAATATTTCAGAGCTGCAACGATCGACACATTCATGGCATCGATCGTTGCACCAGCGAGATGGGCCAAACGACGGTTTAATGAAGAATGACGAAATTGCAGTTTTGCCCAGAAGTTCCAGATATTCACAAAGAAGCCCCAAAACGTGTTTTAGGATTATACTTAGGTTTTACAGCCACTTGTTAGGCTAAGATTTTCTTACGTTAAGTTTTACTCGGAGAGAGTTGAGGGGCTGGTTTTGTTCTCGAAAGAGACTTGATTTTGAACCCCAGTTCTGATTGATAATATGATATTTGGTTTTCTACTTATGATATTTTCTGTCTCGATGAATATGTCTTAGTAGTTTACCTGTTAGGTTGAAGGATTCTCATTAGGGATTTCATGGAACTATAGTTTAATTAATCTGTAGGGATTCATATCTGCTAGTTCTTTATCTAAGATGTTCTTAATGCTTAATCTGAAGTAGCTAATCAGAATTATGATGTTAGGTTGATTAATGCAGCGGAAGTTGGTTAATTTAACTAGAAAGAACCTAGATAAGCAATTAAACTGTTCGCAAACGGAAGTTTGGTTTACGTTAATTGTGAACATATCAAACTTGGAATTAAAGCTGGTTTAATCTGTTAGTTCTCGCAAACGAAAGTTTGGTTTGCTGCACTTAGACTTAGAGAATTATCGCAAAGGAATTTGGTTAATTCTATATCCGTGTTTGAGTTCTAGAACAGTTATTGATTAGATCTAGATAGATTGATTGCTTGCGTTCCTGATTTCCTGAGAACTCCTGAAACCCAACGCTTCGCCTTCTTGCTTACAAATTCACTTGATTTGCTTTGCTATTTCGTTTACTGTTTCCATACCTGCTTCGCTTAATTAAATCCGAACTACTAATAATCTATTGTGTGACTGAGAGTCCTTGTGGGATTCAATACCTTATATACTACGATTGCAGTAATTGTGCACTTGCAGTAGAATAGGGATAAAACTACACCTATCACAGAGCAGAGAGAAACCAGATCTGGAAACGATACCCAGAAAAAGTGCACGATGTCGATTGAGTGGATTTGAGAGAGAATAGGTTTTTTTTATCTTTCTTGCGAAACTGTAAAAAAAAAGGTTAAAAAATCATATTTATATATGTCTCATAAGGGGCAGTTAAAACGAGACGGTTTTACCATTATCGGACGGTTTTACTGCAGACGTAACTGCCGCGCTTTTTTCGTCTCCTTTTTACATAACTCCCGCCCGTTTAATTTACAAAATATTTAATTTCCCGGGCATGCAAGAGGCCACGTGTCGTTATGCACGCGAAGTCTGGTGAAAATTAATTATTGTAGATTCAGACTCCATACGAAGTCTGAGGAAAATCATTTAAGTCTTAAAACTAATTATTGTAGATTCAGACTCCATACGAAGTCTGAGTAAAATCATTTAAGTCTTAAAACTAATTATTGTAGATTCAGACTCCATACGAAGTCTGAGGAAAATAATTTATTAGTCAGACTTCTTTTGAAGTCTGAAAATGCGCATATTTGGATGATGAATGAAATTGGACGATGATGAATGAAATTGGATAAAATTCGTCTTATAATACATAAAATTGTACTTGGATACATAGGACTTATATTACAAGACACCAAATACCCTCAAGATAATCAGGACGATGATAACAACACCAGCAACCATCAGATACTCATACTTGGCGCCACGCACTGTCTGGCTAGATGGTTTCTCAGTCAAGAGCTCCTTTAGTTGAGCTATCTCTGCCTGCACTTTCTTGATCTCATCGTGCAAGTTGGTTACACAGTCAATTTCAGCATAACAAAGGAGATGTAATCAACATGTTCGCCATGTTGGTCCACACTCAGCTTTAACTCGTGAAACTCCTCCATCATAGCCTCATCCCACCACTTCATTATATGGTAGCCACCATCCTATACAGCCACATTTTAAATATGCAATCATCTTCAAATTCCGAAAATAAGCTCAAATAAGTCAAAACGAAATAAAACTGGCTACAAAACAGAAGAGAAAGACAATTACATCCCAGTTACGACATCCAAAGAATCTTCTTCCCGGATTATCGGCAGTAGTGGATGTTCGCATGACAGGGTCCAGACCGCAGAAACATTTTTTGGGGAATCCATTGCATGAACCGGATCTTTGTCGGAATGTGGAAGTTGAGAATGAACTACTACTACTCGAGGTTGGAACCTGACTGAATCTCCCCATCATGTGTACAATAAAATGATTGTAAGTCAGACTTCTAAAACAGTCTGAACAAAAATAATTCCAATTTCAAACTTCTAATAGAGTCTAACTCAAGCATAGAACCTAGGGGCCCTAGAACCTATCTATTTTTTTGTTCAGATCTAGACAAAAGACATGTAAAAAAGAGGATGATTGGGACTCAAAACCGTATGGATCTAAAACGAGAAATATATTTAAAATAAAACAATTTTTTGTTCAGATCTAGACAAAAGACATGTGAAAAAGAGGATGATTGGGACTCAAAACCGTATGGATCTAAAACGAGAAATATATTAAAAAACAATTTTTTGTTCAGATCTAGACAAAAGACATGTGAAACCGGGGATGATTCGGTCTCAAAACCGTATGGATCCCATGGATCTAAGATGAGAAATATATAAAAATCTATCTATTTTTAGTTTTATTCAGATCTAGACGAAGTACAAAGTAGAGAAGAAAAAGGGGATGACTCGAAGTCAAAACCGTACGGATCTAATACGAGAAATATATAAAAACCAATTTTTTGTTTAGATCTAGACAAAGATCAAAGAAAAAAATGACTTCTTTCGTATAGATCTCAAACATTTGCAGAACGAAGAGCTTAGAATACGATGACGGCGGTGTATGGACTGGTCAGGAGAGACGAAAAAGAAAAGATAATTACAAGAATGAAGAAGATGACGACGACGGTGGCGGTGGCGGCTGAGGGTTCTCGGAGAGTTATTAGAGGGTATTTAGAGAGTATCTAGAGAGGGAGTGTTTTTACGTTTTAGAGAGAGAAGTTTGATAATGACTTTTACGATCTAATGTCGGTAACTTCCGTTTATATATGGGGTAAATTCCCAAGTAGGGTTTAGTTTTTGGTCGAGATTAGTCAGACTTCTTCGGTAGTCTTAGAAATCATGTACGTTAATCAGATTAACATGGAAGTCTGATATACCCTAAATCTACTAATTACTACTTAAATAGCATCATATTATATAGAAAACTTATAAAAAAACATCAAACTCGTTTAATATAGTCACAACCTAACCAGTATATGCAAATGTAACAATATGGATGAAAATTCACAAACCCTCAGTCTAACCCTACAGATGAAAATATGATATCCAACTCCATATGTCAAGCATAGATCAAGCTACATGGTGTTTTTAACCAAATATACCTTAAATGGTTAAAATTGACTAAATTTTATGTAATTTTAATTTACATATGTCCAAAAGTCCCATATTTAATTTATGTATCCGAAATTTTCCCAAATTTTAACAATTTAAGGTATATTTAGTCAATTTTAACAATTTAAGGTATATTTGGTTCAATCCTAAATTAAACATGGGACTTTTTGGAGGTACACTTTTATTTAAAATCAAATTTGAGGACATTTTAAGCAATTTCCCCAATATAAACGGACTATCTTTTGCAACAACAGTGGTAATTAGCATGTTAGGTTTTAAATAAGCCAAAAGTTGTCCAAAAGATAAATTAAACGAAAAATCCAACAAATTTCTCATCCGTAGAACTGAAAACATTTTTTTGGTTATATACTTTTAAGTAGTTACTTTAGGATTTAAATAAAGTCCAATTTAAAAAATGATTTCTGTAGGACTAAAAATTATAATTCCCAACACATCTTAAAATACATCACTACAAAAACTAAAGATTTTAATTTTAACTGTTATATTTATTAAAATAAGCAATTTTATTAATTTTTGACAAAAATTACTCAATTTCAATGAAGTATATCTATGAAAAATATTGAAAACTTTTTACATATATAATTTCATAATATTGACAAAAATTAATAGGAAAGACTGAAAATTAAGAATATATCTTTCAGAAAACACTGTACAGAAATATCAGTTGACTTTTTGTGTTAACACGGCCCATTGATCTAACGGTAATCCACATGAATACCGATAATATAGATATTTTGGAAGTATAAGGTATAATTTATGTTGGAAGAAGTCTCATTTCTATAAAAAAGGTAAATTTAACATAGTTTTGATCCTCACACTATAAAATGTACCGGTGTATAGACCACGAACCTCCTAATCATAACAAAAAACAGGGGTCACTGGACCTTTCTCGATCTTGTACAAGAATAAGTCGAACTCTCATGCTCAAGGGTTTTAAAAAGGTGAACGCTACTTTGCTTAAAGCTTGCCAGCACTCTAATTACTGAATATATAACCAGTAAATCCCATCTTACAATCTACTATTAAATATTACGGATGATCACTGACCAAAAAAAATAATATTACGGATGATAATTTACATTTCGTGGATGTGTCATCAATATTACAAATGGTTCATGCTTGGCCTAGAATGACATGCATGATGGAAAAGATCGTAAATTTAAAGTTGACAACTTCTTATTATATCATTTATGTATTTAATAACTTGTGATAAATATGTAGAATTATTTCAAAACGTATTATATTTTCTGGCCATCTGGTTACTTCGGTCTCTGGTTTTCTGGCAATTTGGTCTCGTAGATGGATTTCTTTTATCTAACTGGTTATCTAATCGTCACCACCTATACCTAACCCTGGTGGAGTATTGGGTTTTACCTTCTTTATGCCTGCTTTGTTATGGCTTTTGTTTGTTGTTTGTTGTTCGATTATGTTCATTTGAATTTGCTTTTCTTAATTTTGGATTTCAACTTGCTTGCGATTGGGCTTCGGCATCTCTCCGGGCTAAGTTGAAATCTAGAAAATCTTCTAGAGTTTGCAATGTAACAATTGTAATTTTTTCCTCTTAAATATAATGCACCAACTTTTGTTAAAAAAAAAACTTAATTTATTATAATTTATATTGTAATACATTGAAACACGCTAGTAAAAAAAGATGTGGTAGTCAAATATTTTAAAAAGCCCATGGGAAACAATTAGGTTGACCTCCATCACGTCTATCCCTGCATGGTGCTGGTTCGTAGATGCTCTACATTTGCTGCAAACTCCAACTTTACTTCTCGTATTATTGTCTCAATCAGCTCTAAAGATATCAAATGTCGTTGTATTGCCAGGCCAAGCAAAACTACAAGTATTTACTGTTGTTTTGTGAATGTTAACACGAAACTTGAAATCGAAACTGATGTAGCGCATCATATATATTTGAGCTGTGGGCCTTGTATAGTTGTTTATATTTTAAGGTTAGATTTATTTTATTCAAGCATAACTACAAATATTTTTAAATTATGAAGAGATACGATTAGATCTCATTTGTATAGTATAAATAAGATGCTCATAGCTTCGTAAAAGTAAACTTTTAATATTGATTAATAAACTGGTTTTAAATCTAAAGAGCTCTTGACCCCTGTGAACATGATTCACAATCGATCGTTAATTTCGTTGGGAGTACCAACCAAATCGACGAAACCCGAGCTCGATACGATCATCTCCTTGAGGTCCCAGTATCCTCCTCGTTACTTTACTTCCGCTACTCTATCAGAAACTAACTCCAAGTCCGAGTGAAATCACTTTATTATCTTCATATTTGTTCTTACAATGCACAATCAATGTCGCACGCGTTACAAGTTTGTTGAAAATCACAACATGTTTGGGTGGTGAGAAGGGCAAAAGTCCCGCAGACGCAAATGATGTCGTTGTAAAGATAATTAGACATGGTACTAGCATGAAAATGAAATTGTGATTCCTTGAGAAAGCCAATATCTTTTTTCTTTCTTCTTTAGTTATATAATTTTTGGGGGGAGTAAAGTAGTATTTATTACTTTATATATGAAACAAAATTTTATGATAGTATATCTCATTATTTGGTTTTAAAAATTAAAATATACCTTTTTTAAAGAGGCAAAAAAAGATCTTATGCATATGAAATTACTTTGAGCATCCTCAGGACCAAACAATAAAATAGAAGTTTAAATTTATGTATTAACCTTTAAGAATTCTACTAATTATATGGATGTTTACGCGGAAGATTTCCAATAGAAGTCTACATTTTCATATATATTAAATTTTAATTATAAAATTTATAAAAAACATTTTTACCTAAACTTTTTTTTTGATTAATCAAAACACAGTCAAATAACACCTATTAAAAATAAAATTTGATACAAATAAGTCATATTTAACAAAGAAGTCTAAAATAGCAAATTCTAGGTGTTGAAGAAGAATTCAACGGTAGAATTCTTCTTTAGAAGTATGTGGTAGAAGTCTACCTTCCCAAGTCTGATCTAGAACGAAAATTGATGGGAACTTAAATACATTTGGCGGTAATTTACATGAGAAGTCTTCACATGATGTATATTATAAACGATTTTAACATAGAAATTTTACCTTCTATATAAAGCAAAAAGAGTAGGTGTTACTTTTGTGACCTAGTAGAAAATGAAATCTCTCCTCTCTCTCTCTCTCTCTCTCTCTCTCTCTCTCTCTCTCTCTCTCTCTCTCTCTCTCTCTCCTCTCTCTCTCTCTCTCTCTCTCTCTCTCTCTCTCTCTCTCTCTCTCTCTCTCTCTCTCTCTCTCTCTCTCTCTCTCTCTCTCTTCTCGCCGTGAGCCACGTTTTTTGTCGTCGCCTCAATTCCTGTGGTATTAATTCTTCTTCAATTTGTTTGTGTAATAATACATTATTCTTCTTTTTGACTTCTCATGTGAATTGTTTAATAATACATAGATATGAGGAGATACTCCTACAGTCCACATTCAAGTAGCTCCATGAAGAGTTTGAGGAGTTCATGGTTGCCCGAAGTGAACTCTACTACTCGAACTGAATTCGATATTCGTGACAACTGTTTTTGTGGGTTGTTGACCGTAATGAAAGTTTCAACTACCAACTATAATCCGGGTCGGTTATTTTTTGGATGCAAGAACTATTAGGTAATAAGACAGTTGTATGTTGTTTTTTTTACGATTGTGGTTTGTCTTTTGAATATAATAAATTGTTTAATATCTACATATAAGATGATAACAATCATTTATTAAATGGTGGGATGAAGCTATCATAGAGGAATTGCAAGAGCTTAGATATGCCTTGAAAACCAGGGGGACTGCATCTGTTTTCTTAAAGATAGCGATTATCATGCAGCTCGAACACGAATTAAGGCTAAAATCGTTCAACTGGAGGAGACAATTCTGGAACAATATTCTGAATTCGTGGAGCTGAAAAAGGCGGTTTTAGTCGTTGTAGTCCTTTTAACCGTGATATTCTCATTAGTTTTTACCATTTAAAATTCTAGATTCGTAGCCGGATTTGATATTGACAAACATTTGTATCACATTTAGGAACCATCATTATTAATTTCAGTGAGTTGCTTGCTTGTTTATTCACATATTTATAAATAATCTAAGAACCTCTAAACAAAAGATCTTTGTCTTTTTATTGTTTGCTTTATTACAAGAATCTCAAAACCCTTTTTGCTAAATGATCTTTCAATTATGTTGAAGCATAAACAATATTTTTCACTCCTATTTATACACAATAGGTGTTTGAGGCTAACCCTAACCGAATTCCCAAGTTGACATCTAGGAATCTCATTGTTAATCTTCTTGTCATTTTTCTACAAATAATAAAGAAAAGTTCAAGAAAAGAAACTTCTTCAAGTTTCATTAAGCTATCCAAGAAGCCTTTTTCCTAAGCAACCGCCTCTTGTCTTGTCCGCATTACCTTGCCATGATCATACTTTGACTCCTCCTCAATATTCACACAACTCAAATTTTTATAGGACCTCTTATATATTTCTTGACTTCTACAAGATCTACTTTAGTCTCCTCTATATTCAGATGTGTCTAGAGCGGTACAAGTAGAGATGTTTATCGTAATTCCTCATGGTAAATTTCATATGTTGTAGTTTTTTGTGAAATAAACATTATTCTCTAGTGAAGAGTTGTTTTGTAATTATTTTCATAATTTATAATAAAATAATTTGTTATTTAATATTAAATCAGGTTCGGGTTCTTTGGGTCGTAATCTCTTTTTAGATTGAGATTATTAGTTATCAATACCTCGCATACTCGAACTAGAAATGAATTACGACTAACCCCTGCACTAAACCATATACGATGGTCACAAACTGCAACAAATGATATAATCGAATAAAAATGTGACATTCACTCTCATGATAAAAAAGTGAAAAATAGCTCGAAAGTTTTGTTAAAACAGAGAAACGTATAACAGAAATATATGTATATTTATATGATCATAACATGATCGGGTACATTTGATCAAAACAAAAAGAAACATGATCGGTTATAATCAATTACAAAACCAACAACATATATAATTAAATAAAAGGGGAATGAATTTAATCATTTGAAATTAATATGAGGATTCCATCCGAAGCCTGCCCAAATATTATAACAATTAGGATACAGAACGACGGCAGCGTTTGATAGTGTCGCATTGATACAAATAAATATGTATCTCAACAACTTAATGAATCAGAAGCTAATGTTCCAAAGAAACAGAAACCTCTCTTACTAATTTGAGCTTCCAACCCGACTATGGAACCCAGAATTAGCGAAGAACACTCAAGAACAAGAGAGAGAAGAAGAACTTTCTGTTCACACTTTTTTCGATTAATTCCGGAAAGTGACCGAGTTTCTCTTTTAATTGATTCAGTCCAGCTTGATCTGGCCGTCCACGTGTCATCATATATCAACTCCTCTTTTACTGTATCAAATCTCTCCTGTAAGGATTGACTTCTTGCTTCTTGCAGGTGCTAGGGTTCGCTTTATCACAAAGCTTAGCGTGATCTCCAGCAAAAAGATCGTGATAATCTATGGCTCCTTTGTTTTTTTTGAACTGGATAATATATGCCTCTTGCCTCAATATTGGTTACTGTAAGAGCCAAGAACACTACAAGAGCGAGAGAGACAATAACTTTGACACTTTTAGATATCCCCATATTATTACTAATAATTTGTTATTTATGTTTTTCAAATAAATTAAATAAATAAATAGGTTATAAAAGAAACCCCGGTTAGGAGTTCAATTTATTTTTTATTTATATATTTAATTGTATCTGGAGTTGTCTCTGTGGGATTATGAGGAAGAGCTTATTGGTATTTATATAGTAGAGAATAAATTCCAAGTTGTTTATTTTTGGATGATTAGTAACCACATAGTTTATAGAAAATGGATGTTATGAGTAAAGAGAGCTGGGTAACTAATATTTTATTTTTACATTAATATAAACGGTCTATCTTTTGCAACAACGATGGTAATTAGCATGTTTGGCTTTAAATAAGCGAAATTTTTTCCAAAAGATAAATTAAGCGAAAAATCCAACAAATTTCTCATCCGTAGAACTGAAAACATTTTTTGGTTATATACTTTTAAGTAGTTACTTTAAGATTTAAATAAAGTCCAATTTAAAAAATGATTTCTGTAGGACTGAAATTTTAATTCCCAACACACCTTAAAATATATCACTACAAAAAATAAAGATTTTAATTTAACAATTATATTTATTAAAATAAGCAATTTTATTAATTTTCGACAAAAATTACTCAATTTCAATGAAGTATATCTATGAAAAATATCGAAAACTTTTTACATATATATATTTCATAATCATGAGAAAATTAATAGGAAAGACTGAAAATTAACAATATATATTTCAGAAAACACTGTAGAGAAATATCAGTTGACTTTTTGTGTTAACACGGCCCATTGATCTAACGGTAATCCAGATGAACACCGATAATATAGATATTTTGGAAGTATAAGGTATAATTTATGTTGGAAGAAGTCTCATTTCTATAAAAAAGGTAAATTTAACATAGTTTTGATCCTCACACTATAAAATGTACCGGTGTATAGACCACGGACCTCCTAATCATAACAAAAAACAGGGGTCACTGGACCTTTCTCAATCTTGTATGAGAATAAGGAGTCGAACTCTCATGCTCAAGGGTTTTAAAAAGGTGAACGCTACTTTGCTTAAAGCTTGCCAGCGTTGTGAGATTGTGAGTGATTTGTTGCGTTGTTAGAGTTACTAAGGCGATTGAGTAGTGTTCTACTCAAACATGCTTCAAGTTATCATTTGTGATAAATTCTAATGTGCACCATTGTTTTAACTTGAGCTGCATCGTGATTGAGTAGTGTTCAAAATTAATTATACTTGAGCTGCAACGTGATATGATAGAGCAGTGTTCAAAATTGATAGGTAAAGATCGTGATAAAGGCAACAAAATGATAGTTGAAGGTAGCAATATGAAAGTCAAATTGTGTAGAAGACAGAAAAATGATACTCAAAATGTGTAGAAGACAGCAAAATGACAGTCAGAATGATAGTGAAAATGGCGATCCTAAGTAAGCATTGTTGTTATAAGAGAACCTAAACACCACTATATTCTTGAGTGATTTGAGATGACTGAGTGAGTGCAATCACATCTGGACCTTGGTACGAGCCATCCACTTGGTTTTCAGCTGAATCCTGAAATGCCGAAAATATTAAAAAATCAGACAAGAATTGAAGCATTTGTAAGCAGTATATTGAAAGCAAGTAAAACCTTAAAGTTTCTCGGCTTCTTCTTAGGACGAATCATGCATCCCGTGTAGTTGTGGTTTTCTCCTCCGCAATTTGAACAATGTATTATGTGACCAGTCCTCGAAAACTTCATTCACTACAAGAAATTTGGCGAATAGCCACAAATTTTTCGTGGCTAAAGGCCAATTTTCGTGGCTATAGAGGCCTTAGCCACGGATAGCCACGAAATGATTTCATGGCTATGGGCTTGTGGGAATCGTAAATTCGTGGCAATTCGTGGAAAGCCTTCCACGACTTAGCCACGAATGTTTTTATGGCTATTTGCCACGATATAGCCACGAAACGTTTCGTGGCTATATTTCCACGAATAACCACGACAAAGTTCGTGGCTATGGCTACGAAATAGCCACGAATTTCCACGAATATATCATGGCTATATTAGCCATGAATAGCCACGAATGGTTCGTGGAAATGGCCACGAATAGCCACAAAGGTTTTGTGGCTATTAGCCACGACCTTCTACGAATGTTTTGTGGCTACGTAGCCACGAATAGCTGATATACTTGTATTTTCATGCATTTAGGCTATTGTTAGGATCATTTTTTACTTCTTTTTAGTTTCCTTTAACTTCATTTCTTTGGTCATTGATGTGTTTAGAGTATAGGATCATCTAGAGCTATGTTTAGGCATTCTAGGCTTGCATTTGGAGTGTTTCCTATTTTTTGTAGGTTCTTGGAGTTGCTAAGGAGGTTTGGAAGAGTTTGGAGGCCAAAGGAGTGATTGCAAGTGAAATGGTGATGTAGGACCAAACTGATGAGCTTGAAAGATTGAGTCATATGAAGATATTACATTGACTTTTAGCTCTTGGATTCTGAATAAAAATCATGGGAAATTGAGTTAGCTTTCTAATGGAGGTGGTTTGAAGTCATTCAGAGCTATATGGAAAGAGTTATGCCTGATTTACTGGATGCATCTCAACACAGAAAAATCTGAGAGTCCATATCGGCCAGCATATCGGGCTGGCTGGCCGATACGACCCTTCCCAGAAAAATCCGAGAGTCCGTATCGGTCGGACGACCGATACGCCGACCGATACGCGTCCCAGAAATTGCCTTGGATCCGGGTCAACACCCGGTTTGTTCCGGGTTGACCCGGCTCGAACCCTAATGACTTTTTAAGCCAAAAACCTATCTTTTTACAGGATGGAAGCTTTATTTTATGTTCTAAACACTTTGGAAGAACAAGTTTGATTTCTTTGATTAATCTAAGTACTTTTTGGTGATTTCTTCTCTAAATCTTTGTTTCTATCTCTAATCTCTAATGATCAACATTATCCCCATGGATTTTGTTGTTCACATGATGATTAGTGAGTAGTTCTTCATAGGGATTATGGGTTAGGTAGGATTAGGTTGATTAGGGGTGATCAATGGATTTCTAGTGCTTGATTGTTTAAAATCTCATCTGTCAAAGTGTGTTTAATGTCTAATTAGCCTTGATCAAGTTGATTAGAATGCTTAAGATTTCTTGTTCACAACATGTTCGATGAAATTCCTGTTCATAGCTTTGATAGAACTTTCACATTCTAGCGCATGAGAATGTATGTTTAGAGTGATTGTTAGTTATTTGGAACTTGTTTGATTGCTTGCTTGATTCTAATTCACAAATGAGAATTTGTTCTTGGATTAGGATTAAGTAAAGAGATTAGTATTAAGAGATTAAACTGATCGTATCGTTGTGTTCCTTGCTAGGAGATTAGCTTGTTTGAAGTTTGAATTACGATCCTTGATCATCCCGAGTCACCTGTCCGTTGACCTTAACCCTTAGGCCTTATCCTTGTCATTGATTGAATCCCCTGTTTATTTGCTTTTTGTTCACTTCGGTTTGAATTGTTTTCGTTAGGATTGTTAGAACAAAAACTAAATTGTTTGATTTGACTCTGAAGGTTTAGTGCTTGCTTATTGGTTCTAACCATCCCAGAATAGGTTCGATACCTCAAGACTACACGATAAGCTTGAGGAATTGGTACCTCAAAAGGAACCTAAAACCTTAGTTATCAATTTGGCGCCGTTGCCATTTTGGGATTTTGGATAGATCAATTCGATTTCTAATCCTTTTTAGTTCAAGTCTTTGTTACTAAATTTGCTCCTTCTTCTAGCTTTGATGTCAGGTGCAAGTATTGTTGAGCCAACACATGAGGAGAATACTCAAGTCCAAGATGACTTCTTGAAAGAAGCTGAAGAGGCTATTAAGGAATTTGAATTGCTTCTTGGTTGTACAGTTGGTGAAGACCTTGTAGTGCGGTATGAAGATGATGATGATGAAGGGACAATCATGGGTCACTCAACCAATATCAACAATGAAGAAGTAGGAGAAGTTGTGAGAGATGAGGAGGAGCCTTATAAAGATGAGTCGGTTGTTGAGTGCAAGAACATCAAGGAAGAGAGCATACAAGACGAGCCCTCAATCATGGAAGAAGAGCCAAAGCAACCAATTCACAAGAAAGAGCCAATTGGAGGAAATCTTATAGAGAAGCAAGATGACCTCAAGGAAGACGCCTTCAAGGAGGATGAAGAAGATGGATCTCCAATGGCTCAACCCCCTCACAAGCTTCTTGGTATAGTCTCTACCACACCATTGAGCTCTCATGATCCAAGGAAGATCCCTTTTGAGGAGATAAGGCTGAAGGAGTTTAGGGGGTGGTTCTACGATGAGTATGATCCCGGTGATACAAACTCATGCCACATCCCTAAACAAAAAGAGTGAAGGGATAGTCAAGCTAAGTGACTCAAAACAAGCTCACTTGGGAGGAATTCTCATGTCTATCCTTTTGGGTAGCTTTGGGGTAAATGCAAAGAAGAAGAGAATGAGTTTTGGGATTGAGCCCTGCTCTTCATCAAACCCGACTTACTACATGGGGGAATCATCATCCCCATCACACCACAACTAACCAGGTAACACTCCAACTTGTACATACTTGCATTTTTGCTTCTTTTATTTCTTTTTCTCCTTTTGTTGAGTCTCTCTCTCGAGCTTGCTTTCCCACCGAGACGGTGTGAAGTAAGTTTGGGGGAGAGGCTAGTTGCTAATCATGTTTTATTTGTTCTTATTTTTGATTTTATCACTTGAGTCTCATGCATTCATCTAAGGCATATAAAATCCAAAAAAAATTGAAAAATTTCAAAAAAATTTCAAAAAGAAAAGCATGTAGTTGCAATAGCATAATAGGATTGAGTCTAGTTGCATCATATAGGACGCATGCATAGGGAGCAATGATTGAATGTCCTTGTAAGACTGATTGAGTGATGACTTGTTCTTTATGCTAGTTGTTTGAGCTAGTTGATTGTCCTAAGATTGCAATTCAAGAAAGGCTAGAAAGTTAAGACGAACCATGCTCGGATTGCTTGCTTTGAAACTTGGTTTGAAACTGAAATAGGCTTTGAATTGTCACTAGCTCTACCTAAGTGAGAACTTTAATGATGACATCTAATTATCTTACTCATGCTCTGTGTGCTAAACTCGTGGATACCCTAAAATATTTGAGCATTCTTATCCTTTCTACCCCTCTCTACTTGCTCAAATAGACTTTCATACCTTTCACCACCCTTCTTTCAAGCCACAAACACTATCTTGAGTGGTAGGCCTATTTGGAATGAGCTAGGTAAAAAGTGTTGAGTATGAGGCGACTAGGAGAAATTTCCATATAGTGCAAGCTCAGCACCTTTAGCTTTGCAATAGGCTAGAATCCAAGTTTGGGGGAGGAATTGGGAAAGGAGAAAGAGAGTAAAGAAACGAAAGAATGAAAGGGATTTTGGTTGGGATCTTATGTTTGTTGGCAAAGTGTTTTAAAAGAAGAAAAGCTCTTATGTGTTTAAAGAAAAGAAGTGTCCCATATTTTGAAATGAAAAGAAGCCAAAGGCTCACCTTAAAGAAAGAAAAGAGACCATTGCTAAAGAAAGACTTGAGCTAAGTTAAAAAGAAAAGATTTGCCAATGTTTTGAAAAGTCTTTATTGATCCTTGGGGAGTTTGATTGGAAGGTATCTGATTGAGAGAAGGGTATGAGGCAAAAATAGCCTTGGTCAAGGGTAGTATCCATTTAGGTGGGGGCTAGATTAGGAGAAGAAGTAATTGGGGCATGGGTAGATGGAAATCAACCTAGTATGCACCAATTGCCTCTAACTCTTAGCATTTTACTATAGCTCATTCACTTCTTTATGAGAGAACCTTCATGCTTTTGGAATAAACCCTTATTTTGATTGAGATCACTTTAATCTCAAAACCTTGTCCCTTTGCCAAATGAGTTTGATCACCTTGCATTGAGTAAGATCCACTTGAAAAACTAATGAATGTTAAAGAGCTAGTTGATAGGAATGCTTGTCTAGGTTGAGAATTGAGATAGGAGTTTTGTCTTGATGAGCATGGCTAAATTTTTGGAGTAAGCCTAACTTGGTTGCATCTTGGTGACGTTGACTCGAATTGGAACTTGTTGATCTCAGTTTTGTCTTTGGATATGAGCTCCCGCCTTCAAACCTTTCTCCCAACTTGCTTTGATAGTCTTATGCTTGCTTGTGGACAAGCAAGGTTTAAGTTTGGGGGAATTGATATACTTGTATTTTCATGCATTTAGGCTATTGTTAGGATCATGTTTTACTTCTTTTTAGTTTCCTTTAACTTCATTTCTTTGGTCATTGATGTGTTTAGAGTATAGGATCATCTAGAGCTATGTTTAGGCATTCTAGGCTTGCATTTGGAGTGTTTCCTATTTTTTGTAGGTTCTTGGAGTTGCTAAGGAGGTTTGGAAGAGTTTGGAGGCCAAAGGAGTGATTGCAAGTGAAATGGTGATGTAGGACCAAACCGATGAGCTTGAAAGATTGAGTCATATGAAGATATTACATTGACTTTTAGCTCTGGGATTCTGAATAAAAATCATGGGAAATTGAGTTAGCTTTCTAATGGAGGTGGTTTGAAGTCATTCGGAGCTATATGGAAAGAGTTATGCCTGATTTACTGGATGCATCTCAACACAGAAAAATCCAAGAGTCCATATCGGCCAGCATATCGGGCTGGCTGGCCGATACGACCCTTCCCAGAAAAATCCGAGAGTCCGTATCGGTCGGACGACCGATACGCCGACCGATACGCGTCCCAGAAATTGCCTTGGATCCGGGTCAACACCCGGTTTGTTCCGGGTTGACCCGGCTCGAACCCTAATGACTTTTTAAGCCAAAAACCTATCTTTTTACAGGATGGAAGCTTTATTTTATGTTCTAAACACTTTGGAAGAACAAGTTTGATTTCTTTGATTAATCTAAGTACTTTTTGGTGATTTCTTCTCTAAATCTTTGTTTCTATCTCTAATCTCTAATGATCAACATTATCCCCATGGATTTTGTTGTTCACATGATGATTAGTGAGTAGTTCTTCATAGGGCTTATGGGTTAGGTAGGATTAGGTTGATTAGGGGTGATCAATGGATTTCTAGTGCTTGATTGTTTAAAATCTCATCTGTCAAAGTGTGTTTAATGTCTAATTAGCCTTGATCAAGTTGATTAGAATGCTTAAGATTTCTTGTTCACAACATGTTCGATGAAATTCCTGTTCATAGCTTTGATAGAACTTTCACATTCTAGCGCATGAGAATGTATGTTTAGAGTGATTGTTAGTTGTTTGGAACTTGTTTGATTGCTTGCTTGATTCTAATTCACAAATGAGAATTTGTTCTTGGATTAAGATTAAGTAAAGAGATTAGTATTAAGAGATTAAACTGATCGTATCGTTGTGTTCCTTGCTAGGAGATTAGCTTGTTTGAAGTTTGAATTACGATCCTTGATCATCCCGAGTCACCTGTCCGTTGACCTTAACCCTTAGGCCTTATCCTTGTCATTGATTGAATCCCCTGTTTATTTGCTTTTTGTTCACTTCGGTTTGAATTGTTTTCGTTAGGATTGTTAGAACAAAAACTAAATTGTTTGATTTGACTCTGAAGGTTTAGTGCTTGCTTATTGGTTCTAACCATCCCAGAATAGGTTCGATACCTCAAGACTACACGATAAGCTTGAGGAATTGGTACCTCAAAAGGAACCTAAAACCTTAGTTATCAATAGCTACAGATGTAGTCGTGGCTATAGCGACGAAATAGCCACTAATATATTCGTGGTAATGACTAATAGCCACAAATACGTTCCTGACTATTCGTGGCTATGATAAATTGCATAGCCAAGAAATTATACCACTAATTATTATTTTAATTCTGAATTAAATCCTAATAGCCAGTAATTTTGTAAACAATATACAAAATTTTACAATGCAAAAAAGGATTAGATTCATAATATAATTTCATTTCGCATTCAAACCCAATATAAAATTCAATATTAAACTCACTATGCATTTTGCATTAACAGAAATATTGCATTTAACAGAAGCATAAATAAACCATTTACAAACCATAAACCATTTAACAGAAACTTCTAATCCTAAAATCGCAGACTAGTAACTCTTACCATAAACCACCGTTTTCTTTTTCAGAGTGGATGAGTGGCATGCTCTATCTCTCCGGAGCATCCATCACGGCGGCAAGGCTCGGTAGTGGATGACGAGCGGCTCCAGTACTAGTAGACCTCATCACTCCTGGAGGGATTTGAGTTTGCACAACTCGTCTGCGAGCTGTGGATCCACCAGAGGAAGAAGGTGTGAGCTGATGATTCACCTGCATGCAATCAGAGATAGAAGTTAGATATACAACCATCGACATAATCGAAATATGGGTTTCTAAAATTAGGGTTTTGAAGTGATAAAAAGGGTTTTGAATAGACAAAATCCGACACAGAAGATGAGGGTTTGAGAAAATAGCGTTTTCAAAATTAGGGTTTTGAAAATCCGAGAGAGAAAACAATGGATCGTGAAAGAAAACAAACCCGAGAGAGAAGGGTTTCTGAAGAAACAAATCCGAGTTAAAAAGAGAAGGGTTTGTGAAAAGGGATTCGAAAATATGAAAACCAAAACATGGAAAATAGAAGGAGAGACGAAGAAGAAGTAGCGGCCAAGAAGATGATGAAGATGACTTAGGGTTTTCAGAAGCGAAGGGGAGAAAACAGTTTAACCCGACTCAATGAAGAAGGAAGAGAGAGTGGGAGATCGGAGGAGAAATCGATGTAGATCGGAGAAAGAGAGAGATCAAGAGATCGAAGAAAGAGAGAGGTCAAGAGATCGGAGAAAGAGAGAGGTCGAAGAGAGAGAGAAACGAGAATCGGTGAAGAGGCAGAAATGAAGAAGATGAAATGCCTAGCGTTTTTTCACCTTATCGAAACACATTCCCGAGCAAACAATTTGGGCCAAAACATTAGGTGGCAAACAGAAATTCAGGCCCAAATGTTTACGCGAATTGAATATAGTTTAGCCACGAATAAAATGGTAGCTATTCGTGGCTATGCAAAAACTAAACCGCGAAATGTGTAGTGTACCGAGTGAATTGTACCGAGAGAACTGAAAAATAATTTCGGTTTAATTGATTTTTAAGGTAGCCACAAAATATTTCGTAGCCGTCAGTGGCTACGAAAATGTAATTGGGCCGCGAAACAATGAAGCCATAACCAAATTAGCCAGCGAAATATAAATTTGGATAGCCACGAATGTTTTCGTGGACATTCGTGGCTAAACATAAATTTTCAAAAAAATAAAATAAATGTTTTTAATATATGATTATATGTATATATATATATATATTTAAAAACATTTACAAATGAATACAAATTTTAAATTTAATCTTGTATAATCTTTAATATATGAATATAAATTTTCTATATATATAAATTTATTATTATTATATTTATATGTAAATACATTTGATCATGAAAGCCGAAATTCGAAATATTTTTCATTAAATCTTAAAATGTTACAATATTACTCGTCTTCACATTAGTCTGAATCCGAATATTCACTATAATGATCATCTATATCATCTTCAGACACATATTCGTCATTTGGATTGATCATCGGTGTCGGATCATACTCTGAAACATTCTGGACTGCATGTGCTTCGACTCGTACAATATCAGTTGTTGGTATTTCATGCTCGGCCATGTCGCTTTGTATTGCAAACTGAGAAACTTCATGAGTTTCACAAAATCCTATCGGCATAACCTTCATCGTAGCCCACCATTCTTCTCTGGTTATCTGTACTCGCGGATAAGGAATGTAACAGACTTGATCACATTGTTCTGGTAAGATGAATGGATCGTACTTGTCATAATGCATTTTTGGGCAAACATTAACTATACCCGATGGATGTCTGCGTATTCCTCGACCGGTGTTGAACCATTGACATTTGAAAACCATTGCTTTTAGGCAAACCATCGCGGATAAGGAATGTAACAGACTTGATCACATTGTTCTGGTAAGATGAATGGATCGTACTTGTCATAATGCATTTTTGGGCAAACATTAACTATACCCGATGGATGTCTTCGTATTCCTCGACCGGTGTTGAATCATTGACATTTGAAAACCATTGCTTTTAGGCAAACCACACCGTTATACTCTATCATGAATGTCTTCAATCAGTCCAACATACTCGGTGTCAGCATTTCCTAGAACAGAAACACAATAGTTCATCGTCTTTCGGTTTTGCCCATGATTTTGCGTATGGTAATGGTATCCCCTTGAATAATACATATGCCATTATTTGATTTGATGCTTCGTACCTTGTACAAATTCAAGTACCCACAGTGGAAACTCAAATGACGCGCTAGAGGTATTAATCTGTAAATATGATTTAAAGTTAGTTTATGACATACATATATATATATATATAATGAAGATAAATATAAACGGTAGTACTTACGTTGTCTCTGCACCAAATTGCAAATTTTTCATCTTTCACTTTCGTCATTGAGTCGGACGTAATGTTTGGATGGCTGCGCCTTATATATTCTTAAAACATCCCGCGTATATATAATATATGTATTATTTATAATTAAATATAAATTTTAAATCTTAGACCCTAAACCCTAAACCCTAAACCAATAATATATATAATTAAATTTAAATAAATTACTTTATAACATATCTTTCATATGGTTCAAACCATTCACAGTTGAGAAGGAAAAATGTCTGAAGTATATTGTAATCTTCATCATTTAACCATTTCCGCGATATGCTTCCGCTGATTCATCCTACTTGTTGGAACATGATCGGAACATCATCGTACGTGTAGGTGAAATAAATTTCTCCGACATTTTGCGCGGGGTCTATAACTTCAGGAGGTGTAATATAATTAGCGGTCACATATGAAATTTCTTCATTCACACATTGAGCTACAATCGATCCTCCAATTCAGGCTTGTTTTTAACTTTTTTTCTTCAGATGATACATGTACCGTTCAAGAGGATACATCCACATATACTGCACCGGACCGTCCAACGCACCTTCATTTGGAAGATGCACGTGTAAATGTTCCATCACATCGAAGAAAGACGGTGGGAAGATTTTTTCGAGATTGCAAAGCCGCATAGCTATATTTTCTTTAAGTGTGGCAACATCTTATTTCCTTAGGATTTTGGTAGATATGTCTCGGAAGAATAGTGCAATATCTATATAAATCATCAAATCATCAAACGCAAAGGCACTAATAGTTAAATCATATATTAATTTTAGATATATGATACCTGAAATTGCTGAATGCACATTTTTCGGAAGTAGTTCCGTAAATGCAATTGGAAGAAGTCGTTGCATGATGACATGACAGTCATGACTTTTTAGACCTGAAATCTTTCCACTCTCCACATTAACACAATGTGAAAATTTTGAAACATACCCGTCTAGAAATTTAATGTCATTCTTCAACCGCATTAGAAACTTTTCTTTACTTCCCTTCGACAATCTGAAGATTGGAACAGGCACTCCCCCATCTCGAGCGACCTCCAAGTCAGGTCTGCAAAACGAAGGGAGATCCATTCTGGACTTTATATTATCTTTCGTATTGCCGGGAACATTTAAGACTGTATTGATGAGATTGTCGAATAAATTCTTCTCAATATGCATGAAATCGAGGTTGTGTCGAAGAAGTAGATCCTCCCAGTACGGAAAATCCCAAAAGATATTCTTCTTCACTCAGCTGTGGTCAATACCATACCCTTCAATTGTACGAGCTGGATTGTCGTGTCTTTTGCCTCCACAGTTCACCGTCTTACAAAGTCCGCCTATGTTGTTTATCCTCTCGCATAATATTTCTTCCCCAATCCACCATTGCAGAGGTTCATCATGAACAGTTTTGTTCTTCAGGAAAGATTTAATATTCCACCTGTAAGGATGATTCTCGGGCAAAAACATTATGTGCCAATCGAACCAGCTGTGCTTTCGGCCATTTGGCAACCAAAACGATTTCGTCTCATCCATACAATACGGACATGCCAACCTTCCATGTGTCATCCATCCGGACAACATACCATACGCTCGAAAATCGGTAATTTTCCACATCAGGCCGCTCGCATCGTGAACATCTCTTTTCGTGATACATCGTACGTCTCTACACCGTCACTCCATAAATTTTGCAATTCTTCGATCAGCAGTTGCAGATAAATATCCAAGCTTTTCTTCGAATTGTTTGGCCCTGGCACTAATACGAACAAGAAGAAATATTCTCGTATCATGCACATCCCGGGGGTAGGTTGTATGGTGTCACGATGACGGGCCAAACGGAATATGATTGACCGTTCATACCAATTGGATTAAAACCATCGGTGGATAAGCCGAGATAAATATTACGACTCTCAGAAGAAAAATCAGGATATACCTCTTTAAAATGCCTCCACGCCCTCCCGTCTAACGGATGATGCATTTCTCGTTCAGGTGATATATGTTCCGCATGCCATATCATCTGTGAAGCCGTCGTACTAGATTGATACAAGCACTTCAATCGATTCGCAATCGGCAAATAAAACGTCATATGCTTTGGTATATTCTTCCCCGACCGACCGATATTTTGTTCGTATCGATCTTTTTTACAAATTCGACATTGTAACAGATCTTTATCTTCTCCCTTCCAGAATAGCATACAAATATCCTCACAGACATCAATCTTATGACAAGGCAACCCAAGAGAACGCGTCAGCTTCTTCGTCTCGTAGTATGATTTAGGAGCATTGTTAGGCGATGGAAGGACATAATTAAATGTCTGCGCGATATCGTCAAGGCATTCCTCCGGAATATTGAAATTGGTCTTCCAGTTGATCACTTTTGAAGTCAAGTACAACTGAGATATTCCATCGGCACATCCATCGTATAAAGGTTGGTTTGCAGCTTCTAATGCCTTGAGAACTGGATCTTGGTACTCCTCGTATAATGATTCTTGAAAGTTTTCGGCATTGCCAGGTAGCATGTTGAAATCTCCAACAGGCTCCGGGATTTGATCATCTGGAACTTGAATATCCGGATAACCGCTCCATGCTCCATCTTCCGCCACATGATGACTTGTTGAAGCCTCGCCATTGTACTGACAATTTTCTCCATGTTGCGTCCACACATAATATTTATCCGTAAATCCCTTACTCATTAAGTGATGCGTAACAGTCTCATAATAGCTTCTCTTATGGTTCTTGCATCTTCGACACGGACAATACAAAATTCCGCTCTCTAGATAAGAAGGTTGACAACAAGAAAAATTCCAAATGAAGGATCTGAGTGCCTTCCTTAAGTTTGGAAGGGCGACAAATGGAAGTAACCATAAGCATAAATCCAGACATAGACGAGATACCCTTTAGCAAAAAGAGCATAAGCTCATCGACGAACATGATCGGTTGAAGTTCTGGAGGGCGGCATAGATTTGAGTAATGTAGATATGAAACACTCATCGTTATCCTCGAGGAAGAAAGGAGGATGGAGGAAGAAGGAAAAACCGAGAGATTTGATTAAAAAGGAAGGAATGAGTTTAAGATGATGAAAAATGGTGAAGAAGAAGACCATATTTATAGCAGAATAGGCAGCGGTTACCGAATCGACGCGGCGGTTACCAATGCAAAATTAAAGCGACACGACATTCCAAGTATGTGGAGCGCATCAATTGGCGGAAGAGGAGGTTCTTTAAATGATTCCGGGATACGAAAAATTTCCCTAGGTCAAAGGAACTTAATGAAAAAATTGACGAAGTAAGGATTCACCGATCTAGTTATCGGGCCAAACCATGACTAAACGGCCCGAAGGAGATTCAGCCCAAGCAGAATGAAGTCAGCCCACTATGATATGGCACAGCGTAAATACGAAGCAGCTCGGCAGCAACGGGAGGAGTCGACGACGTTCTAGCCGACCTGCATGAGAGAAGATAATTTTAAGGAAAAGATTAACATGAGTCTTCTGTTAAGGAAAACATAATCTAGGTTTGTTGGGATTTGTAAATAATATCAGAGAGAATCTAGTGGATCTACTATAAATATCCTTCCCATGTGCAGGAAAAGACTAAGTTGAAACATTCAATACTCTGTACTCAAAAACCTTAAGAGCTAGATTTCCTGGTTTAATTCGTTATTGCCTTTCAATTCTTCTTAATGTTATGATCCAAGCCCCTTATTTTTTAATCATTTCATCGAATTGGTTATTGTGTGATTCTCTGAATCAACAGTCACCTAAGACCACCTAATCAAATAAAAGCCGTTATATAACTTGAAACACAACATTACAAGAAAACACGCCATAACCGACAGAAAAATCAATCGAATGACTGTCGCTAATGGCCATTATCGACGGATTCCCAACCGAATGATTCCATCAGTAATTACTGACGGATTCTCGACTAACAAATACCGATGGATTATCGACGGACTATAGCGATAAACCGATAGATTTATGACTTTTTACCGAGGAAGATAAACTGATGTATTAGCGACGATAATTACCGACATACGTATTGTTGATTATCCGTCGCGAAAAAACGTCGGTATACCATCAAATAACCGTCGACAATTACCGACGGTTTACCGAGTGTGTATAACCGATGAACAATCGACATATAATTGCCGACGATTTGCCGATGGAATTTAACTGATGGTTTCACGATGTAATAAACCGATAGTTTACCGATAGAGAATAACCGATGGTTTACTGATGGACGGTAACCGAAGGTTTACCGACAAACACAAAACCGACAGGTTACCGACGGACACCAAACCGACGGTTTACCTCTGACTTTTTCTGACGGATTACCGACCGATAAAAACCAACGGATTACCGACGGTTCTTAAAATATATACTTTTAAAATAATAAATACTTTGTAAATTATATAATAATTTATATATACTAAAATTAAAAATTTAATAAAATCAAAAATATATTATAAAATAGGTATAAAATATTATAGAATAGTGTTGAATCCAAATTAGTAGTTAGTATGAAAGATCAAAACTAGCATTTGAAAACATGGTAACTTCTCAAATATATATTTTGATAAAGTGTTGAATGTCATATTTTTAGCTGTTGTGTATTGACAACCAAAAAAATTAAAAACATTTTATCTATAATAACTTACTAAATAATATAAAGATATATTTTTTAGTATTTTGACCAATCAACATATATTTTCTAATATATAATCTGTAATTGGTTTTTTCACAACCTTCCACAAAGTAAACGCCTAATAATGGACAGAAATAAATGTCATTTAATTTATAAGTAGTAATACTATTTTCCTCCACAACACATAGTATACTGTATCATAAAAGTCAAAAATAATTATTATATCATAAATACAAATCATGACTTTCTCCAATAGGTATATACTAATTGTAAAAAACATACAATAGAGATATTTTCCTTTTTATTTTTAAGAAAGAAGATTTTTTCTTTTTCTTAATGAGGCAAGTAATTAATGGTTGACATATATATACTCTTAACATATTTAAATTCGTTGTCAAACGAGATAAACGGTGAGAACATATATAGTTGTCAAGTTCTTCCTCTCAAAACAAATCATTTCATCGTATACTACTTTACTCCCAAACAAGTATTATAACACAAGAGAAAAAAAAAAGACGATGGTTTCCTCAAGGAATCACAATTTCATTTTGATGCTACTCCCATTTCTAATCATCCATGCAACGACACCATTTGCGTCTGCGGGATTTTTGCCCTTCTCCTCCAAACATGTTACAATTATCAACAAACTTGTAACCCAAGCAACATTCATTGTGCATTGTAGGAACAAAAGTGAAGATAAAGGAGTGATTTCTTTTTTTTTTTTTTGAATGAAAAACAATATTATTTATAATGCACCAACCCGGGAATCGAACCCGGGTCGGTACTGTGGCAGGGTACTATTCTACCACTAGACCACTAGTGGCAGGGTACTATTCTACCACTAGACCAGTGTGGCAGGAGTGATTTCACTACCACATCTCGGAAGTTTCGATTTCAGATTTCGTGTTAACCTCCGCAAAACAACAGTATACACTTGTAGTTTTGCTTGGCCTGGCAACACAGCAACGTTTGATATTTTTAGAGCTGATCGAGACGACAATCCCAAAAGCAAAGTTGGAATTTGCAGTGAATGTATTTGGAGCATCTACGAGCCAGTACCATGTAGGGATAGACGTGATGGAGGTCAACCTAACTGTTTTCCATGGGCTTCTTAAATTATTTTAAAATATTTATTGCATCTTTCAATTTTGTGTACAATTGCATTACAATATATTAATTCTTGTTCTATACAAATATATTCTTCTTATAAATAAATAAATAAATAAAAAATATTATTGTTAAATAATTTTACTAATTTATCACTTCCTCTTTTGTTGTTATTATATATATCTAAACCATTAATAAAATAGTCTACCAACATAGATATTCAGACGTACGTTTACTTTTGGTATTTTAACTATATTTGAAATATATTTACGAGTTTATTTCTTCATTTAAACAAATATGAAATTTGAGAAGCGTAAGTGGCTCACATGGTTGAGACCACCTCTGCGACCTTCTCATTTGGAGTTCGATTCCAGCTTCCTTCCTCCTTGATATAACAAAAAAAATAACAAAAAAAATCATTACATATGTTAATTACATAACATAAACAAATCATTAACAAAAAAAATAAAAAAAAAATCTATGATTCAATGTTAATTACATAACATAAACATAAATTTATGTGAATGTTGAAACCATGAATAATATTTTACTAAAGCTTATATAAGTTCGGTTCTTCGGTTCCGTGTTTCGGTTTTCGGTTCGGTTCCGGTTCCTACCCGATACCCACGGTTCCTCTAATTCAGGATCCAATGGGTATTATAGGTGGAACCAAATAAAAAATTTCGGTTCCGGTTATCGGTTATTCGGTTCCGGTTCTTCGGTTCCGGTTTTTTTGCCCAGGCCTAATTGGGCTAATGGGCCGGCCCGTTGTGGCCCACACAGTGACAAAAAAAACAAATATGAAATTCAACCATCAGTTATTTATTTTATTTTGTTCATAATCTTATATAGCAAATCTTATCTCCGTGTAAAATGGGGAAAATATGGGCCATCGGCCTAAATATATATACTTCAAACCCATATTTTCGTTGGCCCGAGTAACTCAGTTTTGCAAATGTGAATTATTCATTCGTTTGATTTACGGCCCATTGCAAGTTCTCGGCCCAAACCTCGCACACAGCCGTCAAACGACGCAAAAAATCTAAAAAACAATTCCTCCATCTCTTCCACCGTTCCTTCCTAGACCTCTCTAATGGCAATCGCCGTTACAGAAACTTATCACCCTCACCCCACTCCATAGCTCGCCATCAAAACCGTACATCACCGTTCTTTCCACTCCCTTCAATTTTGCTTACTATTAAACTCGAATGATTAAATTTCATTCAATTTGCCCAGAATACACATCCAGCCGTTTTGATTTGCCCTCTAATTTACCCTCTTAAAAACCCAGCAACAGAACGCACAGCCACCCTCGCCGCCTCGACACAGATTCAATCTCTTTTTGCAGATCTTCAATCCCCTGCAACTACTAGTTTTCTGCCATGGCTCCATTCGACTTTGTCGCCATCCCAGCATTACGTCCAATGATCTTGACCTCGGTCGTGCCTCCCAACAGGTTGTTGGCAAACTTCTTCGCTATTGGGATGCGAAGAATATCAAGAAGGATGTCAGTTCATAGGTTTTGTTATTCTCCTCCTCCCTAAAAAGGTGTGTCCTCTCTCTTATCGTCCACCTAATTTTCGAATATACGTTTATACTCCCTCGCTAATAGCTACAACCACAAACGTGTGCAGAAAGAGATAGGATTATGTCTACGACACTGTGCTCAACTATGGTGTAAACCATGGATATATGAATGGTCATCGTCTCATATACCCTTATTGCCAAAAGGAAAATCTAAAATGACCCCTTATAACTTAGTTTTTTTTAACATTTTTTTTTAAATCGAAATATATGTTTAGTTACCAAAAATCCAAAGTAAGTACACAAATTTATAATTTATACCTGGTTTTTACCCACCAGCCCAAACTTATCGGATATAACTCGAATTTTCAAACTCCTCCTTCCCAATTTCAAAATTTAAATTACTTCTCGATGGTTATTTCTGGGATATTCGTGAAACTAGGTACAACTACTCTAGTTCTACTTGATTTTGAATTCGATTTTCATGGAAAATAGTGGAGACATAACATTGCAAATATACAAAAGACGATATTTTACAAAAAAAAAAGTACTTATGAGATGTTCTTCAAAATGAAAATGAACCTGCACACATCAAGACCAACATATACTTCCCCCACACTTAGCAACTATCCTGAGTAAACTCCACGATCACATCCAGTAGCTTGACTATGGAGAAGAGAACGGACTTATGGTGGATTCAACAGAGACTTTGAATGTCTATGAGAATATCTCTGCAGCCAAGGGGGTGTATAAGCGTTCGGATCATGAGATCTCCCAAGGAAAGAGCGAGAATAATCAGGGGGGGGGGAGCGAAGCGTGGGTGGGATACTGCGTTTTCCTGTATTCATAGCAAATGAATCAGTAGTTTTAAGCTTAGAGGATCGATACATGTGCTTTGGTGGATGAAAGAGATCTGAAGTTTTCTGCTTAATAGCAATTGCAGGCTTTGAAGATGTTAGAGCATGTTCAGAATGAACAACCATCTTCTCTTCACCAATAGGACTCTCTGGTTCCACTTCAAAACTGAAACTGTGTCCATCAATGGTGGATTTCTGCAGCTTATCCATCTTGAACTGCAAAGGCTTGTCTCCCAGATGGAGATCAATCAGACAGCGTCTCACATCAATAACTGCTCCAACAGTAGCTAAGAATGATCTACCAAGTAGCAGAGGATCATAAGGCTCAACATTATACTCCAGCACCACAAAGTTCGTTGGAATCAAGTAGTTTCCAACTCTGATAGAAACATCCTCAAGAACACCTTCTGGATACCTCTTTGATCGATCAGCTAGGATAAGAGAGATCCTAGTAGGCTGGAAATCCATCAGTCATAATCTCACAGCTATAGAGTATGGCATGAGATTCACACCAGATCCTAAATCACACAGAGAATGTTTGAATCTGTCCTTAGAGATGGTACAGTCTAGCACAAAGACTCTTGGGTCTGGAAGCTTATCTTTAATCTGAATCAGCTTCTTTTCCATCACTTTCATGCAATTAGCTTCATCTAGCTCTTGTTTAGACAACTAATGAGTCTGAGAATGTGGTATAGACGACTTGGAAACTTGTTCAGAGACTGTTGTAGGTATCTAGTCACGTCTGCGATCCGTGTCGAACGATGCAGTAGGAGTGTCGATCGATGCAAGGCGATTTCGAGCAATTCCATCAGTCGTCTCGGGCATGTATCGATCGATGCACGAGGTGTGTCGATCGATGCTTGTCTTAGACAGACATAATTCATCCAGAAAATCTGAAATTATGCTCTCTTCTTCTTCCAGAAAGTCAATCTCATCTCTTATGATTACAGCATTGACGAATCTGTTCTGTTCAGCTTTTCCAGATCCATTTCGCCTTTGCGCTGCTCCCGCAATCTGATGCACTTGAACATCTAGCTTCTTCACATGAATACTCAGAGATTCAATCTTCCCATTCAGATCAAGGTACATAGCATCTATCTTTCCATTGAAGTCCATTGTACTCTTCTGCTGTCCTTCCAAGAGCTGTTCCATCATACTCATCATCTTATCATTCTGCTCATTTGGAGGAGGAACATGCTGATATGATGAAGAACCATAATCTCTTGAGAAAGAGCTATTCTGCTGAAAAGGTTTCTTAAATGCTGACTTTGGTGCGAAACATGAAGTCTGTCCTTGTTGATTTCCATACCTCTGACCTTGATAACCAGCTCCAGCTATGTAATTCACATCCTCAGTAGGCTGAACATCCATTTTCTTACCAAGAAAGATGCTATGGACATAATCAATCTTCTTGTTCATCTAAGCTATCTGGGAATTTTCAGCCTTACCACCAGACTCCATCCTCTCCATATCAGCATTCTTGACATTATTACTAGTCACCAAGTTCTCGATAAGCTCCATAGCTTCTTCTGGAGATTTAGTGTTGAAGTTTACATTACTTGCAGCATTTAAAGCCATCTGATACCACAGATCAACTCCTCTGAAGAAGATACACAACAACTGCACCTCAGAGAAACCATGATGTGGACAGTCTCTCTGGTATCTTTTGAATCTCACCCAGGCTGTCTTAAAAGGCTCTGTAGATCCTTGCTTGAAGGTCAAGAGATCCTGTCTAAGCTGATCGGACCGAGCATCATCATAAAAGTGTCGCATAAACTTCTCCTTCACTGCATTCCAAGTAGTCAGAGTCCTAGGTGGAATCTGATTCAGCCAGTCAGCAGCTTCTCCTCCAAGAGAGTGAGGAAAAAGCTTGTAGTGCAGGTAGTCATAAGTCACTCCATTGGGCTTCATCCCAGTAACTATAGACTCAAAATGCTCTATGTGATCCATAGGATGCTAATGTGGAAGTCCTCTAAAGATACGTTGTCCCACAAGTGTGTAATAGGAAGTCTTAAGCTCAAACTCATTCCGCAGAAACGCAGGAGGTACAATCCTAGACCTATTGGCATAAAACTCATCGGGTCGATTGTAATCAGCTAGTGTCCTTCTAGGAGGATCAGGTGCTCTAGGACGATCTCCAGCTCGTGGATTTCCTTGTCCACCCTGAGCTTCTCCATCAGGTTGGAAAATCTGCCTCTAAGGCTCAGGAATCACATTACCTTTACCATCCAGTCTCTGTCCAAGCTCATTGCAAACATGGTTCTCCGCATCTCTCAGAACACCTTTCACATCCTTAATTAGGATTATACGATTGGTATCAGCCATCTTAGTAGTCTCTGAGCTTTCCTGTTCTCTCTCTCCAGCTTTTCAAGCTCTTTAAGCTCAAGATTCACGAGTTCCTTATCCAAATTACTCCTCAATTCGCGATCAGGAATAAACTGTCTCGTTCACGCAGGTGTGTCGACCGATGCAAGAGAAGCGTCGATCGATGCATGTCGCAAATATGTGACGATCGACACTCAGGACCGTGTCGATCGATGTAGTGCGATTACAGGCGTACTTGAAACGCAAGAAAAAAAAAATCAGTAACCAAAAACAAAAGAGTCCTTGGCAATGGCGCCAAAAACTTGATATTCTCAGAGTTTAATTCCCTAAGTAAACACTGCAAGTGCACAAGACAATTGTAGTATCTAGGGGTCGAACACAAAGACTCAAGACTCTTACGATAGATTATAGAAATTCAGGTTAAGCTAGGAAGCAATCAGAAAATAAGCAGTAAATCAAAGCAGAAAGTGCTGTAAACGGTTGTAAGCAAGAAGGCAAAGCGACATGTCAAGGGAGTTCTCAGGAAATCAGGAACACAGGCTAATCAATCAATCATGATCAAATTAAGAACTGTTATAGAACTATAATCACAGAATTATAACAGGCCAACTTTCGTTGTGAATATTATCTATGTCTAACAACCTAGCAAACCAACTTTCGTTGCGAATCCTAGAGTTCTAAACAAGCATTAATCTCAGGTTCTTTCGTTCATAATTCTTCTAAACCAACTTTCTTTGCAGATAGTCAAATTGCTCATCTAATTTCTTTCTAGTTAATTAATCAACTTTTGTTGCAGGAATCAACCTAACATCAATAATCTAAGGGGCCAGTTCAGATCAAGCATTAAGAACAACCCTAGACAAAGAACTAGAAAGATATGAATCCCTACAGATTGTTCAACCTGTAATTCTATGAAATCCCTTGCGAGAATCCCTAAACCTAACTAGTAAATTCCTCAGACAAGGCAATCATAACAATAGACATAATGAATAGAAAACCAAATAGCATATAATAAAATAGAAACTGGGTTTCGAAATCTCTTCTCTGTCGAGTACAAGATCAGCCCCTAACTCTCTCAAAGTAAAATAATGCGTAGCCTAAACAATAGCTTAAAACCCCTGATATAATGATCCAATCAAGGCTGGGCTTCTTTGTAACTATGAGAAACTTCTGGGCCAAGTTACAATTTCCATAAATCTTCATTTAATCGCCGAGAATTGTCTGACTCGGGTGTGTGTTGATCGATGCCATGTTGTGTCGATCGACACAATAGTCTGATATCGAAAGTGAACTCTCCTTCTCGGGTAAATGCTCCAAATAGCTCCAGAATGCGCCATAATGTCCAAATCCGCTCCAAACGTACCTAGACCTGTAAACATACATAAAAGGACTCCAAAAGACTCTAAAACACTCAATAACAAAGACATATACCATGGTTGAAAGTACTAAAAACCATGATATATCAGTGCCAAACTCAAAGACTGTTTGTGTGAATCTGGAGTTAATGTCAACATCATCTCGTATTTGCTGAAAATTTGGGAATTCAAAGCTTAATCCCATCTAATATGAACTGTGTATTTGGAGTTTCGTCTCAGAAGAAATCAAAAGGAGTTATTAGTGACCTCCAACTTCTCGTTTACAATAAGAAAGTTCCGACTGACTTTCAAATTCTTGAGATGGATCATGATAAGGAAAGACCGTTAATTTTAGGATGCCCATTCCTTGCTACTGTCGGTGTTTTCATCGATCATGCAAGCTGTAATGTGATATTCCTAAATGTGTACCGAAGGAAGATCTATCCAACCATTCCAATTGATGATCCAAACCCAAAGGACATTTTCAAGGTGAAACATTCATTTCCGAAGGAAAAGGAAAAATCAAAAGACAAAAACGATCTTACCCTACGTTTTCAACCTTTGCTACCAGCCAAATCATTCTCTAAAATCAAAATAATAGTTCATGTGATGCTAAGTGATGCTAGCAAGGAACATATCAAGAAAATGGTTGATGCCACTGAACTTGTTCTCCAGAACAAAGAGATTATTAGAGATAAGATTCTTGATGAAGATATTGGTAAAAATCATGACAAAGATGAGAAAGTCTTAGGAAAAAATGTTCCCAAGACATTTATTTCTCACATCTAAGTCACCTTCAACGTCGATCTAACGAAGTTAAAAAAATACGCCTGATGGAGGCAACCCATCTGTTAGTAGTAGTTTTTATTTTATTATATATATCTTATGCTTTTAACCGTTTTTTCTCTCTTAATTTTCAATCTTATAAAAAATATTAAAAAAAAAAACCAAAAAATCCGAAAAAGAAGAAAGGTGAAGAGACTTGATCAAAGCGAGGTTTCAACAGCCGCAACCAACTGGCTTGAAGACTCATGCGTCCCAACAAACCCGGCCGATTTATCACAACCCAAAAATTCAGCCGCGACCAAAGATCTCTCATCCCGATTCGAGAAAATCTTGGCCGCGACCAAGCAGCTCGATGAGCTCGATGAGCTCGCGTCCGACCTGCACGTTCCCGCAAAAAGCATAGCCGAGACATGGCCCATCAGCTTTCGCCCGCAACCACGTGAGCAGAGCTCGTGGCTAGCCACATCCGTCCTGCCACAGCGCGTCCCGAATCCACAGCCGACCGTCCTACTTCTGTGAGTTCACTCTCCCGAGTCCTGCCTAATCCGTCCCATTCTGTGACTTCCCGAGGTATGATCCAACAAAACCCGAACCGCTAATGAAAATTAATTGGTTTTACGTTCCTGAACGAGGTAAGTTTTAAGAAGTTTTTAAAAAAGTTATAAAACTCAATTTTGGCATAAAAACACCTTTTCTTCATTTCTTACAAATAGATTGGAGACTTTTGAGCAAAAAACTAAATTTTCAAAACTTAAAACCTTCACAAAAATCACTTGGCTTTTTTCATAGTCATTTTCAAAGAGGATCTCATATCTACATCTCTTTCACCTTCTTAATCAAGGTATGTCTCTAATCCCAAGTTTTCAAGAGAACCCAATATGCTGTTGAAGAAGAAAAAATATAGCCTATTTGACATAGAATTGATATTTTGGGATTTTTAAAATTTCACCGCTCTTGAAAAACGAATTTCAACATTGTCATTAAAAATTGTTTTTGGACAATCTCTTGTGTGATGCATTATTGAATACGAAAATTGAACTCGAACTATCACCATATTAATTTATTCACATAGGAAATTCATATGCATTTAGATTGAGTTTCTAGATACTATTGGCATGTATCTAATCGTTTTCAAACCTCTTTTTGCATCGTAATCACATCTTTACTCAATATTTTACTTTGTTTTGTAGGTTATGGACGATTCACGCATTCACCAAATCCGTTCCAAACAGAGTGCCCGAGTTGAGCGAGGTGAATCCTCTCGCGAGGGTGATGATTAACAGATGATGTCCCACTTGATGTTTTTTATCAGCGAACTCTGAGAAAACACTCGAGACCCAGACATATCCCATCACCTACATGCTAGCCGACACCACCACTACCACCATTTCGACGAGCAGTCCCCTTTGTTGGGAAGGACATGGACCCTGACGTCAACTATCAGAACCATCTATGAAAACTCACGATCAAGCCTACCTAACGGATTTACTACACCACTCTTGATTCTCTTGCCATTAATGATGATGTACTTTGGTACTTTGATGCTCTCAAGCTTTGGGACTTTATGGAGCTACAACAGCCGACATACACATACATATCCCTAGTGTTCCTGGCATCTGTCACACTGTCCTACAAACGAGGGAGAAAATATTACGATTTGGAAGATATCCACTCTTTCTCTATTAGAAGAAATGCCTATGCACTCTCTATTCTGCAGCTTTGCGCACTCTCAGACTGGAGTACAATCACGAGACCGACATCACCAGCAGTCCGCATAGTGCCTTGCCTTCTAGCGAATTCACTCTTCTACAGGATCGTTCAAGAGCGTCCTATGGCCGAGCTTGTCATCCTTCAGTCTCCCTTCGTACCAGACTTCAGACCTGCATGCCTTGCTAGTGTCCTTGCTAGAAAATTAGTTGAGGTTAAGCATGATGTCGCCTCTTCCTGTTGGACTACCATTTCCACCACTTACAGAGGCATATACACTTCTATTCCTCAAGCCGTTGTAGTATACCTTACTTGAGAGATACCAGTTTCTGATGGCTAGTATGACCTATCACAATTGTCTAGAGACGCTACACATTATGGAGCACGAACAAACCCAAACAGATTTTGTTACAAGTACTTCACATGAGTTGGAGTCAGCCGTGTCGTCCTGTTACTATCCCAGACCGTTCCAAGACTGGGCAGCAGACTCCCGCAACGGATTCCAAACGAGACAGTGTTCAATCCCGAGATCTCCCGACTTCCACACACCGTTGGCGAGTTTCTCATTCTTCGAGCCCGTAGATATGCAGCAGCCCAGAGAGTACCAGTTCCAACTAGGTCGACGCCCACCGCATGTTATACCCTGTCTCAAGAATTGGTCAACATGCAGTTCAGAAATAAACAAGGAAATTTTTAGAAGATAAGGGCATTTGGTAATTTTATCAAAAAGAAGACGGAGAGCTTAGACGAGCCAAGTAACATTCTTTTTATTTAAAGAAGTTACTTAGAAGACGGAGAATGTAGAAACGAAATGTAAAAAGATTATATGGGCTGTCGGGAATTTAAAAACCGATAAAACCGAGAAATCTTTTAACGAACATTACAAGAGATACGGGAAACCAAAATGGACGGGAAATTTGTGGAATACTTTTAATTGAGGTCTAATAAAATAAAAATGGGGTTTTAGAGTCATATCAAAAGTTTCGGGAAGCAGAGGAAGAACGAACCGAGATCATCACGGCCACGTGGCAGTCACCGATTAGCTCATTGGAAGATTTAAAGAAGGTTTGCTGGTGGATTCGTTGTACCTTGCATGGGAAGCAAGGATTTGACCCCTGTAGAGATATGTGTCACTCACCCATTTTCTCTTGGTGACACATATCATCTTTTAGATTCAATGAGTCTTATGATTTATGAACTTAAGTCCATGGTTTTTATTATTTAAGCATGGCTTCTTCACCTCTTTCATTCACCAGATAATAAAGACCAAAAAACACTCTTACCTCTCTCCTCTCCCACTGTCGCTTTCCCTCTCTCTCTCTCTCTTGGCGGAACCTCTCTCTCTTCTTCTTTGTTCAATCATTTGCTTGCTTCCCAAGTTACTGCAATAACTCTTGAATCTAGCTGAATCTTCTCAAGCCATATTCAGATCTGGAACTAGGTGAAGAGCTGATCAATCACAGGTCAAAAACGCCTCTCGCCGCCAGAGGAACTTGCCAGAGTGTCGTTGGAATTCTCGACTCCTCCTTGCTCAGTCGGTTCTCCTCCCTCTCCTCACCACTCGCCAGATCTCTCCTCTCCATGCCGGTTTCCCCCTTCTCGCCAGAAATCCTCGCCGGAAGTCGTTTGTCGTCGCTTGTTAAAGCCTTACCGGATCTTTCTCACACTCTCTCTCTTCTCTTTCTGTGAGCTTCCTCTCGCCGGTTAGCCTCTCTCTCTCCGGCGATCACCTTGTTCATCCGGTTAACTGCCGGCAGTCTCATTTTACCGCCAGTCATCGCCGGTCAAAAATTGGTGGGACCAGTCAACGCCAGTCTACCACCATGGTCAACGCTGGTCAGCCACCATAGTCAACGTCGGCCAGCCCCTTCCTCACCACAATCAACACCACTCCTCACCGGTCAACTCCTTGGTGTACGGGTCAAAGCTTCAGGTCAAAGGTCGGGTCAACATTCGGTTAAGGACATGTTTCAGTTAGATCGGTTTGGGGAAGCTTCGATTCAGTGTTGGGGTTCGTGGATCTGTTAGTCCGTCCATCCGTCATTGGTTGCACTGTGAGTTGGCTAAACTTTGCGTGATGCATATAGATTAGGACATATTGACCGAAAATAATAAATGTAGTATAAGGAATGTATACCCGTATCTGAATGATGCATTCATACAGAAGGGAATATGCATAACACGCTAGATAGTATTTACTAGAGACTGATTGATTGTACTGTTGATTATTGGTTGATTGATGCATTCATACAGAACGGTATGCTAGGACGTATATGCATATATATTTATTATAAGAAAGTAAGACAATCTCTATATGGAAAATTAAGAGTAAATTAAAATACAGACTAAAATGCATAACACACTTAAAATATGATAACGGGTTGGGTTAATTAAACAGTAGTTCGGGGATTATCAGGTTAAATTAATTAACTAAATAAATTAATGAGAAGTCAGTAGATTAGTAATTTAATAATCTTAATCTGCTCGATCGAGGATATTAAAATGTTGAAGTAATGAATAAGAATTAAGAGACAGAATCTGGGGTTGAGCCATCTACGGGATTAGTAAGTTTACTAATCCCAATGTAGCGGAGTATATGAAATGAGATAATAAGTTAACGGTTATTTGAACTTGAAATGATTTATATGATTGATGATGTGTGGTTATTGTTGCATGTTGGACTGTTTTTCGACTCCAGTGTTTGAGCGGGTTGACTGTTGATTGTGTGGTTATTAGTTTACTCCGGTGTTGGGCTGGGTAGACGGATTTTTCGTTGATTTGTTTAGCTACTCCGGTGTTGGGCCGGGTAGACTGTGTTGATTGTTACATACCTCGGTACGGGACCGGGTAAGTTTGGTTAGTTACTTATTCCAATACGGAACCGGAAGGGGTGATTAGTGGGGATGAATGGTGATAGGACTTGTGGGGTAGACTGGGTACTGGGATTGAGATAGTATTTCTGTTTGACCTTGTCGGTCTTGTGTGTTGTTGTAGAGTCCCAATGAGTCTTCTTGTTTATTTTATTGTTATCAGGACTCTAGGGTGCATTATCTCCCGCAATTCTAGCTATGACGTTCCGGTACTTCCTTCCTGATTGGAACCTTGGGTGTTTCCGGATCGATTCACGTACCTTCGGTAGTGGTTCTTGTTATGGTGTTAACCTACTGAGTGACGTCAATAGGTGTGTTGTCTTGAGAAACGGGGTCATGTCCTAGGGCCGAACTTCATGAAAACTTAGGCTATCTAGGGGTAGCCCGAGTCACCGAGTATCGATGGACTGAGAACAGTGTCCTAGGTCGTAGGACTTTGTGTTTACGTCTAGAAGTCAGGGGTGGTTTTAGTTACCGTGGGATAGGTAAGTGTTCCGGTGGAAGTTACAGAGTTCTCATTTGGGGCCCAATGGTATGAAGTTATGTTAAAGCCGCGATAGATAGATCAAGTCTAATCCAGAACATGTGCCGTAGTGATCTCGATTTCCTTAGTTACTTTTATTGGTAGAGAATCCTTGTCTCTTGTGGAGCTCATCACGTCGTGGTCGCATATGATCAGCTGTTTGTTTTATCTTGCTTCTTATTGTTTGTTATTTTCGGTTTTGTGCGGGGTTATTATTGTAGCGTGTTTAACAGTATGTTTAATGAGAGTCAACTCGCTGGGTAATCTTAGATTTCTCATTAAACTCATTTTGTTGATTTTCAGGTTTGAGAATTAGCTCGGTGGACGCAGGACCTCTGAGTAGATTCAGATTCGCATTTGGCCACGGTTTTATTTCGGTTCATTTTTATTTGGTTCTGATTTTTATGGGCGCCTTAAAAGATTTGAAAACCCTTTTGAACTAGTAAAATATGTTAAAGTATTTAAAAGACTCAAAACATTTTTAACCTGAATGGTATGCGGCTTTTTCACGTTTTTACGTTTTGAAAACGTGATTCCGCCCAATACATACCATTCACAATCAAAAGCACGGAATGCTAAAAAGTGAAAATTAATAAGCGATTTTTGAATCCATCATGCACGTTTTAAATCTATAACTAGTTTAGACAAAACTTGATTCATCTAAGAAATACTAGCTTTTTAGCGTTTCAAAAAAAACATTCTTACGTTTTCAGTTTTACCCTTATATTATTATTTTTGTTTTTCATTTATAACTCTACCTATTTACCTCCATATATATTCCCGCCTTATTGTCCCGCTACTATATTGCCGCCATCTTTATAGTCAACCCATGTGTTAACCTAGTTGTACACTTATATATATATAATAATAATTATAGGTGGAAATCTATCATTATCTCATCTCGTCCTATAGAGTTAAGAGGTACTTTTTATGTTCATTAGGTTTGTTAGTTTTACTATGTGCAGCCGTAGTTAAGAATTAGGGCATTATTATAGATGATTATTTACACAGATCTAACTATATAGAATTCACACTTTTAATTTATTAATCTGCAGATTATGGTGCCAGCAACCGGGAAATTAAATTTTTGGTGTCGACATGAATACACAAGTCTCAATGTCTTGGCAATTTATGCCGGTTATGGTGCCAGCAACCGAGAAATTAAATTTTTGGTGTCGACATGAATATACAAGTCTCAATGTCTTGGCAATTTGTGATCTTGACATGCTCTTTACGTATGCATACATTGGAGTTCTGGGATCATCTCATGATGCTAATGTTTTGCAACTTTCCATGGATAATGATCCATGCTTTTCAACCCCACCTATTGGATGTGCAAATAAACCAGGATTTCTTGCCCCTTTTCGAGGACGCATTACGAGATATCATCTTCGAGAGTTTCAAGATGGTGGACCTCCACGCAACGACAAAGAAATGTTTAATCGATGGCATTCATCTCTTTCTTCTGTCATTGAACGAACCTTGGGATTTGGAAAAACAAATAGAGAATCTTGACAGATCATCCAAGTGAGATTGCATCTCATTTGTGGCTTATGCGATCATAGAGTTTTTTAATTTGCATTTTTAATACTTCAGTTTTCTTGTGATCTTTTTATTTACTTCATATGATTTGTTTTTGTCATGCTTGGAATAATTTTGAGTTTGATTTTGCCCTGCTTGGAATGATCGCATGGCACAAGCGATCATGACTATTATAATTTGAGACACTTGGCTGCACAACTGTAATATGCTCTGATAAAACTGGAACTACAACCAATCAGATGGCTGTTTCAAAGCTTGTTGTCGTGGGTTATAGAATTGGGACCCTTCGATCTTTGTTTCTCATGCTTTTCCACAGTTTTTCAGACGCAAAAAAAATTTCTATTGGTTAAGGTCTGCCCTAACGTGAGTAGAGAAAAACTTTTACTACTCAAAGTCTAGTCAAGGTTTGTCTTAGATTATTGGTTTTAAATTTTCTAACGTGTGCAGAGAAAAATTTGTTTTAAATTCTTTTTTTTATATCTAATGTCTATTTCAGTAATTTAGTTAGTAGTTGTTTCATTATTCAGTTATTCAGCTTAAATTTACCATTCACGGTTTTTTTGTTATTCAGTCGTTGTAGAATTCCGTTTTAGTTTATTCAGCTACCGAGTGTTGTCGTTCCAGTGATTCCGCTGTTTTAAAATTCAGCTATTCCGCTATCCAGCTATTCAGTTGACATACCATTCAAGCCCTTTGGAAATGGAATTATTCCCTGGTATGCGGTTAAGTCTGAACCGAACACAACTCGTGGAAGCGGTACGGGTTGAAAAGTCTTGTATCGTGGAAACGAGGTAAACGAGGTCAATAATGGTTTGGTTCGAGCCATTGAATCAAACCGAACCATCGCTGGCTTCATATTGTGACGAACTCTTCTTGTTTGGCATGCTCGGGTTCGATTTGTCATGTTTTTTTTTGATTATTGACCGGTCAACTCGTCGGTCAGCGGATAATGGGAAGGGGGCGTTACACCACACAGCTTAGTGCACACGCACTTGCAGACTTGCGCCATCCCCTTGATAAACAGACCCAAAGAGTAGACTGTGGACTTTGTTACCTCGAGAGGACATGTTAGACTGATGGACCTATTTCTGACACCGAGCCAGATGAGCGAGATGGTTATGCATCACCACACTCGTCATCATCTCTACGGTTTATTCCTTTATTATGATTTTATCGAATCCGTTCCATCCTCTCACCACTATTTTACACTGATGAGGGCAATGTGATTTAAGTTAGAGGGAGGATATATCGAGTTTTTTTAATAGATTTGGATTTATATATAGAGATTTCCTCTGAAGGAATATGCTAGCTCTATAATATGCCCTAACATGATTTTAGTTATTTTTCATCTTAAGTTTTAGGCTTGACGACGAATCAGACATCCTTGACAATTTTCACCTTTTCACTACTCTCTTTCATCACTCTTTGATATCCATGAATGGCAAGCTCCTCTTTAGTTGGTTCCCTACCCAAAACGTAACCATCTTTTCGAACCTCATGCAATCTCTCTTTTTGTTGATATGCAAATATTTGAAAAAACGCTAGAGAGAGAGGAATGACGTAGGTAGTGGAGACATTGGAGTATGAGAGAAGAAAACAAAAAGGAGGAACAAGTAGCTTACTTGTGCAATAGTGACTGAGGGTTGTTGATATCAAAAATTCCATTCTCTCTTACTGTTTTGTGTGATATCTAGGGTCCTTTTAGGGTCAAAATCCCCCTCGACGAAAACAATATCCGAAAGTATAATCGAGCAATCGAATATGGTAGTTCTCCACACTTCGTATAAACGGCACTTTGAATTAATGACGATTTGTACGAAACTCTTCGTATGAACGGCATTTCGTGTGAATGATATTTTGTACAAAACGCTTCGGATAAACGGAACTTTGTATGAATGACGTTTTATATGAAACACTTCGTATAAACGGCATTTCGTATGAATGACGTTTTATACGAAACTCTTCGCATGAACAACATTTCGTATGAACAACATTTTGTATAAACAACATTTTGTATGAATAAACATTTCGTATGAACAACGTTATGTTTGAATAAACATTTCATTTGAACAATGTTTCGTATGGATAATGTTTTATACAAAATGTATGAAACCATTTAGCCGAACATCCAGATGGGTCAATAAGACGAAAACATCACTCGATAGAATCTACGGACAAACTCCAACATTCAAACAAGCTGCTCAGAAATTACGAGCAGGCCATGCTGCTCCGAAGTTCTGAACTGACTGGGCTGCTCGGAAATCTGAGCAGATAATCTCAGACATTCTGAGCTAACCAGCTCGAGCTGACCATTCTTCTCGGAAATTCCGTGCAAGGCCAGCTAAGAAATTCCGAGGACATCCTTTTTCCGAGCATGACACACTCCTTCAGAAGTTCCGATCTTAACACACTCCTTAGGAACTTCCGAACAGAACATATTTCTTGAATATTCCAAACGGACAATTTGGTTAGACCAGATGATCGAATATTCACCAATATCTCTCTCCGGATGTGCGACTAACCGCAACCCATCTTTGAATCAATAACTTATGCTCTCTTATTCGTTAACTAGATCGCCGAATAAGTTAAATGAAATATGAACTTGGAACCAACCCACAAGACTCGTATTTTCTAGACATTGGGCCAAATCAAGAAATTTACGCTCAAACAGACTCAGATCGTCCCTTTTTGGCCCGTTCAGAAGAAGATAATTCCGAGCAGAAAAGGAAAATTCGAGAAGAAAAGTAAATCCCAACAGAAATGGAATATATGATAACATGAAGATTTACAGAAATCTTGTAGGCGAATATCTGTGGAGCCGACTCACCGCGACTGTATAAGATTAAGGACTTCCTACGATCAATCCATCTCCAAAAACCCTAACATCTAGACTTAGAATTCGCTTAAGATTTTTTCTCTTTGTACTTCGTTTCCGAGCATCTTATCAATAAATTTCCTATGGGTCTTTTGTTGTGTTGTTTACCATTGAAATTTTTGTTCCCTAAAAATTTAAGCTTTACAAATATCGACAGTGCGAGGATATGGAAACGACTAGCATATCCGAAGATATGGCCACCGACGGAGATGGTAACGAAGACATGACAGATCACCAACTGGTTATCTACAAAACTGTTGGAATCCCTAGGATCCAGGGTCTAGGTGATTGAATCTAAGAACTGGCCTCGTGTTTACCTGGAGATTGGCAGCAGAAATTGGAGCAGGTAAACGAGATGTATAGCGCCTCAATCGCTGCGCCTCTATCTTAGTCCACACGCACACAAGCTGGAATCCGCCGGGATGCTAGTGCCAGGAATTGGATCTCCTGTGGATCTTATGAGTTTCTGTGTCTCAGCTTTCTCTCTGAGAAGCGAGAGTGACGGCTAGGGCTCAGGTCGATCATATAAGACATTATATATCGACCTGGGATGACCGAAAACGACTTGCGGATCAAACCCGACTCGTTTATGTCATTAACTAGAAACTTCAGTCTCGAGGCCCAATATGCATCGATCGATACACATACTGTATCGATCGACACACCCATTCGAAAACCTTCGTCGATCGACACACTCATTGCATCGATCGACACACCTCTTCAAAACTCAATTCAATGTGTATCCAATACACATTGATCAGATCATATGCCAATGATCAATCCCATACTAAGTGTATCCAGCTTGCTTAGGTGTGTGACCCTGTAGGTTCACACGATACTTGAAATGAGTTACAACTCATTTGTCATAAGCGGTTTCTAGCAAAACATTATGACTACCCAGTATCACATGAATTGTCCGATCTCAACAATACAACTATCTCTAGAGTGAGTACAATGTGATTTCAGGACATAATCCCAACAATCTCCCACTTGTACTAGAATCATCAATTCCTATAATCCCTTCGTCTCTATATCTCGATATGGCATAAGGCAAGAGACTGTGTCATCCTTATTATAGCCAACATCATGTTCATCGAATTCCTGATCTATACTGATAAAACAAACGACTGACAATCACCTCGTTTGAGCACGGCCATGCATTTTCTCAGTATCAAATCTTCGATGGGCCCTGAGATATTTATCTCCTGTTATATAGGAGGGACAAATCCCTTCTTGTTCCATCTCTGTTTCTACACATACTTCATGATACACCTTAGCAATGCCTTTATAGCCGCCATTTACGGATCGACGTTTGACAAGGTCAAAGTGCACCAATTCATATGCTAGAAAGCATGATGAACTCAGGTCTAAGGACTATACTCTATAGTCGTAATGAGAAACTCTCATGACACAAATATAATTATCCTGTAGAGTTCTCATTAGCGGGTCATGTCCGATCATATGTTCACCAACATATATCTATGTGACTGACTTTGATACTCATATCATTGACTCCATGAAACTTAGTCAACAGTCACCTCACAAGCTAGTCTCTCGCGGTTGTCAGTGACCCACTTTGACAATCTCGACTAGGGACAATCATAATTTATGTCATCTTTTACATATAGGGTTTCATGATCAAGTCCTCAACTTGATGACCTATAAAATGAACATAAAATACTTGGGACCATTATTTAATTATCCAATGATCAAATAATGTTGATGTCAGTTTTTCATAAACATGACTACATCATGTCTATTTGAACATCATAACTAACATAACTCCCACTAGAATCTAGACCACGTCTTCAGATATCTAGTACCTACAACAACATCATGAAACCCATGCTTAGGTTGTGAGAGATGCTGCGGTGTTCTTGCTTGGAGCCATTCCAACAAACCACACCGCTATTCTTTAATAAGCACTATTCTACGGTCCACTGCTTGGAGACCTTTCCAACAAATAGCGCCGCTACGCAGACAAAGAGACATAACCAGGTGGGAACCGGGAATCATTTTTTTGTCCGTCTAACTACTCATAACAGATTCGTCATTTTTCTCAGTTGAACAAAAACTATCCTTAGTGTTTCTCAAACACATGGGGATATTCTTTACAACTGTCCAGTGACTTTTACCGGAACAAATTGGTATCTTTTCGTCATGCTCTATGCGTCATCTGCATCTAGACGAGTGCAAAATATGGCATTCATGATGGATTCTATTGCACAAGCAAAAAGGAATCACATTCATAGATACTAGCTCAGCCAGTGTCCAAGACACTTCATCTTGCTAAGATCGATACTAGCTCAGCCAGTGTCAGAGACACTCCATCTTGCTAAGATTATTGCCATAAGACCTTTGGTGTGAAGCCATTCTTGGAATCAAGCACATTTGAACTGTCCAATACCTTATCACCATAAGGATTCTGACACGATCTAATTATCCTTTGCAATCCATTTCAATGGATCCTTATTCTTAGAACTTTCACGGCTTCTCCCATGTCCATCGTTAAATTTGACTTCCGACCCAAATCTTGACAAGACTATAACGTCGGAACGTCGTTTATGAGATTAAGTATGTTATAAACATACGGTGTGAGAATTGCAATTACGCTCCTATGTGGTTTACTTGTAAACGCACGGTTTCTATATGTTCCTGATCAAGTCAAAACCTTTGACCGTTTTAACAGAACATAGATTCCAACTTCAAGTTGTTTGCCTCAATCCAGAGATGGATCGGTGAAGCTAACATACATTCCTAGTTAATTTTCGGAGTTGGGGCTCACCTTCGCTTCTTTGAATTTCACAGGCTCGTCACTTTTCAATGATCAACAGATCACAGCAATCGGTCATGAGGAATCCCCCTCGGTTTAGTGACGGATCCATCAAGATCAGCGAACTTCAGGCTCCAGAGGTTCAGATCCTACAACACTCTGTAGATCCAACCGCTGCTCTTCCTCAACAGGTTTAACAGCCTCCTGTGTTTCTCGAATTTCTTCGAGCTGTACTTTTACTCCCACTGTTTTCTTGGAAAAACATAGTTCCGAAAAACAAAACTTTGTTCTCGGATTGGTTGCAAAAGTACTAAGCCTCGGTTTCCCTAAGACAACCGACGAAGCAGCCCTTATCAGATTTGGATTCAAGTTTGTTTGTTGACAACTTCCTTACACAAACCTTGCAATCTCAATTAATCAGAAAAACATACTTGGAAATCACCCAGTCCACATCCAATGTGGTGTCTTTCAACTGATTCTGATAGAAAACTATTTGGCGTAAACATATTCATTTTAGAGCGTGATTTAAAAGGATAATGGAAGATTCCTGTGACTCATCATTAATCGGAGCATGTCTAATAAGGTCCGATTCGTTCTCTCAGAAACACCATTTAGGTTTTCAGGAGAAAAGAGCTGTGATATTACTTCACGCTCACTTAGATGATCACCCAATTCTTGACTCAAGTAATTTCCTCCGCGATCTAATCGAGGATCTCAATAATTCTGTCAAATCGGTTCTATACTTCATTTTGGAACTCCTCAAAGGATTCCTACTCGTGTCTCATAAAAAGAACACAACCATACTTACTGATGCCATCAATAAGTTAATGAAATACTGAAGATTTCCTTTGGCATTAATGCTCATCGGGCCACATACATCAGTACGTGTAAGGCCCAAAAGGCCTCTGGCCCTTTTCTTTAGCTCTGCTAAAGAAGCCTTAGTCATTTGGCCCAGCAAGCAAAATTCATGTCTCAAATGATTTATAATCAAATGAGCCTAAAGCCCATAACAATGGAACTTCTGAATCCGCTTCACTCTATGTGGTCAAAACGACTATGCTAAGGAAAAATCGAGTTCAAGTCATCAGACTTAAACCGTTTGGTATTTATGTTATATTTTGGTGTATATTGGTTTAAGACATAAAACCCATTTACCAAAAGGGGTGCTACCATATAATATTTCATTAAGATCAAAAGAGCAACACTTGTCTTTTATCAGAATGAAAAACATCCAAAATCTTTACAAAAAAATGAAAGACATCTCTGCACAAAGCATGTACATAGTAGCAATTACTTAATTCAAAACCAAGCTTGAAAGGCTCCTACAAGTGGAGAATCTCTACGGCTTATGTAGCAACCATTGCTCCATACCAGACACGCAGTTCCACTTGTCCTTTCATCAACGTTCTACTGTTGCTTAGGCCCTGCATATTTCCAAAATATCAGTACCACAACCAGTATCCAATACATACGTAGAACTTGAAGTAATAACACAATACCTGAAGAAAAAGTACCATACATCTCCTTCATCTCTTGTGAATCTTCCAAGAATTTAATGCAATCTCTCTTCCAATGCCTTGACTCATCACAGTAGAAGCACTTTCTAACACCATATGGCCGGACTTGGGCTTATAAGATGACACATGCTTATCCTTATTCCAAATCTGGACGGCCCTGACTCTACCCTTGACAACATAAGATTTCTCAAATCTTTTACCCTTTATGATGTCTTGCTCTGCTGTTTTGATCATACCATGCAGCTCAGTCAACGTCTTCGTCAAGTTATTCTTGATATAGCTTTTGATAAACTTATCATAACTAGATGGCAGTGACTGCAGAATGATGTCAGTGGCCAACTCTGTAACCCATCATTTTAATGACATGAGGACTCACTGGAGCATCCTCTGGTAGCTTGCACCCAGTGAGAGACTTCACCATTTGGAATCTCTCAACTCGTGCCAGATCCTGAAACTTCAGTTTCAGGCTGGTGATCATCTCTATTGGCGACTCCATGTTCTCGTATTGACTCTTTAATTCCGATTCCATGGTAGCCAACATCAGACCACGCACATCTACCATATCAATATAATGATTATTCCAAGCATCATATACTGCATTCGAGTGATTGGTCCCAAGCCTTTCTGGAAGAGCTTTCTCAAGGACATAGTCCTTACTCTCCTGCTTGAGGATTAATCTCAAATTGCGATACCAATCCAGGAAATTTGATCCATTTAACTTGTCCTTCTCAAGGACGGATCGCAACGAGAAAATAGTTTTAGACATATGCTGAAATTTTTAAGCAAAGAAAATTTTAGTTATGAAGTTCAGGAAATGAGAAATCTTATCTAATAAGAAACTCGCATTATATTCAAACAATGTTTCCTCTATGAATATAATAATCCAAGATCCATACATCACTAAAATCTGAGTGGACGACTCGCCATCACCCATAGTTTAGTCATCTAGGTAAGCAAATCATTGCTAATTGTACCCAGTACAACTCTTGGCCGCAGATAAGACAATCCATGTCCTATCCACTCTGATGTCTCTGGGCCCAGAACTTCTGATAGCCCAGTCAAGTAAACCAATCTCTTCAGTCTTGTGATCATTGACAGTCGCACTGCAAGTCTATCAATGATCACCTGCCTTACTCATGTAATTGTGGATACCAAGGACTCCAAGACTATCCAACAACGAAATGAGTCTTGACAGTAGACAAGATTGGGCAAGACATCAAGATCACTTGATATTTAGTTGAGGTAACGGAACTCAAAAGTTAGTAATTCAATCTCTTAGGTCATTTAATTGTTGATGTCAAGCAGTACAAGACCATCAACACTACTACCTGCCTTACTAATGTAATTGTGGACACCAAGCTCTTGGCAAGACTATCACAACAACGAAATGAGTCTTGACAGTTGACCATATTGAAAACTAAAGTTTGATCTAATACACATCCAACGTGTACCAGATAGGTTTAGAACATGTTTTACTTCTAATTTTAATTAAGTTTTGCTTGTTCTAATTGAAGTGGGCTAGGTCATTTGGTTCGGTTTCTTAATCATTTGGTTCAAAACCAAGCGATTACGTTTAACCAACCAGATAATCGGTCAATCCAATTGAGCCGGTAAATGACCAAATGAACCGGTTTTAGACCAATTGAGATACCAATCAAATCCAATTCAACCGATCCATCCAACTGAACCGATTCAACCAGTTTTAACTAATCGCGATAACCGGTCCAATTCAATTGAACCGACTTATCCAATCAAACAGATCTTAACCAATCAAATTGGTTTATACCAATTGAGATAACCAATTCAATCCAATTGAATCAATTCATCCAATTTAAACCGATCTGATCTACCTTAACCAAGCATGATAACCAGTTCAATCCAATTGAACCGATTAACCAATCACAAGGCCTGTGTCGACCGACACTAAACCTGTGTCGATCGATACAGTAGAGTATCAGGGAATTTTTAATCGAATTAAACCGACATAACCATGCGAGATAACCGGTTCAATCCAATTGAACCGATCTATCCTTTCGCACAGCCTGTGTCGGTCGATGCACCCAGTGTCGCGATCGACACAATGCGATTTCTAAATCGAAACCAAATGTTTTAATAGGCGAATTCGCGGTGCATCGACCGACACAAACTTGTGTCAATCGACTCTATGCGAAAACACAAATTCTTTTGCATTTTCGCGCTGCATCGACCGACACAGCCAGTGCATCGATCGATGATGTGCGAAAACCCTAAAACAGTTTTGCCGTTTTCGATATAATTAAATCCGAGATTACATTTATCAAAACGAAACCTAGCTAGCATCAATTCAATCAAATATCATTTTAATCGAAATACAGGCTACAGATTCAATGGATTAAACCCAATGGCTCTGATACCACTGTTGGAATCCCTAGGATCCAGGGTCTAGGTGATTGAATCTAAGAACTGACCTCGTGTTTACCTGGAGATTAGCAGCGGAAATTGGAGCAGGTAAACGAGATATATAGCGCCTCAATCGCTGCGCCTCTAACGTAGTCCACACGCACACAAGCTGGAATCCGCCGGGATGCTAGTGGCGGGAATTGGATCTCCTGTGAATATTATGAGTTTCTGTGTCTCAGCTTTCTCTCTGAGAAGCGAGAGTGACGGCTAGGGCTCAGGTCGATCATATAAGACATTATATATCGACCTGGGATGACCGAAAACGACCTGCGGATCTAACCTGACTCGTTTAAGTCATTAACTCGAAACTTCAGTCTCGAGGCCCAATGTGCATCGATCGATACACATACTGTATCGATCGACACACCCATTCGAAAACCTGCGTCGATCGACACACTCATTGCATCGATCGACACAACTCTTCAAAACTCAATTCAATGTGTATCCAATATACATTGATCAGATCATATGCCAATGATCAATCCCATACTAAGTATATCCAGCTTGCTTAGGTGTGTGACCCTGTAGGTTCACACGATACTAGAAATGAGTTACAACTCATTTGTCATAAGCGGTTTCTAGCAAAACATTATGACTACCCAGTATCACATGAATTGTCCGATCTCGACAATACAACTATCTTTAGAGTAAGTACAATCTGATTTCAGGACATAATCCCAACAAAAACAGACAACAACGCTGCAGCACGCGACGCTAAGACGAGCAACGTCACAAAGGGAAACGCTATGACAGACAACTTTGTTGCAGGCTCAATCGCGGCAGATGCAACAATCAACTCAACGTTGTCTGAGTTGAAAGAGATGGTGGCTGTGCTGAGGCAAATGACTGAGGAACATTAGAAGGAGAATTGCACGCTCACGGAGAAAGTCGAAAGACTCAGAACCGAAAACAAGCACAGAACGCCCGGACAGTGAAATTCGCCCCAACCAAACGTAGGCAACTTGATTTCTCGACGCCCGGCGACCTAACGAGAAACCCTTCGCAACATCGTTTTCAAATCTTATACGAACTGAATCCTCCCGCAACTAGACCCAACACAACGAATCCTCCACCGTTAATCTGACCGCGGAGGCTTGCGATGCCAAACGATGTGGAGGATTGCAGAGACAAAGATTTGACCTTACCTGTAAACTAAGTTGAGCAACAATCCAACAACGAGGAAGAAAGGATAGAGGCGGATCGATACATCCTCGAATGGAGCGACGAAGAGTTCGTAGAGAAAGAAGAAAACGTCCAACAGACTAAACGAAACGAGTCGGTAAAACGGCGACGAACCATAAAGCGAAACAAATTAAAGGAGCTTAGAGTCGCGCAATCGCAAACAACCGTAGAGATGAAAACTGTAAGATCTCAAGTTCACAGGGAAATGAGCGATGCACCGTAGATCGCTCGTGTCCTAGAGGAGACACGGAAGACGCCTTTCACGACTCGAATAACGGAGACACGAATCCCTAATCCATGCAAACTTAAAATACCAAGCTATGACGGAACAACTAATCCAAAAGCTCACATGATGTCTTTCCGCATAGCAATGGGAAGAGCCAATATGGGCAAAGAGAGAAAGACACCGGTTAGTGCCTCTTGTTCGTAGAACATCCGAAAGGGGCAGCACTTGAATGGTTCTACAGTCTAGGACGTGACTCCATTGATAGCTTCCAACAGCTATCCTCAGTATTCGTGAAACAATATTCAATATTTATGGATGAGGACACTTCTGATGTCGATCTTCGGGAGATGAATCAAAGCCCGACAAAACGCCTAAGGTAATTTATCGAAAGATTCAAGAAGGTGGCATCAAGGATCGAAGGCTTAAGAAACAAAGTCGGCATTGCAAAGAAAGCACTATGGTATGAATCAGACTTCAGGAAGGAAATCTCGCTGAACAGGCCCCAAACGATTGCGGACGCCTTACACAGGGCAATAGACTTCATAGTCGGCAAAGAAGTGTAGGAACTGTTTAGTTGATCCTGATTCAATTTACAGATTCATATCAACCTAAACATACAGATCTAGGTTCTCTTGAATAGAAACATTAGATGATCTCACCTTTTACCTGTTTGTTGCAGCGGAAGGAATAGAACAGGTCAGAGATCAGAGAGATACACCGAGGGATGAATCCTCCAAAGGTTCACACACGCGATCACAGAAAACGGCTGCTAGACCGAGCTGGTGGGAGGCGCAGGGAGAGAGGAGAATCGGCGCTGGGGGCTAGGGTTAGGGAGAAAAGACTTGGCTTTTAGTTTATAAAAGCCTTCTCTTTCCCTTTTGGGCTTTTGGGCCCAAAATACCAATCTGATTAAATCCCATGGATTTAATCAGACCCATTAGTCTCTCTCTTAGTACGACAAATGCCTGGCACTTTTACCGTACTTCTGCTAAGCCGTTCCAACACATTTTCCTGTTAGCTTAGGCGTGTGACCCATATGGGATCATATAATAAAGGCAATAAGTCCAAGACTTATAGATCATGAGCGGACTCTAGCAAGCCATCATGATCCCCAGTATTATATGACTTATGTCTGATCTTTGACATACTCTTACTTTCTAGAGACAGTACCGAGATTACTGGACACAATTCCAACAATCTCCCACTTGTACTGGAATCTCTGTATTCATAATCCTTTTGTCACAATATCTCGATTAGTCATAAGGCAAGATTAGTGTCATCCTTATAAAGCCTAATCTTGTTCATCGGACTCTGATTTGATACTGACAATCCAAACGACTCGGGAAAGTCCGTTTGAGCATGGCCATGCATTTTCCAGTATTCAAATCTCCGATTGGCCTAGAGATATTCACTCCATTTATATTGGAGGGACAAATCCCGTCTTGTTCCATCACTGTAAACTACTCATTTCATAATGTACCCAAACAAGGTCCTTATAACTATCGCAGAACGATAGCGTTAGACAATGATCAAAGTACATCAGTCCATGGGCAGTCACATGCATGTGAACTCAGGTCTAAGGACTATACTCTATAGTCGTAGTAAGAATCTCTTATGACACAGATATAAATATCCTGAAGAGTTCTTATAAGCGGGTCTTGTCCGGTCGTATGTTCCCAAACATACACCTATGTACTGACTTTGATGCCGCGCATCTATGACACACTGAGACTTTGTCATAAGTCACGTACCAATCCAGTCTCACACGGTTGTTGGTGTTCCAATTTCAACAACCTTCGACTAGGGACAGGATGATATAAAACATTTATCAAATATAGGGTCTCATGATCAAGCTAAATGACTTCGATGACTCAAGATCAAGTCATTTACTTCGATGACCTATAAAATGGTTTATATCACTTTGGAACGATTATTTCATCACAGTTAAAATAATCTTGAAATAATAATTTCATTAAACATCTTAAATGTTGTTTCAAGAACATATCCAATAACTAAATAAAGCCCTTTAATAACTCCCACTGAAATTAAGACTACATCTTAATTTCACTTATCCTACAGCAACAGTCCGCGACTCGTGCTTAGGCCTAAGGAGTGGCTTCGTTAATAGATTAGCAACGTTCTCATTCGTTGAAACTTGCTGATCTACTTAACATCTCTGTCATTTATCTTACGGAATAGGTTATACCTATCCTCAAGGTGTTTGGACCTCTGATGTGCAGCTAGTCTCATCTATGCTGGGAATCACATCAAGTTCAGTGACGAACTCTTCTTTCCAAACAACCTCTTTCGCCACTTCCCAAGCTGCGAAATGTTCAGCTTAACTCATTGAGTCAGCAACAGTGCCTTGCACCGGACTGTGATCGGAAATCATCTTTGTCTATTGGAAACTTGCCTTTCAGACTCTATCGACTTATAGCACCTCACTTTCTCCGTAAATCAAGAACTTATCCTTAGTATTCCTCAAATACTTTAGGACATACTTTAGGAAACTTGATTCTTTGCTGGATTTGACTGGTCTTTATTTGTCTTGCTTAACATTAAAGCAACATCAAACAAGTATGTTTCATGGCATACATGATAGATCCAATTGCCGACGCATATGGAATCTCATCCATGCATTTAAGCTCAGCAGTTATCGTAGGATACTGTATCTTGCTTAACTTAATGCCATGTGACATTGGCATAAAACCCTTCTTGGATTGCTCAAAATGTGTAGGACTTTGTCAATTTAAGAATCCTGACTTTGTCCTACCAGCTCTTTTGGATCTCTATCTTTAGATCCAAAATCCAAGAACTACGTGACTTTACCCATGTCAATAATTAAACCAACTCCCAAGCTAGTCCTTTACCGACTACAGCGTTGGGATGTTATATCCGAGAATCAGTATGTCATCGACATACACTTTGAGAAATGCAATATCGCTCCCACTAATCTATTAGTAAACACACAGTTCCGCTTCGTTCCTGTTCAAGTCAAAACCTTGACTACTTCAACAGAACGAAGATTCCAACTCCGATATGTTTGCTTCCATCCATGAATGGATCGATGAAGCCAATTTACACAAAATGTAATTCTTCGGAGTCTGGGCTCACTTTCGCTTCCTAGGATTTCGCAGATTCGTCGCTTTCAATGATCATCAGATCATGCGAACATTCAATGATCATCAGGCTGAACTAATGACGAGAATTCACTCTCGGATTAGTGACTGATTCTTTCATATCTGCGAACTTCAGGCTCCACAGGTGTAGATTCTACAGAAATCTGTAAATCCTTCCGCTGCTCTCCCTCAATAGGTTAAGCAGCCTCCTGTATATTTCTCGAATTTCTTCGAGTTGTACTTTTACTCCCACTGTTCTTCTTGGAAAGTAACTTCCCTTCTTAGAAAACAGAATGGTCGTAAAAATACTTTTTACTCCCACTGTTCTTCTTGGAAAATAACTTCCCTTCTTAGAAAACAGATTGGACGTAAAAGTAACAAGCCTTAGTTTCTCTAGGACAACCAGCGAAGTAGCATAACTACAAATACTCAGTAAAGACAAATTTGGATCGATTCCAATCCACATTAACGTGGTGTCTTTCAACTGATATTTGTGGAACTATTTTGGCGTAAACTTAGATATTTTAGAGCGTTATTCTTAAATAATATCATGGAAGATTCATGTGACTCATCTTTAATCATTTCTAATAAGATCTGATTCTTTCTCACAGAAACACCTTCAGTTTTTCAGGAGAAATGAGCTGTGAAACGATTTCACACTCACTAAGATGATCACACAATCAATGACTTAAGTATTCTCACTCGTGATTTAATCCAGAGTCTTAATACTTTTGTCACTTAGATCCTATACTTCATTATGGAACTCTTTCGACCATGTCAAAGAATTCCGACTTGTGTCTCATCAAATGAACACAGTCACACTCACTGAAGTAATCAGTAGAGACAATGAAGTACAGGAAATTTTCTCTGGCATTACTGCTCATTGGGCCACATACATCAGTATGTTCCAGGTCCAATAAGCCTTTGGGCCTTTCTCTAGCTTGGCTAAGATAGGCCCTTTTCCTTTTGGTCCAGTAAACAGAATTCAAGTCTCATAAGATATCTTATCAAATGAGCCCAACAGTCCATAACTATGGGATTTCTGAATCCGACTTACTCTATGTGACCAAGACTTTTATGCCAAGAAAAATCAGGTTTAATTCATTATATTTAAACCAATTCAGTATTTATGTTACATTTAGGCACTCTTTGGTTTAAGATATAAAACCCATTCCATGAATAGGGTGCTACAATTAATATTTCATTAAGATCAAAAGAACAAAACTTGTCTTTTATCAAAATGAAAAACATTCAAATTCTTACAAGAAAATGAAAGACAACTCTGCTTAAAGCAGGTACATTGTAGCAATTACTTAATACAAAACCAAGCCTCAAAGGGATCTATAAGTGAAAAACCCTACGGCTGAGGCAGCATTCCAAGCTCCTTCCAGACATGTAGTTTCACTTGCCCTTCCTTCAACGTTCTACTGTTGCTTAGGCTCTGCATATTATCACAAATATCAGTGCCACAACCAGTATCCAATACCATTAAGGTAGAACTTGAAGTAATAACATGAATACCTGAGGAAGTAGTCGCATACATCGACTTTAACTCCTCATCATCTTCCATGAATTTAATGCAATCTCTCTTCCAATGCCCTGTCTCCTTACAGTAGCAGCACTTACCAACGTAAGAGGTATCTGACTCGGGCTCAGAAGACACACGCTTGCCATGATTCAAAATCTGGACAACTTTGTCTTCACCCTTGTCAGCATTAGGTTTAGTAAACCTACCCTTCTCATTCATGAGATTGTACAGGGTACTCTTCACGTTTGGCTCAACTGTCTTGAGCATATCATGCAGTTCAGTCAGCGTCTTCGTTAAGCCTTTCTTGATATAGTTCCTTCTGAACTTATCATAGCTTGACGGCAGTGACTGCAGAATGATCTCAGTTGCCAATTCTTGGCTAACTGGATAATCCAGTTTCCTCAGGTTATCAATGTAACCCATCATTTTACTGACATGAGGACTCACTGGATGATCATTTGGTAGCTTGCAGCCAGTGAGAGACTTAACCAACTGGTATCTCTCCACCCTTATCTGCTCCTGAAATTTCAATTTCAGGCTGCTGATCATCTCTATTGGCGACTCCATGTTCTCATATTGCTTCCGCAAGTCTGAGTCCATGGTAGCCAATATCAGACCACGCACATCTACCGCATCATTATAATGCTTATTCCAAGCATCATATACTGCATGAGAAGCATTGGACCCGATCCTCACGGGGAGAGCTCTCTCAAGAACATAGTCCTTTCTCTCCTGTCTGAGGACTAGCCTCAGGTTCCGCGACCAAGTCAAGAAATTTGATCCGTTCAGCTTGTCCATCTCAAGGACAGACCGGATCGAGAAAGTGTTTTGATTGTTTGTGCTAGTCATAACTGAAAATTAAGATAAAAGGATTTTAGTTAATATGTTTAATATGATTAATCTCGTATTAAATTTAATATGATTAATCACGCATTATATTCAATAACATAAGTTACCCTCAATAGAATATAATGATTCCAAGATCCACATATAACTAAGATTAAAGTGGGCCACTGGCCGTCACCCAACCTTAGCTTATTTCGGTAAGCCCTATATCGGCTAATTATATCCGTGATATAACTCTTGGTTGTGAATCTGGGCCCGAGGCCCAATCCACTCTGATGTCTCAAGGCCCGGGACTCCCGATGGCCCAGTCAAGAAAACCAGACTATACAGTCATGTAATCATTAATGTCTGGGACTCCCAATGACATTTATGAATCACAAACCGTCTTATCCACGCAAAAACAGACACCCTCACACTGTAAGGCCATGAATACAATTGAATGGGCTTCGACAGCTGACATAGAATGGACAAGACATCCAGCGCTTGATATTGTTTGAGGTTCGTAGGTTTATTTTAAAATCTCATTCCCAAAATAGAAGATTACTATTTCGGGAAACTTTCCATTTTAGAAAACCTACTATTTTTGGAAACTTTCTAAAATTGGAAACTTTCTAAAAACGGAAACTTTCTAACTTTAGAAATTTCTTAAAATCCAAAACCGGCAAATCCAGAAACTTCTATTTTAAGAAACTTTCTAATTTCAAAAATTTCGGAAACTTTAATTTAAAATTGACTTTATAATTTTATAAAATAAATTTTAAATTGATCTGAAGAAAGACTCAAATAATTGGCCCAATTGTTTTAACTTCTTGGCCCGAGGCCCAAGAATTGGTCCATGTCCAAGACATGACCCAATTGTCCAATTAAATGACATAACCGGTCTGGTTCATTAAAATTGGTCTAACCAAATTTTAATTACTACGATGACCACAATTGTCAACCGGTTATTTACTAAACCGGATTTTCTCAATTTATTTGGTCCAACCAAATCAAATTAGAAAATCCTGGTTTAGGCACAAAATCCAATAATTCTTTCGACATTGGATTTCTTATCCCGGTTTAACCAGATTTAATAAAATTATTAAAATCTGTTTATTAAACTGAGACGTTTGATTTAAATCAAAATTCTAAACCGAACCGAACCGATTGAACCGTGATCACGTTGCCCTAGCTTTGCGATCAAGGAACGATCGTCCAGCCGCAAGCCGTGCGCCAACGATCCGAGATCGAGACGACAGCCGGACGGGACGATCCATCGGGACGGGATGGTGCTCGGGTCAGGCGGGATGATGCTCGGCGTGAGGTGCACACGATCGTATTGATCCATGCTCAAAGCACGCGATCAGCTCGTCGATCGGCTCATCACTCGCCGTGAGCTTCAAGCGATCGGCATGATCACGCGATCGATCCGCGATCGACCCGTGCATCAAACGATCCGCTCGGCAGTGATCATGCGATCGATCATGGATCGACCCATGCATCAAAACCGTCGGCCGATCACAAAAACATGTCATATAGCATGTTTTGCGATTTGATTAATGTGTTTAGGGTTCAATTCGTTTCTTAAGTGTTTTATCTTATCAATAGTTGATTCAAAACACTTCTAAACAGATTAAACAACCTAAACATGAATCTAAAACAAGAAATCCTAAGAACCAATGGCTCTGATACCACTGTAGGAACTGTTTAGTTGATCCTGATTCAATTTACAGATTCATATCAACCTAAACATACATATCTAGGTTCTCTTGAATAGAAACATTAGATGATCTCACCTTTTACCTGTTTGTTGCAGCGGAAGGAATAGAACAGGTCAGAGATCAGAGAGATACACCGAGGGATGAATCCTCCAAAGGTTCACACACGCGATCACAGAAAACGGCTGCTAGACCGAGCTGGTGGGAGGCGCAGGGAGAGAGGAGAATCGGCGCTGGGGGCTAGGGTTAGGGAGAAAAGACTTGGCTTTTAGTTTATAAAAGACTTCTCTTTCCCTTTTGGGCTTTTGGGCCCAAAATACCAATCTGATTAAATCCCATGGATTTAATCAGACCCATTAGTCTCTCTCTTAGTACGACAAATGCCTGGCACTTTTACCGTACTTCTGCTAAGCCGTTCCAACACATTTTCCTGTTAGCTTAGGCGTGTGACCCATATGGGATCATATAATAAAGGCAATAAGTCCAAGACTTATAGATCATGAGCGGACTCTAGCAAGCCATCATGACCCCCAGTATTATATGACTTATGTCTGATCATTGACATACTCTTACTTTCTAGAGACAGTACCGAGATTACTGGACACAATTCCAACAAGAAGAAATGAAAGTCCTATCCTAGAAGCACAAATTGACGAAACATCCAAACAAAGATGTATGGCTGCCCACTAATGCATGCTACGACAAACGAAGTTCGAAGACGAGCAGCAGTGCATGACATGAAAAGATGGGTGGATCACACAACTATCAGGCCGGCTCGAACAAGCGAGGAAGCGGGTCGGCTGAACTAGGGAAAGCTCCATGGAGTACGTGGATAAGAAACTCTAACTCATAAGACGAAAAAGCATTCTGTGAGCATCATCAGTCGTATGGGCATCACATGGCCAATTCTCGCGGATTGGGCATCAAACTCGCGGCAAAACTCGTGGTCGGAGAACTCGGAGATGAGGTAAGTGTCAAAGACTTCAACGACAACAAAGCCAGAAGTCGACCGATCAGGGCAAACAAGGGCAACGAGCCGAATCAGCACGACCATGAGCAAAACCCTCGAGAAGAACCAACAAAACATGTAATAATATACAAAAGAGAATAAACAACGAAGATCCTAACGCAAATGACCGACAAAGGATAAATATGATCACTGAAAGATCGCAATACCGCCAGGATGCGAGGCCATCCATTAATCCTTATCCCAGACAGCCGTGGAGATTCAACAACTATTAGAGACAGACAAGGAGAAGTGCCCATTGGAACACGTCCTATCAGACCCCGGGCCACATAATAACGTTAGAAGACATTTGGATTTCAGGAATCGATTAACCACGCTATGATCCTCTCATCATCGAACTAACCATCAACGATCATAACATACCAAGTATCTTAGTCGATACATGAAGTTCTGTGGACGTAATCTTCAGTAACACCTTGAGGAGAACGAACGTAAGCTTGAACGAAGTATCACCTTTCCCATCATTGTTAGCGGGATTTACTGTAGACGCAACAATAAACTCGGAACTATTAAGTTGCCAGTACGGGCCGGAGGGATCAATACGATCGTCAAATTTTTGGTGATAGACTATCCATTAATCTACAGCGCAATTGTAGTAACTCCATGGATAAATTTCAAGAGAGCCTCCCATCGACCAATCATCTATGCGTGAAGTTCTTAACGCCTTCCGGAGTCATGAAGATTTGGGGACGCCAGGACAGCCAACTCTGAATCGTCCCCGAAGCAACGAACACTATCGACAAACAAACAAACCAAAAACAAGATACCAACCCCATAAATCGACAATCATAGTCAATGTTTCTTCGAAGGAGATTTGGTCCTAAGGAATGTGTGGCGCAATCCGATGTTGGATCGTTTAGTGTTTCCTGATTCAATTCTCAATTGATTCATCCTACTAAACATGCAGATCTAGGTTCTCTTATTTAGAAACTTAATTGATCTCACCTTTTACCTTGTTTATGCAGCGGAATGGGAGGTAAGGTCAGAGATCAGCAGAACCACCAAGGGATGGATCCTCCAAAGGCTCACACACGCACACCGGGAAATTTGGCTGCTAGACCAGCTTAGAGAGGAGGCGCAGAGAGAGAGATGGGAGGCACAGAGTGCTGAGAAAAATTAGAGAGCTTTTGGTCAAGTTTTATTCATTGAAACTCCCTTTAGTTCTCATGGGCTTTTGGGCCCAATTCTCAGTTCTGATTAAATCCCATGGATTTAATCAGGCCCTTTATACTCTCTAAGTACAGTAAATGCCTAGCACTTTTACCGTACTTCTGCTAAACCGTTCCTTCGTATTTTCCCGTTAGCTTAGGCGTGTGACCCATATGGGATCATATAATAAAGGCAATAAGTCCAAGACTTATAGATCATGAGCGGACTCTAGCAAGCCATCATGACCCCCAGTATTATATGACTTATGTCTGATCATTGACATACTCTTACTTTCTAGAGACAGTACCGAGATTACTGGACACAATTCCAACAATCTCCCACTTGTACTGGAATCTCTGTATTCATAATCCTTTTCTCAATATCTCGATTAGTCATAAGGCAAGATTAGTGTCATCCTTATAAAGCCTAATCTTGTTCATCGGACTCTGATTTGATACTGACAATCCAAACGACTCGGGGCAGTCCGTTTGAGCATGGCCATGCATTTACCAGTATTCAAATCTCCGATTGGCCTAGAGATATTCACTCCATTTATATTGGAGGGACAAATCCCGTCTTGTTCCATCACTGTAAACTACTAATTTCATAATACACCCAAACAAGGTCCTTATAACTATCGCTTAACGACAGCATTAGACAATGATCAAAGCGCATTAGTTCATGTGCAGTCACATGCATGCGAACTCAGTCTAAGGACTATACTCTATAGTCGTAGTAAGAATCTCTTATGACACAGATATAAATATCCTGAAGAGTTCTTATAATCGGGTCTTGTCCGGTCGTATGTACCCTACATACACCTATGTACTGACTTTGATGCCGTGCATCTATGACACACTGATACTTTGTCATAAGTCACATACCAATCCAGTCTCACACGGTTGTTGGTGTTCTAATTTCAACAACCTTCGACTAGGGACATGATGATATAAGCCATCTATCAAATATAGGGTCTCATGATCAAGCTAAATGACTTTGATAACTCAAGATCAAGTCACTTACTTCGATGACCTATAAAATGGGTCATATCACTTTGGAACGATTATTTCATCACAGTTAAAATAATCTTGAAATAATAATTTCATTAAACATCTTAAATGTTTTACAAGAACATATCAAATAACTAAATAAAGCCCTTTAATAACTCCCACTGAAATTAAGACTGCATCTTAATTTCACTTATCCTACAACAACAGTCCGCGACTCGTGCTTAGGCCTAAGGAGTGGCTTCGTTAATAGATTAGCAACGTTCTCATTCATTGAAACTTGCTGATCTTCTTAACATCTCTGTCATTTATCTCACGGAATAGGTTATACCTACCCTCAAGGTGTTTGGACCTCTGATGTGCAGCTAGTCTCATCTATGCTGGGAATCACATCAAGTTCAGTGACGAACTCTTCTTTCCAAACAACCTCTTTCGCCGCTTTCCAAGCTGCGAAATGTTCAGCTTAAGTCATGGAGTCAGCAACAGTGCCTTGCACCGCCAGACAGACACAAGATATAACCGGACTGTGACCGGAAATCATCTTTGTCCGTTGGAAACTTGCCTTTCAGACTCTACCGACTCGTAGCACCTCACTTTCTCCGTAAATCAAGAATTTATCCTTAGTATTCCTCAAATACTTTAGGATATTCTTTACGGCAATCCAGTGATTCTTTGCTGGATTTGACTGGTCTTTACTTGTCTTGCTTAACATTAAAATAACATCAAACAAGTACGTTTCATGGCATACATGATAGATCCAATTGCCGACGCATATGAAATCTTATCCATGCATTTAAGCTCAGCAGTTATCGTAGGACACTGTGTCTCGCTTAACGTAATGCCATGTGACATTGGCATAAAACCCTTCATGGAATGCTGAAAACGTGTAGGACTTTGTCAATTTAAGAATCCTGACTTTGTCCTACCAGCTCTTTCGGATCTCTATCTTTAGATCCAAAATCCAAGAACTACGTGGCTTTACCCATGTCAATCATAGAACCAACTCCCAAGCCAGTCCTTTACCGACTGCAGCATTGGGACGTTATTTCCGAGAATCAGTATGTCCTCGACATACAATATGAGAAATGCAATATCGCTCCCACTTATCTATCAGCAAACGCACAGTTCCACTTCGTTCCTGTTCAAGTCAAAATCTTGACTACTTCAACAGAACGAAGATTCCAACTCCGATATGTTTGCTTCTATCCATGAATGGATCGATGAAGCTAACTTACACATTGTGTAATTTTTCGGAGTCCGGGCTCTCTTTCGCTTCTTTGAATTTCGCAGATTCGTTGCTTTCTATGATCATCAGATCATGCGAACTTTTAATGATCATCAGGTTCAACTAATGACGAGAAATCACTCTCGGATTAGTGACTGATTCATTCATATCTGCGAACTTCAGGCTCTACAGGTGTAGATTCTACAGAAATCTGCAAATCCATCCGCTGCTCTTCCTCAACAGGTTGAGCAGCCTCCTGTATTTCTCGAAATTCTTCGAGTTACACTTTTACTCCCACTGTTCTTCTTGGAAAGTAACTTCCCTTCTTAGAAAACAGAATGGACGTAAAAGATAACAAGCCTTGGTTTCCCTATGACAACCAGCGAAGTAGCTCAACTACAAATACTCAGTAAAGACGAATTTGGATCGATTCCAATCCACATTTACGTGGTGTCTTTCAACTGATATTGGTGGAACTATTTCAGCGTAAATTTAGATATTTCTAGAGCGTTATTCTTAAAGAATATCATGGAAGATTCGTGTGACTCATCTTTAATCATTTCCATTAAGATCTGATTCTTTCTCACAGAAACACCCCTAGGTGTTCAGGAGAAATGAGCTGTGAAACGACTTCACACTCATTCAGATGATCACACCATCAATGACTTAAGTATTCTCACTCGAGATCTAATCCAGAGTCTCAATACTTCAGTCACTCAGATTCTATACTTCATTCTGGAACTCTTTCGACCATGTCAAAGAATTTCGACTTGTGTCTCATCAAATGAACACAGTCTTACTCACTGAAGTAATCAGTAGAGACAATGAAGTACAGGAAACTTTCTCTGGCATTACTGCTCATCGGACCACATACATGAGTATGTTCAATCTCCAATAAGCCTTTGGGCCTTTCTCTAGCTCGGCTAAGATGGGCCCTTTGTCTTTTGGTCCAGTAAGCAGAATTCAAGTCTCATAAGATATCCATTCAAATGAGCCCAAAAGTCCATAACTATGGGGTTTCTGAATCCGACTTACTCTATTTGACCAAAAACATTTACGCCAAGAAAAATCAGGTTTAATTCATCAGATTTAAACCAATTCGGTATTTATGTTACATTTAGGCACTCTTTGGTTTAAGATATAAAACCCATTCCTTGAATAGGGTGCTACAATTAATATTTCATTAAGATCAAAAGAACAAAACTTGTCTTTTATCAAAATGAAAAACATTCAAATTCTTACAAGAAAATGAAAAACAACTCTGCTTAACGCAGGTACATTGTAGCAATTACTTAATACAAAACCAAGCCTCAAAGGGATCTATAAGTGAAAACCCTACGGCTGAGGCAGCATCCCAAGCTCCTTCCAGACACGCAGTTTCACTTGCCCTTCCTTCAAAGTTCTACTGTTGCCCAGGCTCTGCATATTATAACAAATATCAGTGCCACAACCAGTATCCAATACCTATAAGGTATAACTTGAAGTAATAACATGAATACCTGAGGAAGTAGTCTCATACATCAACTTTAACTCCTCATAATCTTCCATGAATTTAATGCAATTTCTCTTCCAATGCCCAGTCTCTTTACAGTAGCAGCACTTACCAACGTAAGAGGTATCTGACTCGGGCTCAGAAGACACACGCTTGCCATGATTCAAAATCTGGACAACTTTGTCTTCACCCTTGTCAGCATTAGGTTTAGTAAACCTACCCTTCTCATTCATGAGATTGTACTGGGTACTCTTCACGTTTGGCTCAACTGTCTTGAGCATATCATGCAGTTCAGTCAGCGTCTTCGTTAAGCCTTTCTTGATATAGTTCCTTCTGAACTTATCATAGCTTGACGGCAGTGACTGCAGAATGATCTCAGTTGCCAATTCTTGGCTAACTGGATAATCCAGTTTCCTCAGGTTATCAATGTAACCCATCATTTTACTGACATGAGGACTCACTGGATGATCATTTGGTAGCTTGCAGCTAGTGAGAGACTTAACCAACTGGTATCTCTCCACTCTTACCTGCTCCTGAAATTTCAATTTCAGGCTGCTGATCATCTCTATTGGCGACTCCATGTTCTCATATTGCTCCCGCAAGTCTGAGTCCATGGTAGCCAATATCAGACCACGCACATCTACCGTATTATTATAATGCTTATTCCAAGCATTATATACTGCATGAGAAGCATTGGACCCGATCCTCACGGGGAGAGCTCTCTCAAGGACATAGTCCTTTCTCTCCTGTCTGAGGACTAGCCTCAGGTTCCGCGACCAAGTCAAGAAATTTGATCCGTTCAGCTTGTCCATCTCAAGGACAGACCGGATCGAGAAAGTGTTTTGATTGTTTGTCCTAGTCATAACTGAAATTTAAGATAAAAGAATTTTAGTTAATATGTTCAATATGATTAATCTCGCATTATATTTAATATGATTAATCTCGCATTATATTCAATAACATCAGTTACCCTCAATAGAATATAATGATTCCAAGATCCACATATAACTAAGATCAAAGTGGGCCACTGGCCGTCACCCAACCTTAGCTTATATCGGTAAGCCCTATCTCGGCTAATTATATCCGTGATATAACTCTTGGTTGTGAATCTGGGCCCGAGGCCCAATCCACTCTGATGTCTCAAGGCCCGGGACTCCCGATGGCCTTGTCAAGAAAACCAGACTATACAGTCATGTAATCATTAATGTCTGGGACTCCCAATGACGTTTATGAATCACAAACCGTCTTATCCACGCAAAAGTAGACACCCTCACACTGTAAGGCCATGAATACAATTGAATGGGCTTCGACAGCTGACATAGACTGGACAAGACATCCAACGCTTGATATTATTTGAGGTTTGTAGGTTTATTAAAAAATTCATCCCAAAATAGAAGGTTACTATTTTGGGAAACTTTCCTTTTTGGAAACCTACTAATTTTGGAAACTTTCTAATAATGGGAATTTCCTAAAATCCAAAACATGCAAATCTAGAAAATTCTATTTTAAGAAACTTTCTAATTTCAAAATTTTGGAAACTTATTAATTTTAAAAAATCGATTTTTATAATTATTTTATAAAAATAAATTTTAAATTAATCTGATGAAAAGACTCAAATAATTGGCCCAATTGTTTTAACTTCTTGGCCCGAGGCCCAAGAATTGGTCTATGTCCAAGACATAACCCAATTGCCCAATTAAATGACATAACCGGTCTGGTTCATTAAAATTGGTCTTAACCAAAGTTAATTACTACGATGACCACAATTGTCAACCGGTTATTTACTAAACCGGATTTTCTCAATTTATTTGGTCCAACCAAATCAAATTAGAAAATCACTGGTTTAGGCACAAAATCCAATTTTTCGACTTTGGATTTCTTATCCCGGTTTAACCAGAACTTAATAAAAATTATTAAATCTGTTTATTAAACCGTGACGTTTTGATTTTAATCAAGTTTTAAACCGAACCGAACCGAATTGGTCACGAACCAATCATGGTTGTGCCTAGCTCCACGATCACCATCGCCCAGCCGCAAGTCGTGCTATCCACGATCCGGACGGCCGAGAGCCTCACGCGATCGGGACGGGAGCTGGACGGGTCGATTGTTCGGGACGTCCGCGAGCGAGACACGATCCGGACGGCCGTGAGCCTCACGCGATCGAGCAAGCAGCTGGACAGGGACGGGACGATCGGGACGATGCCGAGAGATCACGGACGCGATCTCGGTCGATCGGTCCATCTCTCGATCACGATCGGGACGCGATCCATCCGTTGATCGGGACGCGACCATGCAACACGATCCTTGTCGATCGGTTCGTGCGTCTGTCTCGATCCGGACGATCCGACGCATACCAATTCATATAGATTGGATCATGCGATTTCTTGTTTGTTTAGGTTTTTAATTCTTTGTTTCTTAAGTGTTTTTCCTTATCAGTAGATTGATTCAAAAACACTTCTTAAACAATCCTAAACAAGATTCTAAACAAGAAAAACCACATAACCAATAGCTCTGGTACCACTGTTGGATCGTTTAGTGTTTCCTGATTCAATTCTCAATTGATTCATCCTACTAAACATGCAGATCTAGGTTCTCTTATTTAGAAACTTAATGGATCTCACCTTTTACCTTGTTTATGCAGCGGAATGGGAGGTAAGGTCAGAGATCAGCAGAACCACCAAGGGATGGATCCTCCAAAGGCTCACACACGCACACCGGGAAATTTGGCTGCTAGACCAGCTTAGAGAGGAGGCGCAGAGAGAGAGATGGGAGGCGCAGAGTGCTGAGAAAAATTAGAGAGCTTTTGGTCAAGTTTTATTCATTAAAACTCCCTTTAGTTCTCATGGGCTTTTGGGCCCAATTCTCAGTTCTGATTAAATCCCATGGATTTAATCAGGCCCTTTATACTCTCTAAGTACAGTAAATGCCTAGCACTTTTACCGTACTTCTGCTAAACCGTTCCTTCGTATTTTCCCGTTAGCTTAGGCGTGTGACCCATATGGGATCATATAATAAAGGCAATAAGTCCAAGACTTATAGATCATGAGCGGACTCTAGCAAGCCATCATGACCCCCAGTATTATATGACTTATGTCTGATCATTGACATACTCTTACTTTCTAGAGACAGTACCGAGATTACTGGACACAATTCCAACATCCGACAATTCAAAGTCCATGATCAGACTAGGAAGGACCATACAGAATTCCGAAGGAGATTAATCCTGAAGTGTACGAGCTCGAAACTATGGAATACGTCAGGCTATTGAAAGGCTGGAACACAATGCATCTTAGGAAATACCGCCATTAAGACTTCTAAATGTCTCAAAAAAATATTTTTTTAAAGACGCTTCGAACTACGGGAAGGCTTGATCCCCGAAAGGGGTACGTAGGCAGCCGATTCTTTGATCAGTTCAGATGTCCCCATGTCAAAAATGGGGGGGGGGGGGGGGAGTGGATCCGTACATAACTATACTTCCACATCGAAAATTTAAAAATTCTTGAAACAATTTTTGGACTCGAATGCGACCATGTTAGAAGCAAATCCTTGGACAAAACTGATCGGAACATCCATCCGCACAGAACATCCACAAGAAGATGCTCAAAAAGCCGAGCAAACCAGCTCGGAAATCCAAGCAGATTAGCTTTGAAATTCAGAGCAAACCAGTTCGGAAATCCAAGTAGATCAGCTCAGAAATATGAAGCAGATTAGCTCGGAAATTTCGAGCAAACCAGCTCGGGTTTTCGGGAATAAACATTTGCCTGGAAGATCCGAGCATGCTACCTTTATCGATTAACGGAAAAACTTGTCCGTTCATGAACCCAACCAATTTTGAGACCTACTCGAACAGTTTCCTTCGGACACCCAACTCACAAAGCTCTTCACTCGATACTACTTCAAGGAACTCGATACACCAGAGCCCGATCTCACAAGCTCAACGTCTTCACAAAGGTTCAACAACCAAATCATATGCTCATAATTTTCCGGTAAACGATAAACAACTTTTTGGTTACTTTTGATTTGATTTAGTTTTCTTAGAATCAAACATAGGATTCGAAATTCATAGTTTAGTAAAACAGTCCAATTCATTAATTGTCATATCATCCCAAGTCAAGTCTAGTACATTTGCATTCTCTATCTCGTCTGTTGCTGGCCACATCAGATGAACAAATACATCCTTTACAGATCCCAACCAACACAACTAATACGGATTGAGGTTCTATACATCGAACAAATGCATTCTTTACGGATCTTAACCAACACGTTCTATACGGACTGAGGCTCTATACATCCAACAAACGGATAAAAATACGCTATACAAATTATTAATACCCGCTAGATATGTTTACTATCGATGAAGGGAACATAAGTCGAGGATATCTCGCCCCCAGTACTGGATTTAGAGTAAACCTTAAAACCCAGTAGACGCTGCTTAGCACACTGGGTCACGACATCATGACCAAGTATACCTTGGTCTGGTATCCGCGAGGTGAGTCATACATGATATCAACTTACTATTGACAACGGGAATACCGAGATCAAAGTAAGCATCAAAACACGGTAAACGCTCCTCAGCACGCTGGTCTAAAGGACATCCATGTCGAGTACTCTTGGCCGGTATCCGCTGACATCAATTTTCTATCGATAAGGGAATATAAGACGAGATGTCTCGCACTAGTACTGAACTCGAAGTAAATTACAAAACCCAGTTAAACGCTTCCGAGCACGCTGGTCTTAGTCATCAAAGGTTCGTAAGTAGAGTATATTTCGCTAACCTTCGAACTTAACTTAACATCCAGTTAGACGCTTCCGAGCACGCTGGTATTAGTCATCACAAGTTTGTAAGTGATAGGTCATAAGTTTTACCCTATACTAACTGCAAGTGCACAGTATATCAATGTAGTACTTTAGGGATCGAATCCACGAGGACTCTAGGGAACGATAGGATTAGAACTAAAAAGATTAAACTAGGAGAAAGCAAATTGTAATGAATAACTAAAAAGCAAGCAAGAAAGTAAATCAGTAGCAAGTTGTGGTTGTAAGCAATAAACTAAGGGCGCTAAGTCTAGGGCGTTCTCAGGAAATCAGACAAGCAGATAAATTATTCAGTCAGGATCTAATTAAACTCTGTTCTAGAACTCAAACACAAATATAGAATTAACCAACTGTCGTTGCGAGAATTCTCTAAGTCTAAGTGCAGCAATCCAAATTCCTTTGCAATTACTAACAGATTAAAACAGCTTTAATTTCAAGTTCGATATGTTCACAATCTAATTAAACCAAATTCCTTTGCGAGTAATTAAATTGCTCAACCTCAATAGTTCAGATTCTAAACCACACTGTCGTGTCGTATTTAGCAACCTAAGATCTAGATTCTAATTGATCAGGTTAGAACTAGCATTAAACACAATTTAGTTTGAAGAACATCTATTGATGTGAATCCTTAACTGAATTAATTATATCTAGCAAGTCATGAAATCCCTATGAGAAACCCTAAACCTAACTATGAAACTACTCAGACATCGAATATGAAGACATAATCAATGAATTAATAGATATCATAAAAGAGATTAGAATAATAAAGGGGTTCGAAAACTTCTCCAAAACAAAGTGTAGTACAAGATCAGATCAGCCTCAAAAGCTCTAAAAACTCTATGCTCTAAGTTATGATAGCGTATGTAAAACTGAAGTTAAAAACCTAATTAAATAGCTAAAACACGATTTGGGGCTTCTGTGTAAATATCTGGAACTTCTGGGCATCTTTGCAATATCAGCATTCTTCATTAAGCCGCCGAGAATCTGGCCCAACTCGCTGTGCATCAATCGATGCAGGTGTGCGTCGATCGACACACTACTCTGTTTCGGACAGTGAGCTTCACCTCTCGGGTCAAATCTCCAAAGTGCTCCAAATAGCTCCATAATCTCCACTTTTGCTCCAAACGTGCGTGTACCTAATAACACCTGTAAAGGACTCTAAAAGAACACCAAAAGACACTAAAAAATACTTATATCATGGCATAAAACTTGTAAAAACCATGATATATCAGTAAGTAGAGTATATCTCGTTAACCTTCGATCTTAACTCAAAATCCAGTTAGACACTTCCGAGCATGCTGGTCTTAATCGTCACAGGTTTGTAAGCCGAGTTAATCTCGCCAACCTTCGGACTGAGAACTTGACTCAAAATACGGCAAAACGTTCTTATGCGCGCCATGTATAAACATTACTGCCAAAAAAGTCTGTGAGACAGACATGTTTAAAAGAGCGCCAAGCTCGAAATACAACTCAATATACTTCCAAGAGCAATGCTCCTAAAACGCCAAAAATAAAACACGAAATCACACCTTCTTATGGGAAATATACATAGCTATTGGGAAAGTCTTCAAGTTATACGAAACCAACTCGAACGACTATACGAAACCAACTCAGACATTTATACATGAAATTATTCTTTCGACGAAATCTGCTCGAATTTTCTGCACAAGTCGACATGACATCTACCAACTACCACAACATCAAACACGCTCGAAAACTTGAGCAAACTAGCTCGAAAATCCGAGCAGATCAGCCCAAAAATTCTAAGCAGATCAACTCTTAAATTCCAAGCAGATCAACTCTTAAATTCCGAGCAAACCAGCTCAAAAATCCAAGAAGACATGCTCGGAAATTCCGAGCAAACATATTAAACAGTCTGAACATCTAAAAACTTCCAAGAAAAACGTATCAAACTACCCGACACTGGGATCTTTGCAAGCTTATCATGGTCAATGCACGATTCGGCACATTCCTTCGACTACATCTATCGACTCAGAGTTGTGAAAATGACGAACCGCCATAAGAGGATTTCAAAACGTCCGACAAAAAGTCCTAAGACTTGAAGCAAATATTTTTTTAAGATTAAACAAGGCGATCGGTTCACAAAGAGGAACGACCAACCGTTTCGGTTCACAAAACAACAACATACGATAAAACGTGGATAGAAACAATAGACTCGACATTTTCATTGACTAACCCCATTTCTCCCTAAGTTGATGCATCCCATTGGGACGAGCCAGCAACATCGCCTGAGAACATAGATAAATTGAAGCAGTCCCCGGCCTCGGTAATCAGTCGGATCATATTTAAAAATGTCGCTTCTCTCCAAGCGATCTCTCGTCAAGACAAGCTCGGCTTCCTCGGATGCGAGCGCAGAAGAGCCTTTGGCTCTCGAGTCAAAAATCATGTCAAGGTTGCTAGTCGCCTCAAGGTATCGGTCGATTTTCCTTTAGCCACTGGAAATTTTGAAAAAATGCCGCGAAGTTTAGAGAAATTTTGAGCATTCCCCTTTTTACTTTCTCGGTCGCGTCAAGGGAAAGTCTCTTTTTCTTCAAGTTGTGTTCTCAAAACCTCAGCTTCGGCGAAAGCCATAGCTCTTTCAGTATCGAGCAAAAACCTAGCGGCCTAAAATTCAACTTTCCTCTATTCGAGCGATGTCTTTAGCTTGACAACAGATTTTTACAACTTCGCGTTGTCGACAAAATGCCTAGCAAGACGATCCTTGGTCTTTCGGACATTCTTGTTATAATCAGCGACATGCCGATTCACCGACGCCCATGCCTACGATAATTTTTTTTAGGATCATCTGTAAATCGAGCCATTCAAGTCGCAAGAAAAGAAAAGATTATTCTAGCCAAAAGGGGAAAATCATAACCTTTAGCAAATCTTGTCCTGCATCAGCAAGAGAATCGCCACAGGTCATATCCTGGTATTTTGCATGGTAATCTCCGGGATGACGCACACCCGCACATAAGTTGGCGACCTTGGCACCGTTAGTATACGTGAAGCTACCTTCACCGTAGTCGCACCGAATCGGCTCCGGATTGGGTTGTTGAACTTTGACATATTTTCCATGTCTCGTCTTCTGTCGCTGTTTGGAATCAGACACAACAGTGTGATCCATTAACCCGGAGATCGATCCTTGAGGAGATTCAGGAACGACTGTCTCTCCTCTGCCATCGACACTGGCATCGGCAGAGAAGATACCTTCCCCAAGTGTGGGGTCTTGGCCGGCCCTTTCTTCACTTCAGTAGAAATAAAACTTGGGGAGCGGAACTCCGCTATTGTGCTACGAAGTGGTCGAATCGTATTCTTGCGTTAACTCATCAACATAACGATCCTCTTCGGCCATCCGTTCCTCGACCCTTGCCGTTTAGCGAGCCATCTTCATTTGTCTTGCTTGAGTAACACATTCGACGGAAAAGCTTATGTTCCAGTATGTTCCTTCGGCTTGTAGCTTCCTGATGAGCTCGAATAGATCTAACAGACATGTTAGACAGAGATCTGGCTCTGCAAGAAGGAAAAACAGATGAAAAGTTAAGTATCAGCCAACGACGGACAAAAAATAGCCCAAAGCCAAACGACAAAATCGGCTACCAAAGTTTCCCTATCTTGACTTCATCAGCTGGATGCAATCTCTTTCGACAGATTCTTCGTCGATCAAAACGTAAAAAAAATGATGCCTCCACTCAGGACATGATTCTCAAAATTCGTAACGATTTTCTGATGCCGGAGTGATTTGAGGTAATGTTCGAGAATGCTCCTCTTTGTCGGACATATGGCCGACATATTCTGAATATGAAACAGTCAGAGATCGACCCCACATTCGAAACTACGAACAAATGGCCCAATAAGATGTTTCAAGGCTCGAGGAGTAAGCTACGTTAGGGTCTGTCCATGACAACGAAGGTAGCGGACTACAAGCTCGTGGACCGGAAACCACGGGAAGCACAATTTGAAGAAGTATTTGACACTGAGAAATAACCGGCTGGCGGGGATTCAACTCGATCGCAAGGCGAAGGGACCATGAACGTCACATCTTCAAGAACCCCAAAATCGCGCCGAAGCTCTTCAGTTGATTGTTCCGTGGATAAGGTTGAACCAGGAGGGTCCGGTATCTTTCTATTCTCATTTTTCTTCTTACGACGAAACATATTTTGCTTCTTTAGAGGATAATTCCAATGATGCATAGCTTCCTCTTGGCCGAAGTATCCTCGAACTCCTCTTTGATTGGTGGACGGCCCAACACGAAATATGAGTTCCTACGAGCGTGATCATCGCCAATGCACCGATGGTTATTCGGAAACGGGACACCCTCTCCCAAAGCTGAATCACCCATAAGCCCATTCGAGGAACATGGCCGGTTGGTGTGAGACCTGGTCGATTACAAAACTCCGGAAGATTCACCTTTAAAAGAAAGGTTGGCATGTCCGTACCTCGACAGAGGGTTCATCGCACCACTAGACCCCTCCATCGAGAAACGCAACAAAGCAAGGATCCAAACATGGAAAAATATTGAGGACTCAAAATTTCACAAGAACAAGGGTGAAAATTTTGGCAAAAATCACAAAGACTAGAAAGAAGCTAGAGAAGTTAACTTATAGATTTTTACAAATGCATGGAGCTTTGGACATTATTACACTTGATTATCCTAGCATAAACATGCTTAGACAAATCATGAAAGATCTAATCATAATTAAGAATGGCCTCGAAATCGGCAATCCTTCGCACGAGCAAATCGATTACGGCTAAATGATCCGAAATGATCCTCGTAAAGGCATCAATAGGCATGGATGGCCTTGCTCAGAGAATCGGAGAAAATCTTGCTCGGAAATATCACTCCAAAATACCATATTGCTCCACTACAAGAAAACAAGAAATTAGCGACTATATTTAGCGACTGAAATCATAGTCGCTAAATTTAGCGACTAAACTGTGACTACTCTGCGACTATTTAGTGACCCCAAAAAATTAGTCGCACATCAGTCGCTATTTAGCGACCAAATTTTTCAGTCGCATAACAGTCGCTATTTAGCGACTAATATGCGACTACTAATAAGTCGCTAAATGGTGGTCGCATAAAAGTCGCTATTTAGCGACTACTCTGCGACTATTTTGTGACCCAAAAATATTAGTCGCACATCAGTCGCTATTTAGCGACCAAATTATTCAGTCGCATAACAGTCGCTATTTAGCGACTAATATGCGACTATTAATAAGTCGCTAAATGGTAGTCACATAACAGTCGCTATTCAGTCGCTATTCAGTCGCCATTCAGTCGCCTTTCAAAACCCTTAACTCTAAATAAACCCTAAAACTCTAATTAATAACATTTCAATTACTACAACATATAAATATTATAAATCTTTCATAAATTATAAAATCAAAATATAAAAAACCCTAAAGCCATAACTCATACACAAAACCCTAAACCCTGAACAAACCATAAATCATAACCATACTCTAAACCTTTCTCTTATACTAATAATAATTTAAAAATTCTTAAACATCAATTTAATTATTCTCACACATTAACTTAAAACATCCTATCCTATACATTATATATACAATAAACACTAAAATCTAAAACTAAACCCTAACCCTAAACCAAACCTACCATATACCCCATATATACCCTAAATTTCAATACTTTTTATATATTTATGTTTTAGTTATTAGTTTCAAATCTCTATCCTAAAACCCTAAACATACATTAACCCTTAACTAAATCCTAATCCTATCCTAAACCCTAAACTTTAAACTTTAAACTCTAAATTCTAAACACTAAACCTATCTTATACACTATATACAATAAACACTAAAACCTAAAACTAAACCATAAACCCTAAACCAACCCTAAATTTTCAATACTCTTTCATATGTTTATATTTTAGTTATTATTTTCAAATCTCTAACCTTAAACCCTAAACCTACCCTTAACCCTTAACTAAACCCTAAAACCTATCCTAAACCCAATTATAAATTAACAACAATTATACCCTATTAATACCCTAAAGCTTAAATATTCTTATGATCTTATGCAACTTGGAATATATGATAACATATTAAATACTATAACATATTCAAAACTAATATTTATAAACCTTCAAACTCTATACCCTAAACCATAATCAAACTTTAAACTTTAAATTTTTAACCATAACAAACCTAATATTTAAAATCTATAGTATAAACAAAATTATAACAAAAAAATTTAATACTAACAATAAAACCTTACCATTTAAACCTATACCCTAAACCATAACCTAATATTTAAAATCTACTATTTTATACTACTAATCATAAATTAAAAAGTCTTAAACAATAATCTCTTTTTTTATTGTCAACATGGTAAACAATAATCTTTTAATTTTTATATATACTCTAATAAATAACATTGTAATCACTATAACATATCTAAAACCAATATTCAACACTTATAAAAAAAAAAATTTCACAACTATTATTTTTAAACTTACTTATAACCCTATAAACCAAAAATTTCAAACCCTATATCATAAATCATAATTAATCTAAACACTACTCTTAAACATGAACTATAAAATTAAAGTACAAAAATTAATTATGTATATACAAACTAGTATTTAACCATTTTAAATATATACTTTACATAAAATTAATTAAAAACCATTTAAAACAATAAACTAAAACTCTAATGTTTTTTTGATTGGCTTAAACAACAACACATGGTTCATACTTCTCACCCGTTAGATCAAACAATATCAATGGTTCAGATGATACTCTCCCCTTAACCTAATTGACTCATTCATTAAGTCACCGAAAACCCACAAAAGGGTTTAGGGTCCCTTTCCTTACGCCGCCATCCTCTTTGTCTTTTTTCTTAACTCTGCAAATTTCTGAAAACACAAACCTTCATCCCGATTTCACCTCCGTCGTATGCAGCACCGTCTTCTATAGCCTGCACCTCCTTCAACAGAAGCGTGAGACGACACCAGAAGTCTTCAACAATTGATCCGGCGAAGGTCAGAGAGAGGAGATGGCGTTAGCGGCTATTCGTGAGATCTCCTCCTTCCGCCTCCGTTAGTCACACACGCCGGAGCTTCCACATCCAGAAGAATCTCAGCCAGACGAGGAATCGAAGATGAAGAACTTGGAAGGGGAAGAAGTTGAAGAACCAGAGTTGCTTTATGGGTTTGAGGTCGGATTTAAGGTATACCGGAGCTCTCAGGCCGTCCTCCACCGCCGGACGAAGAAGAAGAGACTCGATCTACCTCCTCCATCGCCGGACGAAGACAAGTCCGGCTACGTAAAGACGGTGGTGAGAGAGAGAAGTATTACCGGAGCCCGACGAAGGTGGTGGGATGAAGACGCCGGATGAAGTTTTTTTACGTCGCCGGAGTCCTCTCATCGTTAAAATCAGGTAAGCCTTCTCTTTTGTTTGATTTTGATTCTCTATTTGCTGGTGAGTGTGTGATTTTTTGATTCGTTAATTGATTTTGATTCGATATCATTTGCAGGCTATCGAAGTGAAGATGAAGCTTTGGAGAAGAAGATGACTCGTTCTAGGGTCGGGATGGCGAGGAAACATTTTTTTTTTGTTATTTTGTATTTTTTATATATTTATGATTAATTATTAAGTTTTTGTTGTAATTAATTATTATTATAAATATCATTTTTGTGATTAATTTTTTTTTTTTATTGTTTGTGTACCAAACACAAACCGGATCTATTTAGAGAAAACCCTTATGTAATTAGTAGTCGCTAAGCAGTCGCTATATCAGTCGTTAGTTGGTAGCTAATTGGTCGCTAAATTTAACGACTGATTAGTTACTAAAAATAATCAGTCGCAACTTGGTCGTATATTGGTCGCTAAATTTAGCGATTAATTGGCGACTAAATTGCGACATCTATTTTTTAGTCTCCAATTAGTCGCTATTTAGCGACTGTTTTGCGACTCAAATATTTAGCGACGCACAGTTTAGCGACTGCTTATCTTGGTCGCCATTCGGTCGCAGAACCTTGTTCTGCGACTGATTAGCGACTAAAACCGCAGTCGCTAATTTCATGTTTTCTTGTAGTGCTCGGTATACTAGACGACGACCAAAACACGACGAGAAATTCAAACAATTGTCTATGATAAGTGAACCGACATCGAAAAGGAGAAGGGCCAAATCAAGTCTTTCGAACAATTGGTTTCGCCCGAATACTAAAAAAACTTGCCATCATCGGACTCGAGTCTGACGAGCTGGGGGCTAGTTGTTGGGGTCAAAATCTCCCTAGATGAAAACAATAGCTGAAAGAATGATCGAGCAATTGAATATGGTCGTTCTCCACACTTCATATAAACGGCACTTCGTATGAATGTCATTTTATACAAAAAACTTTGCATGAACAAAATTTCATATGAATGACATTTTTTACGAAACACTTCATATAAACGGCACTTCATATGAATGACATTTTATACAAAACGCTTAGCATGAACAATGTTTCAAATAAACAATATTTCGTATGAATAAACATTTCGTATGAACAACGTTTTGTATGAATAAACATTTCAAATGAACAATGTTTCATATGGATAACGTTTTATACAAATTGTACGAAACCATTTAGCCGAAGATCCAGATGGGTCAATCGGACGAACACATAGCTCCATAGAATCTACGGACAAGCTCAAACATTCGAACAAGCTGCTTGGAAATTCGGAGCAAGGCCAGCTAAGAAATTCAGAGAACATCCCATTTTGTTTTCCGGGCATGACACACTCCTTAGGAACCTCAGAACAGAACATATTCCTTGAATCTTCCAAATGGACACTTTGCTATTTAGCGACTAATATGCGACTACTAATAAGTCGCTAAATGGTGGTCGCATAAAAGTCGCTATTTAGCGACTACTCTGCGACTATTTTGTGACCCAAAAATATTAGTCGCACATCAGTCGCTATTTAGCGACCAAATTATTCAGTCGCATAACAGTCGCTATTTAGCGACTAATATGCGACTATTAATAAGTCGCTAAATGGTAGTCACATAACAGTCGCTATTCAGTCGCTATTCAGTCGCCATTCAGTCGCCTTTCAAAACCCTTAACTCTAAATAAACCCTAAAACTCTAATTAATAACATTTCAATTACTACAACATATAAATATTATAAATCTTTCATAAATTATAAAATCAAAATATAAAAAACCCTAAAGCCATAACTCATACACAAAACCCTAAACCCTGAACAAACCATAAATCATAACCATACTCTAAACCTTTCTCTTATACTAATAATAATTTAAAAATTCTTAAACATCAATTTAATTATTCTCACACATTAACTTAAAACATCCTATCCTATACATTATATATACAATAAACACTAAAATCTAAAACTAAACCCTAACCCTAAACCAAACCTACCATATACCCCATATATACCCTAAATTTCAATACTTTTTATATATTTATGTTTTAGTTATTAGTTTCAAATCTCTATCCTAAAACCCTAAACATACATTAACCCTTAACTAAATCCTAATCCTATCCTAAACCCTAAACTTTAAACTTTAAACTCTAAATTCTAAACACTAAACCTATCTTATACACTATATACAATAAACACTAAAACCTAAAACTAAACCATAAACCCTAAACCAACCCTAAATTTTCAATACTCTTTCATATGTTTATATTTTAGTTATTATTTTCAAATCTCTAACCTTAAACCCTAAACCTACCCTTAACCCTTAACTAAACCCTAAAACCTATCCTAAACCCAATTATAAATTAACAACAATTATACCCTATTAATACCCTAAAGCTTAAATATTCTTATGATCTTATGCAACTTGGAATATATGATAACATATTAAATACTATAACATATTCAAAACTAATATTTATAAACCTTCAAACTCTATACCCTAAACCATAATCAAACTTTAAACTTTAAATTTTTAACCATAACAAACCTAATATTTAAAATCTATAGTATAAACAAAATTATAACAAAAAAATTTAATACTAACAATAAAACCTTACCATTTAAACCTATACCCTAAACCATAACCTAATATTTAAAATCTACTATTTTATACTACTAATCATAAATTAAAAAGTCTTAAACAATAATCTCTTTTTTTATTGTCAACATGGTAAACAATAATCTTTTAATTTTTATATATACTCTAATAAATAACATTGTAATCACTATAACATATCTAAAACCAATATTCAACACTTATAAAAAAAAAAATTTCACAACTATTATTTTTAAACTTACTTATAACCCTATAAACCAAAAATTTCAAACCCTATATCATAAATCATAATTAATCTAAACACTACTCTTAAACATGAACTATAAAATTAAAGTACAAAAATTAATTATGTATATACAAACTAGTATTTAACCATTTTAAATATATACTTTACATAAAATTAATTAAAAACCATTTAAAACAATAAACTAAAACTCTAATGTTTTTTTGATTGGCTTAAACAACAACACATGGTTCATACTTCTCACCCGTTAGATCAAACAATATCAATGGTTCAGATGATACTCTCCCCTTAACCTAATTGACTCATTCATTAAGTCACCGAAAACCCACAAAAGGGTTTAGGGTCCCTTTCCTTACGCCGCCATCCTCTTTGTCTTTTTTCTTAACTCTGCAAATTTCTGAAAACACAAACCTTCATCCCGATTTCACCTCCGTCGTATGCAGCACCGTCTTCTATAGCCTGCACCTCCTTCAACAGAAGCGTGAGACGACACCAGAAGTCTTCAACAATTGATCCGGCGAAGGTCAGAGAGAGGAGATGGCGTTAGCGGCTATTCGTGAGATCTCCTCCTTCCGCCTCCGTTAGTCACACACGCCGGAGCTTCCACATCCAGAAGAATCTCAGCCAGACGAGGAATCGAAGATGAAGAACTTGGAAGGGGAAGAAGTTGAAGAACCAGAGTTGCTTTATGGGTTTGAGGTCGGATTTAAGGTATACCGGAGCTCTCAGGCCGTCCTCCACCGCCGGACGAAGAAGAAGAGACTCGATCTACCTCCTCCATCGCCGGACGAAGACAAGTCCGGCTACGTAAAGACGGTGGTGAGAGAGAGAAGTATTACCGGAGCCCGACGAAGGTGGTGGGATGAAGACGCCGGATGAAGTTTTTTTACGTCGCCGGAGTCCTCTCATCGTTAAAATCAGGTAAGCCTTCTCTTTTGTTTGATTTTGATTCTCTATTTGCTGGTGAGTGTGTGATTTTTTGATTCGTTAATTGATTTTGATTCGATATCATTTGCAGGCTATCGAAGTGAAGATGAAGCTTTGGAGAAGAAGATGACTCGTTCTAGGGTCGGGATGGCGAGGAAACATTTTTTTTTTGTTATTTTGTATTTTTTATATATTTATGATTAATTATTAAGTTTTTGTTGTAATTAATTATTATTATAAATATCATTTTTGTGATTAATTTTTTTTTTTTATTGTTTGTGTACCAAACACAAACCGGATCTATTTAGAGAAAACCCTTATGTAATTAGTAGTCGCTAAGCAGTCGCTATATCAGTCGTTAGTTGGTAGCTAATTGGTCGCTAAATTTAACGACTGATTAGTTACTAAAAATAATCAGTCGCAACTTGGTCGTATATTGGTCGCTAAATTTAGCGATTAATTGGCGACTAAATTGCGACATCTATTTTTTAGTCTCCAATTAGTCGCTATTTAGCGACTGTTTTGCGACTCAAATATTTAGCGACGCACAGTTTAGCGACTGCTTATCTTGGTCGCCATTCGGTCGCAGAACCTTGTTCTGCGACTGATTAGCGACTAAAACCGCAGTCGCTAATTTCATGTTTTCTTGTAGTGCTCGGTATACTAGACGACGACCAAAACACGACGAGAAATTCAAACAATTGTCTATGATAAGTGAACCGACATCGAAAAGGAGAAGGGCCAAATCAAGTCTTTCGAACAATTGGTTTCGCCCGAATACTAAAAAAACTTGCCATCATCGGACTCGAGTCTGACGAGCTGGGGGCTAGTTGTTGGGGTCAAAATCTCCCTAGATGAAAACAATAGCTGAAAGAATGATCGAGCAATTGAATATGGTCGTTCTCCACACTTCATATAAACGGCACTTCGTATGAATGTCATTTTATACAAAAAACTTTGCATGAACAAAATTTCATATGAATGACATTTTTTACGAAACACTTCATATAAACGGCACTTCATATGAATGACATTTTATACAAAACGCTTAGCATGAACAATGTTTCAAATAAACAATATTTCGTATGAATAAACATTTCGTATGAACAACGTTTTGTATGAATAAACATTTCAAATGAACAATGTTTCATATGGATAACGTTTTATACAAATTGTACGAAACCATAGAATCTACGGACAAGCTCAAACATTCGAACAAGCTGCTTGGAAATTCGGAGCAAGGCCAGCTAAGAAATTCAGAGAACATCCCATTTTGTTTTCCGGGCATGACACACTCCTTAGGAACCTCAGAACAGAACATATTCCTTGAATCTTCCAAATGGACACTTTGCTTAGACCAAATGCTCGGATAATCGCCAATATTTCTCTTCGGATGCGCGATTAGCCGCAACCCATCTCCAAAACAATAACTTATGGGCTCCTAGCCATTAAAGAGATCGCCAAATAAGTTATACGTAATACGAACTTGGACCCAACCCACAAGACTCATATTTCCTAGGCTTTGGGCCAAATCAAAAATTTATGCTTGATATATCATGGTTTTTACCGGTTTTATGCCATGATATAGTTGTGTTTTAGTGTCTTTTGTGTTCTTTTAGAGTCTTTTACAGGTATAATCAGGTTTGGAGCTAAATTGGAGATAATGGAGCTTTTTGGAGATTTTTGGAGTGATTGGCCGAGAGATAGAGTTCACTGTCCGAAACAGAGAAAGGTATCGATCGTTGCACACCTGCAACGGTCGATGCACCAGCGAGATGGGCCAAAACTCGGCGGTTTAGAAGAATCAAGATATTGCACTTTGATCCAGAAGTTCCTGATATTTACAAAGAAGCCCATGGCCGAGATTATACCTATATAATCAAGTTTTAGTTGTTTTTATTAGACACGCTTTCATAATTAAGAGCAGAGGATTTTTAGAGCTTTTGGGGCTGATCTGAACCTATTACTTCATCTGTATTTGGAGAAGATTTCGAACCCCTTTTACTCTTATTCTTTTATGCAATTTATTCATCATATGATCATGTTTTCATTATCTATGTCTGAGTAGATTCCTTGTTAGGTTTAGGGTTTCTCACATAGGATTTCATGACTTGCTAGACTTGTTCAAATTCAGTTAAGGATTCAAACTATATTTGTTCTTCAATTTAATTGTGCTTAAAGCTAGTTCTAACCTGATCAATTAGAATCTAGATCTTAGGTTGCTAAATACGTCACGGAAGTGGGGTTTAGGAATCTGAACTAATTAAATTGGGCAATTAAACTTTGCGCAAACGGAAGTTTGGTTTAGGATAATTGTGAACATATCAAACTAGGGATTAATGCTAGTTTAATCTGTTAGTTCTCGCAAACGAAAGTTTGGTTTGCTGCACTTAGACTTAGAGAATTATCGCAAAGGAATTTGGTTAATTCTATAACTGTGTTTTGAGTTCTAGAACTGTGCTTAATTAGATCCTTGCTGAATGAACTGTCTGCTTGTCTGATTTCCTGAGAATACCCTAGGCTTGACGCTTTTAGTTTATTGCTTCCACAACCGTTAATCTCTGCTACTGATTTACTTTCTCGCACCGCTTTTAATTCAATTACATTGCTTTCTTTCTAGTATTAGTCTCTACTGTTCTGATCTATTGAGACCAAGTGTCCCTGTGGATTCGATAACCCTATATACTACTTTGACATTGCTGTTCACTTGCAGTTAAGAATAGGGTAAAACTCACAACCTATCAAGTTTTTGGCGCCGTTGCCGGGGACTCTTAGAGTCTTCGATAGGACCGAACTTAGGGTTTTTACTAGAAATTTTTCTTTTTTTGTTTTTGCTTTTTCGTTTTGTTTTTATATTTTGCTAACTTTTTCTCTGTTTCTTTCTGTCGCAGGTACGACTTTCGCCTTGCGTCGATCGTCACTAGGCGATTCTGAGATTGAATCGATCGTTGCACTGATAGCATCGATCGTTGTTGGACGATTACAGACAGTTTATGCCAACGCAGAAAACTCGAAGTAATCCGAACTCGAGCTTGCTTAATCTCGGACTAGAGGAACTTGGACGTCTAGAAAGGACTATCAGAAGAGAAAAGAGAGAGAGAATGGTACGAGAACGTCTGATCTTGATACCAGATGCTGAAGGTACCCTGAGGGACCGAGATAACAACCCGTACAATGCTGCTGGGCATCGGGTTGATGCTGAAGGGAATGTCATCCCTGATCCTCCTGAGCAACAGAAACAAGAGCTGAACCAAAACCAGGGTCAAGGACAGGCCCAAGGTAGAGAGATGGTGGTTCATGAGAGGACAATAGCTGACTACAACAGACCTGATGAGTTTCATGCAAACCGAGCAGCTCTAGTGCTTCTTGCTTTTGAGAGGAATGATTTTGAGGTAAAGACCATCTACTACCAGCTGATGAGACAGATTGTTTTTCATGGTCTTCAAGCAGAGCAGCCTATGGACCACATTGACAAGTTTGAGGACATAGTCACTGGCATGAAGTATGAAGGAGTATGCCCGGACTATCTGTTCCTTAAGCTATTTCCGCACAGTCTTGCTGGAGACGCTAGTGCATGGCTGAGACAACTGAAACCTGGTCAGTATACTACTTGAGCAGCCTTAAAGAGTGAGTTCCTGCGTCACTTTTATGATGATGCGCGCTCGGATCAGTCCAGACAGGACATACTCACTTTTTCCCAAGGAGCTGTGGAGCCCTTGAAGACTGCCTGGATGAGATTTAAGCAGTATCAGCGTGACTGTCCACACCATGGATTCACAGAAGTACAGCTGATTGGTATCTTCTTCAGAGGCATAGATCTCCCTTATCAGACTGCGCTGGATAATTCCAGTAATGCTAATTTCAACACCAGGACTCCTACACAAGCTAAGCAGTTGATTGAGAACCAGATTGGCAGGAACAGTTGCAAGACAATGGATGAAAGGAGGAAGAAATCTGGTGGAACTGTAGAGAATTCTGATATAGCTAATATAAGATCCAGATTGGACACGGTTTACAATCTCCTGACAAGTAAGAAAGTTGTCCACTTTGCCCAAGATGTAGAGGAGATTCAGACTGAGGAGGACACTCAGGAAGAAGATGTGAATTTCATAGGAGGTTCTGGTTTCCAAGGTAATAGATTTAGTAATCAACAGGGGAACATATTCTCCAATGGAGGACAGACTGGTGGTTTTCAGAAGACCTATGGACAAGGTACTCAGAGAACCTATGGATCTACATCCTATCAGACTCCTCCTGCACCTACAGCCCATGAGAGCAAAATGGAGGCTATGATGGAACAACTGATTGAGAGTCAGACCAAGATTTTTGTGGACTGCAACAAGAAGTTGGTCGCTGTCTATGAAGACCTCAATGGGAAATTTGAGTCTCTGAGCACTCACATGAAGCAGTTGGACACTCAGGTGAACCAGATGTCCAGCTCACTGAAGGGAAAAGGAGTGGCAGACACTCATGTTAAGGCCTGGTCTGTGTGCATTAATGATGGATCTCACCTAGGTGAAAGATTTGAGCTAAGTACAGCTGAGTTGGTGACAGAACAAGAATTTTCAGATATTTGTGAAAAACTCTCGGGTGAAATCTGCTGCAGTGCGTCGATCGATGCAATATCTGTGCCGATCGATACACCAGTCGGGATGGCAACGATCGACACACCCTTAGTGTCGGTCGTTGCAGGGCGTAAACAGACAGAACTGTCAGATGATAATGGCATAGATGCTGACTTGGAGCTTGATCGCCTATTCAATGGAGCCTCTGAGATTACTCAACAGGAGATCTACGAACAGATTTTTAGACAACACTCCTCAGTGTCTGAAGTGATTAGGCAAGAGATTGAAGAGCTGAAGAAATTAGAAGGGATTGGTGAAGAATTGGAAGAAATTCCAACTTCTGATGATCCACCTTATCATCCATGTGTGCAGAGGTACCTGAACAAGATGTTGCCCCTGGATGATGATCTGAAAGACTGGGTGATAATAGTTCCTCAGCATATTAGTGATGTTCTGCTAACTAAGATCCCGAAGAAGCTGCCTGATCCTGGAGTCTTTGTGCTGGATTGTTCTATCTTTGAGGATAGTTTTAGACGCTCTCTGTGTGATTTAGGAGCTGCTGGAAGTTTGATGCCTTACTATGTGGCAGAGAAGCTTGGTATGTTGGATTTTACTCCTACTAGGACTTCTCTTGTCCTAGCTGATCAGTCCATACGAGTTCCTGAAGGACTCCTTATGGACATTCCGGTGAGAGTTGGAAACTACTTAGTTCCAACGGACTTCCTTGTGCTGAGATATGACTGTGATCCGGATGAAGCATTATTGCTTGGGAGACCCTTTTTGGCTACAGCAGGAGCGTTGATTGATGTTAGGAACAGCTTGATAGACCTCCATCTGGGAGATGAACCATTGCACTATGAGATGGATAAGCTGCGAAAGCCACTGATAGATGGGCAGACATTCACCATAAGGGACGCAGATTTTGAGCAGCCTGATCATACTATGGTTATAGATCCTGGAGCACATTTCACTCCATCTTTTCTTGGACATGAGCATTCCGCAACAGCCTACTCACCACCTTGGATGAGGAGACTTGAACAGAGACAGAAAAAGTCTCTGTCAGGACCTCCTGGCACCTGAAAATTCCCATTCGTCCGGTCAAGCTATTGACCTTAAACAAGCGCTGGGTGGGAGGCAACCCACCATTAGGTACTGGTGGTTTTCTACTTAATTTTTGGTGTTTTTGTTAGGATTTTACGTTTGTTTTTGTTTCTGGTGAGTTTATGTTTGCAGGTCTCGGACAGAATCGCAGTGCAACTATCGACGCACTTCTGTGTCGATCGTCACAACACGAAAGGAATCGCATTGCAGCGATCGTTGCGCTCTTGAGCAACGATCGACCATACACGAAAATCGCCAAGTAACGGTCGATGCACTTAGTGCAACGATCGATGCATGAGCGATAGAGGTAAACCCGACAGAACTCAACAGAACTTTAACAATTTTTCTTTCTTTTTACCGATCCTTCGCTGGACACTACTGGAGACAGAGTGTCTTAAGTGTGGGGGAGGTGCTACTGACTTTTGTTTTCTGTTTTCTTAAGAGTCAGTCCGTTTTTCAAAAAAAAAAAAATTTGTTTTATTGAGTCAAAATTGTTTAAGTAAGAAACCATGATTTTCTGAGAAGATTTACAAGACTTGCAGGAACTTAAGTAACCATTGGGATGAAGTTGCAGGATCTATCTCTGGCTATTAGAAAACCCCATCACAGATCAACCTACTGGGAACACCCACATCACTTCAGGTATCAGAGGATCCTTTTACTGACTTCAACCTTAATACTGACTTAGATTTCTCACCTAAGGGCTTGGTATACTTTGTGTCGGATTCCCTTGTTAGTTCTGACACAGCTGTCAACCTATCCTATTTAGTTCCCTTCTCCCCTTCTATAAAGTAAAAAAAAAAATAATAATAATAATAAACTGAGGATGAGTTAGTAACTCCGAAGTGGTCATGAGAATGGTAGTAAACACTATTTTCTCTCATGTGATCCATGGAATGTGTCCAAAGTACACCCCATAACGGGAAGAACACTGATAAAAATAAAATAAAATGATACCCAGTGGGGAAAAATCAGTTGTTAAAGAAGGGAAAGAGAAGAAAGGGACTAGAGAAAGATAGTATGGTGGTCTAGAGCTGACAAGGTAAGAACCCATGTGCCCTTTGATCGATACTCCTTAGGTGAGACCGCACTTAAATACTTGCAGAAGTCAGTAGGGAGAATTTGAATGCTTGAATGTGATTGTAGAGTTTACCCAGGACAGTTGCTAAGTGTGGGGGAAGTACATGTTGGTCTTGATATCCTGTGATTGATTCTTTCAGTGGTTTACTAAGGGGAATCTGAGTATTGTAGCTTCTAGGATGAAATGAGTTTCTGAAGAGTTTTCAAACCTCTTCACCATGCTTTAGTTCTCTGTTTTGCTTGAGGGCAAGCAAATGCTAAGTGTGGGGGAGTTGATATATCATGGTTTTTACCGGTTTTATGCCATGATATAGTTGTGTTTTAGTGTCTTTTGTGTTCTTTTAGAGTCTTTTACAGGTATAATCAGGTTTGGAGCTAAATTGGAGATAATGGAGCTTTTGGAGATTTTTGGAGTGATTGGCCGAGAGATAGAGTTCACTGTCCGAAACAGAGAAAGGTATTGATCGTTGCACACCTGCAACGGTCGATGCACCAGCGAGATGGGCCAAAACTCGGCGGTTTAGAAGAATCAAGATATTGCACTTTGATCCAGAAGTTCCTGATATTTACAAAGAAGCCCATGGCCGAGATTATACCTATATAATCAAGTTTTAGTTGTTTTTATTAGACACGCTTTCATAATTAAGAGCAGAGGATTTTTAGAGCTTTTGGGGCTGATCTGAACCTATTACTTCATCTGTATTTGGAGAAGATTTCGAACCCCTTTTACTCTTATTCTTTTATGCAATTTATTCATCATATGATCATGTTTTCATTATCTATGTCTGAGTAGATTCCTTGTTAGGTTTAGGGTTTCTCACATAGGATTTCATGACTTGCTAGACTTGTTCAAATTCAGTTAAGGATTCAAACTATATCTGTTCTTCAATTTAATTGTGCTTAAAGCTAGTTCTAACCTGATCAATTAGAATCTAGATCTTAGGTTGCTAAATACGTCACGGAAGTGGGGTTTAGGAATCTGAACTAATTAAATTGGGCAATTAAACTTTGCGCAAACGGAAGTTTGGTTTAGGATAATTGTGAACATATCAAACTAGGGATTAATGCTAGTTTAATCTGTTAGTTCTCGCAAACGAAAGTTTGGTTTGCTGCACTTAGACTTAGAGAATTATCGCAAAGGAATTTGGTTAATTCTATAACTGTGTTTTGAGTTCTAGAACTGTGCTTAATTAGATCCTTGCTGAATGAACTGTCTGCTTGTCTGATTTCCTGAGAATACCCTAGGCTTGACGCTTTTAGTTTATTGCTTCCACAACCGTTAATCTCTGCTACTGATTTACTTTCTCGCACCGCTTTTAATTCAATTACATTGCTTTCTTTCTAGTATTAGTCTCTACTGTTCTGATCTATTGAGACCAAGTGTCCATGTGGATTCGATAACCCTATATACTACTTTGACATTGCTGTTCACTTGCAGTTAAGAATAGGGTAAAACTCACAACCTATCAATGCTCAAACGGACTCAAATCGTCCCTTTTCGGCTCATTCGGCAGAACAAGTTAAAACACGAAAGGATAATCATAAAAATGGAAAAATAAACTCAAAGATTAATAGGAGAAGTTAATTCAGAGCAAAAAACTAAATCCCTACGAAAATGGAATATACAATAACAAGAAGATTTCCAAAAATCTTGTAGGCAAATATCCTCGAAGCCGCCTCGCCGCGACTAGACTTAGCATCTACGATAAAGTAGATGTCTTTTAATACTTGGCCTCATTATTCATTCTTATCTCTTCTGATGATAAACTCACACACCACCATTATTGAATGTAGAGAGGTAGTTGACCTGATTTAGGAGTCTAGATAGTTTAAATTCTATATGATGGCATTATTGACTAGTGTTGTTGGGCTTTGGTGAGAATTTTCTAGACTTAGTTTAGATTGATATATATCCATGGTTATGGGTTAGAAGGACGGTCACCGAAAGAAATCCCCGCTTTCCAAACTTACTTCCTAACTTAGATTTCTGTTTTTAAAGAAAAACAAAGGTTTAAGTATGGGGGAGTTGATATAATCCGTTTTACACCACTTTAGCTATCATTTATATAGTTTTATTGGTGTTCTAACATGTTATATAATGGTTTCAAGTGTTTTATATCATTTGTAGTTTTATGTGACTCTTCAGGAAAAGATGGTGAAACAAGCAGAAAATCCACATTTTAATATGGATTCTTTTCGTCAGAAGTTCGACAGAAATTGGAGGACTTCTCACCGTTAGATCAAGCTCAATTTTGGATGCAATATAGATGGATCTACCATCAACACATAACAATTCGTTTCAGAGGAATCCAACAGTTAAATCTCAAGAACCGCTAGGAGAAATCTGGCCCGCTGAGCAACTGAAACATCCCCTGGCCACGATCTCAGCCTCCAAAACCGCCTGGAAGGACCTATTGACCGCGACCAGGACGGTCGGGGTAATAACCCGTCTAGTCAAAAGGCATGTCCGGCCGAATCAACAAACAAGACGGGAACGGCCGGGTTTGGATGTTCAGAAATGTCGGGAAATGGACATCAACTGTAAACTTAAAAAGTTAACACTAGGGAAGTGTGGATGTTCAGAAATCACTATAAAGTGACAGAGGAATTAAAAATATGAAGTTTGGACGAAACGGGAACTGAAACGGACCAAGGAGCGGAAAGTTACAGAAGATACAAAATCTGACGCGCGGAACGGCTTAGGCATCGGTACGGGAATGAGAAATGTTGGTGTGAGACCTATTATCGAGTATTGCAGGATGTCGACAGGTAATGGACATGACGGTGGAGAAGGGGGTTGGAATCAGTCGGATGGTTACGACAGTGTGGCTGGTTACTACGGATCTAGTAATACAAACTCATGGGACAATTCCGACAGTTCAGGTTGTAGCTCAGACTCTCTCGAGGAAATCTATTTGATGGGAGATGATAGCAGCAATGACAGCAGTAATGACTCAGGCTCCGTGCACGAAGTGTAAAATATCGACTCTTACACCTCGGATGAGTTCGACTCGGAGATTTACGGATACACCTCTAGTATCACGGACTAGGACTATTTTGACAACTTATCACTTGGGAATTCGGCGCAAGAACCCATAACACTGGAAACGTATTGGGGTACTGGTTTCAGGGCGGTCCCAAGAAACGACTCGAATATGGAGATATTCGAGCCTCCACCTCATTCGGTAATCAATCTGACATCCGATAGCTCAGCGTCTGTCTTGGAGGATTCTGATGTTCCACCGGATCCATTTGTTCCCTATACATTCTCACTTGGATGCGCCCATCAGCACATGCCGACCGAGCCATAGCCGGAAACAATTAGTGTCCATCCGAGAGGAGGGGGAACCGAGAAGGAAACCAAGGACCGGACCTAGACAGAAGTAACGAAGCTGAGACTGAGAAAAGCATAGCTCAAAGGTGGGCGCAGAGAAAGCGGAAGGAGAGATGCACCCAAGAAGTGGGTGAGTCGAGCAAAGCACACCAAGGCAATGAGAAAAAAACCGGAGGGATAATTGACGGGACAACAGGAAACAGGAAGACCGTGTTACTTCCGAACCGACCACTAAGGATCCTATCTAAGGCAAGAAAATCAGTGACGCCACCGGAGGCAGTAACTCCATCTTGTGGAATGTGTGGAGGGCGCTGTCATTTTACACATGCATGTCCAGGCATGAGAGTGGGTTTGGGTGTCCCAAGACTTTGTGGATGGTGTGGGATGTGCGGTCACCGGCTTGCAGATTGTCCACTCATCGATCCATCTTCTCCCTCGTCCCAACCGTCCAGATCGTCGTCTGGTAGCGAAACTGAAGGTGAAACCGAAGCAGAAGAAACTGAGAACCAAACATAAGAACATTAAGATTTTAGAAGTTAGCTTAGACCAAACCTTTTCATGACCAAAGGTTAAGGTATGAAGGGGTGCTAACTAACTTCTATTATCATGTGCATATGTATAAATGTGTGTTGTTTATGTATGCACACTGTAAGATGGAATAATGCATGTCTAGGTTTAGTTTGCGTTGAATCAGTGCATGAAGGCATGGTACATGCTTGTGAATAAGTTGTGGAACCTTGTGTGAATATAATATATGAGTGAATGCATGATGTATGATATTACTTGAATGTGAAATATTTGGATTAGATCTTGTGGAAGATTGGATGCTTAACTCGTTTTGGTTGGTTATGAGAATCCTTAGGTAACCGGGAAAGAGTGATCCTAAAAACCTTAGGATTAAGGAAGTAGTGTTTTAGGGAAACCAACCCTGAAACCGTGAAACCAAAACAAAAACCAAACCTTTTGACAAGGAAGGGCAGGATGGGACCGAGCCTAAGGACAATTGGTTAATGGGGAAGACGGACCAGTTTGAGCACAAGAACAGAACGGTAAGGAAGACCGGGAAATGAAACGGGATTGAGAAGAAAAGTGATAATGAAATCACAAATTTGGGATGGAAGCAAAGGCGTGAAGATTTGTCATCAAGAGAAAGGAATTTTCAGTTGAGTAAAAGGAGTGAATTGAGGTTGGCCAGAGATCAAGATTGTGATGGAGTTTTTGGGATAAGTAAAGGGGAATATCAAGCAAGATGGAGTCGAAATCAGTAGAGGCCAAAAAGAATACACCAAAGACGGATGGAGTACCCTTAAGGAAGCAGAGAGGCCGGAGGATGGCAACCAAACAAGACAGTTAGACGGAAATGCAACGTAAGACGGAGGATCAACCTAAGGAAAAGAAAAGTGTTCGGAACAGACGATAAGACCGAGAAGAAAAGCCGGTAAAGGATCTGAAGAAGAAGCTGGTCGAGGTGAAATATCTAAACGGGAAGAAAATCTAAGGAGGGCAGGCCGATGGGGAAACATATTAAAGAAATGGATGAGAACGAAGGGGGATAGTGCAAAAGCCAAGGTATAAACCCAAAACAGTTGCGGTATAGAGGAAGAAGACACCAACAGAAGAAGCTTAGAAGTAGGAGCAGAAAGAACAAGACAGAAGAGTACTAACCCAGATCAAAGCAGTCATCAAGAGGGGATACATCAGAATCTAACTTGGATAATCGAAGGAGTTTTGCTCAGAAAAACCATGAGGGGATAAAACCAGCGTCTACCAATTGGAATTCGGGGACGAATTCTAATTATAGGGGGGGGGAGGATGTAATAAACCGGCTAGTCAATAGGCATGGCCGGACGAATCAACAAACAAGAGGGGAACGACTAGGTAAATTTTAAGGAGGAAGGAAAAAATGTCGGGAAATGGACATCAACGGTAAACTTCAAACGTCATCACTAGGGAAGTGTGGATGTTCCGAAATCACTATAAAGCGATAGAGGAAATAAAAATATGAAGTTAGGATGAAACGGGAACTGAAACGGACCAAGGAGCGGAAAGTTACGGAAGATACAAAATCTGGCGCGCGGAACGGCTTTGGCGTTGGGACGGGAATGAGAATTTCAGTACAGTTGAAAGCTGGGATCATCAGGTGTATTAAGAAGAATAATAAGTGGGATTAATGAGGAGGATTTATGTGATTCATAACAGTACGGGAATAGTAAAAACGGACATTAGCAGTGATAGGACAATTTTTGTTTTAAAAACCGAAATAGTGCAACAGTGTTCCGTAGCCTTGGTTAATCCATCTAACATCCATACAAGGCTATATACTGATTACTTGTGCTTCGGCTATGGGGATGGGCTGGGCAATAACCTATTGTTTAGCGGGTCCTGGACTCACTGGGTAACTGTGGTTGCTCATTAAACGACTTTTGTCTCGCAGGAAACCTTAGGGACGGGTTAGCTAGTAAGCAGGAATCAGACTTAGGAAGTCGGTGTAGCTTTCTGAGTTGGTTGTTCACTCTAGTCTAAGTACGTAAATTAAAATATGATGTTTTCAATACTAAAGTAATTTGGGAAGTCCGGACATAGATTTTATATTGATTACATCTTATTTTTCTGCGAGGCATAACATATTTTCAGAAACAACCCTCTAGCACCTGATGATGCGTGGCTTAGTCTGAGTCGACATAACTTTTGGATTTGGTACGGGTTGGCAAGCCTTAGGACGGGTATCGCGGATGGAACGACCTAATCTTCGGACTGGCTGGACCTCTCACGATATTCAACACTTGTGATATTTTTGGTGTGGCTATTGTCCGTAGTCCGCGTTGGGGGTGTTACATTCGGAGCCAAGGCCAGATGACCACGCATACCACCTACTTTAGACCACTTTTTGGGCTGTTTTTTTTCTAACTTAAAACCAAATGGAGAGAGAAAAGTCCCACATTAAAAATAAGTGAAGAAACCCCTCCTCTTCAGCACCAATATAAGGACATGCACCCCTTCTTCCAAAATCATCACCTCTCATATTCACTACAAAAGTTTCTAAAGAGTTTTTAGTTTTTTCTTTAGTTTTTAGGTAGTTTATAGGGACTCTAGATCTCTAGATCCGGGATTATCCGAGCAAGGATCCGAAACCCTAAGCTACAACTTTATTTCATTTATTTATTTAATGCAAGCTTTTATTTTGGTTTCCGTTTTAAAATCCAAGTAGTTATCTTGTTTGGGTTTTAGGGAAATATTTTGTTAGGGCTAGTAATGGGTAGGGCCCTTATGGCCGATTTATAGAATCAGTGTTCTTAATTTACATGGGTTTTCGACTATTTCCTTATGTTTAATGCATGATTAAAGACTTTTCACTTTGAAGCTGTTTATATGACTGATATATGTACCTAAGTATTGCAGATATTAGCCGGAATTAGGATAATCGAGCAGATGTACTATAATCTGTGATAGTTGACTCAAAGGGCACTACGAATGTGGATGAAATAGATATTAATGCATGATATTCCTCGTGGCCAGCTGAAAGAGTTGATTGTCAATTTAAAGAGATTAGGTGTTTAATGTTATGAGAATATGTTAGCATAATTTCATGTTTCGAGTTCTAAAACCAAGGAAGAATAAGTCACTGAACCCTAAGTATAGTTCTAAGTAGTTGTCGAACCCATGATCCCTTGAGAGATCCCTGACGACCCAACACATCGTTTTTATTTCTTACAAACCACTATTTACATTCAATTGCATCCTTTGTTATTTCTGTGACAACCCCAAAACTCCCTTAGAGTCTATCAAAAATTAGGTCACGATAAGAAGTATAGAGTTCGTCATTTCCATTTGGATTCGATCCTTTAATATACTACACGCGATTGTTGTGCACTTGCATTAGATTTTAGGGGTAAAACTTGGTACATATCATAGACTTAACCCCCGCTCTGATACTAATTGTAAAACCCCATCCCTTGGGATCCCTAACGCAACCTTTTCAACTTCTACACCACACATCCACATTTTCAATCCCTTAAAACCATAACAATTTATTACAATCCCAACTTAAAAGTCTTACAACGAAATCCAAAGCAACTTCAAATGAAAACCGAAAGAAATAACTTAAAGTCTTAATTAAATGAAATAAGGAAAAAACTCATATTTTACCAAAACATAGCAGCGCAGCCGATCATCTACTCCTACAACTCTTCGGGATTACCCAGTGAGTGCAGGTAATAAAGACCCACAAACTAATCTCTCACATACATCAATCAATAAGCAAAATTCCTAAGCTAATATCTACAAACAAACATCACCCCGAAGGCCTTCATGTACCAAACAATGACTCTTCTATATGGTATCAGACAAGGTCACTACCACGGATGGCACCAGATACGGGCATAGTCAGGGGTGATACCAGACACGGGAACTACCACCCCACTACACTATCCATAGTGTTTACACTGGCTCGCCGAATCCCCCGACAATGGGTAAGGTTCCAAACATGGGCCTCATCTCTATTATAACTCGACAACTATTAACTCATTCCTAATATCTCATATTCTATTATTATATCTCTTAGTTCGTTTTCCCTTTTCCCACATTTTATATTTATATCTCATAGTCCATATTCCACATATTTTTCCCACAAATCGCAAACACCGTAATCATTATTCATATACAATCAACCGTATTCAGTTTAACAATCCTATATATCTAGGTTTGTCCATCACATCAACACAAATCAGCAACAATAACAATATACTTATAGATATATAATAGATAGGCGCCATATATGTCTTTACACATCACACTCAGCTATGCATAGTCATATTGATATACATAGGAGGCATACATCAATAAGGGACTAACGCTTCGGAGAAGGATAAATAAAAGAGAGAAAGTTCACAACCAGTCTTGACCTTAGCCACAACGAAAACAACGACCTTATTGGACATAATTGCTACTACCGGTTAGAAGACACGATTCCATATGTTACAAATGTCCTCATTGGTTATCCTTCACCAAGAATCTTGATCCAAAACTCCAGACTGTCTCTGCGAAATTTCAGGTCAAACGGACCATACACTTTTTCCTAAGCGAAAAATATTCCAGACGGACTGTTACAGATTCAAAATACACATACACATTTTGGGAAAATGGTCATAACTCTCAAATGGTAAGTCGGATCGAGATGATTCATACCTTTCTAGAAAGAGGAGACCGAACAATATCCAACGACATACTTTGCGTTCCGTGGATCCTCATAGTTATTTGGGAAATCACCTTTCAATCTGATGGCCAGAATGATAACGGAAGTACGAAAAGGAATCTCCCGGAGCTTCTCTTCTTGTGTCTTCAAAACAACGAGGCTTCCCCTTGACGGATCAAATGACGATAGTAGGCGACGGCTGATGTCTCAAAAAATTTTGCAGAGTTTTGCCGGATACTTCTTCTTATAGTATTTTTTGGATGATCACTCTTTTAAATAAAAAGGAGAAAGAAACCCAGATTTACTAATGGGCTAAAGGTTTCAGGTTCATTTCTTTTATAGTTTTTAAGTTTTCTGGGATTAAAATTGAACTGTCACATTCTTAATGAGGCAAGTAAATAATATACATATTTATATCTTACCTATTTATTTTGTAAATACGTTGCGAAACGAGATAAAATGTATACACCATACTATAAATGTCGATACGTTGTCAAACGAGATAAAAACGTAAAATTGAGATTTTCTTAGTGAGGTATTTTTTTGTCAACTCTTAATGAGGTAAGTAATTAATATATTATATACTACGCATTTATTTATAATGGAATACAATATACTATAACATGATATATTCTCAAATCCTTTCTCCCAAAACAAAACGCCTTATAATAAAATATTATTTCATCTATAAGACTATAAATACTACTTTACTCTCTTAAAAATATTATAACACAAGAAGAAACAAAAAGAAAAAGACAATGGCTTTCTCAAGGAATCACAATTTCATTTTCATGCTAATCCCATGTCTAGTCGTCCTTGCAACGGCATCATTTGCGTCTGCGGGACTTTTTCCCTTCTCAGCCAAACATGTTGTGATTATCAACAAACTTGTAACGCATGCGACATTGACTGTGCATTGTAAGAACAAAAGTGAAGATAAGGGTGTGATTTCAGTCCGACCTGGAGACAGTTTCGATTTTAGATTTCGTGTTAACCTTCGCAAAACAACAGTATACACTTGTAGTTTTGTTTGGCCTGGCAACACAGCAACGTTTGATATTTTTTAGAGCTGATCGAGACGACAATCCCAAAATCAAAGTTGGAGTTTGCAGTGAATGTATTTGGAGCATCTACGAACCAGCACCATGTAGGGATAGACGTGATGGAGGTCAACCTAATTGTTTCCCATGGGCTTCTTAAAATATTTAACTATCACATCCTTTTTTTTTTTACTAGTGAGTTTCGTTCTATTACAATCTATATAATACATTAAATTTTGAATTAATTTTACATTTTATTACAAGTTATTAGATACATATATGATATTATCACAACTTCACATTTATAACATTACAAGCAGTTCCATCATGCATGTCATTCTAAACCTAGCATGAACTAGTAGTAATATTGATGACACATCCAGAACATGTAAATAATCATTCGTAATATTTTCTATTAGATTGGAAGATGGGGTTTACTGTTTATATATTCTATAATGAGGTGACAATAAAATGTATGCATCATGTCTTTGGGGTCTATTTACAAAAATGTTATGGTTTTAGAGGGAAAATATAGTTTGCTGTAATCCTTAAAGAGCATCAAATTGTCTGTTGTTTCTGATAGGTGTAACAGTACATGTTGATAAATTTTAAAAATATATAAATAAATAACAGAATATCAAAATTATAAAAAAATTTAAGAATCATCTCTAATAACCCCTCTTTTAATTTTTTTTCTTTCAAATATATGTTATCAGAGACTTCTCAAATAATATAAAAATTTTTTGTTTTCTTATTATTTACTATATATAGTATTTGGCTTTTCACATCCTTTCCACACAATAAACATCTAGTTATGATATCATTTCATTATAAATTGTACACTCCATCTGTATCCATTTTAGAATTAGTATAATTTTTTCAGATCAAGTGTGATTTAGATTTTTAAATTAGAATTTTAAAGAAAATTCAGCTTAAGTACTATTGCTTAATATATTAATAGGACATATGAAATTAAAAATGTATTAGTATTGTAGAAATTCTATAAAAAAATTTGGTCATATTTGTGAAAAAAACTTCAAAAGATATTTAAAACGAAACATATAGAATATTATTATTTTCTCCATAAAAACTATTGTATCATTAATGTCAAAACATATATTATATCACAATAAATAAAACATGTTTCTCTATCTACTATATATTATTTGCGAAGTGCGATGGAAAAAAATGATGAGTCAATGATGACATGGATGAATCTTGGCTAACCATAATGATGATGTCATTGATGACATGCCTTAAATGAAAACTTTTGATTGGTCGAGAGCCTTTTTGGCATTAAATCAAAATTCGTTTAGGAAATTTCTGGATTAAAAAAACAAAAATCGAGAATTTATCTAATTTTGAAAATTAAATGTCGTTTCCTAAACTTACGAAATATAATCTTAACTTCTTCCCATAATTTTAGATTACAGTTTATATATTTTCCATGAGTTATTTTCTTACTTTTAAAATTCAAACTAAATTCGAGACTAAAATGTAGCAACTAATAAATGTCGACATTAATTGTCAAATTTGAAGTAAAAAAATATCCCAAAGAATATACTAATCTTCTAATATAAGCTTTCGAAAATTTGTGCAACCCTAAATATGATGATCCTATAAATACAGTCTCTTCCAGCCTCATATCACACACATGTCGAACCATTCTTTTGTTTTTATTATTTTTGTTGTTCTAATTTTGTTTCTGTTGTTTTGCTGATTTTGTAGGTATGAAACCTACAATGCCAAACAATAAGGTATCTTTCTCACTTGCTATTAACATGCTACTTAATTTTATTATATGGTTTTGAACATTTTGTAGGTATATAACATATCAAGCCAAACGATAGGTAACTATATCATTTCACATTATCATGCTTATTATTTTGTTTTGAGGTTTTTATTCATTTGCAGGTATGCAACATAGTAAGCCAAATATTAGGTAACTATTTTATTTGTATTTACATTTTTGTTATTATTTTGTGTTTGTTAATTTGCAGGTTGGATTCATATGAAGCCAAATGATAAAAATCTATCGGCTAATCTTTTATGTCACTAATCTTTATTTGCTACATAACTACTCATCGATCGGTGTTTGTTACATTTCACACGGAAAGAAGATTAAGGACGAAGTCAATGAAGTCTTCAAGCGATTTTTCCTTTATAGTAGATATTGTTTTGTATGTTCTTTGAGTTCACATTTGTATACTTTTATTCTTGCATTACTAAAGCATACTTGAATAATAAAATGATTATTTTCTTATTTATCTGTCCAATTAATCCTTCACTTTTGCTTTGGGATTCTTTTTAATAGAATAAAATTGAACATATGTATGTTACCAATCGTTGATTGTTACACTTGACACGGAAAAAAAGATTAAGGACGGAGTCAATGAAGTATGCAAGACGATTTTTCATATGTAGTAGATTGTGTTGCATTTTCTTTAAAGTTTACATTTGTATACTTTTATTGTTTGATTACTAAAGCATACTTGAATAATAAAATGATTATTTTCTTCTTTATTTGTCCATTTAATCCTTTAGTTTTGTTTTCTGGTTTCTTCTTAATTAAATAAAATTGAAGTAGAAGATAATTAGAACCATAATATCTTAACTATTAACAATCTAGACTAATAATCAAATTTACTTCACGCAATTACGACTCAATCGTATGCAGCTTTCTATACTATAATCTAAAATTTAATTAATTGTTAATATTCCAATTTACTCGAGACGCAATATTTTTTGTTAGTATTAATATTAGGAAGATTATGTATAAGGAAACAAAATACATTAATACGTCGCGATCAATCAAATGATATTTCCTATAAATCTAATGAACATTCTTACCTAAAATTCTGGTTTGTAACCTTAACTTCTTCCCTAAATTATAGATTTTATCAAATATTTTCTCCCTCAGTGATTTCCGTATATTTTAATTTCAAAATAAAACTATATTGAAAATTAGGAAACTAATACAAATGCTTTTAATTCACTGATTTTCATTTTAACCAATATCTAAAAATGGATACGGCAAATATCTTAAAATGTGTAACTGCAAATCTTTAAATCTCCAAATTAGTTGTAACAAAATATTCATTATACTATAGTGTGCGCTGATCCATTAGGTCTCCGAACTACTATATATATTCATCGGTATTAAACTTATTTATCATTCACTTAAAACACTATATCGAGATTTAAAGAAATGGCAGAATTAGTTGACACCAGTAAGAACCTCCAACGCAGACGGCGTTCGACCTATGTTTTGCTGTAAAACATAGACACTAGCCTTGAAACCGAGAAGGTCCAGGTTCGGGTATTAGCACAATGGACTTTGTTTAACTCTAAGTCTGTAAACGTCATAGAAATGATTTGGTCTGACATCAAGGTACGAGAAAGACATGTGTTTTGGTTTAGCTTCGGTATAAAGTTGTGATGTTCGTATACTTATATCTTTCCTTCACACTTTCTTTAGGGAACACGAGTTCAAGCATCATGTGAGGAGGCCTTATTCAGCAAACATAAAGCATGTCTTCAGATAGGTAAACATGTTATGGTTAACTCATTTTCTTGCAAGGAGTATGTTGGCGACTTTCGACCAAGTGATCTTACTTACAAGTTAGCAATCACCCGTACTACAAGAACAAAACCTTTGGAAGATTTTGAGATTGAGAATCCCGATAAGTATTGTTATACTATTTCTCAAATTCTCGAGGGATCTCTTGACAAAAGAATTTTGATTGGTAAGTTGTTATTTATAATATACATAGTGTCCCTTATATTACAATTTGCAATAAATAGTTTTTAATTATTGTTTCACCGATATAAGATGTTATGAGAGTCATTGTCCATATGGGTGGTATCGAAGATTTTAAGACCAAGAGCAAGTCTGGAAACAGCACCAAGCTTGAATTATACTTGAAAGATAATGGGTAAGAATAATATTCGTTATAATTCCTAAATAAATAAATACTTTTATATGATTTTTAATCATCAATTTGAATACAGAGATGAGGCATTGCCTTGCACATTGTGGGGAAATTATGCCAAAAAAGTTATTGACTATACTTCCACCAATAGCGATGCTCCTGTCGTGTTTATTATCCGGTTTGCATGGATCAAAGAATATGGAGGTAACTACTCTGTTAATTGTAATGTATAATCTATTTTTTTGTAACATTAATTGTTTCATTTCAATTTTCATGAATATAGAGAAGATGTACATCTCTAATGCTTACAACTCAACCCAACTCTCATTCGGAGATGAAAATAACCTGGAGATTTCAAAGTGGTTGGATGGGTAATGATACATTATGTTTAATAGAACTGTTATAAAAAAATTAATTGTATAGTACATCTATTCATTCAAAATTTATTTTACAGTATACCAAAAGAATCTCAAGCTCTAATTATCAAGTCCGAGAAAAGCATGGTTTCTTTTGGATCGGGTCCATTATTGGATTTGCGTACTGAGTTTTTTTTATCAAGAATAATAGAATGACTATGCTTGGAATACTGCAATCGGAAAGGGTTAGACTTCTTTATTTAAATGTATTATTAATATATTTGTATTTATTAGAATCATTTTTATATTGCCTTTATTTTGTTGTTGTTTAGCATGGTAATGTTGTTACGTGTGCCTCAATTACCTCAATTGACTCTTCAAAAAAATGGTTTTTTCAAGCTTGCAAAGTTTGCAAGTTGAAAGTTCTTCAGTATGGATCAGATTCTGAAGATGAAGAAGATTCTCAACCTTTATATAATTGTAAAACATGTGACGATGTGAAAAATGTCTTTGCAATGTAATTTTTTATAAGTATTCTTGCATTTTAAATTCTTTATTAGTATGCTGTGTTGTTTAATTTTATCTTCTCAACTAACTTGGTTTAGCAAAATTTCTCACATTTGATGAAATTGGAGATAAGCTTGTGAAGAGATCTGCAGACACTATCTATAAAGAAAACCAAACAAAAATTGAGGTATTTGAATTATGAGTTTCTTTTTAACTATAAAATATTATGTAATGAGAATTCATTATTTTCTACTTTTTGTTCTTAAGATGATCCATATTATCTCCCTGCTGAATTATTCGATTTGATTGGCCGCAAGTGTCTATTCAAAGTTACCATTCCTAAGGATAATGTTCAAAAGGTGTCAAAGAGTCCATATGTTGTGGACTTATTTTGGGATGATGAGTCTGCAATTTATGAATTTGAAAATTTAACTAACTCGACTCAGGTACGTTAGTTAAATGCCTCATGTTAAAACATGATGTTAAAGATTATGTTCAACGCTGTATAAAAAATTGCTAATATTTAAATTTGATTAGGGACCTCTTATGCTTATCTATGGTATGGAGACTGATTCTGATGCATCTATGGCCCTACCACTTACACCATCAACAGCAAAAAGATCAGAAGATTGCATCTCTTTAAGCAGTGTTGGTGAAAATTCATCAGTTACAAAAAAGATTAAGCAGGAAGTGAAGGAAACGGTGGCTAGAAGGATACTATAGACTTTTTGTGGCGTATCTTCTTTTTTTGTTGCATTTGGTTTTTATTTTTGGTTGATTTATCAAAACAGTTGTGGTTGTTTAATTGAATTTTCCTTTTGTTTGGTTATTTTTGCTTTCAATTTATTATTATAACAAATATATGTTAATTAACCAAAATAATAACAACTTATGTTAATTAAATAATTTTATAGAATTGTGATATTTTTAAATGTGTTAGGGAATATATGATTAATGCAATGTTTGATTTATATTGATACTTTGATTATAAGTCGAAGTCCTAATATTGTACCCACTTATTGTAAATTAACATTCACTGTTTTATGGACAATATGGAATGATTAAACATTCATAAACTTACAAATCTTTCTAATTTCAAATGAGAGATTGATTATTTATGTTGGCTAAAACCAAAAAATTTACCGTTTGTGGCCCAATTAGTTTTTCCTAAACGAATGGTTGTGACTTATAATGATTACATCTTTTACCACTTCACACCTTTTGCTCGCAAATTTGGAAACTATTAAATTTTAAAACCCTAGACGCTTCATTTTCTTACCATTTTCTGAGACAAAACAATTAATTTTGAATAAGTTCTTCAAACTTTTCACATAAGATAAACAATGGCTCCTCAAACCTTCAGAAAAATTTCTCGTATCAATAACTTTATTCCTTGCTTTTGGGACCTAAAAGTGATGCTTCTCCGTGTTTGGATATGTGTTAGGTTTTCTGAACCAACAATCCGAATGATTTTGGTGGATGAAGAGGTAATTTCTATTCTTCTATACAATTTGTTTTGTTTATTTGTATATTGCATGTTTTGTTAGTGTATTCGTTTGTTGTTTTAGGGTACGGAAATAGAAGCTACTGTTCTTGAACCTCTTAAGGATGCTCAAGTTATACAAGCACCGATATATGGATCTTTGACCCCTCACGATTTCAAGCTCTTTTTCTGGTTAAACACATCTTTTTGCCTTACTTATGATAATATTCCCGAAGGACATTTTATGCAATTTAAACCGATTCCGGGTATAGTGGATGGGAGAAACTCTGATGAATACCCTATAGGTAACTTTTAATGAATACATATATTTCCTTATCGGATTATATGAATGCTGTTATTCGAGTCTCTGGTTTACATTATATTTGTAACAAAATAGAGAATGAAGGTATATAGCTTTTAATGATTTTGTTTTATCCATTATAGATGTCCTTGGTGTAGTTACACATGTTGGAAAACTTGAAGAAGATTACCAAAAACAGAAGCTGCGGTTTACAATTGGCGATCTAAGGTTAGTTAAGTAAATGACTATAATCTTTTTCACATATGTTTTGTTGTTTGTCTATAATAGAAATCTTGAAATCATTATTTTGTTTAGCCTCCGGAGTGTTGAATGTTTAATATATGGGGAAGATGCTCAGGAACTAAGAAAAAGATTTTGGAAGGAGGCTGATAGACATCTATTTGTTATTCTACGTTGCTTCTACATCAATCCATTGGAAGGTATGTTTCTAAACTCAGTTTTGTATCTTTTTACAATGAATTCCTTGGCTATTACATGTTTGTCGTTATGAATGATGACACTTTTGGTTTCTCTATTGTTTACAATTTTAATATTGTTTGTGTTTGAAATTTAGCATATGGTATAACTTGGCTCAAAGAAGAAGAAGGGATTTCTAAGATTATGTACGATCAAACAATGAATTCTGACTATAATGGATTTCGCCACAGGTTTTCTTAGTAACTCTAATGCAACTCCTTATGCAGTATGCTTTATATCTTTCCTTGAATTCATACATTTTTCTTTTTGTAGTTTTCCAAATCTTGTACCTGACAAATATCCTAAAGATAACATCCCTTCCTGGTTCAAGCCGTGGTAATTTATGTTCATGTTGTCAAAGACTTTACTTTGTTGTTTTTTTAGGGGTAAATGATCTGTTGTTAATATGTATGTTTCTGTTAAAAACAAAATGTATCGTTAAGGGTTACAACACGTATGTCCAGTATAATCAGCTATTTTCACTAAATAATTTAAATTTCATATAGAATCTCATCTAAACAAGATTTTATAATGTTGGATTCAAACCAAAATAAATAGATCTTCGTGATAAAAGAGGTCTTAAGTGGAAGTATAAAATGTCAAATTATAAGAGCAATAGTAAGGTGTGAAATATATTATACATATTACGTCAACAGTGTTAAAACAAAACATGTGAAATGAATAGCTATATGTAGATCTCCTTTACCAAAATAAAGACATCTTCATGATAAAAATGGTTTTTCGTGGAAGTATAATATGCAGTGAATAAATTGGTCAAATGACTAACTTTTTTGGTGCCAATATTCTAATCTAACTTTTTTTTAAAAATGTCATAGTTAATAATCACAAATCCATTAAGAGATTAGGATTAAGCCCAAATTACTTAGTCCCATTTAAACATACATACTTTACATCTACTCGATCCCAAATTCGCCATTCACTAAAATCATAACAGAAAATCAAAGTAGAAAAATCGATCTAGAAGATAAACCAACACAAGATTGTTTTAGGAGAAAATCAATTTCTTTCAACAACTCCGGAAACAAGGTAATCGATTATTTCATGAAGATTTCTCATATACCTAGGGTTAGAAATCATATTTTTTAGAGAGAAAAAACTGTGGATGACCAAAAAAAGGGTTTACTATATCTTAATGGAGAAAATTTATATTTTTACTCATTGATTTCTGTTAAAAATTCGAAGTTTCAAATTGTAACTATACTTTGAGCATTAGTCAACTACTTGGATGTTCTGTATTTTTAACTGATGCCTATTCAACTTCAAAATAGTAGATTTTCGATTGTCTTGGTTTATGCATGTTATGATTTGGGTTTTAGCTGAATATATATTATCTTTGTGGATAAAATCATTTCATCGCAAACCCTTGCTTTTTTAAACATCTTATTCCTGATTAATGTTTTACTATTGTTTTTGTTAAATGCATGTAAAGATTAATGATTTATATGATTTCTAATATTCTTCTCAATCCAGATTGGAAGATGAGAAACCCAATATTTTTTTGTGCCTTTGGTTCCAGGCAATTGCAGAAAGAGTCTGGTATGTATACATTGAATCTTTGTCTCATTAACGTTTATGTTTTATAAAGATTTGATTTTTGCCAATCATTGTTTAAACTGTGTCATGCAGACTATCCCGGACGAGTTCTATAAGAGGCATATAGTTGGAGTGACCAATGTTACAATCGGTGTACTCACATCTGATTTAAGAGTAGAAGATTTTTCAATCAAACGTGTTGGTGATAGTCTAACTGAAGGTTGGAGACGGTTCTTAAAAGCTCATGCATTAGATGCTTTTGATCTTCTTATTTTTCAGTATCGTGGAGGTGCTGATTTCCAGATGATACACCGGTTTGGACCAAACTGTTGTGAAATCACTAATGAAAATACAACACCTCAAATGGAGACTGGAGAATCTAGCTCGAGTAAGTTTTATTCACTTATTTTAGGGACATGTTCTTCACTCTTGCAAATTTTAACTAATAAATAAATTATATTTGAAGGAAATGAGGAGAAGTTTGTTACCTTAAAGGTCACCAGTGACGGCCTCAAACGAAGCATAATCGTAAGTTATACCTTTTGTATTTTGTTTATTGTTACATGATCCATTTATTTCCTTCATTTGGCAGTATCTTCTAAAGACCTTTGTGGAGGCAAACAATTTAAAGGATGTTGCAGGGAGCATCATAGTGATGGTCAATGATGCAGGAGAGAAATGGTATGTTGAGCTTGCATTCCATTCTTATAGCGACAGTCGACGTATACTTTTGAGCTTCGGCTTAAGAGATTTTTTTGGCAAACAATGTCAAGGCCAACCAAACAATCGTGCTTCAACTTTTCTGGGAAATTTCAATTGCTCCTGGTTTCAAACTCTTCTTTACTTTTATAGAATTTATACCGATTTTTAAGAAATTTATTTGTTTAACTAGATAATTTATTCACTTAGTAAAATATGAAAATCTCTAAGATTTCAAATTTGAAAATACTTCCCGAATGTAAAAATAAGTTAAAAAGTTAATAAATATTACATAATAAGAAAATGAGATATTCTTTCCATTAAGTGGAAGATACTATATTCTTGCCTCATATCAAAACTGTTTTATTTTTTTGTATAATTTATGTGGCCAATATTAAAAAACTAAATATTCAAAAAAATATATCATCACTAAAAAACCCTAATATCATCTACTATATATTTGATATCCTCTTCTCATTACTATCAGTTTCGTACCCGGGTTGCTAATGGAAGCTATAGGTACATTTGAGAAGTCTTTATATTGCAGACTTTTTTGGTTTCTGTTGAACAAGTTTTACTATTTTTATTAACAATTCTAATTTTTTTACAGATTCTTCCCGACGTTCTACTGATTCTATGGAAATTTTACCTATTGTTCTTCCTTATCCAGAAATTATTTTCTACGAAGATGTCAGTTTTGCTTCTCAAGAAAAAAAATCAGGCATGGATGAAATGCAATCAAGTTCATCTTCAAGCGAGAAGTCTTTTATACTCACAAATAACAACTTAATTTGTTTGGGATAAAAATAACCTTCAATGGAAACCCCGCATACAAGGTAAGCCGCGATTATGTCGTTTACAGGTATATCCAGAAGAAATTGGAGAACTATATTATTTACGCCTTCTATTGGATATAATAAGGGGACCATTTGACTATATGGATCTAAGGACGATTGACAATGTTGTTTATGACACATTCCGAGATGCATGGTTTGCCCTTCAAAATATTGAAGCTGCCTAATTTATATTCGACTATCTTAATCATATATTTAATTATCTATTCAAATAATGGTTGTGTTTCTTTAAAATAATAAATAATTCAGCTTTCTTGATTTTTATTTTCATTGTAAGTTTCTCTCTCTATAGATTCATGCCTCATCTACAATTACTATAGTTTCAAATACTCGACTACATGTGAACCTACTTATTAAATTCAGTTAAAAAACCTTCATAAATTAATTCGTTCCGCTAATTATTATATATTCTATCCACTAACTCACATCTTCTAATCTATATAACTAACCATTTATATATTCGACTGAAACTTTTCTCTTAATACAAAAAACAAACAATCCTCGACCAAAACAATTAACCCGCACAAAATACGGGCGAGTCATCTAGTATTAACTTAAACGTAAAATTAAGATTTAGTAATAAGGCAAGTAATTAATATATATTTATATTCGACACATTTATTTGTAAATACGTCGCTAAACAAGGTAAAAGAATATGCGATACTATAAATGCAAATATGTTGCCAAACGAGATAAAAACATATAGTTGCGATTTTCTTAATGAGCCAACTGCCAAGAAATTGATATATATATATATATATGGCAACATGAAAAAAACATAAAATTGAGATTTTCCTAATGGTTGTCAAAAAAAAAGAGAGAGATTTTCCTAATGAGGCAAGCAACTGGTAAATATGTAATATATATATATATATATATATATATATATATGGTTGGTTTCAATAGTAGAATTCAAATCTTAGTCAAATATAAAAGTAGATCAAAAATTTTGGTTTTTCTATTTTACCCATTTATTTTCGTTATTGGCCTTGTATATGACAAATATTTACGAAGCATAATTTTCCATTCTTGTACCTCGTAATTACCTAAATGCTATCGTCATCAATTTTTCAAACCACCAGGAACAATTGAGTTTTAAGCTGAAAATGCTTTCACGACCTAAATTTAACCTTTTATAATTCATTTTTTATTATACAAACTTCATATTCATTTTAATCTTCTCTCTTTTCATCTTAGAAACTCTAAAATTTAGTTTTAAAATTTTCGATCTCTTTAAACTCTACCATTCTCGGCGTTTCTTTCATTCGCAATTGCCGGTTTTATTTGTTAGTGGTTGAAACTGAATTTTTGGGGTCTTAAAGTAGGTAAAAATCGCCCCATGTAGTTTTCTTTCAATTTTCCGATCAGGGTCGCGATAGTAGACTTCGTTGAGCAATCCAGGAGTCTACTGGTCAACCTATGGTCTAGTTTTGCAATTGACTTTTTAAATTTTTTTGTCATTAGACTTCTTTTCTAGTATCGAGAAGTCTACTTCCTTCCTTTGAAAACAAAAAAAGTATAGTAAACTTCTCGTAGTAGTCTCCAGTCAATTTAGAGTCTATTTTGCATTTGACGTAGTCAAAGTATTTTTGGTGACGTTATACTTAGTTAAAAAGAGTCTAATTTTGTATTTGACTAATCTTTGACTTTGGAGGTAGACTTCCTCACGAAGTCTACTATAGTTTAGTTCTATGTTGACGGCTAGTTGGAGGGTGACCAGTGTAGTAAACTACAATTAATTTTGAATTTTTTTTGTCAACTCCAAAACTACACCCCAATAGATTTCTAAGGAAGTCTAATCAGGTCAACTTTTCATAGAAGACTACTTTTTTATTTCTCAATTGCGAAACTAGATCTTTTGCAGTATACTCCCAGGTAGACTGCCCAAGTACTCCACTTGATCCGACGAAATCTACTCCTAAAAAGTCAAAGTTTGGTCAAAAGCAAAACTAGATCCTTCTCGTTTTACAGACTTCACAACTTGATTTAATTCCAAAACTACACCCTTAGATAACTTCGCGAACAAAATCCTCATGGTTGATTTGTTCATGAAATCTACTAGAATAAGTAGACATCTCGGGGAAGTTTACTCTCGATCCATCATGCTGACATCATTTTTTACATCAAAAATTTATTAAAAAAGTTTTTATACAATATATAATAATTTGGAATTTTTTATGTTTGTATTAGGTAATATATTTTCTTGTCAAGAAGTTTAACATCTTTATTCCATATAAATATTTTGAAATATTTTTTTTTAGTAAAATTGTGAAACTAGCTTATTTATGGTAGATTTGATCGAGAAGTCTTCTATTTTATTTTATTTTTTACAAATGCAATTTAGTGCATATTTTATGAATTCTTTTGATTTTAATTTTTTTTAATTTATGTATTATAGGTATTTATGTATGAGTTTCACAAGATTATATGTTTATGGTTTAGCTTAAAATGAATTTATGATTTTACCATTGTTTGGCAGATATCAGTTGGAAACCGACCAGGTAGACTTTGCGGAGAAGTGTACTTCATTGAGTAAACTTCTCTGCGAAGTCTATTGCCGACACATCATACTGACATCATTTTCACGTCACTATATTATAAAAAGATTTTTGTATACATTATATACTAAAGTTTGGCAGTTGTTTTTTTAGTCTGGTTTAGGTAATATACTTGCTTCTGAATGAGTTTGGCATGTTTATTCCATATACTTATGCCTGAATGTTTTTCTAGTGAAATTGAGAAAATAGTTCATCTAGGGTAGATTTCTTGTAGAAGTCTACTATTTTATTTAAATCATAAAACATGTACTTTTTATTGTATTACGAACAATTTTTTTTTTTAAAACAATTCTCCTAGATGTTGGCTAGATATTAATGATATTTATGATCAAGTTTCATAAGATTGTTTGTTTTAGTTTAGCTTTAATTGATTTTATGATTTTAACTATATTTTCATTTCAAATTCTAGTATGTTTGATCTTGTTTTGTTTCAGAGGAACGACTCAACTGGTGGTTCTTTATGGAAAAATGAGTGCTGAAAAATCTACCATGGAATTTTGATGTTGACAATATAAAGGATGTAGAATGTTCTTCTTGAGAGATGGTTTTACACATTGTGAGCTTCTTGAAATGACACATGATGACTTTGTCTGAGCAAGGGAATGCATGTAATTGTGGTTTCATATTCGTTACCAAATTTGATTCTTCAACAAATGCATGTTGATATCCTTCCTACATATGTCATCAACGACAGACAAGCCTAGAGCTTGATCCAGCTTTTTAAGAAAAAACAAAGGTTTAAGTATGGGTAAATTGATATAACCCGTTTTTACACTATTTTAGCTATCATTTATATAGCTTTATTGGTGTTCTAACATGTTATATAATGGTTTCAAGTGTTTTCTATCATTTGTAGTTTTAGGTGACTTTTCAGGAAAAGATGGTAAACAATCAGAAAAAATCCACATTTTGATATTGATTCTTTCCGTCGGAAGTTCGACAGAAATTGGAGGACTTCTCACCGTTAGATCAAGCTCAATTTTGGACGTAATATAGATGGATCTACCATCAACACATAACAACTCGTTTCACAGGAATCCAACAGTTAAATCTAAAGAGCCACTAGGAGAAAGCTGGCCCGATGAGCAGCTAAAACATCTCCTGGCCACGATCTCAGCCCCCTAAACCGCGTGGAAGGAACTATTGGCCACCACCAGGAGGGTCGGCGCCAAGACCAGATGAGCTACGGATACCACCTACTTTAGACCACTTTTGGGATGTTTTTGCCAACTAAATCCCACCAAATGGAGAGAGAAAAGTCCCACATTGAAAATAAGTGAAGAAACCCCTCCTCTTCAGCACCAATATAAGGACATGCACCCCTTCTTCTCAAATCATCACCCTCATATTCACTACAAAAGTTTCTAAAGAGTTTTTTGTTTTGTCTTTAGTTTTTAGGTAGTTTATAGGGACTCTAAATCTCTAGATCTGGGATTATCAGAGCAAGGATCCGAAACCCTAAGCTACAACTTTATTTGATTTATTTATTTAATGCAAGATTTTATTATGGTTTCCGTTTTAAAATCTAAGTAGTTATCTTGTTTGGCTTTTAGGGAAATATTTTGATAGGGCTAGTAATGGGTAAGGCCCTTATGGCCGATTTATAGAATTAGTGTTCTTAATTTACACTGTTTTTCGACTATTTCCTTATGTTTAATGCACGAATAAAGACTGGTCACTTTGAAGCTGATTATATGACTGATAAATGTACCTAAGTATTGCAGCAATTAGCCAGAATTAGGATAATCGAGCAGATGTACTATAATATGTGATAGTTGACTCAAAGGGCACTATGAATGTGGATGAAATAGATATTAATGTATGATATTCCTCGTGGCCAGCTGAAAGAGTTGATTGGGCAATTTAAAGAGATTAGGTGTTTAATGTTATGAGAGTATGTTAGAATAATTTCGTGTTTCGAGTTTTAAAACAAAAGAAGACTAAGTCCCTTATAAACCACTATTTACATTCAATTTCATCCTTTACTATTTTGGTGACAACCCCAAAACTCCCTTAGAGTCTATCGAAAATTAGGTCATGATAAGAAGTATAGAGTTCGTCATTTCCCTTTGGTTTTGATCCCTTATTATACTACATGCGATTTTTGTGCACTTGCATTAGGTTTTAGAGGTAAAACTTGGTACATATCATAGACTTAACGATACTAATTGTAAAACCCCATCAATTCGGATCACTAACGCAACTTTTTCAACTTCCACACCACACATCCACAACCTCATAATCCACATCCACATTCTCAATCCCTTAAACCATAACAATTTATTAAAATCCCAACTTAAGTTCGTACAACGAAATCCAAAGCAACTTCAAATGAAAACCGAAAGAAATAACTTAAGTCTTAATTAAATGAAATAAGGAAAAAAAAATCCATTTCTCAAAACATTGCAGTGATATACTTGTATTTTCATGCATTTAGGCTATTGTTAGGATCATGTTTTACTTCTTTTAGTTTCCTTTAGCTTCATTTCTTTGGTCATTGGTGTGTTTAGAGTATAGGATCATCTAGAGCTAGGTTTAGGCATTCTAGGCTTGCATTTAGAGTGTTTCTTATGTTTTTTAGGCTCCTGGAGTTGCTAAGGATGTTTGGAAGATTTGGAGGACAAAGGAGTGATTGCAAGTGAAATGGTGATGAAGGACCAAACCAATGAGCTTGAAAGATTGAGTCATATGAAGATATTACGTTGACTTTTAGCTCTGGGATTCTAAATACAAATCATGGGAAATTGAGTTAGCTTTCTAATGGAGGTGGTGTGAAGTCATTCGGAGCTATATGTAAAGCGTTATGCCTGATTTACTGGATGCATCTCAACACAGTCTGCATATCGGGTTGCATATCGACCTGGCAACCCGATACAGCCTCTCGGATTAAATTTTGTGCATCCATATCGGGTGGAGTATCGGGTGGCCAGGCCGATACGCGTCCCAGAAATTGCCTTGGATCCGGGTCAACACCCGGTTTGTTCCGGGTTGACCCGGCTCGCGCCCTATTGACTATTTAAGCCAAAAACCTATTTTTTTATTGGACTTCAGAATTTATTTTATGTTCTAAACATTTTGTAAGAACAAGTTTGATTTCTTTGATTAATCTAAGTACTTTTTGGTGATTTCTTTTCTTAATCTTCCTCAAAATCTCTAATCTCTAATGATCAACACTATCCCTATGGATTTTGTTGTTCATATGATGATTAGTGAGTAGTTCTTCATAGGGCTTATGGGTTAGGTAGGATTAGGTTGATTAGGGGTGATCAATAGATTTCTAGTGATTGATTGTTAAAAATCTCATCTTTCAAAGTGTGCTTGGTGCCTAATTAATCTTGATCACATTGATTAGGATGTTTAGAGTTTCTTGTTCACAACATGTTCGATGAAATTCCAGTTTCTAGCTTTGTTAGGACTTTCACATTCTAGCCCATGAAAATGTATGTCTAGAGTGATCGTTTGCCGTTTGGAACCTGTTTGATTGCTTGCTTGATTTTAATTCACAAATGATGATTTGTTCTTGAGTTAGGATTAAGTGAAGAATTGGTATTAAGAGATTAAACTGATTTACTTGATGCGTTCCATGCTATGAGATTAGCTTCTATGAAGTTTGAATTAGGATTCTTTGATCATCCCGAGTCACCTGTCCGTTGACCTTAACCTTTAGGCCTTATCTTTGTCATTGATTGAATCCACTTGTTTATTTGCTTTTTGTTTACTTCTATTTGAATTGTCTTTGTTAGGATTGTTAGAAACAAAAACTTAATTGAGTGATTTGACTCTGAAGGTTTAGTGCTTGCTTATTGGTCTTATCCATCCCAAAAAGGTTCGATACCTCAAAGCTACATCAATAAGCTTGAGGAATTGGTACCTCAAAGGATTGCAAAATTCTTGTTATCAATTTGGCGCCGTTGCCATTTTGGGATTCTGGATATATCAATTCGTTTTCTATTCCTTTTTAGTTCAAGTTTTTGTTACTGATTTGCTACTTTCTCTCTTTTTGATGTTAGGTGTATGAACTTGCGCAGCAACGGGACTACAAAGTTAGTTGCAAGAGTTGACGACATCAAAGCACACGAGAGGAGATTAGCAAAGGAACGACGAGCACAAGAAAGAGCTGTTAACGTTGAGAGACTTGGGTTGGAACCAACTGTTGAAGATCTACAAGACTTTGAGAGTGTTGAGCAGCCGGTTATGGATAACCATCAGGATCAACAGCAGCAGCAAGAGCAACAAAGGCTAGCTAGGGCCATTGGTGACGGAGATGCACTGGATACAAATGCAAACCGGCAAGGAATCATTCCACCACCGGTCAACAACAACAACTTTGAGATCCGGGCTATGGTGATGAACATGGTGCAAAACAACCAGTTCCATGGGCTTGCATCTGAGGATCCATTGCAGCACTTGGACACATTTGATAAGATTTGTGCTACTACAAGGCTCAATGGTGTGACTGATGATGGACTGAAGATGCGTCTCTTCTTCTTCTCTTTGGCGGATAGAGCTAAGGATTGGGAAAGCACCATCCCTCCGGGATCCATTTCTACTTGGAGAGACCTCAAGAAGGCTTTCTTGAAGAAGTTCTTCTCACCTACTATGACTGCACGTTTTCGCAATGAGCTATCCGGGTTTGTGCAACGCAAAAATGAGAGCTTTGCTGAAGCTTGGGAGAGGTTCAATAGGCTAACTACTCAGTGCCCCCACCACGGTTTCACTAAGGAGACACTACTCAGCAACCTCTATCACGGAGTGCTTCCTAGAATGCGGGCGATGCTAGACTCTTGTAGCAATGGACACTTCCTAGGCAAGGGAGTTGATGAGGCTATGGAGCTAATTGAAAATCTTGCTACAAGCGATGGGAACTACAATGAGGATTATGAGCGCACTAACATAGGATCATCTTCTATGGATGAGAAGTATGAGAAGGAAATCAAAGCTTTGAATGAGAAGATGGACAAGATGATCTCCTCTAACCAAAAGCACATCAGCTTTGTGGGCAACTATGAGGATTCTCAGCCACTCCTCTATAGTGTGGATGAGGATATGACACAAGAGGAGATTAACTTCATTGCGGGACAAGGTGGTTTCAACAAGGGCTTCAATCAAAACTATATAAGTCACCCAAACTTTTCATACCGCAACCCCAATGTAGCCAATCCTCAAGACCAAGTCTATCCTCAAGCTCCATATCAAGGACAAGCTCAACAGCAAAATCCTTTTGTCCCTTACACCAACCAACAAGGGTTTGTCTCTCAGCCTCAACCTCAAGGACAACAAGGCTATGTCCCCAAGCAATACCCTCCACCCGGTTTTTGACAACAACAGCCACAAGCTTCTTCTTCCTCGGGTTTGGGTAATGAGTTAAAGGGAATGATGCAACAACTCATCCAAGGACAAGCAAGTTCGGCATTGGAAGTGAAGAAACTAAAGAATGAGCTGCAACATTTGAATTCTCGCTTGATCAATGTTGAGAACACACACGCTTCCGCTTCTAGACCTACCGGTACCTTGCCCGGAAACCCGGAGAAGAACCCGAAAGACTACTGCAATGCAATCTTCTCTACTGTTGATCATGAGAAATCAGACTATGAGCGAGAGGTTGATGAGATAGAAGCACTTCTCTATGGTTACGAACTCCCTCCGGCTGCACCTGTCCCTCTCAAGGAGATGAAGGCCACTGTAGTTAAGCCTTCCTATGTTGCACCAGCTAAGGTGATGAGTGCTACTGATACTTTTGATGAAGATATTGTGCCTACTGTCCAAACAGCACCAAAAGTGCTTCTTAAGCTTGGCAATCCAGGTAAATTTACCATCAGTTGTACTTTGGGAGACTTAGAGATTACGAATACATTGTGTGATTCCGGCTCTACTGTGAGTGTGATATCTCTTGACATGGTGGAATCTCTTGGGATTAAGAGCATGGAAAGGTACCCATCTTCTATTACATTTGGAGACTCTTACTCAAAAACTCCAATGGGAATGATCAAGGACTATCCACTGAAGATTGGTGAGTGCACTATCCCAACTGACTGTATTGTCATGAAGATGAAGAAGAGTACCCAACTACCTCTCTTACTTGGTACCTCTTTCCTCAACACCACTGGAGCTTGTCTGGACTTCAAAAAGAGACGTGATGTGCTGAATAATGTTGATACCAAAGCTTACTATCCTCTAAGGAGCACATCTCTTCACACTTGTGGTGTCATCCTCTCTCCAAATGAGGATGATGTGTTAGAGGAAGCAAGGCTATTTGCCAATGTCGGCAAGGAAGTTTGGCCTAAACCCACTACTCATGGATCATTGAGTGAGCACATGGGACGTGCTCAAAAGAAGGGGGTGGATAGAGCTATTGGAACTCCTCTCATGACCATAAGGACTGAGTTTGTTGGATCCATCTCTTTGAAGAAGCTGAGCATCGATGAGGAAAAAGCTCCCAAAGAGAAGGCTGTGGATATGGTGAGAAAGATTTCTCCAAAGGTTGTAAAGGCTTCGATCAGTCCAAGGTTCCAAGGCGACTCAGTCAATCTCAGTGAGCTGACTTCTCAGGTCCTAGCCATCACTCTCGAGGTAACGCCACACTCTTCAACCGCCTAAATCTCGATTTGCGAAAGTCGAGCTTAACGACTTTAAAAAAAAGCGCACTTGGGAGATATTTCCATGTTTATCCTTGTACATATTGATCTTTTGCTAGTCATCTTTGATGTTTTGCTTTGAGTTTTTATCAGCTTTTGGTTAATAGGTGAAGCTATGGACTAATTGGCGTTAAGAAAGGGCCGAAACATCTTAGACAAAGTGGTCGAAAGGAAAACAGTGAAGCCGTATCGGCCACGATATCGGCTGGCCAGGCCGATACGTGCCTCCCAGAAATAATCCGAGACATCATATCGGCTGGCGTATCGGTTGGCTAGGCCGATACGCTCTCACTGCCCAGGTTCACTCGACCGATACGCCTTCTCTTGGACCAGGTAACACTCCAACTTGTACATACTTGCATTTTAGCTTCTTTTCTTTCTTTTTCTCCTTTTGTTGAGTCTCTCTCTCGAGCTTACTTTCCCGCCGAGACGGTGTGAACTATGTTTGGGGGAGAGGCTAGTTCCTAACCATGTTTTCTTTGTTCCTATTTTTGATTTCCTCACTTTGAGTCTCATGCATTTTGCATAGAAAAAACCAAAAAAAAATTCAAAAAATTTCAAAAAAAATTCAAAAAGAAAGCATGTAGTTGCACTTGCATCATAGGATCGAGTCTAGTTGCATCATATAGGACGCATGCATTGTTGGAAGTTTTGGTTGATCCTGATTCAATTCTCATATTGATATCAACCTAAACATGCATTAGATCTAGGTGTTCTTATTTAGAAACATTAGATCTCACCTTTTACCTGTTTGTTTGCAGCGGAATTGATGAACAGGTCAATGATCAGGGAGATACACCGAGAGATGGATCCTCCAAAGGCTCACACACGCAATCACCGGAAATTGGCTGCTAGACCACAAGGAGGCTGGCGCAGAGAGAGGAGAGAGGCGCGGCTAGGGTTGGTTCAAGGGAGAAGAGATTTGGCTTTTAGTCATTTAAAAGCCTTCTCTTTCCCTTTTGGGCTTTTGGGCCCAATCTGATTAAATCCCATTTAATCAGACCCATTAGTCTTTCTCTCTTAGTACGACAAATGCCTAGCACTTTTGTCGTACTTCTGCTAAGCCGTTCCAACATTATTTCCTGCTAGCTTAAGCGTGTGACCCATATGGGATCATACAATAAAGGCAATAAGTCCAAGACTTATAGATCATGAGCGGACTCTAGCAAGCCATCATGACCCCCAGCATTGTATGACTTATGTCTGATCACTGACATACTCTTACATTATAGAGACAGTACAGAGATTGCTGGACACAATTCCAACAATCTCCCACTTGAACTGGAATCTCTGTATTCATAATCCCTTTCGTCTCAATATCTCGATTAGTCATAAGGCAAGATTAGTGTCATCCTTATAAAGCCTAATCTTGTTCATCGGACTCTGATTTGATACTGACAATCCAAACGACTCGGGAAAGTCCGTTTGAGCATGGCCATGCGTTTTCCAGTATTCAAATCTCCGATTGGCCTAGAGATATTCACTCCATTTATATTGGAGGGACAAATCCCATCTTGTTCCATCACTGTAAACTACTTACTTCATGATGTACCCAAACAAGGTCCTTATAGCTATCGCAGAACGATAGCGTTAGACAATAATCAAAGTGCATCAGTCCATATGCAGTTACATGCATGCGAACTCAGGTCTAAGGACTATACTCTATAGTCGTAGTAAGAATCTCTTATGACACAGATATAAATATCCTGAAGAGTTCTTATAAGCGGGTCTTGTCCGGTCGTATGTTCCCAACATACACCTATGTACTGACTTTGATGCCGTGCATCTATGACACATTAAGACTTTGTCATAAGTCACGTACCAATCCAGTCTCACACGGTTGTTGATGTTCCAATTTCAACAACCTTCGACTGGGGACGGGATGATATAAAACATCTATCAAATATAGGGTCTCATGATCAAGCTAAATGACTTCGATGACTCAAGATCAAGTCATTTACTTCGATGTCCTATAAAATGGTTCATATCATTTTGGAACGATTATTTCATCACAGTTAAAATAATCTTGAAATAATAATTTCATTAAAACATAAAATAATGTTTTACTAGAACATATCAAATAACTGAAATAAAGCTCACAAATCTCCCACTCAAATTTAGATTACATTTCAATGTTTCTAATGCCTACAGCTTCAGTCAGGAACTCGAGCTTAGGCCTTGGGAGTGGCTTTGTCAACGGATCAGCGACATTATCATCTGTCGGAACTCGGCTGATCTTGACTTCCTTTCTATTTATGATGTCACGTATCAAGTGATATCTTCTTTGAACATGCTTGGATTTCTGGTGTGATCTTGGTTCCTTTGCCTGAGCTATAGCACCATTGTTGTCACAAAACAGTGCCAGAGGCTCAGCCGCATCTGGTATCACACCTAGTTCCATAATGAACTTACGTATCCAAACAGCTTCCTTCGCTGCTTCCGAGGCGGCGATATATTCAGCTTCTGTAGTGGAATCAGCAACGGTGTCCTGCTTGGAGCTTCTCCAACTTACTGCACCGCCATTCAGACAAAAGACATATCCGGACTGTGACCGGAAATCATCTGTGTCTGTCTGGAAACTTGCGTCCGTGAATCCACTGACTTTAAGCACATCACTTCCACCGTACACCAAGAATTTATCCTTAGTATGTCTTAGATACTTCAAGATATTCTTTACGGCAATCCAATGGTTTTCACCTGGATTTGACTGGTATCTACTCGTCATGCTCAATGCATAAGCAACATCAGGACGAGTACAGATCATGGCATACATAACAGATCCTATTGCAGATGCATAGGGAATGTTCTTCATACGCTCGAGCTCAGCAGCCGACGTAGGGCTCTGCTTCTTGCTTAGCGTTGTGCCATGCACCATCGGCGTGAAGCCCTTCTTGGAATCTTTCATGCTGAATCTTTGTAGGACTTTGTCAATGTATGAGTCTTGACACAAGCCTATCAGCCTCTTAGGTCTATCCCGATAGATCCTAATTCCAAGAACGTATGCGGCTTCACCCATGTCTTTCATGGAAAAACAACTTCCAAGCCAGTCCTTTACAGACTTCAGCATTGGAACGTCGTTTCCGAGAAGCAGTATGTCATCAACATATAGAATAAGAAAAACGATTTTGCTCCCACTAGTTTTCTTATACACGCATTGTTCTTCTTCGTTTCTGATGAAGTCAAATTGCTTGATCGCTTCATCAAAACGAAGATTCCAGCTCCTCGATGCTTGCTTCAATCCATAAATGGATTTATGAAGCTTGCACACTTTCCCAGCATTCTTTGGATCTATGTAACCGTCAGGTTGTGTCATATACACATCCTCTTCCAGAATACCATTCAGGAAGGCGGTTTTCACGTCCATCTGCCAAATTTCATAATCATGAAAAGCTGCAGTTGCTAGTAGAATCCGAATAGATTTCATCATAGCCACCGGTGAATAGGTTTCATCGTAGTCCACACCGTGAACTTGTCTGAAACCTTTTGCCACCAACCTGGCTTTATAAATCTGGACATTTCCATCCACGTCAATCTTCTTCTTGAAGATCCATTTGCACTCGATGGCTTTTACACCAGCAGGCAAATCAACCAACGAAAAGACTTGATTGACTGACATGGAGTCCATTTCGGAATCAGTGGCCTTGCGCCACTTGGAGGAATCTGGGCCCATCATGGCTTGGTTGAAGTTCGATGGTTCATCACCATCAATGATCAAAAGATCATGACAGTCAGTCACGAGGAATCCTTGATATCTCTCGGGTTCGTGACGGATCCTCCCGGATCTTCGAACTTCAGGTACTACAGGTTCAGGCTCTACAATTTCTTGTAGGTCCTCCTGCTGCTCTTCCTCATTAGGTTGAGCAGTATCCTGTTCATCTTGAATTTCTTCAAGCAGTACCTTACTCCCACTGTCTTTCTTAGAGAGAAACTCTCTCTCAAGAAAGTTACAATCCCGAGCAACAAAAATCTTGTTTTCGGAACGTAGATAGAAGTAATAAGCCTTGGTTTCCCGTGGATAACCAATGAAGTAGCATTTATCAGATTTTGGTGTGAGCTTATCTGAGATTAATCTCTTAACATAGGCTTTACAACCCCAAATTCTTAGATAAGACAGCACTGGAGCTTCTCCAGTCCATAATTCATATGGTGTCTTTGCTACTGCTTTTGATGGCGCTCTATTTAGAGTGAACACTGCTGTTAGCAGAGCATATCCCCAAAGGGATATTGGAAGGTCTGTGTGACTCATCATAGATCGAACCATATCCAATAAGGTCCGATTTCTCCTCTCAGACACACCATTCCATTGAGGTGTTCCAGGAGGAGTGAGTTGGGATACGATCCCACACTCTCTCAGATGATCACTGAATTCTTGGCTTAAGTATTCTCCTCCTCGGTCGGACCGAAGAGCCTTAATGCTTTTGCCAAGTTGGTTCTGTACTTCATTTTGGAATTCTCTGAACTTCTCAAAAGATTCAGACTTATGTTTCATCAAATAAACATATCCATACCTACTGAAATCATCAGTGAAGGTAATGAAGTACTGATAGTTTCCTCTTGCATTTGTGGACATTGGGCCACACACATCAGTGTGTATCAGGCCCAATAAGTCACTGGCCCTCTCGTTAGGTTTATTAAAGGGGGCCCGTGTCATTTTGCCCATCATGCAGGATTCGCATTTCTCACATGACTCAAAGTCAAATGAGCCAAGAAGTCCATTCGAATGGAGCCTCTTGATGCGTTTCTCGCTGATGTGCCCTAAACGACAATGCCATAGAAACGTTCGGTTTTCCTCATTAGGTTTAAACCGTTTTGTATTAATGTTATAAATTGGCGCGGATTGATCGAGTATGTAAAGCCCATTCGTAAGAGGGGCAGAACCATAGAACAAACTGTTGCGATTGAAGGAACATAATTTATTCTTAACTGAAAAATCATAACCTTCCAAATCCAACAAAGAAATTGAAATAATATTTCTGCTTATAGCAGGTACAAAATAACAATTATTAAGTTCTAAAATTAATCCCGAAGGTAAAGACAACAAGTATGTTCCTACAGCTAGTGCTGAAACTTTCGCTCCATTCCCAACTCGTAGTTCCACTTGTCCTTGCTTCAGCCTTCTACTGTTGCTGAGTGCCTGCATATTAGTACAAATATGAGCCCCACAACCAGTATCCATGACCCATGAGGTATTATCAGAAGTAGTTGTATTAACTTCTATAACAAAAATACCTGATGAAGAAGTCTCGAAAGTCTTCTTCTTTAATTCCTTTAGACCTTCCTGGAATTTCTTACAATCTCTCCTCCAATGCCCTAGTTCTTTGCAGAACCTGCAAATGTCTGTTGGCCCAGCCTTGGACTTGGGCTTGGGCTTTGGCGTGTCCTTGTCCGCGACTTGGACAGCCTTGGCCTTTCCCTTGTCCTTAGCAGAAGACTTCTTAAACCCCTTGCCCTTTTGTACCATAAGTACATTGGGGTCCTTGGCGGTTTTCTTCAAGTTGGGCTCTGCAGTCTTGAGCATTCCGTGAAGCTCAGGCAGTGTCTTACTCAAGCCATGCATGTTAAAGTTCAGAATGAACTGATCATAGCTTGCAGGTAAAGACTGCAGAATGATGTCGCAGGCAAGTTCCTGGCTGATTGGGCAGTCGAGTTTGTGAAGATGATCGAGATAACCCATCATCTTCAACACATGAGGACTCACTGCCGCATTCGCAGCCAACTTACAGTCCAAGAGGTTCTTAACTGTCTGGAACCTCTCAGTCCTAGCCTGCTCCTGAAAAAGCGATTTCAGGCTTGCCATTATCTCAATTGGTGACAACACACTCTCGAACTGCATTTGCAGCTCAGCAGTCATTGTCGCCAACATAAGGCAATACACATCATTTTCATCCGACGAATGCTTTTCCCAAGCATTATGCAGAGTCCTGGCAGCATTGGCAAGAGGCCTCTCGGGGAGGGGATCTCGAAGGACATAATCCTTCTTCTCCTGCTTGAGGACTAGCCTCAAGTTCCTTGACCATGTCAGGAAGTTCGTTCCAGTCAGCTTCTCCTTCTCGAGAACAGACCGGATCGAGAATGTGTTTTGAGTGCTTGTAGTAGTCATATCTGAAATATATAAATAAAAAGGTTATTAGTTATATGTTCAAAATGATTAATCTCGTATTAAAGTATAATATGATTAATCATGCATTATATTCAATAACATAAGTTACCCTGAATAGAATATAATGATTCCAAGATCCACATATAACTAAGATTAAAGTGGGCCACTGGCCGTCACCCAACCTTAGCTTATATCGGTAAGCCCTATATCGGCTAATTATATCCGTGATATAACTCTTGGTTGTGAATCTGGGCCCGAGGCCCAATCCACTCTGATGTCTCAAGGCCCGGGACTCCCGATGGCCTAGTCAAGAAAACCGGACTATACAGTCATGTAATCATTAATGTCTGGGACTCCCAATGACATTTATGAATCACAAACCGTCTTACCCACGCAAAAGCAGACATCCTCACACTGTAAGGCCATGAATGCAATTGAATGGGCTTTGACAGCTGACATAGCCTGGACAAGACATCCAACGCTTGATATTATTTGAGGTTCGTAGGTTTATTAAAATCATTCCCAAAATAGAAGATTACTATTTCGGGAAACTTTCTATTTATGGAAACCTACTATTTTTGGAAACTTTCTAAAATTGGAAACTTTCTAAAACCGGAAACTTTCTAACTTTAGAAACTTCTTTAAAAAAAATCCAAAACCCGCAAATTCAGAAAATTCTAATTTTGGAAACTTTCTAATTTCGAAATTTCGGAACTTTATAAAATTTAAAATCGAATTTCATAATTTTATTTTACAAAATAAGTTTTAAATTTAAATCTGAAGAATGACTCAATTAATGGCCCAATTGTTTTAACTTCTTGGCCCGAGGCCCAAGAATTGGTCCATGTCCAAGACATGACCCAATTGTCCAATTAATTGACATAACCGGTCTGGTTCATTAAAACTGGTCTAACCAAGTTTCAATTACTACGATGACCACAATTGTCAACCGGTTATTTACTAAACCGGAACTTCTCAATTTATTTGGTCCAACCAAATCAAATTAGAATTCCTGGTTTAGGCACTAAATCCAATATTTCTTTCGACATTGGATTTCTTATCCCGGTTTAACCAGATTTAATAAAATTATTAAATTCTGTTTATTAAACCAGAACGTTTAGATTTTAATTGAGTTTTAAACCGAACCGAAACGATTTGATCACGTGAACCGATCACGACCTAGCCGTGATCTTCACGTAACCAAACCCTAGCCGCAAGCCGTCAACGATCCAAGATCGAGACAATGCGCAGCTCGGGCCGCGATCGGGATGCTCGGACGGTACAGCCGGGACGACGCGATCGGACGATCGGACGAGATGCGATCGGTACAACCGATCGGCCCATCTCTCGCGATCGCTCATCCGGCCGGCCCAGCTCTCGGCCGCGCGATCGAACCGGCCAAGCCGGTCGATCTCTTCCTTGGCCGATCGACAAACCCGAGTCATATAGCTCGGTTTGCGATTTCTCTTGTGTGTTTAGGGTTCAATTCTGATTCTTAACTGTTTTATCTTATCAGTAATTGATTCAAAAACAATTCTAAACAGATTAAACAGCCTAAACAATGAATCTAAACAAGAATCCTAAGAACCAATGGCTCTGATACCACTGTTGGAAGTTTTGGTTGATCCTGATTCAATTCTCATATTGATATCAACCTAAACATGCATTAGATCTAGGTGTTCTTATTTAGAAACATTAGATCTCACCTTTTACCTGTTTGTTTGCAGCGGAATTGATGAACAGGTCAATGATCAGGGAGATACACCGAGAGATGGATCCTCCAAAGGCTCACACACGCAATCACCGGAAATTGGCTGCTAGACCACAAGGAGGCTGGCGCAGAGAGAGGAGAGAGGCGCGGCTAGGGTTGGTTCAAGGGAGAAGAGATTTGGCTTTTAGTCATTTAAAAGCCTTCTCTTTCCCTTTTGGGCTTTTGGGCCCAATCTGATTAAATCCCATTTAATCAGACCCATTAGTCTTTCTCTCTTAGTACGACAAATGCCTAGCACTTTTGTCGTACTTCTGCTAAGCCGTTCCAACATTATTTCCTGCTAGCTTAAGCGTGTGACCCATATGGGATCATACAATAAAGGCAATAAGTCCAAGACTTATAGATCATGAGCGGACTCTAGCAAGCCATCATGACCCCCAGCATTGTATGACTTATGTCTGATCACTGACATACTCTTACGTTATAGAGACAGTACAGAGATTGCTGGACACAATTCCAACATGCATAGGGAGAAATGATTGAAATTCCTTGTAAGACTGATTGAGTGATGACGTGTTCTTTATGCTAGTTGTTTGAGCTAGTTGATTGTCCTAAGATTGCAATTCAAGAAAGGCTAGAAAGTTAAGACGAACCATGCTAGGATTGCTTGCTTTGAAACTGGATTTGAAACTGAAATAGGCTTTGAATTGACACTAGCTCTACCTAAATGAGAACTTTAATGATGACATCTAATTATCTTACTCTTACTTTGTGTGCTAAACTCATGGATACTTTGAAAATATTCAAGCATTCTCATCCCTTTTACCACTCTCGCCTGCTTGAATAGACTCCATACCTTTCGCCACCCTTCTTTCAAACCATAAACACTCTTGTTGAGAGGTAGGCCTATTTTCTTGAATGAGCTAGGTAAAAAGTGTTGAGTATGAGGCGACTAGGGAAAATTTTCATATAGTGCAAGCTCATCATCTTTAGCTTTGCAATGGGCTAGAATCCAAGTTTGGGGGAGGAATTGGGAATGGAAGAAGAGAGTAAAGAAAGGGAAGAATGAAAGGGATTTTGGTTGGGATCTTATGTTTGTTGGCAAAGTGTTTTAAAAGAAGAAAAGTTCTTATGTGTTTAAAGAAAAGAAAAGTGTCTCATATTTTGAAATGAAAAGAAGCCAAAGGCTCACCTTAAGGGAAGAAAAGAGACCATTGCTAAAGAAAGATTTGAGCTAAGTTAAAAAGAAAATATTTGCCACTGTTTTGAAAAGTCTTTATTGATCCTTGGAGAGTTTGATTGGAAAGTGTCTGATTGAGAAAAGAGGATGAGGCAAAAATAGCCTTGGTCAAGGGTAGTATCCATTTAGGTGGGATAGATTAGGAGAAGAAGTAATTGGGGCATGGGTAGATGGAAACCAACCTAGTATGCACCAATTGCCTCTAACTCTTAGCATTTTACTATAGCTCATTCACTTCTTTATGATAGAACCTTCATGCTTTTGGAATAACCCCCTCTTTTGATTGAGATCACTTTAATCTCAAAACCTTGTCCCTTTGCCAAATGAGTTTGATCACCTTGCATTGAGTAAGATCCACTTGAAAACCTAATGAATGTTAAAGAGCTAGTTGATAGGAATGCTTGTCTAGGTTGAGAATTGAGCTAAGAGTTTTGTCTTGATGAGCATGGCTAAATTTTTGGAGTAAGCCTAACTTGGTTGCATCTTGGTGACGTTGACTCGAATTGGAACTTGATTATCTCAGTTTTGTCTTTGGATATGAGCTCCCGCCTTCAAACCTTTCTCCCAACTTTCTTTGATAGTCTTATGCTTGCTTGTGGACAAGCAAGGTTTAAGTTTGGGGGAATTGATATACTTGTATTTTCATGCATTTAGGCTATTGTTAGGATCATGTTTTACTTCTTTTTAGTTTCCTTTAGCTTCATTTCTTTGGCCATTGGTGTGTTTAGAGTATAGGATCATCTAGAGCTAGGTTTAGGCATTCTAGGCTTGCATTTGGAGTTTTTCTTATGTTTTGTAGGCTCCTGGAGTTGCTAAGGATGTTTGGAAGAGTTTGGAGGACAAAGGAGTGATTGCAAGTAAAATGGTAATGAAGGACCAAACCAATGAGCTTGAAAGATTGAGTCATATGAAGATATTACGTTGACGTTTTGCTCTGGGATTCTAAATACAAATCATGGTAAATTGAGTTAGCTTTCTAATGGAGGTGGTGTGAAGTCATTCGGAGCTATATGTAAAGAGTTATGCCTGATTTACTGGATGCATCTCAACACAGTCTGCATATCGGGTTGCATATCGACCTGGCAACCCGATACAGCCTCTCGGATTAAATTTTGTGCATCCATATCGGGTGGCGTATCGGGTGGCCAGGCCGATACGCGTCCCAGAAATTGCCTTGGATCCGGGTCAACACCCGGATTGTTCCGGGTTGACCCGACTCGCACCCTATTGACTATTTAAGCCAAAAACCTATTTTTTATTGGACTTCAAGCTTTATTTTATGTTCTAAACATTTTGTAAGAACAAGTTTGATTTCTTTGATTAATCTAAGTACTTTTTGGTGATTTCTTTTCTTAATCTTCCTCAAAATCTCTAATCTCTAATGATCAACACTATCCCTATGGATTTTGTTGTTCATATGATGATTAGTGAGTAGTTCTTCATAGGGCTTATGGGTTAGGTAGGATTAGGTTGATTAGGGGTGATCAATAGATTTCTAGTGATTGATTGTTAAAAATCTCATCTTTCAAAGTGTGCTTAGTGCCTAATTAATCTTGATCACATTGATTAGGATGTTTAGAGTTTCTTGTTCACAACATGTTCGATGAAATTCCAGTTTCTAGCTTTGTTAGGACTTTCACATTCTAGCGCATGAAAATGTATGTCTAGAGTGATCGTTTGCTGTTTGGAACCTGTTTGATTGCTTGCTTGATTTTAATTCACAAATGATGATTTGTTCTTGAGTTAGGATTAAGTGAAGAATTGGTATTAAGAGATTAAACTGATTTACTTGATGTGTTCCATGCTAGGAGATTAGCTTCTATGAAGTTTGAATTAGGATTCCTTGATCATCCCGAGTCACCTGTCCGTTGACCTTAACCTTTAGGCCTTATCTTTGTCATTGATTGAATCCACTTGTTTATTTGCTTTTTGTTTACTTCTATTTGAATTGTCTTTGTTAGGATTGTTAGAAACAAAAACTTAATTGAGTGATTTGACTCTGAAGGTTTAGTGCTTGCTTATTGGTCTTATCCATCCCAAAAAGGTTCGATACCTCAAAGCTACATCGATAAGCTTGAGGAATTGGTACCTCAAAGGATTGCAAAATTCTTGTTATCAGCAGCACACCCGATCATATACTCCTAAAACTCTTATGGATTACCTGCAAAAGAATGAAGGATGAGTAATTTGGATTACCTAGTGAGTGCAGGTCATAAGGACCCACAAATTCATCTCTCACAGACATTAATCAATAAGAAAAATTCATAAGCTATTATATGCTAACAAACATCACCCCGAAGGCACTCATGTACCAAACATTGACTCTTTTATATGGTATCAGACAAGGGCACTACCACGGATGGCACCAGATAAGGGCATAATCAGTGGTGATACCAGCCACTGGAACCACCACCCCACTACACTAAACATGGTGTTTACACTGGCTCGCTGAAGCCACCGGCGATGGGTAAGGTTCCAAACATGGGCCTCATCTCTATTACAACTCGACAACTATTAACTCATTCCTAATATCTCATATTCTATTATCATATCTCTTAGTTCGTTGTCCTTTTTCTCACATTTTATATTCAAATCTCGTAGTCCATATTCCACATATTTCCCCACAAAATCACAAACACCGCAATCATTATTTATATACAATCAACTGTATTCAGTTTAGCAATCCTCTATATCTAGGTTTCTCCATCACATCAACACAAATTAGCAACACTAACGATATACTTATAGATATATAATAGATAGGCGCCATATATTTCTTTACACATCACACTCAGCCATGCGTAGTCATATAGCTATACATCAAATACAGGAATAGTCATGGGTGATACCAGCCACGGGAACTACCACCCCACTACACTATCCATGGTGTTTACACTGGCTCGCTGAAGCCAGCGGCGATGGGTAAGGTTCCAAATATGGGCATCATCTCTATTACAACTCCACAACTATTAACTCATTCTTAATATCTCATATTCTATTATCATATCTCTTAGTTCGTTGTCCTTTTTCTCACATTTTATATTCAAATCTCATAGTCCATATTCCACATATTTTCCCACAAAATCGCAAACACCGCAATCATTATTTATATAGAATGAACCGTATTCAGTTTAGCAATCCTCTATATCTAGGTTTCTCCATCACATCAACACAAATCAGCAACAATAACGATATACTTATAGATATATAATAGATAGGCGCCATATATGTCTTTACACATCACACTCAGCTATGCGTAGTCATATAGCTATACATAGGAGGCAGGCATTAATAAGGGACTAACGCTCCGGAGAAGGATGAATAAAGTGAGAAAGTTCACAACCAGTCTTGGCCTTAGCCACAACGAAGAACAACCACCTTATTGGACATAATTGTTACTACCGGTTAGAAGACACGATTCAATATGTTACAGCTGTCCTCATCAGTTCTCCTTGAACAAGAATCTAGATCCAAAACTCCAGACTGTCCCTGTGAAGTTAAAGGACAAACGGACAACGTTTCCCCAAGAAAAAAAATAAATTCCAACGTACTATTACAGATTCACAATACACATACACGTTTTGGAAAACGGGCATAACTCTCAAACGATAAGTCGAATCTAGATGATTCATACCTTTCTGGAAAGAAGAGACCGAACAATATCCAACGACATACTTTGTGTTTCGTGGATCCGCATAGTTATCCAGGAAAACACCTTTCAATATGATGACCAGAATGATGACGAAAATACAAAAAGGAATCTCCCAGAGCTTCTCTTCTTCTGTCTTCGTGTAACACCCGTCTCCCGGCGAAACGGAGAGGCGACATTAGGACGCCCATTGAACCGGACTCGGTCCAACCGGGACGCCAACTCAACTTGTCCCAGGTCCCAGGCGCCTCCTTTGTATTCAAAATCACCAATGACGTTACTCGACTGTATCGATCCCGCATCCGGACCTGCAAGAAAACGGGGACAGGAAAGGAAAGAGGCCTGAGTAATTGTTTCAAACACAATTACCCAGTGAGGTCGGGCTTAAGGAGCCCGCGATCCCGCTTACACTACACAACTACGATTCACAAGTCCTAAGCTAATAACACCTTGCAAACAGGCCCAAAGGCTTCATCACACAAACTACATCCACGCGTGCTTTCACACTCGTGGACCCCTTCTTTTGACCCGTAGGCCCAAACAATCCTTCTTTTCCTTCTGGGCGTTCGTCAGACCCCCGACGCCTTCTCAAGGGACACGCACCCCGTACGCATACCGCCACACAACACCCTTTCGGGGGCCCTACCACAACTATCAATCATATCCATCACACACAAACAACATTTTCAGGCTCAGCGATAACCTAAGTACTATGTTCCACAATCAATCACATCAGACGTCTTACTATCCCTACACTACCTAGGAAAGACACTATTAGCAGAGGACTATCGTCCGGAATTGAAATAGAGTAAGGGAGATAAACGACAGTTTTCCTCACCTTAGCCAAAGAAGAGCGAAAAACGGTAATTTAGAAGCCCCATTAGCCCGAACGGACATCGGTTCTGAAAAGAGGACGAAAATTCAAGTGAGATAGGCTTTCGTTTCGCTCGAATCGGGTTTAGGACGGTCAAGTTATGGCCTACCGAAGTTTGGTTGACTAAAAGTCAACGGTCTGGTCAAAGTCAACCGGTTGACCCGGTCAACCCAGACCCAGACCCAAACCCTGAACCAGGTCCAATCCATAACTGGCCCAATTGCCTAAACCGGATCCTAACAAACTAAACCAGGGAAATTGAATTGAATTGGAATTAAACCAGAACCTAATTGGACCAACTAAACCGGAACTAAGAAATTGAAATTAGAAAGAGTAAACCGGGATCGAATTGAACCGGACCAAACCGGCTAACCGGACCGGCGGTCAACGGCGGCGACGGCGGCGGTCAACGGCGGCGACGGTGGCGGTCAACGGCGGCGGCTCCGGCGGCGCTCCGGCGAATCTCCGGCGACGGACGGCGGTTCCGGTCGGCGGAGGCGGCGCATGACAGCGGCGGCGACGGCGCGTGGCGGCGGCGAACGTCTCCGGCGGTCGGCGCGTGGGCTCTGGCACGTGGCTCCTCCGGCGCGCGTGGATCTCACGCGCCCGGGACTCCTCCGGCGCGTGCGGGCGCGTGCGGAGGGCGCGTCGTGGTCGGCTCGGCGGCTCTGGCATCGTCTCGTCGCGACGGTCACGGTGGTGGGCTCGGTTTCTCGGGATTTTGGGTATTTTGAAAGTTACGAAAGTTTTAAAACGTTTTTGGGTTTGAAAGCTCAGATCTGGTTCTCGGATCTTACCTGGTGAGATTGGAGGAGAGAGAAACGTGAATAGGGCTTCCTGCTGCTTCGAACGTCTCCAGATCTCGACAGAGCTTCGCCGAAAAGAACAAGAATGGGTTTTCTAGTGAAAAGGAGGCACATTTATAGGGAAGGCTCTGGAAAAACCTAGAATTTTAGAAAAGGAAATGGGCTTTTGGGCTTGGCTATTAGGCTTTCTCTTCTTTTCTCAAAAAAATTTTGGTGGGCTGGTATAGGTATGTTACACTTCGACACAACGAGGCTTCCCCTTGACGGATCAAATGACGGTAGTAGACGACGGCTGATGTCTCAAAAACATTTGCAAAGTTTTGCCGGATATTTCTTCTTATAGTTTTTTTTGGATGATCACTCTTTTAAATAAAAAGGAGAAAGAAACCTAGATTTACTAATGGGCTAATGGTTTCAGGTTCATTTCTTTTATATTTTTTAAGTTTTCTGGGACTAAAATTGGACTGTCACATCTCTTCTTAATGAGGCAAGTAGATAATATACATATTTATATCTTACCCATTTATTTTGTAAATACGTTGCCAAACGAGATAAAATATATACGCGATACTATAAATGTCAATACGTTGTCAAACGAGATAATAACGTAAAATTGAGATTTTCTTAGTTAGGTATTTTTTGGTCAACTCCTAATAAAGTAAGAAATTAATATATTATATACTACGCATTTATTTATAATGGAATATAATATACTATAAAAAAATATATTCTCAAATCCTTTCTCACAAAACAAAATGCCTTGTAATAAAATGTTATTTCATCTATAAGACTATAAATACTACTTCTCTCCTAAAAATATTATAACACAAGAAGAAACAAAAAAGAAAAGGACAATGGCTTTCTCAAGGAATCACAATTTCATTTTCATGCTAATCCCATGTCTAGTCGTCCTTGCAACAGCATCATTTGCGTCTGCGGGACTTTTGCCCTTCTCAGCCAAACATGTTGTGATTATCAACAAACTTGTAACACGTGCGACATTGACTGTGCATTGTAGGAACAAAGGTGAAGATAAGGGAGTGATTTCACTCGGACCTGGAGACAGTTTCGATTTCAGATTTCGTGTTAACTTTCGCAAAACAACAGTATACACTTGTAGTTTTGCTTGGCCTGGCAACACAGCAACGTTTGATATTTTTAGAGCTGATCGAGACGACAATCCCAAAAGCAAAGTAGGAGTTTGCAGTGAATGTATTTGGAGCATCTACGAGCCAGCACCATGTAGGGATAGACGTGATGGAGGTCAACCTAATTGTTTCCCATGGGCTTCTTAAAATATTTAACTATCGCATCCTTTTTTTTACCAGTGAGTTTCGTTGTATGACAATCTATATAATAAATTAAGTTTGGAATTAATTTTACATTTTATTACAAGTTATTAGATACATATATGATATTATCACAAGTTCACATTTATAACATTACAATCAGTTTCATCATGCATGTCATTCTAGGCCAACCATGAACTATTCATAATATTGATGACACATCCAGAACATGTAAATAATCATTCGTAATATTTTCTATTCGATTGGAAGATGGGATTTAGTGTTTATATATTCAATAATGAGGTGACAATGAAATGTATGCATCATGTTTTTGGGGTCTATTTACAAAAATGGTGTGGTTTTAGGGGGAAAAATATGGTTTGCTGTAATCCTTAAAGAGAATCAAATTGTCTGTTGTTTCTGATAGGTGTAACAGTACACGTTGATAAATTTCTAAAATATATAAATAAATAAAGGAATATCAAGATTATAAAAAAATAAGAATCATCTCTAATAACCCCTCTTTTAAATTTGTTTTTCTCAAATAATATGTTATCAGAGACTTCTCGATAATATAAAAAATATTTTTATTTTCTTATTATTTACTATATATATAGTATTTGGCTTTTGACATCCTTTCCGCACAATAAACATCTAGTTATGATATCATTTCATTATAAATTGTACACTCCATCTGTATCCATTTTAGAATTAGTATAATTTTTTCAGATCAAGTGTGATTTAGGTTTTTAAATTAGAGTTTTAAACAAAATTCAGCTTAAGTATTATTGCTTAATTTATTAATAGGACATAAGATATTAAAAATGTATTAGTATTGTAGAAATTCTATAAAAAAAATTTGGTAATATTTGTGAAAAAACTTCAAAAATTATTTAGAATGAAACAGATAGAATAATTTTTTTTTGTCAACAGATAGAATAATATTATTTTCTCCATAAAAAAAATATTATATCATTAATGTCAAAACATATATTATATCACAATAAATAAAACATGGTTCTCTATATTAACTAAAATGTAGAATTGAGATTTTTTTTAATAAGGCAAGTAAATAATATATATTTATATTCGACACATTTATTTGTAAATACGTCGCCAAACGAGATAAATGAATATGCGATACTATAAATGTAAATATGTTGCCAAACGAGATAAAAACGTATAGTTGCGATTTTTTAAATGAGCCAACTGCCAAGCAATTGATATATGTATGGCAACGTGATAAAAACGTAAAATTGAGATTTTCCTAATGAGGCAAGCAATTGATAAATATGTAATATATATTTATATATATTGTTGGTTTCAATAATAAAACCCAAATCTTAGTTAATACAAAAGTAGATCAAAAATTATCGTTCTTCTATTTTCACAATTTATTTTCGATATTGATCTTGTATATGACAAATATTTACGAAGCATACTTTTCCATTCTTGTACCTCGTAATTATCTGAATGCATTCGTCATCAACCAGTGTTCAAGAAAGCATTAGGTGTTAGGCAGGCGGCGATCCAACGTCTAACGTCTAAAACGCTTAGTCGGAGCCTATATAATTTTTGGCTGTCTAAGCATTTATACAAAAACTGATATATGTTAGATATATTGTACAATATACTTCATAGAATTTAAATATTCTTAATATTAAAATAGATTTAAAACTCAAATTACATCAAAATAATAAAATAATCAGTTAAATTTATCACCACATGACATTTATTATTAAAATTTGTTAAATTTACGACATTTTCATATTGATAACCATTAATTTATCAAGTAGGAACTTATTAATTTAGTTATATGTAATAAATTTTTAAAATTACACCAAAACAAAAACAAAAATTAGAAATCAATTGATAATTGTTTAAAAAATGTGTATAACCGCATAAGACCGCCTAAAACCGTCTATTGTTTCTAGGACATATTAGATATTGGGTTGGGACACACCACTCCTGGGGTGCCAAATCTCGCAGGCTAAGGTATTATCTGATGATTATTGGAATTGTTAGTTAAGACTAACACTCGATTTTGCTGATGGGTAAGCGGGATGATGGTGTTGGCTCAAGCGCCAAGAAAACGGGTGATCCAAAATCTACAAAGGATCCAAATGCGAAAGAAAAGACTACTAAGTCGCCAAGCCATAAAAAGGCTCAGGAGAAAGCGGGGGAAAAGTCTAATCCAAACCAAACTCCTTGAGCGACAATTGACCCAGTAACGGGGTTCCTGTGACCCCTATCATGACTGCGATTCTAATCCTTGATGTGAACAGAAGAACGTGTAGAAATACTGAGATTCCTTAGGAACAAGGAAACCAAAGGATGAGGAATCGACCGCAAACAACCAAGATTCTCCTCTAAGGGAAATGTCGAGGGATCAGGACCAAGACATTGATCAGCCTCCCACTAACCAGGAAATCTGGAGCGCGGTCAAAACAATGATGGGACAACTGGCCGTATTGTCACAATCCCTTCTGAAGGCTTCGGTTACTGAGGAGCAAAAGGAGGAATCGAATGTCATGATTATTGATGAATCACCAAAAACTCCCAAGAAGAAGGCTGGATACTTGAGTATCCTGGAACACATGGTTAAGTTTAAAACGGGAAGTTTTGCTGGGGGCGCTGACTCAATAAAGGCGGATGAGTGGAAGAGAGTATTGGTGAGAAATTTTTGATCCACCAGGTGTCCACAAGATTATCGAAAGGATATCGCAGCCCACTTCCTGGAAGGGGATGAAGCAAATTGGTGGGAATCCATGGATAAGAGGATGGGTGGAAAGGTCCAAACTTATGAGGAATTTGAAGTTCAGTTCAACAATAAGTTATTTCCACCAGAGGCATGGGACAGATTGTTGGTGAGAAGAGAGTGTTGGTGAGAAACTTTCGATCCACCAGGTGTCCACAAGATTATCGAAAGGATATCGCAGCCCACTTCCTGGAAGGGGATGAAGCAAATTGGTGGGAATCCATGGATAAGAGGATGGGTGGAAAGGTCCAAACTTATGAGGAATTTGAAGTTCAGTTCAACAATAAGGTATTTCCACCGGAGGCATGAGACAGATTGAACTGCGCCTATCTGGAATTAAGGCTGGGAAAACGCACCGTCCGGGGATATAAAGAGGAATTCAACCACTTGAAACGCTAGGTAGGAACGGATCAGGAAGATGAACACATGCAAGTTCGTCGGTTCATGCGGGGACTCCAGGCGAATATCCGTAACCATTGCTTGGCTCAGAAATTTGGAACTGTCACCGAACTTGTTGAGCGGGCTGCCCTGATTGAAGAAGGGATTGAGGAAGAGGACCGAATGAAGAGTTCTAAGAATCATAACCGGTCTGGACAGAGTAGTTCAAGCGACAGGAAGAGGAAATGGGATAGTATGGATGAGTCCGTTAAACCCACCGGACGGTTTCCCGAGTGTAAGTCGTGTTGAAGGTGTTGGAATTGTGTCCAGTAATCTCGGTACTGTCTCTAGAAAGTAAGAGTATGTCAATGATCAGACATAAGTCATATAATACTGGGGGTCATGATGGCTTGCTAGAGTCCGCTCATGATCTATAAGTCTTGGACTTATTGCCTTTATTATATGATCCCATATGGGTCACACGCCTAAGCTAACAGGAAAATGTGTTGGAACGGCTTAGCAGAAGTACGACAAAAGTGCCAGGCATTTGTCGTACTAAGAGAGAAAGATTAATGGGTCTGATTAAATGGGATTTAATCAGATTGGTGTTTTGGGCCCATAAGCCCAAAAGGGAAAGAGAAGGCTTTTAATAAACTAAAAGCCAAATCTCTTTCTCCTAACCCTAGCCCCAAGCGCCGATTCTCCTCTCTCCCTGCGCCTCCCATCAGCTCTGTCTAGCAGCCGTTTTCTGTGATCGCGTGTGTGAACCTTTGGAGGATTCATCCCTCGGTGTATCTCTTTGATCTCTGACCTGTTCTATTCCTTCCGCTGCAACAAACAGGTAAAAGGTGGGATCATCTAATGTTTCTAATCAAGAGAACCTAGATCTGTATGTTTAGGTTGATATGAATCTGTGAATTACATCAGGATCAACTAAACAGTTCCTACTGTGGTATCAGAGCCATTGGTTCTTAGGATTTCTTGTTTTAGATTCATGTTTAGGTTGTTTAATCTGTTTAGAAGTGTTTTGAATCAACTATTGATAAGATAAAACACTTAAGAAACGAATTGAACCCTAAACACATTAATCAAATCGCAAAACATGCTATATGACATGTTTTTGTGATCGGCCGACGGTTTTGATGCATGGGTCGATCCATGATCGATGGCATGATCACTGCCGAGCGGATCGTTTGATGCACGGGTCGATCGCGGATCGATCGCGTGATCATGCCGATCGCTTGAAGCTCACGGCGAGTGATGAGCCGATCGACGAGCTGATCGCGTGCTTTGAGCATGGATCAATACGATCGTGTGCACCTCACGCCGAGCATCATCCCGCCTGACCCGAGCACCATCCCGTCCCGATGGATCGTCCCGTCCGGCTGTCGTCTCGATCTCGGATCGTTGGCGCACAGCTTGCGGCTGGACGATCGTTCCTTGATCGCAAAGCTAGGGCAACGTGATCACGGTTCAATCGGTTCGGTTCGGTTAATGGTTCGGTTTAGAATTTTGATTTAAATCAAACGTCTCAGTTTAATAAACAGATTTTAATAATTTTATTAAATCTGGTTAAACCGGGATAAGAAATCCAATGTCGAAAGAATTATTGGATTTTGTGCCTAAACCAGGATTTTCTAATTTGATTTGGTTGGACCAAATAAATTGAGAAAATCCGGTTTAGTAAATAACCGGTTGACAATTGTGGTCATCGTAGTAATTAAAATTTGGTTAGACCAATTTTAATGAACCAGACCGGTTATGTCATTTAATTGGACAATTGGGTCATGTCTTGGACATGGACCAATTCTTGGGCCTCGGGCCAAGAAGTTAAAACAATTGGGCCAATTATTTGAGTCTTTCTTCACATCAATTTAAAATTTATTTTATAAAATTATAAAGTCAATTTTAAATTAAAGTTTCCGAAATTTTTGAAATTAGAAAGTTTCTTAAAATAGAAGTTTCTGGATTTGCGGGTTTTGGATTTTAAGAAATTTCTAAAGTTAGAAAGTTTCCGTTTTTAGAAAGTTTCCAATTTTAGAAAGTTTCCAAAATAGTAGGTTTTCTAAAATGGAAAGTTTCCCGAAATAGTAATCTTCTATTTTGGGAATGAGATTTTAAAATAAACCTACGAACCTCAAACAATATCAAGCGCTGGATGTCTTGTCCATTCTATGTCAGCTGTCGAAGCCCATTCAATTGTATTCATGGCCTTACAGTGTGAGGGTGTCTGTTTTTGCGTGGATAAGACGGTTTGTGATTCATAAATGTCATTGGGAGTCCCAGACATTAATGATTACATGACTGTATAGTCTGGTTTTCTTGACTGGGCCAACGGGAGTCCCGGGCCTTGAGACATCAGAGTGGATTGGGCCTCGGGCCCAGATTCACAACCAAGAGTTATATCACGGATATAATTAGCCGATATAGGGCTTACCGATATAAGCTAAGGTTGGGTGACGGCCAGTGGCCCACTTTAATCTTAGTTATATGTGGATCTTGGAATCATTATATTCTATTGAGAGTAACTTATGTTATTGAATATAATGCGTGATTAATCATATTAAATTTAATACGAGATTAATCATATTAAACATATTAACTAAAATCCTTTTATCTTAATTTTCAGTTATGACTAGCACAAACAATCAAAACACTTTCTCGATCCGGTCTGTCCTTGAGATGGACAAGCTGAACGGATCAAATTTCTTGACTTGGTCGCGGAACCTGAGGCTAGTCCTCAGACAGGAGAGAAAGGACTATGTTCTTGAGAGAGCTCTCCCCGTGAGGATCGGGTCCAATGCTTCTCATGCAGTATATGATGCTTGGAATAAGCATTATAATGATGCGGTAGATGTGCGTGGTCTGATATTGGCTACCATGGACTCAGACTTGCGGAAGCAATATGAGAACATGGAGTCGCCAATAGAGATGATCAGCAGCCTGAAATTGAAATTTCAGGAGCAGATAAGGGTGGAGAGATACCAGTTGGTTAAGTCTCTCACTGGCTGCAAGCTACCAAATGATCATCCAGTGAGTCCTCATGTCAGTAAAATGATGGGTTACATTGATAACCTGAGGAAACTGGATTATCCAGTTAGCCAAGAATTGGCAACTGAGATCATTCTGCAGTCACTGCCGTCAAGCTATGATAAGTTCAGAAGGAACTATATCAAGAAAGGCTTAACGAAGACGCTGACTGAACTGCATGATATGCTCAAGACAGTTGAGCCAAACGTGAAGAGTACCCTGTACAATCTCATGAATGAGAAGGGTAGGTTTACTAAACCTAATGCTGACAAGGGTGAAGACAAAGTTGTCCAGATTTTGAATCATGGCAAGCGTGTGTCTTCTAAGCCCGAGTCAGATACCTCTTACGTTGGTAAGTGCTGCTACTGTAAGGAGACAGGGCATTGGAAGAGAGATTGCATTAAATTCATGGAAGATGATGAGGAGTTAAAGTCGATGTATGCGACTACTTCCTCAGGTATTCATGTTATTACTTCAAGTTCTACCTTAATGGTATTGGATACTGGTTGTGGCACTGATATTTGTGATAATATGCAGAGCCTAAGCAACAGTAGAACGTTGAAGGAAGGGCAAGTGAAACTACATGTCTGGAAGGAGCTTGGAATGCTGCCTCAGCCGTAGGGTTTTTCACTTATAGATCCCTTTGAGGCTTGGTTTTGTATTAAGTAATTGCTACAATGTACCTGCTTTAAGCAGAGTTGTCTTTCATTTTCTTGTAAGAATTTGAATGTTTTTCATTTTGATAAAAGACAAGTTTTGTTCTTTTGATCTTAATGAAATATTAATTGTAGCACCCTATTCATGGAATGGGTTTTATATCTTAAACCAAAGAGTGCCTAAATGTAACATAAATACCGAATTGGTTTAAATCTAATGAATTAAACCTGATTTTTCTTGGCATAAAAGTCTTGGTCACATAGAGTAAGTCGGATTCAGAAATCCCATAGTTATGGACTGTTGGGCTCATTTGATAAGATATCTTATGAGACTTGAATTCTGTTTACTGGACCAAAAGGAAAAGGGCCTATCTTAGCCAAGCTAGAGAAAGGCCCAAAGGCTTATTGGACCTGGAACATACTGATGTATGTGGCCCAATGAGCAGTAATGCCAGAGAAAATTTCCTGTACTTCATTGTCTCTACTGATTACTTCAGTGAGTGTGACTGTGTTCATTTGATGAGACACAAGTCAGAATTCTTTGACATGGTCGAAAGAGTTCCATAATGAAGTATAGGATCTAAGTGACAAAAGTATTAAGACTCTGGATTAAATCACGAGTGAGAATACTTAAGTCATTGATTGTGTGATCATCTTAGTGAGTGTGAAATCGTTTCACAGCTCATTTCTCCTGAAAAACTGAAGGTGTTTCTGTGAGAAAGAATCAGATCTTATTAGAAATGATTAAAGATGAGTCACATGAATCTTCCATGATATTATTTAAGAATAACGCTCTAAAATATCTAAGTTTACGCCAAAATAGTTCCACAAATATCAGTTGAAAGACACCACGTTAATGTGGATTGGAATCGATCCAAATTTGTCTTTACTGAGTATTTGTAGTTGTGCTACTTCGCTGGTTGTCCTAGAGAAACTAAGGCTTGTTACTTTTACGTCCAATCTGTTTTCTAAGAAGGGAAGTTATTTTCCAAGAAGAACAGTGGGAGTAAAAAGTATTTTTACGACCATTCTGTTTTCTAAGAAGGGAAGTTACTTTCCAAGAAGAACAGTGGGAGTAAAAGTACAACTCGAAGAAATTCGAGAAATATACAGGAGGCTGCTTAACCTATTGAGGGAGAGCAGCGGAAGGATTTACAGATTTCTGTAGAATCTACACCTGTGGAGCCTGAAGTTCGCAGATATGAAAGAATCAGTCACTAATCCGAGAGTGAATTCTCGTCATTAGTTCAGCCTGATGATCATTGAATGTTCGCATGATCTGATGATCATTGAAAGCGACGAATCTGCGAAATCCTAGGAAGCGAAAGTGAGCCCAGACTCCGAAGAATTACATTTTGTGTAAATTGGCTTCATCGATCCATTCATGGATGGAAGCAAACATATCGGAGTTGGAATCTTCGTTCTGTTGAAGTAGTCAAGGTTTTGACTTGAACAGGAACGAAGCGGAACTGTGTGTTTACTAATAGATTAGTGGGAGCGATATTGCATTTCTCAAAGTGTATGTCGATGACATACTGATTCTCGGATATAACATCCCAACGCTGTAGTCGGTAAAGGACTAGCTTGGGAGTTGGTTTAATGATTGACATGGGTAAAGTCACGTAGTTCTTGGATTTTGGATCTAAAGATAGAGATCCAAAAGAGCTGGTAGGACAAAGTCAGGATTCTTAAATTGACAAAGTCCTACACATTTTGAGCAATCCAAGAAGGGTTTTATGCCAATGTCACATGGCATTAAGTTAAGCAAGATACAGTATCCTACGATAACTGCTGAGCTTAAATGCATGGATGAGATTCCATATGCGTCGGCAATTGGATCTATCATGTATGCCATGAAACATACTTGTTTGATGTTGCTTTAATGTTAAGCAAGACAAATAAAGACCAGTCAAATCCAGCAAAGAATCAAGTTTCCTAAAGTATGTCCTAAAGTATTTGAGGAATACTAAGGATAAGTTCTTGATTTACGGAGAAAGTGAGGTGCTATAAGTCGATAGAGTCTGAAAGGCAAGTTTCCAATAGACAAAGATGATTTCCGATCACAGTCCGGTTATATCTTGTGTCTATCTGGCGGTGCAAGGCACTGTTGCTGACTCAATGACTTAAGCTGAACATTTCGCAGCTTGGGAAGTGGCGAAAGAGGTTGTTTGGAAAGAAGAGTTCGTCACTGAACTTGATGTGATTCCCAGCATAGATGAGACTAGCTGCACATCAGAGGTCCAAACACCTTGAGGATAGGTATAACCTATTCCGTAAGATAAATGACAGAGATGTTAAGTAGATCAGCAAGTTTCAACGAATGAGAACGTTGCTAATCTATTAACGAAGCCACTCCTTAGGCCTAAGCACGAGTCGCGGACTGTTGCTGTAGGATAAGTGAAATTAAGATGTAGTCTTAATTTCAGTGGGAGTTATTAAAGGGCTTTATTTAGTTATTGGATATGTTCTTGAAACAACATTTAAGATGTTTAATGAAATTATTATTTCAAGATTATTTTAACTGTGATGAAATAATCGTTCCAAAATGATATGAAGCATTTTATAGGTCATCGAAGTAAGTGACTTGATCTTGAGTCATCAAAGTCATTTAGCTTGATCATGAGACCCTATATTTGATAAATGTTTTATATCATCCTGTCCCTAGTCGAAGGTTGTTGAAACTGGAACACCAACAACCATGTGAGACTGGATTGGTACGTGACTTATGACAAAGTTTCAGTGTGTCATAGATGCGCGGCATCAAAGTCAGTACATAGGTGTATGTTGGGAACATACGACCGGACAAGACCCGCTTATAAGAACTCTTCAGGATATTTATATCTGTGTCATAAGAGATTCTTACTACGACTATAGAGTATAGTCCTTAGACCTGAGTTCACATGCATGTGACTGCACATGGACTGATGTACTTTGATCATTGTCTAACGCTATTGTTCTGCGATAGCTATAAGGACCTTGTTTGGGTACATCATGAAATGAGTAGTTTACAGTGATGGAACAAGATGGGATTTGTCCCTCCAATATAAATGGAGTGAATATCTCTAGGCCAATCGGAGATTTGAATACTGGAAAATGCATGGCCATGCTCAAACGGACTTTCCCGAGTCGTTTGGATTGTCAGTATCAAATCAGAGTCCGATGAACAAGATTAGGCTTTATAAGGATGACACTAATCTTGCCTTATGACTAATCGAGATGTTGTGACAAAAGGATTATGAATACAGAGAGATTCCAGTACAAGTGGGAGATTGTTGGAATTGTGTCCAGTAATCTCGGTACTGTCTCTAGAAAGTAAGAGTATGTCAATGATCAGACATAAGTCATATAATACTGGGGGTCATGATGGCTTGCTAGAGTCCGCTCATGATCTATAAGTCTTGGACTTATTGCCTTTATTATATGATCCCATATGGGTCACACGCCTAAGCTAACAGGAAAATGTGTTGGAACGGCTTAGCAGAAGTACGACAAAAGTGCCAGGCATTTGTCGTACTAAGAGAGAAAGATTAATGGGTCTGATTAAATGGGATTTAATCAGATTGGTGTTTTGGGCCCATAAGCCCAAAAGGGAAAGAGAAGGCTTTTAATAAACTAAAAGCCAAATCTCTTTCTCCTAACCCTAGCCCCAAGCGCCGATTCTCCTCTCTCCCTGCGCCTCCCATCAGCTCTGTCTAGCAGCCGTTTTCTGTGATCGCGTGTGTGAACCTTTGGAGGATTCATCCCTCGGTGTATCTCTCTGATCTCTGACCTGTTCTATTCCTTCCGCTGCAACAAACAGGTAAAATGTGAGATCATCTAATGTTTCTAATCAAGAGAACCTAGATCTGTATGTTTAGGTTGATATGAATCTGTGAATTACATCAGGATCAACTAAACAGTTCCTACAGAAGGAGACACAGCGGGGAATGCTGGAAGGCAATTGGTGCATGTACTCGATACGGAAGCAAGGAACATGAAGCTAGAAATTGCCCAAGGCCGTAGAAAGGGAATTCGAGAAGAACTGGAGACAACTCCGTAAGTTTCTATCATTTTTTTGAAATCTGGGCATATCCGGCCAAACTACCCAAAACTGCAAGAGGAGACACCGGGCCGATCAAAGGATAACCGTGGAGAACGTGAACCAGCTACCAAGAGACATGCGGTGACCCCCCCCCCCCACGATTTTATGAACTCTCCAAGGATGAGGGTGAGTCCGGCAAGTACAACTTGATCACTGGTACGTAATTCTAACGAGTTGGAATATATAACATAGCATTGCATGCATTCATGTAGGGTTCTTAGCATTCTAGGGGAATGTTGTAGGGACCTTGATTGTTGGCGGTGTAGAAACACACTCCTTGTTTGACACCGGTGCATCACATTGCTTTGTGACACCGGAATTGTTTGAGAAGAGTGGGTTACTGCGGGAACCAACCCCGAGAATGGATAAAGAAAAAGCGGCTGGTGGGCAAACGATGCACTTTGGGAATTGTGCAAAACGTTCCCATTTTAATTGGGGAAGTCAATGTGCCAGCAGACTTGATTATTGTCCAGCTCAATAAATTTGAAGTGATTCTGGGCATGGACTTGTTGGGCGCGAACAGAGCGACACTCGATTGTCATCGGGGTCGGGTTCGATTAGAAACTGATAAGGGGAAGTTGGAATTCTGTGGAATCTAGTGTATCTCAGGCAGTTTAGTGATCTTAGCAATCCAAGCAGAGAGGATGCTATAGAAAGGGTGTGAGGCGTACATAGCTATGATAAACAATGAAAGTGAAGGGGCTATTGTAGAACTGAGAGATATTCCAGTGGTTAATGAATTCGAGGATGTATTCATGACCTTAACAGGACCACCACCTGATAGATCTGATCCATTCACAATAGAGTTAGAACCAATAACTACTCCAATCTCCAAAGCACTCTATTGTATGGCTCCCGCTGAAATGGTGGAGTTGAAGAAGCAGTTAGAGGAACTGCTAGCCAAAGGTTTCATTCGACCAAGTGCTTCTCCTTGGGGTGCACCGGTGCCATTCGTGTAAAAGAAGGATGGAAGCTTCAGGCTTTGCATCAATTATAGGGGATTGAATAGGGTGACTGTGAAGAATAAGTACCCGTTACCTCGGATTGACGAGTTATTGGATCAACTCAGAGGAGCAACTTGGTTCTCCAAAATCGATTTGGCTCAAGCCTATCATCATATTCCGATTGACCCAATGGACATTCGGAAGACAGTCTTCCGAACGAGATATGGCCACTTTGAGTTCGTGGTCATGCTATTTGGATTAACCAATGCACCCGCAGCGTTCATGAAGATGATGAACGGTGTGTGATATATCATGGTTTTTCTAGGTTTTCAACCATGATATAGTTGTATATATTGAGTCTTTAACCTGGTTTTTAGAGTCTATTGAGTATTTTACAGGTAGACTTGCGTTTGGAGCAAAGGGTGGGATTATAGGACGTTTCTAGTGATTTGTGCAACGAGCTGAAGTTGGTGTCTCGACCACGATTGAGTGTCGACCGACACTGACTTGGATGTCGGTCGACACTGAGCGCGACAGAACAATATCCTCGAGTTATAGACAAGATTTGAAGATTTGCAGAATTGCCCAGAAGTTTTTGTTAATTCTAAACTGACCCCAAAAAGTGTTTAGAGAGTTTAATTATGTTTTCATACTCATTCTATCTTTTTATCTTGTTCTTAACTTTGTTCTTGCTTGAGAGATTTGGAAGGGCTGATTCTTGCTACTTGTAACATTGAGAGAAGAATTTCGAACCCTTTTCCTTTATCTATTAAGTCTTTTGGTTTTCTATTCATGATGTGTTGTTTGATTACTAATATGTCTGATTAGTAACCTAGTTAGATTTAGAAATTCTCAAAAAGTTTTTATGCTTGTTTGATAATTGATTGATTAGGATTCACCATCTATTGTTCATCGCCTAAGTTGTGCTTAATACTGAATTCTAGACTGATCACCTAGGGTTTAGATCTTAGACAATTAACAACAGCACGAGAGTGTGAGTTATAATCTGAACAAACTTAGAGTGAGCAATTTGACTAGATGCAAAGAGATTTGGTTTAGGAAAATTGTGAACCGATAGAACCTGTTCTTAATGCTTATTTAGAACTCTAGGATCACAAAGAGATTTGGATCGCTAGGTTGCTAGATATAGAAATAATCTCTGAGAGAGTTGGATTATTTAGCATTGTGTTTCTAGTTCTTGAACATGTTTTAATCTGAATCCGGTTAGTTAAGTTTCTAGCATAGCATAATTCCTGAGAACTTCCTAAGTCTGACGTCTTTCTCCATTTGAAAACTCCTTCTAGTTTATTGCTTATGTTTACTGCTTTCTCTGGATTTGATTTAGCTTAGCTTGACAACATATAATCTATCGTGTGACCGTGAGTCCTTGTGGATTTGATACCCTAAGTACTGCATTGCATAACTGTGCACTTGCAGTAGAATAGGATAAAACTTGCAGCAGTTTCCAGGGACTCAACTGAGTTCGCCGATAGATTTTGTTTTAGAGTTGAGTCTAGGTCGTTTTTATTTTCTTTGTTACTGATTTTTCTCTTGTTTGGCTTGTTTTTGTTCTGCAGGATTCGACAGACGCATTCAGTGTCGACCGATTTCTACACCAGTGTCGCTCGACATCGACCTCAGAACAGTGTTTTGAGATCAGTGTATGCCAAGTCGACATACTCGAAGCAACCAGAGCGAAGAACTTTTGAACCTCAGACTCGAGAAGCTTGCTAGACTCGAGAGAACGAACATAAAGGGTCAAAGAACAAGAATGATGAACAATCGTTTGATTTTGAGACCTGATGCTGGAGGCGTTCTGAGAGACCAACAGAACAACGCCTATAATGATGACGGGCATAGGATTGATGCCCAAGGGAATGTAATCCCTGAACATGTGCCTGAACAGCCTCAAGGTTAGGGGCAGATGGTTATTGCTGAGAGGACTCTTGCTAACTACAACCGTCCCGATGAGTTTTTCGCTAACCGGTCAGCAATTGTTCCTCCTTCTTTTGAGAGGAATGACTTTGAGATCAAGACTGTCTACTACTCTATGCTGAGACAGCACCCCTTCCATGGTCTCTCACATGAGCAACCCATGGACCACATTGAGGATTTCGAAGCCTTCATCACTGGAATGAAGTACAATGGGGTGAATTATGACTTCTTGTATCTGAAGCTTTTCCCATATTCTCTTGTTGGAGAGGCTGCTGCTTGGCTGAAGCAACTTTCACCTGGGAAGTTAACTACTTGGGATGCTGTGAAGAGAGAGTTCTTGCGACACTTTTATGATGATGCTCGCTCAGATCAGCACAAACAAGATATTTTGACATTTTTTCAAGGTCCCATGATAGGTCAAGAATTAATCCCTATACTAACTGCAAGTGCACAGTAATGTCAATGTAGTATATAGGGTATCGAATCCACAGAGACTCTGGTCTCGATAGATCAGAACCGTAAAGATTAATACTAAGAATAAAGCAAGTGGTGAATGAAATAAAAGCAAGGCAGTAAAATAAATCAGTAGCAGGAATTTGTTGTGAAAGCAATAAACTAAAAGCGCTAAGTCTAGGGAATTCTCAGGAAATCAGACAAGCAGACAAGTTAATCAGTCAGGATAAAATTAAACTCAGTTCTAGAACTCAAATCACGGAATTAGAATTAACCAAATCTCTTTGCGAAAATCCTCTAAGTCTAAGTGCAGTAATCCAAATCTCTTTGCAATTACTAACAGATTAAACCAGCATTAATTTCAAGTTCGATATGTTCACAATTAAACTAAGCCAAATCTCTTTGCGAATAATTTAATTGCTCAACCTAAATAGTTCAGATTCTAAACCACACTCTCGTGTCGTATTTAGCAACCTAAGATCTAGATTCTAATTGATCAGGTTAGAACTAGCATTAAGCACAATTTAGTTTGAAGAACATTCTAATCATGTGAATCCTTAACTGAATTAAACAAGTCTAGCAAGTCATCAAATCCTTAATGAGAAACCCTAAACTTAACTATGAATCTACTCAGACATGATTAATGAAACAGAAATCATAGAAATAATAGATTGCATATAAGAAATTAAATAGATAAAGGGGTTCGAAATCTTCTCCAAAATAGATGAAGTACAGGATTAGATCAGCCCCAAAGCTCTAAGAATCTCTTAGCTCTAAATATGAAAGTGTATCTAAAATAAAAGCCAACACTCTAAATATATAGGCATAATCTCGGCTGGAGCTTCTGTGTAAATACTGGAACTTTTCTGGGCTTTTCTGCAAATCTTCATAACTTCATCAACCGCCGTATTTCGGCCCATCTCGCTAGTGTGTCGATCGACACCAAAGGTGTGTCGATCGATGCATGATCATCAAATCGGACAATGAGTTAAACTCTCGGCCAAAATGCTCCAAAACTCCCAAAATGCTCCAAAATCTCCACATTAGCTCCAAACCTGATTAAACCTGTAAAAGACTCTAAAAGAACACAAAAGACACTAAAAACACAACTATATCATGGCATAAAACCGGTAAAAACCATGATATATCATCCCACAGAGCCTCTTAAGTCTTTTTGGATGAGGTTTAAGATGTACCAACGCGACTGTCCTCATCATGGATTCTCTGAAGTGACGCTGCTGGGCATATTCTTCAGAGGGATTGATCTCTACTACCAGTCCGCATTTGGATGATGCCAGCAATGGCAATTTCAATACCAAGAATCATGAGCAAGCGATATTGCTGATTGATAACATGGTGAGCAGTAACAGCACCAAGACTGCTTATAGAAGAAGGAAAGAGTCTGGTGGAAAGATTGATAATCTGGAGATTTATGATATCAGGAACAAGCTGAACACTGTTCATAGCTTGTTAACCGGTAAGAAGGCTGTCAACTTTGCTCAAGAAGTGAAGTGTTTGAAGCTGAAGAAGACTGCCAAGAAGAGGATGTGAACTACATCAGTGGCTCTGGATTTCTAGGAAATAGGTTTGGGAACCAGCAAGGTAACAAGTTCTTTAATGGTGGACACAAGAGTGCTTTCACAAACAACCAGAACTCTTTTGGATATGGTCAGAATGTTGGTTACCAGAAACCTTTTCAGAAAGGTAATTCTTATCAGAGGACTTATGGATCATCTTCCTATCGTACACCTATATTAGAGCGGTTTCTAGAGGGTCAGACGAAGGTCACTGTGGTCTTCAATAAGAAACTGGACGTTGTGTATGAAGATCTGAATGGTAAGTTTGAGTCTTTGAGTACTCACATGAAGCAGTTTGACACACAAGTGAACCAAATTTCAAGCTCAGTCAAGGGAAAGAGTGTCATGGACACCCACATTAATGCTTGGACAATTCAGATTGAGGATGGGATAGACCAAGGAGGAGGGTTTGAAGTCAAGACAGCCGAGATTGTTGTACACAATGGAAAATCCGAGGTTGTGGCTTTTATGTCGACCGACACCCAACTCAACGTCGGTTTACACCCAGCTAAAACAGCGATTTCGAGTTTTCGTGACGAATGGAAATCAACCAAGGTCGATTATGGAGCCGACATCGATCAAGAAGCAGCCGATGTCGACTGACACCAACTCGATGTTGGTCGACACCCTTTGCGAGAGAGTCAATACTTGCCAGTACTTGGTGTAGAAGCTGAAGATAAAACTCACAAACCCCCAACACGCCTCCCTAGGATGGTTGCGAAGTCTAAACGAGAGTTTGATGAAGCTGAGGGCTTAGCAGTGATGAATAAAAAGTTGAAAGAGAATCCACGAGCTGATGTTTTGCTATATCATCCTTGTCTACAGAGATACGTTGAGAGGATGATACTCATAGATGAGAATTTGGAAGAAAGGGTGGTGATGCTTCCCAAACAAATCAGTGACATGTTGTTGAATCAAATTCCCAAGAAGCTGCAGATCCTGGTGTGTTTGTGCTGGATTGTTCTGTCTTCGAGATTGGCTTCAAGCGCTCATTGTGCGATTTAGGAGCTGCTGGAAATCTCATACCGTACTCTGTGCCTGAGAGATTGGGGATGACAAAGTTCGCGCCCACTAGGATACGTCTAATCCTAGCTGATCAGTCAAGAAGGATTCCTGCAGGAGTTCTCGAGGAAGTCCAAGTCAGATTTGGAAACTATCTAGTTCCAACAGACTTTGTGGTGTTAAGGTACGATAATGAGCTGGATGATCCTCTGATTCTAGGAAGACCTTTCTTAGCCACAGATGGAGCAAAGATTGATGTGAAGCATGGTCTAATCGATCTCCACCTGGGAGATGAGACTTTACATTTCGAGATGGATATGCTGCGAAAGCCTAAGATCGATGGTCAAACATTTAGCATTGATTTGGAGCAAGAAGCTCGGACTAGCGAGGTTTCAACTCCTGATACTGGAGAAGAGGGGATGGTGGTTTCTCAAGATTCCACTCTAACATCTCTGAAGCCTGTAACTGCACATAAGCAGAAAGCTCAACACATCAGAACTCCAATCAAGCAAAGGTACGTACCTCGCAAACTCAAACAAGCTAATCTCGTTTCTATGACTGCAGAGAAACGATTGAACGCACCCAAGTCTCGTTCTCACTCTGATCCTAATCCATCGTTCCTTGGACGAGCCCACGCTGACACTGCTTACTCTCCACCTTGGATGAGGAGACTTTCGCAGAGACACTCGCAGTCTCTGTCGAAGCCACTGGGAGTCTAAGCTCTCAGCACAGTGAAGCTATTGACTTTAAAAGAGCGCTGAGTGCGAGGCAACCCACTGTAGGTTAGTTTTCTTTTCTTTTTGATTTTATTTCTTGTGTCTTTTGATTTTTTTGGTTTTTGTATGTAAGAGCCGTGAAGAATAGGTCTGCAGACAGTAGTGTCAGGCGATACTAACTAGTGTCGGTCGACATCGAAACTCAAAACATGGACATGAATCGATCAGGCTCGATTGGGAGTAGGTTGATGTCGATCAAAGCTTGATGTCGCTCGACACAAGCGGGGTGTCACTCGACACCAACTGCGACTACAGGTAAGGTTTCTGTTCTAAGTCTCGGTTCTCTTCCAATTTGATTTATACCGAGGTCATGCTGCAAGTGCATTGGAGACAGTGTAGTTTAAGTGTGGGGGAGGTGGCTACTGACATTGTGTTTTGTTTTCTTAGAGTCAGTCCCATGTTTTCACTAGTTTTCAGAATTGTTTTATTGAGTCAAAATTTGTATGAAACAAGGATTTTTCAAGGAAATTTTTTGCTGGAACAGGAACTAAGTGACAATTGGACAGACATGCAGAACCTCTATGACTATTAGAAAACCCCAAACGGATCAACTTATCAAGGACACCCATATCTAACCAGGTATTCAGAGGATCCATCACTAGTCTCACACTTAATTTTGACTTTAATTATCTCACCTAGGGGCTTGGTAATCTTTCGATCGGATTCCTTTGATGTGTTTGGCACAGCCTATGATCATGTTCTAAAGTATGGTTTCTGATTTTTCCCCTCCCTTGAAAGTAAAAAAAAAAATAGAGATAAAAACCGAGGATAAGCTAGTAGCTTCGAAGTGGTCACGGGAATGGTAGAGACCCCTATTACCTCCTGTGTATCCATGGAAAGATCCAAAGTTTAAACCCCAATAAAAAGGGAAGAGCACTGATAGAAAAAAATAAAATGATACCCAGTGGGGAAAAATCAGTGCTAAGGGAGAAAGGGAAAAGAAAGAAACCGGAAACCGACAGTTTGGTGGTTAGATACTGAATAGGTTGAGTCTATGTGCCCTTTGATTCGATACTCCCTCTGTGAGACCGCACCTAATTGTATACAGAGGCTAGTGTGGTGAACTTGAATGTCCTAACTTGATTGTGGAGTTTATTGGGACAGTTGCTAAGTGTGGGGGAAGTATATTGTGGTCTTGAGTTCTGTAGGAAAGTTTTCAGTGGTTTACTAAGTGAATGTGAATGCGAAAGTTCCTAAGATGAAATGAGTTTCTGTGTTTTCAAACCTCTTCTCTTATGCTTTGGTTCTTAACTTGCTTGAGGGCAAGCAATAGCTAAGTGTGGGGGAGTTGATATATCATGGTTTTTCTAGGTTTTCAACCATGATATAGTTGTATATATTGAGTCTTTAACCTGGTTCTTAGAGTCTATTGAGTCTTTTACAGGTAGACTTGCGTTTGGAGTAAAGGATGGGATTATAGGACGTTTCTGGTGATTTGTGCAACGAGCTGAAGTTGGTGTCTCTGTTGGAATTATGTCCAGTAATCTCTGTACTGTCTCTAGAAAGTAAGAGTATGTCAATGATCAGACATAAGTCATATAATACTGGGGGTCATGATGGCTTGCTAGAGTCCGCTCATGATCTATAAGTCTTGGACTTATTGCCTTTATTATATGATCCCATATGGGTCACACGCCTAAGCTAACAGGAAACTATGAAGGAACGGTTCAGCAGATGTACGGTAAAAGTGCTAGGCATTTACTGTGCTTGGAGAGATAGAAGGGCCTGATTAAATCCAAGGGATTTAATCAAACTGGGAATTGGGCCCAAAAGGCCCAATAGAACTAGACAAGGGTTTTATGAATAAAACTTGCCCTAGCTCTTTTTCCCCAGCTAACTTCTGTGCCTCCCTCTCTCTCTTTCTGCGCCTCTCTCCTCTTTGTCTAGCAGCCAATTTCCTGCAGTGTGCGTGTGTGAGCCTTTGGAGGAGCTATCTCTTGGTGGTTCTGCTGATCTCTGACCCGTACCTCCTCTTTCCGCTGCATAACAAGGTAACAGGTGAGATCCTTTATGATTCTAGCAAGAGAACCTAGATCTGGCATGTTTAGTAGGATCAATTAATCTGATGAATTGAACCAGGAAATACTAAACGAATCCTTCAGTGGTATCAGAGCCATTGGTTCTGTTAGGATTTCTTGTTTTAGAATCATGTTTAGGTTGTTTAGAAGTATTTGAATCAATATATGATAAGAAAATACTTAAGAAACAAAGAATTAAAACCTAAACAAATTGAAATCGCATGATCCGATCTATATTGAATCGGTATGCGTCGGAATGATGATCGCCAAAGGATCACCATGTCCGGATCGAGCGACGCACGGTGAACCGATCGCATGGATCGATCGTTCGATCGCATGGATCGACCCGAGCTCGTCCGATCACGTCCCGCGCCGAAGTCGTGACCGAGAGCCGAATGGATCGTCCCGATCGCACGCCTCGTCACGTCCCGATCGATCGCGCCGCTTGCCCGATCACGTCCCGATCGCGGAAGCATGATGCGTGATGATCTCGGCCGTCCCGTCCCGTCCCGCTATCGTCCGAGCATCGCGTGATCGAGTGATGGCGATCCCGGATCGTGTCTCGTCTCGATCGCGAAGCTAGGTCACGACCGTGATCGGTTCGTGACCAATCGGTTCGGTTCGGTTAATGGTTCGGTTTAAAACTTGATTAAAACTTAATCGCCACGGTTTAATAAACAGACTTAATAAAATTTATTAAGTTCTGGTTAAACCGGGATAATAAATCCAAAGTCGGAAAATTGGATTTAGTGCCTAAACCAGTGATTTTCTAATTTGATTTGGTTGGACCAAATAAATTGAGAAAATCCGGTTTAGTAAATAACCGGTTGACAATTGTGGTCATCGTAGTAATTAATTTTGGTTAGACCAATTTTAATGAACCAGACCGGTTATGTCATTTAATTGGGCAATTGGGTTATGTCTTGGACATGGACCAATTCTTGGGCCTCGGGCCAAGAAGTTAAAACAATTGGGCCAATTATTTGAGTCTTTTCTTCAGATTTAATTTAAAATTTATTTATATAAAATTAAAATCGATTTTAAATTAATCTGTTTTCAAAAAATCTGAAATTAGAAAGTTTCTTAGAATAGAAGTTTCTAGATTTGCATGTTTTGGATTTTAGGAAATTTCTATAGTTAGAAAGTTTCCAATTTTAGGAAGTTTCCAATTTTAGAAAGTTTCCAAATTTAGTAGGTTTCCAAAAATGGAAAGTTTCCAAAAATAGTAATCTTCTATTTTGGGAATGAAATTTTAAAATAAACCTACAAACCTCAAATAATATCAAGCGTTGGATGTCTTGTCCAGATTATGTCAGCTGTTGAAGCCCATTCAATCTTACACACGGCCTTACAGTGTGAGGGTGTCTATCTTTTGCGTGGGTAAAACAGTTTGTGATTCATTGATGTCATTGGGAGTCCCAGACATTAGTGATTACATGACTGTATAGTCTGGTTTTCTTGACTAGGCCATCGGGAGTCCCGGGCCTTGAGACATCAGAGTGGATTGGGCCTCGGGCCCAGATTCACAACCAAGAGTTATATCACGGATATAATTAGCCGAGATAGGGCTTACCGATATAAGCTAAGGTTGGGTGACGGCCAGTGGCCCACTTTGATCTTAGTTATATGTGGATCTTGGAATCATTATATTCTATTGAGGGTAACTGATGTTATTGAATATAATGAGAGATTAATCATATTAACTATAATGCGAGATTAATCATATTGAACATATTAACTAAAATCCTTTTATCTTATATTTCAGCTATGACTACTACAAGCACACAAAACACATTCTCAATCCGGTCTGTTCTCGACAAGGAGAAGCTGACTGGAACGAACTTCCTGACGTGGTCAAGGAACTTGAGGCTGGTCCTCAAGCAGGAGAAGAAGGAATATGTCCTTCGTGATCCCCTCCCCGAGAGGCCTCCTAACAATGCCGCCAGGAATCTGCATAATGCTTGGGAAAAGCATTCGTCAGATGAAAATGATGTCTATTGCCTGATGTTGGCGACCATGACTGCTGAGCTGCAAATGCAGTTCGGGAGTGTGTTGTCGCCCATCGAGATAATGGCAAGCCTGAAATCGCTTTTTCAGGAGAAGGCAAGGACTGAGAGGTTCCAGACAGTTAAGAACCTCTTAGACTGTAAGTTGGCTGCAAATGCGGCAGTGAGTCCTCATGTCTTGAAGATGATGGGTTATCTCGATCATCTTCAGAAACTCGACTGCCCTATCAGCCAGGAACTTGCCTGCGACATCGTTCTGCAGTCTTTACCTGCAAGCTATGATCAGTTCATCATGAACTTTAATATGCATGGCTTGAGTAAGACATTGCCTGAGCTTCACGGAATGCTCAAGACTGCAGAGCCCAACTTGAGGAAAGCCAAGGACCCCAATGTGCTTATGGTGCAGAAGGGCAAGGGCTTTAAGAAATCCTCTGCCAAGGACAAGGGAAAGGCTAAGGCTGTTCAAGTCTCGGACAAGGACATGCCAAAGCCCAAGCCCAAGTCCAAGGCTGGGCCTACTGACATCTGCAGGTTCTGCAAAGAACCAGGGCATTGGAGGAGAGAATGTAAGAAATTCCTGGAAGGTCTAAAGGAATTGAAGAAGAAGACTCTCGAGACTTCTTCATCAGGTATTTTTGTTATAGAAGTTAATACAACTACTTCTGATAATACCTCATGGGTTATGGATACTGGTTGTGGGGCTCATATTTGTACTAATATGCAGGCACTCAGCAACAGTAGGAGGCTGAAGCAAGGACAAGTGGAGCTACGAGTTGGGAATGGAGCGAAAGTTCCTGCACTAGCTGTAGGCACATACTTGTTGTCTTTACCTTCGGGATTGGTTTTAGAACTCAATAATTGTTATTTTGTACCTGCGATAAGCAGAAATATTATTTCAATTTCTTTGTTGGATTTGGAAGGTTATGATTTTTCAGTTAAGAATAAATTATGTTCCTTCAATCGCAACAATTTGTTCTATGGTTGTGCCCCTCTTACGAATGGGCTTTACATACTTGATCAATCTGCGCCAATTTATAACATTGATACCAAACAGTTCAAACCTAATGAGGAGAACCGAACGTTTCTATGGCATTGTCGTTTAGGGCACATCAGCGAGAAACGCATCAAGAGGCTCCATTCGAATGGACTTCTTGGCTCATTTGACTTTGAGTCATGTGAGAAATGCGAATCCTGCATGATGGGCAAAATGACACGGGCCCCCTTTAATAAACCTAACGAGAGGGCTAGTGACTTATTGGGCCTGATACACACAGATGTGTGTGGCCCAATGTCCACAAATGCAAGAGGAAACTATCAGTACTTCATTACCTTTACTGATGATTTCAGTAGGTATGGATATGTTTATTTAATGAAACATAAGTCTGAATCGTTTGAGAAATTCAGAGAATTCCAAAATGAAGTACAGAACCAACTTGGCAAAAGCATTAAGGCTCTTCGGTCCGACCGAGGAGGAGAATACTTAAGCCAAGAATTCAGTGATCATCTGAGAGAGTGTGGGATCGTATCCCAACTCACTCCTCCTGCAACACCTCAATGGAATGGTGTGTCTGAGAGGAGAAATCGGACCTTATTGGATATGGTTCGGTCTATGATGAGTCACACAGACCTTCCAATATCCCTTTGGGGATATGCTCTGCTAACAGCAGTGTTCACTCTAAATAGAGCGCCATCAAAAGCAGCAGCAAAGACACCATATGAATTATGGACTGGAGTAGCTCCAGTGCTGTCTTATCTAAGAATTTGGGGTTGTGAAGCCTATGTCAAGAGATTGATCTCTGACAAGCTTACACCAAAGTCTGATAAATGCTACTTCATTGGTTATCCGAAGGAAACCAAGGCTTATTACTTCTACCTGCGTTCCGAGAACAAGATTTTTGTTGCCCGGGATTGTAGCTTTCTTGAGAGGGAGTTTCTCTCTAAGAAAGACAGTGGGGTAAGGTATTGCTTGAAGAAATTCAAGATGAACAGGATACTGCTCAACCTAATGAGGAAGAGCAGCAGGAGGACCTACAAGAAATTGTAGAGCCTGAACCTGTAGTACCTGAAGTTCGAAGATCCGGGAGGATCCGTCACGAACCCGAGAGATATCAAGGATTCCTCGTGACTAACTGTCATGATCTTCTGATCATTGATGGTGATGAACCATCGAACTTCAATCAAGCCATGATGGGCCCAGATTCCTCTAAGTGGCGTAAGGCCACAGATTCCGAAATGGACTCCATGACGGTCAACCAAGTGTTTTCGTTGGTTGATTTACCCGCTGGTGTAAAAGCCATCGAGTGCAAATGGATCTTCAAGAAGAAGATTGACGTGGATGGAAATGTCCAGATTTATAAAGCCAGGTTGGTGGCAAAAGGTTTCAGACAAGTTCACGGTGTGGATTACGATGAAACCTATTCCCCAGTGGCTATGATGAAATCTATTCGGATTCTACTAGCAACTGCAGCTTTTCATGATTATGAAATTTGGCAGATGGACGTGAAAACCGCCTTCCTGAATGGAATTCTGGAAGAGGATGTGTATATGACACAACCTGACGGTTACATAGATCCAAAGAATGCTGGGAAAGTATGCAAGCTTCATAAATCCATTTATGGATTGAAGCAAGCATCGAGGAGCTGGAATCTTCGTTTTGATGAAGCGATCAAGCAATTTGACTTCATCAGAAACGAAGAAGAACAATGCGTGTATAAGAAAACTAGTGGGAGCAAGATAGTATTTCTTATTCTGTATGTCGATGACATACTACTTCTCGGAAACGACGTACCAATGCTGAGGTCCGTAAAGGACTGGCTTGGAAGTTGTTTTTCCATGAGAGACATGGGTGAAGCCGCATACGTTCTTGGAATCAGGATCTACCGGGATAGATCTAGAAGGCTGATAGGCTTGTGTCAAGATTCATACATTGACAAAGTCCTGCGTAGATTCAGCATGACAGATTCCAAGAAGTGCTTCACGCCAATGGTACATGGCACAACGCTAAGCAAGAAGCAGAGCCCTACGACGGCTGCTGAGCTTGAGCGCATGAAGAATATTCCTTATGCATCTGCAATAGGATCTGTCATGTATGCCATGATCTGTACTCGTCCTGATGTTGCTTATGCATTGAGCATGACGAGTAGGTACCAGTCAAATCCAGGTGAAAGCCACTGGATTGCCGTCAAGAATATCCTGAAGTATCTAAGACATACTAAGGATAAGTTCTTGGTGTACGGCGGATGTAATGTGCTTGAAGTCAGTGGATTCACAGACGCAAGTTTCCAGACAGACCAAGATGATTTCCGGTCACAGTCCGGTTATATCTTTTGTCTGAATGGCGGTGCAATCAGTTGGAGAAGCTCCAAGCAAGACACCGTTGCTGATTCCACTACAGAAGCTGAATATATCGCCGCTTCAGAAGCAGTGAAAGAAGCTGTTTGGATACGAAAGTTCATCATTGAACTAGGTGTGATACCAAATGCGGCTGAGCCCCTGGCACTGTTTTGTGATAACAATGGTGCTATTGCTCAGGCAAAGGAACCAAGATCACACCATAAATCCAAGCATGTGCTAAGAAGATTTCACTTGATATGTGACATCATTAATAGAAAGGAAGTCAAGATCATCCGAGTTCAGACAAATGATAACGTCGCTGATCCATTGACAAAGCCACTCCCAAGACCTAAGCTCGAGTTCCTAACTGAAGCTGTAGGCATTAGAGACATTGAAATGTAATCTAAATTGAGTGGGAGTTTGAGGGCTTTATTTAGTTATTGATATGTTCTTGTAAAACATTTTATGATGTTTAATGAAATTATTATTTCAAGATTATTTTAACTGTGATGAAATAATCGTTCCAAAATGATATGAACCATTTTATAGGTCATCGAAGTAAGTGACTTGATCTTGAGTCATCAAAGTCATTTAGCTTGATCATGAGACCCTATATTTGATAGATGGCTTATATCATCGTGTCCCTAGTCGAAGGTTGTTGAAATTGGAACACCAACAACCGCGTGAGACTAGATTGGTATGTGACTTATGACAAAGTCTCAGGATGTCATAGATGCACGGCATCAAAGTCAGTACATAGGTGTATGTTGGGGTACATACGACCGGACAAGACCCGCTTATAAGAACTCTTCAGGATATTTATATTTGTGTCATAAGAGATTCTTACTACGACTATAGAGTATAGTCCTTAGACCTGAGTTCGCATGCATGTGACTGCACATGAACTAATGCGCTTTGATCATTGTCTAATGCTGTCGTTAAGCGATAGTTATAAGGACCTTGTTTGGGTGTATTATGAAATGAGTAGTTCACAGTGATGGAACAAGACGGGATTTGTCCCTCCAATATAAATGGAGTGAATATCTCTAGGCCAATCGGAGATTTAATACTGGAAAAATGCATGGCCATGCTCAAACGGACTGTCCCGAGTCGTTTGGATTGTCAGTATCAAATCAGAGTCCGATGAACAAGATTAGGCTTTATAAGGATGACACTCATCTTGCCTTATGACTAATCGAGATATTGAGACAAAAGGAATATGAATACAGAGATTCCAGTACAAGTGGGAGATTGTTGGAATTATGTCCAGTAATCTCTGTACTGTCTCTAGAAAGTAAGAGTATGTCAATGATCAGACATAAGTCATATAATACTGGGGGTCATGATGGCTTGCTAGAGTCCGCTCATGATCTATAAGTCTTGGACTTATTGCCTTTATTATATGATCCCATATGGGTCACACGCCTAAGCTAACAGGAAACTATGAAGGAACGGTTCAGCAGATGTACGGTAAAAGTGCTAGGCATTTACTGTGCTTGGAGAGATAGAAGGGCCTGATTAAATCCAAGGGATTTAATCAAACTGGGAATTGGGCCCAAAAGGCCCAATAGAACTAGACAAGGGTTTTATGAATAAAACTTGCCCTAGCTCTTTTTCCCCAGCTAACTTCTGCGCCTCCCTCTCTCTCTTTCTGCGCCTCTCTCCTCTTGGTCTAGCAGCCAATTTCCTGCAGTGTGCGTGTGTGAGCCTTTGGAGGAGCTATCTCTTGGTGGTTCTGCTGATCTCTGACCCGTACCTCCTCTTTCCGCTGCATAACAAGGTAACAGGTGAGATCCTTTATGATTCTAGCAAGAGAACCTAGATCTGGCATGTTTAGTAGGATCAATTAATCTGATGAATTGAACCAGGAAATACTAAACGAATCCTTCAGTCTCGACCACGATTGAGTGTCGACCGACACTGACTTGGATGTCGGTCGACACTGAGCACGACAGAACAATATCCGCGAGTTAAAGACAAGATTTGAAGATTTGCATAATTTCCCAGAAGTTTTTCTTAATTCTAAACTGACCCCAAAACGTGTTTAGAGAGTTCAATTAGGTTTTCAGACTCATTCTACCTTTTTATCTTGTTCTTAACTTTGTTCTTGCTTGAGAGATTTGGAAGGGCTGATTCCTTCTACTTTTAACATTGAGAGAAAAATTTCGAACCCTTTTCCTTTATCTATTAAGTCTTTTGGTTTTCTATTCATGATGTGTTGTTTGATTACTAATATGTCTGAGTAGTAACCTAGTTAACTTTAGGAATTCTCACAAAGGTTTTATGCTTGTTTGATAATCGATTGATTAGGATTCACCATCTATTGTTCATCGTCTAAGTTGTGCTTAATACTGAATTCTAGACTGATCACCTAGGGTTTAGATATTAGACAATTAACAACAGCACGAGAGTGTGAATTATAATCTTAACAAACTTAGAGTGAGCAATTTGACTAGATACAAAGAGATTTGGTTTAGGAAAATTGTGAACCGATAGAACCTGTTCTTAATGCTTATTTAGAACTCTGGGATCACAAAGAGATTTGGATCGCTAGGTTGCTAGATATAGAAATAATCTCAGCGAGAGTTGGATTATTTAGCATTGTGTTTCTAGTTCTTGAACCTGTTTTAATCTGAATCCGGTTAATTAAGTTTCTAGCATAGCATAATTCCTGAGAACTTCCTAAGTCTGACGCCTTTCTCCATTTGAAAACTCCTTCTAGTTTATTGCTTTGGTTTACTGCTTTCTCTGGATTTGATTTAGCTTAGCTTGACAACATATAATCTATCGTGTGACCGTGATTCCTTGTGGATTCGATACCCTAAGTACTACATTGCATAATTGTGCACTTGCAGTAGAATAGGATAAAACTCTGAGCCTATCAGTGTGTTTCGAGATTGGTTAGACGTTTGTGTTATCATCTTCATTTATGATATCCTCGTCTATTCGAAGGATCATAGATCGCATCAAGATCACTTAAGGATGGTGATGGAACGGTTAAGGGAACAGAAACTCTATGCTAAGCTAAGAAAGTGTAGCTTTTGGCAGCGAAGTATTGGATTCCTTGGACATATAGTGTCGGAGCAAGGAGTTTCTGTTGACCCTGAGAAAGTCAAAGCCATAAGGGAATGGCAAAACCGAAGAATGCAACAGAGATTAAAAGCTTCCTTGGGTTAGCCGGCTACTACAGAAGATTCGTGAATGGATTTGCGAACATTTCTTAGTCCATGACGCGGCTAACGGGGAAGGATGTGAAGTATGAATGGAATCAGGCGTGTGAGGATAGCTTACAATGGTTGAAGGAAATGCTAATGACCGCCCTCTTGTTAACATTACCTGAACTGAATGAACCCTATGTGGTGTATACTGATGCATCCATAACGGGATTGGGATGTGTCTTGATGCAAAGAGGCAAGGTGATTGCTTATGCGTTAGGGCAGTTGAGGAAGCATGAAGGGAACTATCCCACTCATGATTTAGAAATGGCGGCAGTGGTCTTTGCCTTAAAGATTTGGAGATCGTATTTATATGGTGCGAAGGTACAAATCTTCACTGACCATAAGAGCCTGAAGTATATTTTCACGCGGCCTGAACTAAATCTAAGGCAAAGAAGATGGATGGAGTTGGCTGCAGATTATGACTTGGAGATAACCTATCATCCAGGGAAGGCTAATACAGTGGCAGAAGCTTTGAGTAGGAAGCGATTTGAGATGCATGCTTAAAAGGACGCAGAGGATTTAGTAGGGATCATCAAAGAATTACATCTCAATGTGTTAACAAGTAACAACGAACCATTAGGCTTAGGCGCAGCAGATCAAGCTGAGTTGCTAAGTTGGTTCCGTTTTGCCCAAGACTCTGATGAGGAATTAAAGAAAGTCTCCCTAAAAGATCAGAGTATAAGACATCCAACAATGGAACCATTGTGGTGAATGGACGGGTTTGTGTACCAGACTTCCCCGTGCTTAAGGAGGAGATTTTAAAGGAAGCACATCAATCCAAGTTTGCAATCCACCCAGGTATGAACAAGATGTACAAGGATCTGAAGAGGTATTACCATTGGGTTGGAATGAAGCGAGATGTGGCTGAGTGGGTGGCAAAGTGTCCGACTTGCTAACTCGTCAAGGCCGAACACCAAGTGCATAGTGGATTACT